>CM046874.1:474548114-475210809 GCA_025667525.1 Glebionis coronaria | reverse complement strand
GGAACACTCACACTCAAGTATGGAAACAGCGCCCTTTAATTAGGTCAGCCCCCATTATAGTGCCTATCAGTGCTGAAATACCTCAGGATTTAAGCCAACTACAATCTACACCACCTATTAAGAAAAGGAAGGCTAGGAAATCTAAGAAACCTAGAGTTAGCAAATCTAAGATTATTAAATTTGTACCTGCTAATAACAAGGAACACTCAGATTCCGATACCTCTACATTGTCTTTGTGTGGTGATATTTTCAGGTGGTCCAAATCATCCTGTGGTATTTGGACTCCGGTTGTTCAAAACATATGACCGGAAATCGCTCGATGCTCCGAAATTTCGTCAGCAAGTTTCTTGGTACGGTTAAATTCGGGAATGATCATATAGCAATGATTATGGGGTATGGTGAATATCAGATTGGAAACGTGACGATTTCAAGGGTATACTATGTAGAAGGTCTTGGTCATAACTTATTCTCAGTAGGACAGTTTTATGATTCCAACCTTGAGGTTGCTTTTCGACAACACACTTGTTTCATCCGCAACTTGGAAGGAAAAGATTTGTTGAAGGGATCTCGTGGTGCAAATCTATATACCTTGTCCTTACAAGACATGATGGCCGCCTCTCTAGTATGTCTTCTCTCTAAAGCATCTAAGACCAAGTCATGGTTATGGCATCGTAGATTATCTCATCTTAACTTTGATGCTATTAATCATCTGGCTAAAAACGATTTAGTTCGTGGTCTTCCAAAGCTTAAATTTCACAAGGATCATTTATGTTCCGCGTGTTCAAGGGGGAAAAGTACCAAGAAATCTTACAAACCCAAAGCTGAAGACACCAATCAAGAAAAACTTCATCTTTTGCATATGGATCTTTGTGGGCCGATGAGAACTGAAAGTGTGAGCGGTAAGAAATTCATTCTGGTAATTGTGGATGATTTCTCCAGGTTTACATGGGTTAGATTTCTACGTACAAAGGATGAAGCACCGAAGGCTATCATCACTTTTCTGAAATTCATTCAGGTACCTTTGAGTACCACTGTCCGCCGTATTCGTACAGACAATGGTACAGAGTTCGTCAACCAGACTCTTCGTGATTATTATGAAGGAGTTGGTATATCACATGAAACATCCGCTGCACGCACTCCACAACAAAACGGTGTCGTTGAAAGACGGAATCGTATACTTATGGAAGCTGCTAGGACCATGCTTATTTATGCGAACGCTCCATTGTTCTTGTGGGCAGAGGCTATTTCTACTGCATGTTTCACCCAAAACCGTTCTATCCTTCGGAAACGCCATGGAAAAACACCTTATGAGCTTTTACATGACCGTAAACCCGATGTCTCATTTTTCCATGTGTTTGGTGCTCTTTGTTATCCAAACATCAATAGTGAGAACTTGGGTAAGCTTCAACCGAAAGCCGACATAGGTATTTTCATTGGTTACTCACCGTCCAAAAGAGCATACCGAATCTATAACCGTCGTCTTGGCAAGATTGTAGAAACTATGGACGCAGATTTCGACGAGCTGACAGCGATGGCTTCTGAGCAACACAGCTCTGAACCCGCGCTTCATGAGATGGGAACCGGTGCTATTAGTTCCGGATTAGTTCCCAATAATCCTACTTCTACATCAATTTTACCACCAACAAGGCCCGAGTGGGATAAACTGTTTCAACCGTTGTTTGATGAATTCTTCGATCCCCCGACTGATGAAGTTCCAGCACCTGTAGTAATTGCTCCAATACCTGAAGTGGTTGCTCAAGCTAATGAACCTTTATCTAATGCATCTACAATTCACATTGAACCTGATGCACCTTCACCAAGTGATTCTCAAACTACACCTGAATCGTCACCCCTACTTGTGCCTAATGATGTGGAAGAGGATTCCATTGATCACGAATTGGAATATGCTCACTTGCAAAAGCTTCCTTTCTTTGGTGTAGCGATACCTGAAAACCCTTCAGCCGCGTCTACCTCAGAAGAAGCTCCTTCTATTGTTCACTCCAGACCACCTAGGATTGAAAACCATAGCACTAAATGGACAAAAGATCACCCAATTAGGAATGTTATTGGAGATCTAGATCGACCCGTCTCTACACGCCATCAATTACAAGAGAGTGCACTTTATTGCTACTTTGATGCATTTCTCTCTGAAGTTGAACCTAAAAATTGGCAGCAGGCTATGACCCAATCTTCTTGGATTGAAGCTATGCAGGAGGAACTAAATGAATTCCAACGACTTGAAGTATGGGAATTGGTTCCTCTCCCTGACAAGGTCAACATCCTTACTTTGTTATGGGTTTATAAGGTTAAACTTGATGAGATGGGTGCGGTATTGAAGAATAAGGCTAGATTGGTCGCTAGAGGATATAAACAAGCCTTGTGTATAGACTTTGAAGAATCTTTTGGTCCTGTGGCTAGATTGGAGGCTATTAGACTATTCCTTGCGTATGTTGCTCATATGAACATGATCGTCTATCAAATGGATGTGAAGACGGAATTTTTGAACGGTGAACTAAGGGAAGAAGTCTATGTTAGTCAGCCGAATGGGTTCGTCAGTACGGAGTTTCCTAATCATGTGTACAAGCTTAAGAAAGCTCTCTACGGGTTGAAACAAGCTCCACGCGCGTGGTATGATCTCCTGTCATCATATCTCATTTCGGAAGGCTTCTCCAAAGGCAAGGTGGACCCTACTCTATTCACTCTCAAGGAAGGCAACGACATGATTCTGGTACAAATTTATGTTGATGATATAATTTTTGCTGCCACTAACATAGAATTGTCAAACCGATTTGAGAAGATAATGTCCACACGCTTTCAAATGTCGATGATGGGAAAAATTTCATTTTTCTTAGGATTACAGATTTCTCAGAATTCCAGAGGCATCTTTATTAATCAATCCAAATATGCTCTAGAATCTCTTAAGAAATATAACTTTGAGAATTGTGACCCCGTGGACACTCCAATGGTGGAGAAATCCAAGTTAGATGAAGATAGGAATGGGACTATTGTCGATCCAAAACTTTACCGTGGGATGATCGGCACCCTTCTATATCTGACTGCTAGCAGGCCTGATTTGCAATTTGCTGTATGCATGTGTGCCCGGTATCAGGCTCGGCCTACCGAAAAGCACCTACATGTTGTGAAAAGGATTTTTCGGTACCTAAAAGGAACACTTCATCGTGGTCTATGGTATCCGAAAGATTCCTCTATTGCTTTAATATCATACGCAGATGCCGATCATGCTGGATGTCAAGACACGAGGCGTAGCACTTCTGGATCTGTGCAACTCCTTGGAGATAGATTGATCAGTTGGTCTTCAAAAAGGCAGAAAAGCGCTGCAATATCAAGCACGAAGGCTGAATACATCGCCATGTCCGGTTGTTGTGCTCAAGTCCTTTGGATGAGATCACAATTAACTTACTACGGTTTGGGATTTAACAAAATCCCGATGTATTGTGACAACAAGAGCGCCATTGCCCTTTGCTGCAACTATGTTCAACACTCCCGGGCCAAGCACATAGACATTCGCTACCATTTCATTAAGGAGCAGGTGGAGAACGGAGTGATCGAGCTGTATTTTGTCACTACTGAGTACCAGCTGGCGGATATGTTCACCAAAGCCTTAGATCGAGGACGAATCGAGTTTTTGATCGACAAGCTTGGTATGAAATCATTCACTCCAGCGACTCTCAAAGAGTTGGCAGAAGAATCAGCTGAATAGTCGTGGTAAACTATTCAGAGTATCCTTTGTTCGTGATCATGTATATTATCGTAAATATATAAACCACAAAAGAAAAATACAAAAATATAAAACCAACAAAAATCATAAAAAATATAAAACCTAGAAAAACCATAAAAATTATAAAATCAAGAAAAACCAAAAATATTTTTCGTTTTAAAACGGGCATGTCTTTTAGTACGGTAATATTTACGGCCTTAGAAATGTCGATTAATATTGACACGGTGCCATAAATAGAGTCCGTATAAAAGTTGTACATTTTTAAAACATGCCCATTATGGCTTGTAGTTATTTCTGACTGCAACCCGGTTTTCATATTAAAGTCACGTATTTCCTTGGAAAACGTTGGCTCAGAACGGGAATTAATTTTCTCGGGCGTGATTTACAAGCCAAATCATGCAAAGGGATCAAGTTTACTTTACAACTTGGTCTAACACGAATTTGTGTACGTCTCAGTGCATTAATTTGTTAAAATAAGAGAAATCTTATTGACACCACGAATCAAACTTTTTCAAAAGAAAAATTGGAAATGCTTTCATCAATATTTGACTCTTTAAACAATGACTACAGCTCTTTAAATAGAAAACGGGTCATCGTTTAAGGGGGAGAAAATATTAAAATCATCTTCGTCATTAAAATTGATTTTCAAAAGTGATTGTGAAAATTAAGGGCTACATAGTAATTGAGTGGTATTGCTTTAGAAAACGACTTGTGTTCGTCCTAAGTGATAGGCATTGCTTTTAGATTTTGGAGATATGCGAATAGGATGCGTTTGCTAAGTTAAGGGTTAAGTGAAATGAAAAAGTTAGAAACAAAAAGGAAAAAGGAGTGAAATTGGAGGACCTAAGGTGACAATTTGTTAAAACTTGTCAAAATTTTGACCTAGTCAAATAAAGCACCCGCGCCCCCTCTTTCCCTTTCACTGTTTATCATATACTTTGCCGCCATTGTTGAAATAACACACACAAGAGATCAAATCACTCGTTTAATCCATCTAATTCTTGCTCTTTCAATAAATAAGGTAAATAACATCAATTATTCTATTTCTAATTCGTTTAAATCATGTAAATCCAATCGGTTAATTCAGATAATCAACTTAAATCTGGTTAGGGTTTGTTCGTCCCAATTTAGGCTTAATTGATTAAGGATTATTGGTGGGTTTTGTGCGGATTAGCGTTAGATGATGTTTAAATGCCTTAGTTTGCCTTAGAAACTCACAAACGCGCTAGAATAATCATCTTAGTTTCGTTTGAAAAAGTTCCGGATGAACATGGATAAGAACTTCCGAATGAAGGATTTTTTCTGAAAAAACTTCCGAATGAGGAAGTTCCGAATGAATGACTTCCGAATGAAGGAAGTTCCGAATGAAGAACTTCCGAATGAAGGAAGTTCCGAATGAAGAACTTCCGGATGAAGGAAGTTCCGAATGAAGAACTTCCGGATGAAGGAAGTTCCGAATGAAGGAATGTTCCGAATGAAGGAAGTTCCGAATGAAGAACTTCCGGATGAAGGAAGTTCCAAATGAAGAACTTCCGGATGAAGGAAGTTCCGAATGAAGAACTTCCGGATGAAGGAAGTTCCGAATGAAGAACTTCCGGATGAAAGAAGTTCCGAATGAAGAACTTCCGGATGAAGGAAGTTCCGAATGAAGGAATGTTCCGGATGAAGGAAGTTCCGAATGAAGAACTTCCGGATGAAGGAAGTTCCGAATGAAGAACTTCCGGATGAAGGATGTTCCAAATGAAGAACTTCCGGATGAAGGAAGTTCCGGATGAAGATGTTCCGGATGAAGATGTTCCGAATGAGGAAAAGTTCCGGATGAAGAGTTTGATCATTATTGTTTGCATGCTATATATGTACTTGTTGTATTATGTTATGAAATGTGTTATGCTTAGAAGTAAGAATGATATATATCTATATGTTTTTGTGCATCAACCTTTCATGTCTTATCTTAAGCAGATACAATGACTAATCCAACAATACAAGCAATCCAAGAATCTAGAGAAGCCGATATTGCTAAAGCACGAACCCTTAAGTTTATACCCAACAACTACCGGCTGAAGCAAGTCTCAAAATCCACTCACCATGGTTTTAAGGTCGCCATAGCCATCCTCGATAACTCTCATTTCAAGAACACCCTTAGGAATAGTGCCTCGGTGCCTTATGAGTATATGTTTGAATTTTGGGCTACCAAGGAAATCACTTCAAACAAGATCACCTTCACCATCGACAACAAGCAGCAGACACTCACAGTTTCAGACTTCCGTAAGATTCTTGGTATACGGGATACACCCAAAGGTATGTCATTCTCGAGGGATCCTACTAAAGATGAACTCGTGGAGTTATTTGACGCACTTGGATGTCCGGAAATACGAGTTGCGTCTGAGTTTACCACTGCTAAGGTAGGACAACCTTGGAGAGCATTAATGGGTATTCTCAGCAAATGTCTTACACCAAAAACGAGTGGCCATGATGCTTTGTGCAGTCCTATAATAAACCTATTCTATGGCATGTACAAAGCTACAAATTAAGATTATGCTTTGTTGATATGGGAAGAATTCACCTTTCAACTCTTTTATAACAAGAAGCTGAAGACAAACTTCTTTCCTTATCCTCGGTTTATCAAGCTTATCATTAATTATTTTATGAAGAATGATGCTACTATTGATAGGCGTGCAGCAGGTCGCTATCACACTAAAGAAGCTGATGATACCGTGGATTTGAGACATTAAGGACCGTCTATTGGTGTGATTCCGGGTCCTATTCCTGATTACCTTCTTACCGATAAAATTAAGGGTTCTGCTGATTACAAGCTACTGCAGATAGAAATCAAGAGGCTGAAAGCAAACCTTCAGACTGGAGAAGACTCGTCTACAACGGTTAAGAGTAAAGGTAAACGCAAACAACCAGCTGCGTTACCTGAACCCGAAACCAAGAAGAAGAAGACAGAGGGTAAGAAAGGAAAGGGTAAGGCTGATGAGATGCGTCTACGTGACGAAGAAGACATTGTTGATCCTACTCTTGATAAAACTGAGAAACAAATGATGAAGATTGCTATTCAAAGGAGTAGGAAAGATACTGGCGGTAGTGGTTCAGGTGCAAGGGTAGATATTGAGGATGAGTACGTGGAACCAGATGATGTTGATGAGTTTGGGTCACCTGAACATTATTCTACTTCGAAGGAGCCATCAATCCCTATTTCAGCAAGTGTGGAAAAGGAGTCTGTTGCTCCTACGATCATGGTGTCAACTCAACCCTTAGCAACTCAACCTCCACCCATACAACCCTTACCAACCAGACCGGCTTCAACACCATTTCTTCCACCACCTACAATTCCCATCCTTAGTACCGCAGTAACAGCCGAGGCTCTCCAATCTCTCCAATCAACCCAAAGCAGCTCTGCAACATCTACAATGGCTGCATTGGTGATGGCCGAACTATTGGATAAACATGTGGATACTCACAAACGAGAAATGGATGAACTTCGCCAAGAGTTACAAAGACGAGCTCAAAGTGAAGAAGCATCTAGGAAAGCTCAAGAGGAGATGATTGCTAGGTTCGCTGCGGATATGGATTTGACCCGAAAAGCACATGCAGAAGAACTAGCTCGGGTTAAGCAGGCTGAGGCTGATAAGCATGCTGCACGTATCACCAGACTTCAAGCGATGAGGGATAACTACAAAGAACAAAAAGAAGCACTTGAAGCCTCTGTGAAAGAAAGAGTGCAAGAATCCGTTGAATCCCTAATGCCTAAACTGCGTGATGAGTTGAAGACTCTTGCTGCTGACAACTTGATGATCAAATCATCCAATCCTTCAGAAGCCGCCTACAAGATTGCTTATGACTTGACGGATTTTGAATTGAAGAAGATCCTTAAGGCTCGTATGGTGGAACTTGGATCGTTTGATAAGTCTAGGATTCAACGGGCTCTATATAAATCCCTGAATGATGCTATCATGGAGGATGATAGGTTATTCAAAACGTTTGGAAGTGTGGTACCTTATCACATTCTACCTGAAGAAGAAAGGGAAGAAAGTGAGGAGGAAGAGGGTACTGGTGAAGAGGAAGAGGAAGAAGAAGGAGAAGAAGAGGAAAAGGATGACGATGATGGTGATGATGAGGATAAGGATGAGGATGATGATGACGAGGATGAGGATGATGATGATGGCGATGATGGTGGTGATGGGAATGAGGAGAGTGCTCGGGGTAGTAACGGGGATGACAATCAGGATGATGATGGGGGTGAACAGCCGAAAGAGGGAGACAAGGTTACCAGCTCCAAGAAAACTGCTAAGACTGGAACCAAGTCCAAAAAGGATGTAGCACAGAAGGATAAATCAACATCGACGGAATCAAGACGAACTAAGTGGCGCCACGATGTGAATGCCACTACAGCGTCATCGGTTCCCGGTACCTCTATCGCTGTATCTTTACCTATTACCACTAACCCCATTAGTTCTGTTGTTGTTGCTCCTGTGATTGCAGAATCAGTGACGGAACCCGAAGCTGCACAACACTCACCAGTTCACGACACTGCCGAAATGCCTGAAACTGAACCAGTAGATGTTCGCACTTCTACTCCTCAACAACAAGCACAACAATCTACGGTTCCTGAACCAAGCACACGAGACTGGGCAGACTCGTTGGAGATAGACGAGACTGCACCACCACAGGCTTGGATCACGACAGCAGCACAATATGATCCGATCACAGACGCTGACAAAGATGTGTTGTATCTCCGTATCTGAAGTCCGATTGACTTATGTGCATTTTTTGCTCATGAGTATAAGACTTCGGTTACTCCATCCTTGGTGAAGAAAGCGCTGAAAGATAAGAGACTGCGTGCCAAAACCCGATTAACCCGAATGGAGTTCGAGTACTATGCCGATGGTATCCTGAAGGCTCTGAATACCGTTCAACGGCCAGGTCTTCATGAATCAGAAAGAGCTCCACCTCCAATGGATCCTGCTCAAGATAATCAGATTGCTCTTGACTTCTTCGTCACCAATGATCTTGTGTATCTACTGAAGGGATCATCAAAGTACGCAACCTCCCTGACCTTGCTGAAAGCTGCCAACTGGGGGACAATACCCTTTATCGAGGAAAAGGTAAACAGACTCTGGGTCCCTAAGATAAATCGTAATTATGATATGTATGCTGTCATAGGTGCATCTCATTGGGACGAACGAGTCCGAAGGGCGTACAGGGGTTGCTGTCTGGTCAATTCTGGAAGTATCGTTAGATCCGATATCCGCATCTCCAGCATCTTAGGAATGAAAACTGAAGCCAAGAATGGCTATTATCATGTGACAGAGATTCGTTTGAAAAGGGAGGATGACAGGGAATACAAAATCCAGCAGGGAGATTTTTCCATCATTCGCCTTGAGGATATCGAAGATATGCTGCTTCTGATGACCCGAGATCAACTCACACATATTCCTCGTGAAGACCTGATTGCTTTGAATACAGCACTTCGTATGTTCACACGAAGCGTTGTCATCAAGTCACGAGTTGAAGATCTTCAGTTGGGAGTCGAAAGCTATCAAAGGAAGCTCAACTTAACCCGTGTTGTGAATCAAGTGCTACCTCAACATGTAGAAAGATGTCCCTATACCGGCATTTCTGTCCCGAATTACGGCATTTTCTACTTGAACAGTCGAGGTTTGATGAAGTTTATGAGGGTGGGTGAGCTCCACAAGTGCAGTGATGGAACCCTTCTACAAGTCAGAGGAAAGTTGGAGCATCTGAACTCGGGTGGGACTTTGCCAGAGATGACGGAGGATTGGCATCCGGGTTACCGGCAGATGGCGAAGTATGTCATCAAGAAGATCGATCAAAAGCTCCGTGAACGTAGATTGATGAGGAGCTTGGAAAGATTCGTGGGTGGAAGACCATATCTAGTGCACCACAAGCTACTACAACGATCCATCTAATGGGTCGTACATTTCAGGTCCACTTTATATTGGTTTTCAATTGTGAATATGTAAATTTGTGAATATTGTGCTTGTATGGCTTGATGTAGTGTTAAGGTATGATAATTTTTCAAGAATTTCTCACGAGATTCTAAATCTTTCAAAATATATCATACTAAAGCACTACAACTATCCCTTATTGAATTAAGGGGGAGCAATAACTTGTTCTATGGCCAAACATCGATTTCATTTTTACCCAAAGACCGGTTAATCCATTCAATATCCCAAATATTAATGGTTAACATTTTGGATAAGGGGAGAAAATGGGATTAAGGAGACGTAAGTGATACTTGGCTAAAAGATGAAAAAGACTTAACGATTATCCAACTTAATATGTGTAAAGCACGAGTTAAGGGGGAGCGTTTTTGATGAACAAAACACCTAAGGTACAAAACTTTTGATTTCAATATCACAAGTACTTTAGGTGATTTTCAATGATTTTTCATGGTGGCAATTCCTTCCCAAAACACGCTTAATTCACGACGGATGTGGTGACAAAAGGGTGGTAGGAATAAGTTTAGTCCAATGATTCATCAGAGCCGATGGAATCTTCCCAAGGACAATTCCCTAGATAGAATTAGAAGTCCTAGGAAAGATGGAGAAAGAATGTGAACGTAGCTGAATGCCGACCAAGTACTTAAGCTAGCACTGGAACAATCACAACAAGGTGCTAGTGATGACGTATTGGTAAGCATTGAAGGGGTTGAAGAATGAAAAAGAAATGTAAAGATAAAGGGTGTAAAGAAAGAAGCCCTCCTTACAACTTTAGGCAGAAACCGGGTCAATACATATGCTATTGAGGTCATTTTTGCTAATGATTCTCGGTATTGAAGAAAGACATCATGGACCCAGTGATGCAATGCACAACCCTTCCCAGCTAACTCAAATATCTCTCAAAAGGTATTTGTTTTAATCACACGGAGATCAACACGTTATCTACTGGTTTATTCACTCCGAATAGACTGGTATTGAAAAGGTGGCACTCCTCTCCAGCCATCGCTCACTAAATCAAAACGCACAATCGAGTCTAGAGCCAAGAGATCATCAAAAGTCTCATTAGGACACTTTCCATTTATTCCTTGCTTTCTCACACACTGTGAAAAGTAAGAGATTTTCATGAGTCCTACGCAATATTCCTGTAATATTGCCAGAACATCCGAGTAATACGTAAGTATTACAATGAAGATGGAAATCCTGCTTGAGCCAACATCAAACAAGCTCATGGTAGGTTACACGTGCGGTTCTTTTAGAACCAATCTTGTGAAAAACTGGAAGGTAACAGTGGTTTAATTCTTAATTGAACTTAAACTCGTTCCAGGCCTCTTCGCATTATCATATGATCTTGCCAGAACACTCAGAGTGACTCTTTATTGATCACAGTGACGAGTGGAAATCCTTCTAGTGTCAACATCAAACATCACTTGGTAGGTGACGTGCAAGATTCTTTATGAATTAAGCTCGTGACAACTGGAAAGCAACGATGGTGAAAATCTTAATTGAAATTCACTTGTTCCAGGTTTCATGAATTGACGGCTTCTAATCACAAGGATAATTTATCCAAGTGATTCACTCTTTATGTTCGCAGTCAGCTTTGGACGGTCGAATAAAGAGAACGGGTTTACCCGCGAAATCCTGTCAGGAAGTTACTTAATTGAAACTATCCGTCACGGGTACGATATCTAATATCGTCCAACGATCTTCACCGACCGGAGGTAAAATGCTACCGAATTAGAATAAAATGTTCAAAGCCATTCTATTCGTGTCGTTGCTGTGTACCTGTTAAAGACGGTGGCGTTGCTGTATACCTGTTGAAGACGGTGGCGTTGCTGTGTACCAGTGAAGACGGTGGTGTTGCGGTGTACCTGTAGAAGTCGTTCCCACATGCTTATGTTTTTCTGCAACAAAGTTTAGCAAAAATTCAAGAAAGTACAAGATAAAGTCTTCCGCTGTACCAAACTCTGAAACTTTCAAGAATTCATCAAAAAGACATAAGTGTGTGGAACATGGAGTCACGAGAAGGCAAATTCACAAGAGAGGCAAAGATCGCACGTGAAAGGCCAAAGGACAATGCTCTCAAGCCAAAGCCAAAAAGATCAAACCAACATATTCACAACAAAAGAAAGAAAAGAAGAAAAGGCTACGAGCTAAAGAACGAAGACTTAGTATAGTATGCTAGGTTTAGAATTTTGTAACGTGGAGTGACCTCCCTTAGGGGGAGATTGTTAGAAATACGTTTTTACGTATAATAGAAGTATCGGTCACTCCACAATAATATTTATGTTGTAATAGCTCTAGTTAGAAAATAGTCATTAGTTACTTATTAACTTAAGTAAGAACCGGTCCATGGGCTTGTCATGGACCGGCCCAAGCCCATGTTTGCTTGGAACTATAAATACCCCTTTCCACCATGGAAAGGGGTTGGTTGTTGTCATTTACTAGTTTCCATTTTATTGAAATAACACATAGTTTCTCTCACTTTCTCTCTCTAACTTTCTCTCTCTAGAAATCAACAAACCCCTTCATAGATTCATAGGTTATCAATATTCTACACTGGCCCTATTTAGTCGCATGTGCATTTATCGAAACTTTTAATTTTGGGACCGACCCATAGGCGTCCCCTCACCATGTCTTTTGTTTTGGGACCGACCCATAGGCGTCCCGTCACACATATAAAAGGATTTTATAAACTACATCACGCATTCATGCATAAAATTTTTCTCATGATTTATTGGCATAAAAAATTTTCATGTCCCCTCATAAGTTACTATGTTTTTATGTCAAGTATGTTTTCATACTGTCATGGTTAACTTCGGTTTCATGCTGATTATGTTATACACTCCTTTATGATAGATCGTTTTATGTTCCTTCATGATAATTCCGTCTTCATGTTGATTACGTCTTACGCCTCTTTTGTTATTTATGCTTTCACGCAAGACATTGTTGGATTTCATTGAATTCTTCTGTCATGATAGTCATGGTTGGTTTTCATTGATCATGTTGTCAGGCAAATCATCGTTGAATTTTGTGTAACCACACTTTAGCGTTTCTCTATGCAACCAGAATGAGCTATATACTTGCATTGCCAGGTTATCATGATGGTTTTCCTAACCGTTTAACCGATATACTTTCCTTAAATCATGATAAAAGATCGACCCCATACCGATCATTTCATGTGCATTCCACGTGTACTCCACGTACCGTATTTCATGTGTATTACACGTACCTTAATCCATGTGTATTTCACTTGCAATAATTTACGAGTATTCGCTAGTCGATTCTGAATCACCTCTTGCGTATTTTCAATTGCTGATATTCTACAAGATTGCTGATGCCGCTCATAACTGGGAGATGTTACTAAAGGTTGATGCTGCTGATGTTCGGAGACGCTACGAGATGCGGATGCTGTTCACAACTTGGATATCCTACAAGACGAAGACAAAGGCGTCAGAGCAAAGCAATCAGACGAGAAGATGCTTCACCATCAGACTATTTCCATCAATCATTGTCCCTAATTCTTAGTTACATGTCACACGTCATTCGGCTGTCATTTCAGCCGTATGAGTGAAAACCGGTACCAGCCGGCCACTCAGCTGAATAGTTACATGAATCACGGTCATGAGAATGACCGTCATGGAACTGACAAACAAGACGATAGTAACCACTACTATCACAGAACTATCCTAGAAATTTCAACCGAGGCTCCGGCCGTGGACGTGATCAGACATACAAAGGATCAGTAGTCCAACCGATCCGCCAAGTCTGGCATAATAACCTAATATTGTAGTTATATTGAATTACGTCTCGAGACACATGTTAAGACATCAGTCAAGACACATGTCTCACGTATACTTTCTGAAGGCACATGTCAAGACATCAGTCAAGACACATGTCTCACGTATACTTTCTGAAGACACATGTCAAGACACCAGTCAAGACATATGTCATGCTTATAGTTCCAAGAAACGAGTCAAGACACATGACTCACGTCCAACTATGGAACATTTCTAAGAAATTCAGGGTACCCTCCAAGGGTATATCCATTTTGTTGTACCATGTATTAATCAGGCCACAAGAATTTCAATACCATTACCGGCACATCAGTGAGAACTGTCACGTTGCCGATGTCAATTTCATATCTTTCACCATATTTCATATATTCATTACCATGAAGGACGCCTTTCGTATTCCCACGTATATGAAGGTTTTCCTTCAGTTTAATGATGAGATCCAAGCTGCTAACGCATTTCCTCGGACAGACACGAGATGAATTTTATCCTAATTATGGACTATGAACAGTACACCATGCTACGATTCACAATTATGTACAGTAATGTTCAGGCTCCTGAATACATTCAGCTTGATTTTCCAACAGGAAAATCTGTACAAATTATCTATGCTTACAAGCATGTGCGTTGTTAGCCATGGTCGCTAAAATTTTCTACCTGTCAGTAAGTAATACTCGGTTTTTACACCAAGTATGAAAGTTCGTTGAACCGATCTTTTCGAATTGACTATTGGTTTAAAGTGCGACTCAATCGTCTTTTGGTTAACAAGAGAATGTTTTGGTTTGTTATCTATTTTAACTAATAACAAATAAGCAAGTTTCGTTGATTAAACTAAACGTTAATTAGGAAAATATTTAAATCATAAAACTTTGTAAAACTTTAACACTTAAAAACTTAGTCAATCGAAATAATGCAAATCATGTCCATCGGAATACACCAAAATTACAACCATCGGAATACATAAACAAGTCATCGGAATAATTCATGTTAATAACCATCGGAATAATCAAGGTCAATTCTATTGGAATGTAGAGTGGTCGCAATATCCAGATCGGAATAATCCAACACTTTTGTCGCAAAGTGGTTCAGATCGAAATGATGTAAAGTAAAAATGGGCAGCACTTCGTCTTAACAAGACCTTAGTCCCGTCAGAATGTGCGATCGCAATGAGCGATCGCAACCCAGATCGGAATAAAGGGGAATTACCAAACGATCGCAAAGTAGAACCCTAATGGGTTATTGCGATCAAAACGATGACACCCGTCAGAATGTGCAAAAACCCCAAGATTGCGATGGAAGCTAACTTAATCCGAGATTGGTGGCAAGTTTTAAAACTCAATAAGCTGATGCAATAAGCTATTCTACCAAACCTTTAACAATTCAAAAAGCTTAAATTTGATAACTTCTAAAACGTGAAAGATTACAAACTTTATGAAATGGCTTTTGAAATGACTAAAACCTTGTGAAATCCGAAAATCAATAAGCTAAAACTTGTAATAAGTCAATAAGCATTATGAGCTTATAACTTATACGTGTAAGAGCTTAAGTATAAACAAAGAAGATTAATCCTTCAATCACGAAATCATTAAATCATACGCATGAAGTATGCAAATCGGATCAAAGGTAATGTAAATCAAGAAATGTAGAATGAGATTAAGGATTAAAAGCTTAAATAGAACTTGATTAATAAAATAAGCAATACACAAATGTTTAATGTTGAAAGACTAAAAGAAAAGATGAAACTTAGTGAGAGAAAGTTTAAGACTTTCTCTCTCTAAAACTAGAAAGAAAAGTGAAAAATGAAAAACTAAAAATTAAAGACTAACTCCCTCCTAATGACTATTAGGAGGGTATTTATAAGGAAGGTGGAAGGAGTGCATGTGTTGCATCTTCTTTCTTTCTTTCTTCACGTCTTCTCGACTCGACTTTAATTCTTTGTCTTTTGTCGATGTCGTCTCGGGATTTGAACTTGTCTTTTAATTTTTCTTCTTCTATTAGACTTAAGTTCTTTGTCTTTATTAAACTTCCGTCTTTAGACTTTTTCTTCGATAAATCTTCAGAATAGGTCCTGGACTTCCGTTCTTTTTGCACTCTTGATCTTTTGACTTCGTCTTTTCCCGTTTTCTTCGATAAAAGCCCGTGAAAACCCGTGTTTTCTTCCTTTTTCATATTTTGGTCCTAAAACACAATAAAAACACAAACCACGCATAATTCTGACTTTTATGACATAAATCACGCGTTTTGGTCTTGTTATTATTGGAAATAAGTGGTAAAAGGATAAGTGTTTTCACACTTATTAAATTCCCTACACTTGACCATTGCAATGCCCTCATGCAATGCATTAATTTTAAAGCACGGTTTACATTTTCCATCATAAATAACCCACCTTGGCCTTTATTAAATACTAAACATAAAAAGATAGAAACAAGTAAAGAAATTAAAAACTTACATTGGGTTTTGGCTGCCATGAACGTTTATCATCCTCAAGTTTCACGTTCCCCATACCAAGCTTAAAAACGAGATCATTGTTATTATAAGTTAGAAAACTGTTACGAACTCATGTGGGCCAATTATTCACTTAGACTCCCTTATTCCTAGGTGTATCTCTTATATTTTATTTTTGTCTTGAATGATCACGAGGATGCATTGTTTGACTTATTTTGATAGTTATTTAGGCCGAAAATAAAGTGCACGATTTAATCAATAGTTAGCTAAAGGACCAAATCTTGTAAAACTGCTTCTCGGGACCTCATAAAGTTCATATCTTGGCATAACTCGCTTCACGATTTGAGACCTTTCTCGGACCGATATTTGGCAGCGACTTCATACTTCGAATCTTGAGAGACGTTCATGAAATAATGGCCTTCTCTTCATAATAGGAATTTCTTCACTTGAAGTTTTGAGAGATTCTTCATCTTTGGACCACGACTTCTTCATTTTTCTCCAATCTTTATTTTGGACTTTGATATACAACGATCCGCCTCCTTTTAGGACTTGGATCTATTTATCCTCATACCTTGTTAGGGTCTTTTTGGATAGACTTCTCCATAATCTTTTGGGGAGTATTTGCTTTTCGTCGTGTGTCTCGATCCTTCATATTGATTTTCGATAAATGATTCTTCACATCACTTTTGGATCTTTAGCAACAAACTGTAGCCCTCATGCCTTGTTAGGGCCTTTTCGGACTCGCCAATCTTCGCTTCCCGATTCAATAAGTTATGCATTGGCTATGAACTCTAATCCGTACCGAGCAACTTTTAAACGATCTAGGGCTAGAAGCTAAGTAACCTTTTAAATCGTACAACCTTATTTATTGCAGATAAATTTATTAACAAGCGAAGGGAGAATAGGCTTATAATTAACTCACATAAATTCACGAAAGAATACCGAACTTATAATTGACTCTATCATCTCTCGTCCTCCACAGTTCAAAATCTCAAGGAATGAGACTCGTGGATGCTTAGCCTATTAAATCAAAGTTTTGGGTTTTCGAGTCGCCTATAGGATCTTGCAAATTCTTAGACTTTTTCAAGTTTAGAATTCGCATTTTAAAGTTCCCTTGATAAACGACTCTCTAGGATCAATTATAGGAACTTGCGAAAAGTTCTTGTTCTTAACCCGTGAGAGTTAGGACTTTCGCGTTTTATAGCTCCCTATATAAAAGCCTAGCAAAACTTGACTTAAACACGTTAAGGATACTAGCTAGAGTAAATTTAGATAAGTAAACTCGGGTTGAGTCAAAATATTCATGACTAAGAAAAATTTAAAACCACTTTATTGAATATTTATTCTAGCAAGGAAAGAAAATAAACATAACAAAGGAAAGTACAACTATACAACTAGGCCAAAATAGATTAAAAATTTTGAAAAATGTCGAAAAATCAAATTTTCCGGTTAAAATGAGGGCAAATGTATGGAAAAGACCACTTACATCGATAGAAGTCCCCCTACACTTGAGATAAACATTGTCCTCAATTTTTGAGCATGTGGGAGTAAACTCCCCTACACTTAGGACATTGTGTACTTTGTTTAAATCAAGCTAAGGGAAGGACAACTAAAGTGATTTCAATGTGAACATATAAAATATGAAATATTGAATCACAAGAGTTTAGAATAGAACCGGGAAGATGGGAACACGGCATCACGGTTCGTCAAAAGTCATCAAGATGCTCTTTGAAGCTTGAATCCCTGCACAGCACAAGAAACAAGGCAACAAACACATACGGGGCTCCCCCCTACACTTATTATGAAAGCAGTAAAGGATAGATCACGGGTTTCCTCCTGAGAAGCGCTTGTTTTTGTTCACCGAGTCACGATCCTGACTCGACCCAATTTAGTTCATGGGGAACGTGGTGAGGGATGGAATCATCTCATGAGAGATGTCCTCACCAAAGTACAGCTTCAAACGCTGGCCATTCACCTTGAAATTGGGCCCATTTGGCTGAGAAAGCTCAATGGTCCCATATGGAAAGACTTTGGCGACGGTGAATGGGCCAGACCAACGGCTCTTCAACTTGCCAGAGAAGATCTTCAATCGAGAGTTAAAAAGTAAGACTTGATCACCAACGTGGAACTCTCGGTTCTTGATTTTTGCATCATGAATGATCTTCGTCTTCTCCTTGTAGATCAGCGAGTTCTCATAAGCTTCATTCCTCAGTTCATTTAGCTCGTTGAGTTGAACCTTGTGATGATCACCGGCTTTGTTGATGTCGAAGTTAGCCCACTTCAAGGCCCAGCGCGCCTTATGTTCCAGCTCGATGGGGAGGTGGCATGCTTACCCGTACACAAGACGATAAGGTGTACAACCGATCGGGGTCTTATAAGCAGTACGGAAAGCCCACAGAGCATCATCTAACTTATCGGCCCACGCGGCGCGATGCTCTCCCACAGTACGTTCCAAAATTCTCTTCAATCTACGGTTGGATATCTCGGCTTGACCGTTGGTTTGAGGATGATAAGCGGTGGAAAGACGATGATTGACACCATACTTAGCCATGACTCTTGCAAATTGATCGTTTCAAAAATGAGTCCCGCGGTCACTGATAATAGCACGAGGAACACCAAATCGAGCAAACAGTTGTTTCAAGAAATTACAAACCACCCTCTCGTCGTTAGTGGGTAAAGCCTTGGCTTCAACCCATTTGGAAACGTAGTCAACAACGACAAGGATGTATTTGTTGCCTTTAGAAGAAGGGAATGGCCCCATAAAGTCGATGCCCCATACGTCAAAGATTTCACATTCCTGTATGAAATTTTGAGGCATCTCATCTTTATGTGTGATCTTGCCTTGGCGTTGGCAAGCATCACAATGCTTAACCATTTCGTGAGCATCACGATAAATGGTGGGCTAATAGAATCCAGAATCAAACACTTTCTTAGCGGTGTAGTTGGGACCAAAGTGACCACCGGTGGGTCCTCTATGGCAAGCATCAAGGATTTGCAAAGCTGCCGGTCCATCAACACAACGATGAATGATCAGATCAGCACATTGTTTGAATAGATAAGGGTCATCCCAAAAGTAAGTCTTAATATCATTCAAGAACTTCTTATTTTGTTGGGATGTTAACCCTTGGATGAGAATACCACCCGCTAAGTAGTTTGCAATGTCCGCAAACCACGGGGTGTCATCAAGATTGAGATTTATAGACATTAAGGTCTCAAGGGGGAAAGAGTCATTGATCTCCTTGTTCGGATGATCCTCTTGATACGGATCCTCAAGTCGACTCAGATGATCCGCGGCTAGGTTTTTTAGCACCCTTCTTGTCACGAATTTCAATGTTGAATTCTTGAAGGAGTAAAACCCAGCGAAGAAGTCTTGGCTTAGAGTCGTGCTTAGTCATTAAGTACTTCAACGCGGAATGGTCCGTGTATACGATGGTGGGGGATAAAACAAGATAGGGGCGGAATTTTTCAAAAGCATAGACAACAGTTAAAAGCTCTTTTTCGGTTGTCGTATAATGCAATTGAGCACCCGTCATTGTTTTGCTAGCATAGTGGATTGGTTGGAAATGTTTGTTGATCCTTTGTCCCAAAACCGCACCAATAGCAAATTCGCTAGCATTGCACATCAATTCAAAAGGCAGCTCCCAATTAGGGGTAACCAAGACCGGTGCCTTAGTTAGCTTATCCTTAAGAAGATTGAAGGCGTCGAGACACTCTTTAGAAAAGATAAAAGGAGTATCTTTTTCCAAGAGGTGGGTCATCGGGCGAGTGATTTTAGAGAAATCCTGAATGAATCGACGATAGAAGCCCGCATGACCCAGAAAACTTCTCACACCCTTCACGGTGGAAGGTGGAGGTAATTTGGCTATGACATCTACTTTAGAACGGTCGACTTCAAGACCGGCTTTAGATATTTTGTGTCCTAGCACAATGCCTTCTTTTACCATAAAATGGCATTTTTCCCAATTCAGAACAAGGCGAGTGTCTTCGCACCGCTTAAGCATACGTTCCAAATTGGCAAGGAAAGAAGAGAAGGAATCCCCGAAGACCGAGAAATCATCCATGAAGACTTCCATGGTTTGCTCAACCATGTCATGGAAGATAGCCAACATGCACCTTTGGAAAGTCCCGGGGGCATTGCATAAGCCAAAAGGCATTCTTTTGTAAGCAAATGTGCCATAGGGACAAGTGAATGTTGCCTTTTCTTGATCTTAGGGATCGATGGGTATTTGTAAATAACCCGAGAAACCATCAAGAAAGCAGTAATATTCATTACCCGCTAAACGTTCAAGCATTTGGTCCATAAAAGGTAGAGGGAAATGATCCTTTCTCGTGGCATCATTGAGTTTGCGGTAGTCTATACAAACTCTCCACCCAGTAACGAGACGGGTAGGAATCAACTCGTTGTTTGCATTGGGCACAACGGTAATTCCGCCTTTCTTAGGCACACAATGGACTGGACTAACCCATGGTGAATCCGAAATAGGGTAAATCATACCCGCATCAAGAAGTTTGATAACCTCTTTTTTGATGACTTCATGGATTTTAGGATTCACCCTTCTTTGGCTTTGAATGGTGGGCTTAAAGTCGTCCTCCATGAGAATTTTATGTGTGAAAAAGTGAGGATCAATTCCGCGAATGTCGGAGATTTTCCAAGCGAAAGCTCTTTTATGCTTCTTCAACACGGCGATGAGTCGGGCTTTTTCTTCTTCTTTCAGGTCCTTCGCGGTGATGACCGGTAACTTCTCGTTGTCTTCAAGGAAAACGTACTCAAGATGAGGAGGTAGGTCCTTAATCTCAAGAGTGGGAGGATCCTCAATAGATGGTGAAACTAACAATGGATCATCATTAGTCGCCTCTTTAGGAGAAGGAGGAGAAAACGGGTCTTCATTGAGAAGTCTCTCAATAGTACGAATGTCTTCATCCCAATCGGTGGACGAATTATCATACTTAATATCGAGAGGACCCAAGCTAGCTTCGAAATCATCCAAGTCACTTTCTCCAAAAGGAGTCAATGTCGGAGCAGTTGAGGCAACGGTCTCAACATTGGGAAGAGAAGAAAGAGTACTTTTGCAAGCATCATGAAAATGTTCTTCACAAGCCTCATCGAGAACATCAATAACATTAACACTCTCATATGAATAAGGTTGCTTAAAAATCTTACCCATGTTGAAGACAATTTTATCGTCACCAACTCTCATGATTATTTCACCCGCGGCTACATCAATGAGAGTGCGAGCGGTCCTCAGGAATGGACGTCCAACGATTAATGGAACACGGGGGTCCATTTCGTAATCAACGACAACAAAATCCGCCGGGAAGGTGAATTTGTCAACGCCAACAAAGACATCTTCGGCTATCCCCAATGGATAAGCAACCGCACGGTTAGCTAATTCCAAAGTCATTTTGGTGGGGGCTAGCTCGGGGAGAGATAATTTCTTCCAAACACTTAAAGGCATTAAGTTTATACTGGCACCTAGATCGGCTAGGGCCATGCAATTCTCTACTCCCGGGAAGTTGCAAGGAATCAAGAAGCGACCCGGATCACCAAGTTTGGTGGGCAATTTCCTTAAGAGCACTGCGGAGCAGTTCTCATTAAGCTGGGTCTGAGCAATGTCAATAAGCTTCTCCTTATCACTTAAAAGATCTTTAAACATCTTAGCGTATTTGGGCATGTGAGCGAGAGCCTCAGCAAAGGAGATGTTAAAATTCAATTGTTTAAACATTTTTAGAAAGTTTGAAACCTGAATATCATCCTTGCTCTTTTGCTTCTCTTTCCTCAACCTTGAAGGATAAGGTATATTGGATGAAGAAGAAGGCTTTAGGGAAATAGGATCACTCACTACCACGGGTGGTGGGGAAATGGGGATAGAAGGTGAAGGAGGTGAGGAAAGTTGCTCTTTTTCCTTATTCACAATCACGGGTGGAGGTGTAGGAAGCTCGGGTTCCATATAACCTTTTCCACTACGAGTGGTGATTGCTTTCATCTCCCCTCTTGGATTCGCAACGGTGTTACTCGGAAGAGTACCCAAAGAAGAGGGTTGATTACCTTGGATGAGCGAACCAATCATATCACGAATGTTAAGCGCTTGAGTGCTGAAAGAATCTCCAATGTCGGCACGAATTTCATTGCTTTGTTTTGCCATGTCATTCCTTAGCTTGGCTCGAATATCGCTCCCTTGTTTCGCCATTTCGCCCTTCAAGTTGATGACTTGACTCTGAAGATTCGTCACCAGCTCCCGATTAGTTTTCATGAACGTTTCGACGTCTGGATTCACTGCCATCGGTTGATTGAGAGGTGGAGCTTGGTAAGCTTGAGAATTTCCTTGAGGTGGGTATGGGTTTCTTTGGGATTGATATTGATTGTTAGCACGAGGTTGGGATTGGTTGTTTCGGTTATAGCTTTGTTGTTGGTTTTGGTTTGTAGGAGGGAAACCGGGTGGAGCAAGATAATTGTTGGAACGATAACTTAGCAAGCTACGGTCTCCTTGAGGACGAGCTTGATAGCCTCCCGTGGGATAAGTACCGTATGCTGCGTTAACGTTTTCAGAAAAATTGCCTTGGGTAGAAGGACAATCATTATAAGAATGAGGACCACCACATGTGTCACAAGAAATAGCAACAGCTTTAGCTTGTTTAAAGTGGTTTGTGGCCATGGTCATGAAATTCTTGTTCATCTCAGCGAGTTGTCGAGAAATTTCAGTCATCTCGGGATTGGAAGTAGTAGAAGAAACATTGACTCTCGAGTTAGATCTTGAGGATGCGGATGAATCCCAATTCTTGTGGTGAGTAGTCATGTTTTCAATCAACTCTCAACACTCCTCCGGTCTCCTTTTCATGAAAGTACCACCGGCGGCGGCGTGATCGTGTCACGATCACGAAAAGTGAGACCATTGTAGAAGGTATCAATGAGAGTGACGGGGAGCATGTTGTGATTTGGACAACGGTCGATCAAATCATTGTATCGTTCCCAAGCATCGAAAAGCGATTCATCATTGTCTTGCATGAATCCACTGATTTGGTTACGAAGGCTAGTGACCATGGATGGGGGAAAGTAGCGCGACAAAAAGCGTTGAGTCATGTCATTCCACGTATGAATAGAATTCTTAGGAAGACGGTCAAACCATTTTTCGGCATGGTGAGAAAGCGAGTGGGGAAAAAGTTGAAGGCGAAGGTCATCCATAAAAACACCGGGGCACTTCATGCTTTGGGTGATGGTAATGAATTTGTCGAGGTGTTTGTTGGCATCATCATCCGGAATTCCGCGAAATGGGTTCGTTTGCACTTGTTGGATCATGTGATGCTTCAACGAAAACTCCTGAGCCGTGACGTGCATCGGCGCAATCGGGCCTCCGCGTCCGTTCATGGTGGGTTGACATAATTCCTCCATTGTTCGTAAATCAGGTAGGTGGACATTATTGTTGTTGTTGTTATTGTTGTTATTGAGATTGGGTAGAGGTGGGTTATTATTGTTGTTATTAACACCAGCCATATCTAGATCTTCACGAGTCTCGGGCTCAGAATAGTTCGAAGATCTAGTACGCATACACCTGCAGAAGAAAAATATACACAGAGAATATCTATATAATATATATAATCTTTTTGGTGCAAAACCTTTTGAAAAGAATTGCTTTTTATGAATTTATAATGTTTTTGTATTTTTTAAAAATTGTATATTTTTTAGGATTTTTGAAAAATTTTAAAGCAAGGAAAATAACGTTCAAAGAACGGATCCCAAAATTCAATGCGTCTCTCACTAAAAACCTTTAATCGTAACGAAAAGAGCCGGCAGCGGCGCCATTTAATACTAGGCTTTTACACCAAGTATGAAAGTTCGTTGAACCGATCTTTTCGAATTGACTATTGGTTTAAAGTGCGACTCAATCGTCTTTTGCTGAACAAGAGAATATTTTGGTTTGTTATCTATTTTAACTAATAACAAATAAGCAAGTGTCGTTGATTAAACTAAACATTAATTAGGAAAATATTTAAAACTTAAAACTTTGTAAAACTTTAACACTTAAAAACTTAGTCAATCGAAATAATGCAAATCATGTCCATCGGAATACACCAAAATTACAACCATCGGAATACATAAACAAGTCATCGGAATAATTCATGTTAATAACCATCGGAATAATCAAGGTGATAACTGATTTTTTTTTACCTAGTAAGAAAGATTCGTTGATGTGTGTCTAATCGAATTGATCTTAGTTTTCTATGTGACTCAGTTTTATTTTGGTAAAACAAATAATTTTGGTTGTTTTTAAATTTAAATGTACAAAGACTTAAAAGTAAATGTCATTAAAGTAAAGGGCAAGTATAAGTAAAGTGCGTGAAAATAGATCTAAATCTAATTAAACAAAAGTATGCAATATTTAAAAACGTGACGAAAAGTAACTTAATTAAAATGACTAAAAATTAAAGCGTGATGGAAATTAAAGTTAGGCAAGTATTAAAAACTTAAGCTAAAAATTAAACAAGTCAAAATAAGAGAAAACAACCCTCCAATTGGAATATATTCCGATCACACCTTGATCGGAATATCAAACCAACCCTGATCGGAAAGTCAAAGATGTCCAATCGGAATATGTCACGTACACCAATCGGAATATCAAACGAACCTCAGATCGGAATGATGAGACCTCCTTTGATCGGAATGTTGGAATGGATTTGGTCGGAATGTAGATCGGAACCCACGATCGGAATATCTGTCACCTTACCCAATCGGAATCTCCAAAATGACACCTCGATCGGAATGTTTAAAGATGGATTCAGATCGGAATCCTGTCACAACCCCAGATCGGAATACCACTATCTCACCCCAATCGGAATACCAAGCTCCCACGATCGGAAAGTAAAACCCTTTTCAGATCGGAACCGATCGGAATGTATACCCTCCTTCCGATTGTCACGGTCGGAATACGGAGACTTGGATGGAAATTAAGCTAAGTAAATAAGCTATTGTTCTAATAAGCACAAGACTAAAATCCTAGCTAAAACCGTGTAAAAATAAGCTATAAAACTGAAAGTTGAAAACTTTTAAGATACGAAAAAGATAAACTTTAAGAAAAACAACTTTTATATAAAAATAACTTTTATAAAAACTATATAAACTTGAAAATAAATCAAATAAGCTATGAAAATAAGAAGTTTCAAACAATTAAAAGCTTAAAAATCAAATCTTTAACAAATCAACAAGATAAAAACGTGTAAATCAAAGAAAGGTAGAAGAAGATTAAGATCAACAAGATAAAGTAAAGGTGCAAGAAATTTAAGAAACACTTACTTGAAAATTAAAGGTAATTAAAAGTGCAAGACAAGTAATTAAATGTGCAAGTAATTAAATGTGCATAAAATAAAGATGGAAGAACTAATTGTCACGATTAGTCAACAAGAACTAAATGAATGAATAAGAGGGGTTTATATAGGTGATTAGGGAGTGGTTAGGGGAAGCTTCCTCCCTCCTTCCTTTCTTGTTAATTGCACCATCAAGTCCTTCCTTCTTAATCTTTTTGTTAATCTTGGAATGTGATGACTTTTGGCTCGGGATTTCTTTGGACTCGTCTTTTAATTCTTCGATAAATAAGACTTGAGTTCCTCGGCTTTAAGTAAACTTCCGTCTTTTGACTTTATCTTCGATAAATCTTCAGAATTGGTCTTGGACTTCCGTTCTTTATCCTCTCTTGACTCCTTGACATCGTCTTTCATCCTTTTCTTCAATAAAAGTCCGTAAATGCCCGTGAATTCCCGTGTTTTCTCCACTTTTCACCTTTTCGTCCTAAAACATAACAAAAACACAAACCACGCATAATTCCGACACAAAAGACATAAAATACACGTTTTGGTCCGGTTTTTATTGTAATTAAGTGGTAGAAAAGATGGGTGTTTACACACCTATCAAATCCCCTACACTTGACCATTGCAATGTCCTCATGCAATGCATTAGTTACAAAGCATGTTTACACTTTTCATCATAATCAATCCATATTGGCCTTTATTAAAGAGATAGAAAATTATAAAAATGCAAAGCAAAGAAATTAAAAGCATACCTTGGGTTTTGAAAATGTCATGAATAATCATCATCCTCAACTTTTCACTTTCTCCAAACCAAGCTTAAAAACGAGATCATTGTTATTATAAGTTAGTAGACTAACACGAACTCATGTGGGCTAATTATTCACTTAGACTCCCTTATTCCTATGGGTATCTCTTATATTTTATTATTTGTCTTGAATGATCACGAAGATGCATTGTTTGACTTATTTCGATAATTATTTAGTCTGAAAATAAAGTGCACGATTTAATCAATAGTTAGCTAAAGGACCAAATCTTTTAAAACTGCTTCTCGGGATATCAGAAAGTTCATATCTTGGCATAACTTGGTTCGCGATTTGAGACCTTTCTCGGGCCGATATTTGGCAGCGACTTCATACTTCAAATCTTGAGAGACGTTCATGAAATAATGGTCTTCTCTTCATAATTGGAATTTCTTCACTTGGAATTTTTGAGAGATTCTTCATATATGGACCACGACTTCTTCATTTTTCTCCAATCTTTATTTTGGATTTTGATATACAACGATCCGCCTCCTTTATTGACTTGGATCTATTTATCCTCATACCTTGTTAGGGTCTTTTCGGATACACTTCTCCATGACTTTTTGGGAGTTTTTGCTTTTCGTCGTGTGTCTCGATCCTTCATATTGATTTTCGATAAATGATTCTTCTCATCACTTTTGGATCTTTAGCAACAAAACATAGCCCTCATGCCTTGTTAGGGCCTTTTCGGACTCGCCAATCTTCGCGCCCCGCTTCATAAGTTATGCCTTGGCTATGAACTCTCGTCATTACCGAGCAACTTTTAAACGATCTGGGGCTAGAAGCTAAGTAACTTTTCAAATCGTACAACCTTATTTATTAGCAGATAAATTTATTAGCAAGCGATGGGAGAATAGGCTTATAATTAACTCACATAAATTCACGAAAGAGTACCGAACTTATAATTGACTCTATCATCTCTCGTTCTCCACAGTTTAAAATCTCAAGTAATGAGACTCGTGGATACTTAGCCTATTAAATCAAAGTTTTGGGTTTTCGAGTCGCCTATAGGATCTTGCAAATTCTTAGACTTTTTCAAGTTTAGAAATCGCTTCTTAAAGTTCCCTTGATAAACGACTCTCTAGGATCAATTATAGGAACTTGCGAAAAGTTCTTGTTCTTAACCCGTGAGAGTTAAGACTTTCGCGTTTTATAGCTCCCTATATAAAAGCCTAGCAAAACTTGACTTAAACACGTTAAGGATACTAGCTAGAGTAAACTCGGATTGAGTCAAAAGATTCACAACGTTTGAAAATTAAAACCACTTATTAAACATTTATTCTAGCAAAGAAAGAAAATAACTATACAAAAGGGAAAAACTAATAGGCCAAAATAGATCGAAAATTTTGGAAAATGTCGAAAAATTGATTTTCCGGTTAAAATGAGGACAAAAACAAGGAAAAGACCACTTAACTTCGATAGAAGTCCCCCCTACACTTAAGATAAACATTGTCCTCAATGTTTAAGCATGTGGGAGTAAACTCCCCTATACTTAGGACATTGTGCACGTTGTTTAAATCTCGCTAAGGAAAAGACAACTAAAGAGATTCCTATTTTAATATTGAAAAAATATAAAAATAGTGAATCGAAAAGAGTTTAGGATAGAACCGGGAAGAAGTGGAACATGGAATCACGGGTCGTCAAGAATCATTAAGAGTGGATCATTGAAGCTCGAATCCCTGATTAAGAAGTGAGGAGAGGAAATAGCAATCCAAAGGGGTCCCCCCTACACTTATGATAAAGAAAGCGAAAAGATAGATGCATGGGTTGCCTCCCAAGAAGCGCTTGGTTTTTGTTAAACGAGTCGTGAGCCTGACTCGACCTTGATCATCAACGGAAGTAGCATGAAACAAATCCACCAGGATCAAAGACATAGTTTTCATCCATCAATAGGCAAGAGCTTAAGGTGAACAAGGCAAGCCAAAAGAGAAGCGGCAAGGTTCCCTTAAGCAGAGATGGAGCACAGTAGAAGCAAGTATGAAGCGGTGCAAGCATGTCTTCCAAATTTCCAAAGATTTTTCCTTTTATTTCATCAGGTGGATACTGAGATGGCTTAAAGACTTCAATACCGGGATCGAACACCTTTTCCTTCAGGGGAAAATAGCACTCCGGCTCAGCTGAGTGTGAAGAAGATCCGCAAAGAAGCACAACCTCGTCCTCAGAAGTGGGACAAAGAGGTGTCAAATCATACGTGCAACGGATTTCGGTGTTAACCGGTTTCTTCTCCTTGGACAAAATGCTCTTCAAATCCAAAGTAGGATCAAGACGATAATCTTCAAAGTCCAAAGGAGGTGCATCACTCTCATGAGGGAAGTATGTGTTAAGAAATTCAGAGAAATCTTCCTCGAATGAGTAATCGTCCAAAGTAGGATCGAGTGATGGCGGAGGATCTTCATCATGTGAAGAATCGCTCGAGAGAGTATCAGCCTCATCGAAATCATCGAATGTGGGCAGCTCGGGATACTCAGAAGTACAATCAAAATCATCCGAATCTGAGCTAGAATTATCATCTTCATAAGCATCAAAGACCGGTGGAGAATCAAAAATGGGAGAAGCGTCCAAAGTAGGGAGAGAATCATCTACATTATCTTCAAAGAGTGGATTATCAGTGGAAGACTCGAATAGAGGATTGTCATAGACGGTAAAGTCATCGAGCACATTTATCATATTCACTGATTCTCGGCCTCCAAAAGATCTGCCGGTAAGCTTCCCCATTTTAAAAATTTTAGAATCATCCCCGACTCGTAAGATTAACTCACCTTCGGCCACATCTATTAAAGCACGTCCGGTTCTCAAGAATGGCCGACCAAGTATTAGAGGAATACGAGGGTCCATTTCATAATCAACTACAACAAAATCGACCGGGAAAGTAAATGTGCCAACTTTGATAAACACGTCTTCGGCTATACCAACGGGGTAAGCGAGAGTGCGATTTGCAAGTTCAAGAGTCATCTTTGTTGGAGTGAGGTCGGGTAATGATAGTGTTTTCCAAACACTCAATGGCATAAGATTAATACTAGCCCCGAGATCAGCAAGGGCAGTAAATTCTTCAGTTTTGTTGAACACGCAAGGCAACACGAAACGACCGGGATCTCCAAGTTTTTCCAGAAGTTCTTTAAGAATAACTGCAGAGCAGTTTTCATTTAAGCGTGTGTTGGCGAGTTCAATCAGCTTCTCCTTCTTGTTAAGCAATTCCTTAAATGCTTTAACAAATTTGGGCATGTGGACAAGTGCTTCAAGAAAGCTAATGTTAAAATTCATTTGAGAAATCATCTTGATATAGCTAGTCACTTGAGCGTCCTCCTTGTTTAGCATTTTGTTCTTGCCCAAGCGAGAAGGATAAGGGATATTAGGTTTGGGTGGTGAAGGTGCAGGTGTAGGTAAAGGTTGAGATGTTGAAGGATCATTGGTGGGAACTTCATCACGTCGAGGCGGAGACGGTAATGGTGCACTATTACTAGGTGTAGGAGGGGTAGGGATACATGGTGGTGGAGGAGGTGTAGATGATGGTGGTGGGATTGGTGGTCCTACGATGGTGACTCCACTACGAGTAGTAATAGCACTCACATTGGCTCGCGGATTGGTGACGGTGTTTGAAGGTAGAGAACTTGAAGAAGAAGGTTGAGCAGGGGGCAAGAAACTAGCAAGCATATTCTTCAAATCATTGTTTTGATTGCTGAAGGAGGAGCATTCCTATTGTGAACTTCTACTTTCTTCTTTGTGGCACTACTAGTGGAGGGCTTGATCTTAGCTTTCTTGAGTGGCGATCCTTTAGCCTTAGTAGTCTCTTTTAATCCTGTAGAAGGCAAAGTGGGAACATTAGCAACATATTTTAAAGGTGTCTTACTTGATTGTGCCAATGACGGTTTCGCTCCTGGGGTCTTATTAAATGGAGTGACAGCAATGGGCCTATTATTAAGTAGTGCAGAACCTGGTGTACCTATGTATTGCAAATATGCTAGGCAATATTGAACTCGCTTAACATATTCATGAGCCGAATAATAGTCGCTACTAGAGGGATCTAAGGCATAAAGATCGTCTAAAATATCCCTAAGAAGATCGACATGCTTAATGGCATTCCTCATATAATCATCGTAGGTAACCGGGTTTCTCTTATGAAGTGGATTCTTATAAAGCACTACTGACTTGGTTGTTGGAGCACTAGTGGACGGTGCAGAGTCGGTAGCTAAGTTATCAACAACTTCTTGCCGGGTGAGAAGAAGTGTCTCCTTTAACTCAGCCAAAACCATATTTTTGTCTATGAGCAGGATGTTCAAATCAGAGATTTCCTCGCACTTTTGGTTCAGTTGTTCAACAAAAGATTGTTGCTGTGCCGCATTAAAAGCGAAGCGTTCTTCTAGTGAACCATAAAGAGCGGATAATCCCTGTCTTGTCCGATCCATCTCCCCTAGAACAGACGAAAGTCTAATTTCTAAGACTTGGTTTTTAGACTCTGCAGCCTCTAGTTCCAATTTTAATGTTTCCTTTGATGATACCTCTCTCTTCAATCTCATGATTTCTTCCTCTAATGTCTTAACAATTGCAATCATCTTGTCACTAGTCTCAACACCGTTTTCACAAACATTTGATATCAAAAGATTCTCATTTTGAGTTTGTTGTTTTAATTCTAAAGATATACAATGTTGTTCTAGTTGATTAAAGCATTTTGAAAGTAAATTGTAGGAATCTTGTAGCTTTAAAAACTCAGCGTTAGATTCGTGACAAGAATGATTATCTACCTCATTTACAGTATCAGCAACATTTACAGAAAGATTACAAACATCATCACAAATATCCTCACAAATATTCACAGCATCACAATTAATCATAGCGGATGTAAGCTCATTCGAATAATTAACATTTACAGTAGTAAGCACATCACACGAGATTACTGCAGACAAGAATCGGTCATATTCGGTTAAAATCTTTTCTTTTTCAATTAGTTGTAGTTCGTAAGCGGTGTCCATTTCATAAAACACTTTTTGAACTTCACCAATTTCAAACACAAGATTTTCCTTAAGAGATGCAAAAATTCCTTTTAGACTTTTGACAAATGGATTGATCTCATTTTTAAACACCTCGTTCATATGTTCGAAAGCCCATTCTCCGGCATTTAAGCCATTTGAAGTCGTACAATCCAAAATGACCTTGTCAAAATTAGTAAAGTATTGATTAATCTCTTGCAAGTTTAACCATATAGTGCTAACCGGTGGAAGATCCTTTGGAATTTCCTTAGGACCTTCCATATTGACAATTGTAGGAAATGTACTAGAGTTTTCTTCATCTAATATGTAGGTCGGTGCTGTTATGAGATCTTTGTCCATATGGAAGCGAATTCTAAAATCCGTTTTTGCAAGCTCCTTATTCAATTTAAAGTAATCACACTCGGGATATTTTGCAGAATTGTATGACCGATCCTCATCAACTAGATCCTTACTTGTTCGATCATCGGGAAAAACAATCGGGTCTAAAGCCAATCCTAATTGAGTTGCATTATAAAGTCTAGGACTATGTCATAAAGCTTGTTTTGCATAACGTGGATTAGGGGGAAGGCCTTTTAGACGGGATAAGTTAAATTTTCTAAATGAAGCATCAAATAAGTGCACTAGTTGTGAAGCAGCGTATTGTCTTAACAACAAGTAATCTAGACTTCTAATCTTATTAGTGGCATTAATCTCCATTTCATTCTTCTTAGACTCTAGTGATTCAAAATCCGTTTGAAGTTTTTGAAAATTAGTGACCACTAACTCTTTTTCTTGAAGTTTATTAGACAGATTTGCTCTTAAGTTTTCTATTTCTTGCAAGTGACCCATTTGTTTGTTTCTAAAATGATCATATTCGAGATTAGTTAGAACACTAGACGAGGGCACTAATTCCAAGGTTTTAACTTTCTCATTGCTTAAGGCAAGCTCATCAGACAAATTCTTATTCTTAGCAAAGGTTTCTAAGAGTGCAGCATTCATTTGGCTATGTAATGTAGCAGGAACCATGACCAAATCTTGTTGAGCAGGAGTAGGCGTATGCGAAATGGGTCCCGGTTGTGATTCACTCAAAGTCTGGGGACTCACATTGATATTGCTATCATTGTTTGTCTCCTCATTTGAAAGACTCACCACCGAGGATTCATTCGAATCAGCACTCTCTTGCACAACTTGATGTGGTTGAATACTAGCATCAGTGGTATTATCGGTATCAATAAGTACCTCAGATCTCTTTTCTGGCCCTAAGCTGGAGATAGTTGCCATGAGAGCAGCCTTTGCAGATTGAAAGTCATCACAGTCTGAGTCATACGCATCAAGATCATCGGCTTGATATGCTGCATTCTGTGTGGTGACCGTGTCTTGTTCAGCAATCCCTGGATCAGCAAGAAAAGCAAGCTCCTCTTCATCAAGTTCCCTGCCTTGTGCTTGAGCATTCACGAGATAGATCTTTTCTGCAAACCATTGTCCATCCCTTCTCCTCTTGGGTTTCTTACAATCCCTGGACATATGACCCTCTTCCTTGCAGTTGTAGCATGTAATCATTCTCAACTTGCCTGTATTAGCCCGTGGAGGATTGTTGACCATTGGAGCAGGAGTAGGATTGACCGTGCGAGCATTGGTTGATGTGGAAGGTCTCCCCTGATATGGTTGAATTGGCTGAACCATTACCCTACCATTCTCAATTGTAGCTTGTTGGCGAGAATTGGATGAATTCCTCAACTGATTGTTGGTAGGAGCTGATCCCCTAAATCCTCGTTTGCTTAAAGTCCTTGTGAGATAGGCAGACATAGTGGTTAACACTTCAACTGGATCAGCACCTTGTTTAAATACAGGAACGGGGACTTCCTCATCATCACAGTACATTGCTTGATCTTGAGCTGCATAATCACTAGAAGGAATACTCATTTGATCAGGGTAGCTTGTTGGATATGCTGCATTCTCTTGATAAGATGAATATGAAGATTGAGCATAAGGTGCAACATTTGCTGGGTGAGGTTGTATAGCATATTGTGATGAAGGTGCACTGAACCGATATTGTTGCTGATGTGAGGTGGGTGGTTGTGGTAAAATCGAGTATTGGGGAAAGGCTGGTGTCATGTAAGGTGATGGATGATAGGCTTGATGTCCCAAAATATAAGGAGTGTTGTTGTGAGACAAGCTAGGTTGATTCGCCATCAAAGCTAATGAATCAGGGTACATACCTCGTGGAGAACGGTGCATGATCACATGTTTCTCATGTTGCTGAAGAAAAGCATATAGTTGATCCAAATTGCACTTATGCAGATCCCTGGTTAACTTAACGTCGGTAATATACTCACCCCATTCAGCTTGAGGTAAAGTATTCAAGAATTTGGTGTTAACCTGGAATGGAGCAATCACCAGATTGTATACATTCAGATCATTCATGAGTGTGGTGAATCTGAAGTAATAATCGTGAAGCGTTTCCCCTGGGTTGTAAGTGAATCTGTCAAACAGGTCATACAACTGACATTCCCTTTCCTGCTTGGTGAGAGACGTACCTTTTAGCAACACCTTAAGACGTTCCCATAAATCCTTTGCCACTGTATACTGACTTACCATCCTATAGATGTCATGGGGAAGAGCTTGGAGAATTGTTTGAAGAGCTTTCTCGTCTGCATCGGCAACAAGTTGTTGGGCTGGTGTAAGTTCTTCAAATTCTCTTGGTCGAGACACATTGTTAGCCACGATGGTACCATAGTCAAGGGGACCATTTAAGATAGACTTAACCATAAGCCTCCCATAGACCGGTTTTCCCTTAAGATAAGACATCATCCGGCCTTGCCAAGCTTCAAAAACTTCTTTGATGAGCATTGGCGGGCGATTATCCGTTCCTGTAATCATCGAAATATCCGTAAGTGATGTCATATGAGGCATTACTGAATTCGGATTCATTTTGTTAACTTCAAAGAGACAAAGATTATCGGTTGATCGAGCAGTGAAGTAAAGCTTGTGAATTGTGTTGTGTTTTTGTTGTAAGAAACCAAGATTAAATCCTCTAAAATCGTCGAAAAAACAAGCAAAATAACCCTTGATTCGGAACTTTTTGTTGATTCGGAAGTTTGATTCGGAAGATTAGGCTTGGAATTACCTTGATTCGGAACTTTTGGCTTGATCCGGAACTTCTTGATTCGGAAGTTCTTGGTTCGGAAGTTTCTTGATCCGGAACTTCTTGATCCGGAACTTCTTGATCCGGAACTTCTTGATCCGGAACTTCTTGATCCGGAACTTTTGCTGGGTTAATCAGAAACTTTATACGATGAACAGTCGACCTCTAAAAATGAAGATTAAGCCCAGATTTTGACCAAATAACCCAAAAAGTTTTGTGATTTCAACAATAATAAGTAAAAACTAATACTTATCCACTAATCCCAATCACAAAAACACCAAAAACACCAAGAATCAAGATGGTTTTTCTTAAAGAACACTAATACAATCAAAAACTAAAAAACCACACAAATCACTACCTTAAATCACCCTATAGCTCTTGATACCTAATGTAGAATATTGATAACCTATGAATCTATGAAGGGGTTTGTTGATTTCTAGAGAGAGAAAGTTAGAGAGAGAAAGTGAGAGAAACTATGTGTTATTTCAATAAAATGGAAACTAGTAAATGACAACAACCAACCCCTTTCCATGGTGGAAAGGGGTATTTATAGTTCCAAGCAAACATGGGCTTGGGCCGGTCCATGACAAGCCCATGGACCGGTTCTTACTTAAGTTAATAAGTAACTAATGACTACTTTCTAACTACGAGCTATTACAACATAAATATTATTGTGGAGTGACCGATACTTCTATTATACGTAAAAACGTATTTCTAACAGCCAGTCATGTACCAACCATTACTTAGTCATAATCCCTGCAACAATGATACATGAAACATAAATAAATGAAAGTCATATGTCAAAAGTTTTAAGAAAAAAAATTTTATGTGACTAATTTTGAACTACTGGGGTTCAGTCCACATAGCCACAGTTCACGAGGAACATTATGCATGAAACAATGACACATAAATAAATATGAATGACGGTTGTCCATCCATATTAGTAAAACAATATCGATGAAAACATCAAGGTTAAAACCTCAAGGTGCTGAAAACGTCATGGTTAAAACAACAATGCGCTGAAAACATCAATACGTGGAATAACAAACGTTGGCTTAGGAAGCTCGTGGTGACTACCCACTAGTCACAGGTCAAGTTTTAGAGCCTACAGGTCGAAGCCTTGGCTCTGATACCATAATTGTAACACCCTATTTTGATAATGGAATGTCACACGTAATTATGGCGTGTCATCAAAGCATTCAAGGTAATATGTAGTAAAACATACATGACCATAGGGTAAACCGAAATGAAACATCGGTCCCCAAACATAAGCCCAAAACATAATGAAGCAAAATAAATAAATGAAAGACTAAACAAGCATAAGTATATGAAGGCACAAAGGAAAAGAAGTCTCTAGCGGCTTCCATCCTATGTACGTCCTCCAAATGCTCGAGTCTCTCCTAGGGTACCTGCCGTTTTGGAAAATGGAAAGGAAAGTTACGGCTGAGAAAAACGCTCAGTGTACGGATATAGACATAGTATGAATGGATGAAACATAATAAAGACTTAATAGCAGCAGAAATGTATAAGTCCTGGAAAACCTGGAACATGTTCATAAAACTGGTTTTATAGTTTGAAAAGCCTTATGTTTATCTTATGAAAACTGTTTAACATATTTTACCATTAGCCAATATAGGTCATGAAAATCCACCGTGCATGAATACTTGGAGGGGTGACCTCATCATGCAAATTAGAGGGGCTGCCTCTAATTTAATATACTGGTTTCGGGTAGGAGGGATCAGCTCCTTGTGAAGGATGCAAGGCACACACCACATTCACCATGAAATCCTGACTGAAACATGTAACTAGGATGCACCGATACGCCCCACATGAAGAATATAATAATATGGCCAAAAGCTGAAGGGACGCCACGAGCAATCACTCCGCCGTGGTGAAGTCATAACATCAGTGCCTCTAATGTTATGGTTATGGTACCTCCATAACTAGGTGAAACTGGTCATGCATGTATATGGCTTTAGGTATTCTAATTAAACATAAGCAATTCAAAAACATATAAAACAAATGCTGGGAAAACAGTTGGCTGCATACGGGAATCCTAATAAGGAAAGAATGTCCATACTGAAAGGATGGGAATCCGTACCTTATGTCCAGTGAACGAAGAAGACGAATTGAGAGGAATCCTACTTCCGTATCACTAATGCTACATGAATACATACGTGAATAAGTACCTGACTACCCAAATACGTAACTGGTTTTATATCATGTCTTAGCTTATTTTATATGTTCATATCATGTTTCATTGTTTAAAGCCTTAACTGTGTTTATCTTATATTCTGTCTATTCTGATTAAGTATTTCTGGTATTTCATGTATTATTATACTTACTGTGTAATAATAAGTAACTTTCCAAAAATAGCAGGTTTTTTAAAATAGAAATTTTCCAAAAATTGAAAGTTTCTAAAAATATAAAGTTACCAAAAATAGAAAGTTTCCAAAAATAGAAAGTTTCCAAAAATAGAAAGTTTCCAAAAATAGAATTACTGCTTAAAATAGATAAGTTTCTAAAAATAGAAAGTTTCCATAAATAGATCAGCTGCCTTAATTAAATAAGTTTCCATAAATAGATTAGCTGCCTGATTTAAATAAGTTTCTAAAAATAGAAAGTTTCCATAAATAGATTAGATGCCTTAATTAAATAAGTTTCTAAAAATAGAAAGTTTCCATAATTAGATATAAGTTGGTTAAATAAGCTAAGTATATAAGCCTAAGTGTTTTTCTGATTATTTTCTAAGTCATAATGATATAATGTATAGTTTATTAATTATTTCATGTAATTTAAATAAACTATAGGCTAAAAGTATTTAATTAAAATATATCATGTTTTTAATTAAATAAAGTTAAATACTTAGATTAAAACATGTATTATTCTTTATTAATAATATAACCTAAGTCATGTTAATTAATTAATTATAACCATGGTTTTTAAATAATTAATTAATTATAAGTCTAAAAATATAAAATACTTTGGTTAATAATTTCATGATCTAATAATTAAATTATAACCTAAGTCATGTTATTAAATTAATCATGTCATACATATTAATTTAATTTTAACATATGATTATATAAAAAAAATAATCTTAACATAAACCGTGAATCGGATCTTGACTAGAAACCATGAACCGGGCATGAAATCGACACAATACCCCGAACCACTTCGGGGTTTCCCTTGTCTTGTTGCTGCCGTGGGACCCACACCAACCAACCGGGACCATATGGTCTCGGTGGTGGTCGAGTAGCCAAACCGAGACCCCCTCGGGGTTCGGTTTAGGCGCCGGCCAAAACAAAACACCCCTAAACCATCCTTTTTGATTTCACCAAAAGCCATTTTCATGTTAGATCTATGTTTTAATTAGGTTTTTTTTTTAAAAACACATCATGTTCCTAATTATTTAATAGATCAAATCAAAAAGAAAAGGGTTAAAAGAATTACCGAATGCGTGGATCTAAACAAGGATGAACAAACACGAACACTTGCACCAAAACCAAGATCAAAGATCAAATAAACACCCCCTTGGTGTGTTTATGGGTGGCGGCCAAAAAGAAGAAGAAGAAGAGAAGGATAAAAACTTTTTAGGGTTTTTGGTGTTTTCCTGTAAAGTGAAAAATGACCAAAATCTTTCCTAATTCCTTGTTTTAGTAAAAATTGATGGGCTAAGCCCATCTTCCCTCCCTAATTTCGTGGTATGGGGCCCACATGGGGTAACCCATACATTTCCTGAGTCTAAATATTATAGTGTGTTCTCGTGCGTTCTCGTGTTCATAATTTACGTGTTGTAATTAGTTATCGATCGTGACTTAATATATTTATTCGTGTTCGTAATAAATATATATACGTAATTAATATTAGCTCGTGATTTAATTACGTTCATGATTTCATGATCGCATGTTCGTGATTAATTATTGTTTAAATAATTATTGTGCGTTCGTACGTAATAAATACTTATCGTTTTGTCTAACTCGTACGTAATACGTAAAATTCTAACACATGAACGTAATCATACTATTAAAGGAAAGTTTTAATCTAGTACGTACGATCTTAAGGGTACTATTCATGGTAAAAGCATGCGGGTTTTACAACCTTCAAAGTTGAGGCCAAAAGTAGAGTTAGCTAACACATGTAAGGGCATAGGGTTTCGTTTAAAGAGGTTTTTATTTTGGTTAAGGGGGTGTTCGACCCATAGTTTGAGGTATGAAAAATGGGACTGTTTTGTGTTAAAAGCTAACGAGACGAGTTATGAACTAAACTAAGTTAAGGAATTTATAGAGGGGTGTAATGAGATGCTTATGGCATATAAATGGAGTTAAGTTGTAGGAGAAGGTTAGATATCTATCAGAGTTTAAGCCATTTTGGTATGTGGTTCATGTCTTGATTGTATATGTTTGTGTGTTTAGATTTTTGCTAGAGCGCGGGTACTTGGAGAATCTTGTTCAGGTGAGTTTCATAATCCCATATCTTTTAATGATTTTAACTTCCAGATGGGATGGAAGAGACACTGCATGGTTTTGTAAATAATGTTGTGAATGTTTTTATAGTTTGTGATGGACTTGTGTGTACACTTATGTGATTAACTGCTATGTGATTCTTGATGGTGTTAATGATTTGGATCGGGGGACACGTACCGTCTCAGTTATTATGGTTTGACTTGGTACCAAGGGGATGTTGACAAGGCAGGGCCTTGGAATTGTGGTTATTGGTAATGCTTCGAGCCTTAGAATTGTGGTTATTGGTAAGGCTTGAAGCCTTAGATTTGTGGTGATTGGTTAATCTTGAATGTTAGTTTTTAATACATAATTGTAACACATTGTCCATACGTTCTTTTATTGATGGTTGTTATTCACAACTTATAATTGTTTTGGCGTTGGAGTCTAAACCTATGACTATCACCAACTTTATGTTGACGTGTTTTAATGTCTCTTTCAGGTGAGAGTGTGGTTAAGCGTGAGAATAGGAGTGGCTAGTTGGGATGCTTAAGATTGCATTTAGAGGAACCCCTTTCCTCATAGTCTTTATTTATATTTGAATAAGTGATACTTTATAGACACCTTTATGTTTGTTATTTGTTAATTGTATGTCTTTGGTAAGAGGTAGACCTGTTACCTACTTACCTAGACGCCTGTATTGTTTGAGATATCTTCATGACATTGTGTCACCATTTATGATATTTCCATTACATTTAGTTATCTCTATAGACATGCTATTGTTGTGATGATATCCATACGTCGCCCCTCATATTCCGCCATGGTGGGGTGTGACAGAATGGTATTAGAGACAATCGTTATAGAGAATTAGGTTGCCTAGCCTAGTCTATAGCTTAAGGATCCCTGCATATAGGCGTCACTGGATTACATGTATGGTTTTGATTGTTTTTCATGGGTATTGTTGATTTGTTTTCGGGGAGTTCTGACTAGTATGAGTTGTACTGTAATTGCCCATACTTAGTCACTTGTTAATTTCTGTTTTGATTTTGATATATGAATTACTTTCACAATAGCTGATGAGTTATTTTGTGTACCTAATGTATAGTATTTTTCCTTTGGTGTTTAATTCATGTTCCCTAAGAATCATGTGGTGATTTGAGTTACTAGGAGTAAGTAGATAGGAAGGATTTTAAGTTGTTTTCACTCTTATGGGCGATATGACTTATAACTGATTATGTTTTCGTTTTGAATTTTATCTATGCTGTTTTAGCTAGAAAATGGATTTATGTGTTCCAAGAGTTTGACTATGTTATTTTAATAGATGGATTTTTGGACCTTATTGGTTATGTGATTATGAGCTTATGTGAGTAGATGGAATTATCTGTTATGTTTTGTATTGATTCTTTTAAGTGTCATCATAGGAGGGAGTGCATCGAGGAAAGGGTAATTGTATAAGTATGGTGGCCAACATAGTTATACAAGTACCACAACTTCAATGGGTTCTCAAGTATGATTACATGAAAGAGGGTTAGTACATGCTTGTATATGATGAGATGTGGATTTTGGGTATATGTGTAATATATGGGTTTATGTAACGGCCACCTACGATATGGCTATTTTTTAGTGTGTTATATGTTTTGGGTTATACTTATGTTGTGTGATTATGGGGTCATACGATATGGACTGGTTTTAGTGATAGGTTTTATGCCTTGATGTAAGATGGTGATTACTCATATGGAAAAACGAGTGTATGACGCGATTGATTGATCTGACATGTATGGTAACGAGTATGTTTTGGGTGATTTAATAGGTATATATATGCGGATGTATATATACTAGTGTGTGTTAAATTAATATATAGTGTCGTTCAGTAGTTATTATATCTTGAACGTACCTTGTGTTTGCTCGTGTTTTATGGTGTTGGAGTTTGATGGAGTTCCAACTACGTTTTGAGTCTTTTGATGTGTGTCTACATTCGGGTATGTATTTTGATTAATGAGAACTATTAATTTTTCTGGCAAATAAGTCTTGCTAATTATAGAAAAACGGTTTTGAAAATAATTTGTAAATGTATGGTATGATATCGTGACTTTAATATTTTTTTAATGTTTGTGGTAGTAAGCTATAAAATAATTTTGTCTTGAAAATAATTGGATTAGTTTTTTTTATGTAACATGTGATAATACATTTTAAAGGGGTAAAAAAATTTTACAATAATTTTCTTAAGTGGCATTAAAATTTTAGAAGTATTTAACTAAGACGGAAAGAGTAAAAAGGGAGATTTTAATATAGTAATGATAATAATAACACCACACCTTGTAAACGTGTAGTAGTTTAATTATAACCAGCCTAAATCGATTATATAAAATAATAATAATAATATAGAATAAAAAAAATATTGTATTTTATAAACATGTATTGGTTTCATAATAACAAGTGAAATAAGTTTAATATAGGTAAACAAGATAATGGTTATAATAAGATTGTAGTATACTAACTAGTTGATATCTTGATAAAATGATGAAGATAAAGGATGAGTTTATGGTTAAAACTGAGTATGATTGATTTTAGTAGTATGGGAGTTTGGTTCTTGTGAGAAGTAACTAATTGGGATGAGAGTTTAAAAATATCTAAGGTATATAAATTTGGTAATACTAATCGTGACGAGTCTAATTTTTTGTTGTTGGCACATTCCATTGAATATTTCGGATTAGACTGTTTCGTTTTTCAGTTGTTTTGGCTAGGGTTCATTATGGTTGATGTGACAATCCGTCAATTTATGGTTTATATTTTATTCTCAATATTTATTTGAAAACATTATTTTAATGTTATAATATGAACTCACTTATTTTTGGGAAGAAATTTGGATTTACGTCTTGAAGTAGCATCGACTACGTCTAAACTGGAGGATTCTACGTTACGTGCTTACATTTACATACAGCGTTTTGGTGACAGTCCGACATTTCAGGAAATAAATTTATCCGTGAATATTGTTTTGGGATTTTAATTTTGAGTTGGTTCATAAACTCACAAATTTACGAGAAGAGATTAGGACTTACGATTTTAATTTAACGTCCTTTACGACTAAACCGGAAACCTTAGGTTTACGTATTTACGTTTTCGAACTCCGTTTTTGATGAGACAATTTTTATTAGATTCGTTTTGTAAAACCCGTATTTAGATATTTAAAATATTAAATACGCAGTTTTAATTATATATAACTATATGCATTTATTCAGGAAAATAATTATTACGAACGTATATACGTTAAGTACGCAAAATTAATACGTTCCAGAAAGACTAAAGACACGCGAAAATTGATCACGAAAGTAGGTAATAATTTAAATATTTAAAAAAAAGAAGAAAAGTGGAAAAGGGCTTTTGGCCGGTTTGTGTAAAAAAAAAAAGAATTGGGCTTTGGCCTGTTTGGTTTTAGAGAAAGAAAAGAAACGGGGGTTTCCCCTTTACACATACAGCGACCAAAAAAAAACAAACTAGGGTTTCTACCTTGGGTGGCCGTCGGCTGTGAACCAACACCAAGAGGTTCGGGTTTAATCCCATCTTTGATTCGTGTATAATGGTCATTTCTTCATCAATATTACAACGGTAATTGGTCCTTTCCTCTAATTTAACTTTCATATCGTGTTTTGTTTTTTTTAAGACCTTTAGAAAACAGAGATCTTAATGCAATCATCACAAGGGGGTCGGTTGTTTTGGTATTCACGAAGACCGAGACCAGCAGGTCTCGGTGTGTGGTGTTTTTGGCCAGCCGTGACCACACAAGGGTGTTGGTGCATTGTTTTTGCCAGCTGCAACCCATAACAACCCCAAACATGGGTGACGGGCTATACGGGGTGTTTATTTTTATGATACAGTGGGTGAGTAACACTAGCAGGGGTGTTTGGGTTTGTAAGCTGTAGGTACAGACTATAAGGGAGTGTTTGGGACTGCGAACAGTGGGACAAAAACAATAGCAGTGGGAACCACTGCATTAGCAGCGGGAACCACTGCATTAACAGTGGGAATATAATGAAAGCAGTGGGAATAAAATGCAAGAAGTGGGAATAAAATGCAAGCAATAGGAACTTAAGACTAACGGTGGGAATTATTTATGTTTGGTTAAATCATTATATAAATAAGTTTTAAAAATAAAGTTAAATATATTGTTATTTTATTATTTAATTAGTAAGACTAAATTGATTTTAACTTTTTCATTTTAACTACTTAAAAGTCGGATTTCATTTATGATTTAAATTAATTATTTATTTCAAGAAAACTAAATTGGAAATCTTTCTATTTTAGGAAACTTTCTGTTTACAACAAGGTACTATTTATAGTAATATCGGGATTATTAGAACACAGTATAATACACAGTAACCACAAATAAGTATATACTAACCAGTAAACATTTAAAGATCAGTCGGGTTATCAGAAATACACCAGATAAGCAGATTAATCATATTATACATAAACAGTAGTACAAGAATAAAATAAATTAAACTAAGAACAGATGAAAAGCGATAATAGTAAACAGTAATTAGTTAACTTATTTTCGCGTACGTTATTTATGTAGTAACCATGAAGTCGGATAGATCTTTCAGCTTTCAGTTTTATTTCGTTACTGGACACGAGGTACGGATTTTCTGACCTTTTAGTAAGGACTTCCTTTTTATGCATGATTAGGATTCCCCGTCTTCAGCCAAATGTTTTCCCCAGTATATGTTTAAGCTTATCAGTAATCATGTTAAGAACTAAATAAATTGCCTGAGCCTTATATACAAGCATGACCAGTTTATGTACTAGTTACGGAGGTACCGTAACTACGACACTAGAGGCACCAGTGTCGTGACTCACATGCAGGAGAGTGATATCCTGCATCGTCCCACTCATGTTCAGTTTGGCCATTTTTTATATGTATGTTTAGTGGGGCGTATGGGTGCATCCTAGGCTTATCAGTTTACAAGTTATCAGGGTGAATGTGGTGTGTGCTCTACAACCTTCACATTGGAGCTGATCCCTCCACCCAGCACAGTATTTAGAGGTCACCCCTCTACAGTTATTTAGAGGTCACCCCTCTACAGCATGACGAGGTCACCCCTCCAGTTATTCATACACCGTTGTTACAGCACATGACCTATATAAGCTATGGAAATTAAAATACAGTAAATGCATGTTTCAGATTTAACAGATAAATGTTCAGCTTTATTATTTATAAATCTTACTTTACAGATTATACACAGATTTCTGCTGCAACTTTACTTACCAGTCTTACAGCTCCAGTATTTCATCATCTGTTTCATTTCAGTAATTCCTTATCATGCTTTATATCCGTTCACTGAGCGTTATGCTCAGCCGTAGTTCCCTTTCATGTTCTAACGGCAGGTACACCAGGACACTCTTAGGATTCTGAGAGCATGTGTATTTGGATGGAAGCTATCCAGACTCCTTAATTTATGTACTTACATTATTTTGCTTATTTGGACATTGTTTAGTCCTTTCCTCCAATATTTTACTTTTCATGTTTTGGGCTTATGTTTGGATTGCCGATGTTTGATTCCGGTATTTCCTTTATGGTCAGTTAATGTTTTAGGACATTTACCTTATGCTTTGATGACACGCCATAAATACACGTAACGGTCCATTTATCCAAGTGGGGTGTTACAATTATGGTATCAGAGCATAAGGTTCGACCTGTAGGCTCTAAACCTTGACCTGTGATTAGTGGGTAGTCACCAGGAACTTCCCAGATTTTTGGCGTTGTTATCTTTTATGTTTCTCATGCATTTATAAGTCAGTTTCCTTTAGTTATCAGTCGATATTCTTAAAATTTTGACTAAGTGAAAGGTTGGTATAAGACTGGCCATATTTAGTCGCATGTGCTTTTCTGCGAATTTTGTTTTGGCGAATCGACCCATAGGCGTTCACCCTTGCCCGTTCAGATTTTTTATTGATGAACTGACCCTAGGCGTTCATCCTTACTCATGTCAGATTCATGTTTTCAGTTGAATATTACTCGGTAACCGACCCAAAAATGTTCACTATTTTTCAGATCAAATTTTTATGCTATTCAGTCGAATAATGTTTTGTGAACCGATCCACAGTTGTTCACCTTTTTCATATCAGGACATTTTATAAACTTTGACAAGTCGGGATTGGACTACAGACAACCATATTTAGTCCCAGATTATAAATTCCTATACTTGATAGTTCTAATAAAATTTTGACAAATATGGATCGAACCAGAATCGCCCATACTTAGTCACATGTTTTCTTCCTTATATTCTGTGGATTGAACCATAACCATCCACATCAGTTGATATTATACCTCAGTTGATTAGACATTTTATGTTCTTTGTAATAGTCAAAATTTCATACTCTCACGTAAAGGTTGTTTTCATGCCGAATAAGAGTCATGTCTCCTTACGAGGATTATGTTTTCAACAAAGTGATGATGTTTTCTTGATAAGATACAAAATAACTACAGTAAGATCTTATTTCATGATCAATCATGTTCTGGTCTTTATCAGTCATGTCTTCAAGCGAACCATTGTTGAAAATTAATTTAATCATATTTTGAACCTCTATGCAACCAACATAAAGTCTACTCAGGAATTATCAGCCCATCATGATACTCATTTCAGTTCAGTTCACTACCGGTTAAATCAATTTATTTCTTTGATCAGGTCAGACAAGCGACACCCTTATTGATCATCCCATAAAATTTCCACCAGTGCCATGAATTGTATTCCATATGTACCCTATGTACAGTGTCTCAGTTATACTTCATGTACAATATATCATGTGCACTCTACGTACAATGTCTCAGATATGCTCCATGTGCAGTATTCGTTTTGTACTTCATGTACAGTAGTCCAGGTGTACTCCAGGTACACTACCTCATGGATATTGCTAATCAATCCACAATCATCTCAGGCGTTTCCACTTGGCGATATTCTACCAGATGCTGATGTTGCTCGTGAGTTGAAGATTTTGCCAGATGCTGATGCCGCTAACACTTAGAAGACCTCACAAATGATGATGTTGCTGATACTTGGAGATTTCTCAAGATGCTTATGTTGTTTATACTATGAAGACTTTGCAGAACAAGGACGAAAACTATAAATTTGAAAATACAAGATTACATAATCAAAATAACAAGAGGATAGGAAGAACAATCTCTATACCACCAAGGTTGTGTAGTTTATGATTAAGGCTTGGATTTTTGATGACAAAACTTATGGTAGATCAACAGCAATCTTCAAGGCCACCAATACTTGTAAACTTCAAGTAGAAATCAGCCCTTGGACATCACCAAATCACCATCTTGGATGTTAGGATCACCTCCAATCTTCAAGGCTTCAAGGTTTCTTCATTATATGTGTAGATAACACATAGTTTATGGCTAGAATTGATCAAAATTTGATCAAAATGGTATTTTAGAGAGAGTGGACGAAATTAGGGAGAGAAGGAGATAGTGGTTTGCATGTATGAGTTTTGGAGAAGTGGTTTAGGTGTTGGATGGTTTTGTGTAGGTTTAGCTTACATTATAAGCTTGAATGGACAAGTGTCCATTTTACTTGTATAAAAATGACACCAAAGTTGTGTTGGTGGATAGTTTTGCCATCCATATAGTGGGGGTGGGGCAAGATTTATCTTGTCTCATCCCCATTATTTTACGGGTATCCCTTGATTCTAGTTTCCTCGATTTGCGTGCACTCGGATCGTTTTACGAAAAACATTTTTATAAATTATGAATCAACGGCACAAAAATAATGTAATAAAAATTGTCTCATCAAAAACGGAGTTTGAAAACGTAAATACATAATCCTAAGGTTTCCGGTTTAGTCGTAAAGGACGTTAAATTATAATCGTAAGTCCTAATCTCTTCTCGTAAATTTGTGAGTTTATGAACCAACACAAATTTAAAATCCCAAAATAATATTCACGGATAAATTTATTTTCTGAAATGTCGGACTGTCACCAAAAACGGTGCATGTAAACGTAAGCATGTAACGTAGAATCCTCCGGTTTAGACGTAGTCGATGCTACTTCAAGACGTAAACCCAAATTTCTTCCCAAAAATAAGTGAGTTCATAATATAACATTAAAATAATGTTTTTAAATAACACTTGAGAATAAAATATCAACCATAAATTGACGGATTGTCACAGCATTTACCCCTAAACAGGATCTTTGTCCTCAAATGTAACACCCGTGAAAGTGCCGCATGATGCTAAGTTATCGTCTCAAGAGTTGTTCAGTATGAGCATCTCTCTTAAGTTGTGACTCACTTGTGGATGTGATATCCCGAGCCCAACGTCATTTATTTAATCCTATTTTACGTATATTTTTGAAATTTTTAAGAAATTTCGTTTGCTATATAATTGACGGTTTAAGTTGAAACCAACGTTTAAGGTCGTAATTTTAACGTTTGACGATTTAAGAAGAACCGATGACGACTACGATACCGACGGATGCCCAAAACTTACATTTTATTATCGATTGATCGATATTTGAATTTTTCGAGATTTTATTTTTATTACGTGTTAAGTCGAGTCGGAACCATGTGTATATTCGTTTTGTGTGCGTTTGAACCATTTAAAAGTATTTTGAGGAAGCCGGGACGAAACCCGACTCTCGTAAATTTATAAAAACTTACTAGGTACCATTTTTGCCATCTTTAAAAGTCATTTTTCAACAAAGGCCAAAAGAAAACTAATATTACACAATCTACCCTCCCCACCATATAAAAGGCCAATTTTACACACACACCACTCATTTTTCATTTCAAAACACACACACTCTCTCCCTTATCTCTCTAGGCCGCCGGCCTACCACCACCACCACCACCTTAGATCCGCCACAAAAACTTGATTTTTGACAAATCCAATCAAATACCACCTCTTGTTTCATCATTGTAAGTAATCTAATCCATTAAAAACACACATGCAACATCTTTGATTTTTCCAAAAATTTATAATTTTTCAAAAATGGATTTTGATCAAATTAAATGGTACACATGTTTAATTCATGTGTTAATAATGTTGAATCATCAATAAAACGAATTGGGGGGCTGTTTTCTTGGGTGTTTTGGTTACCCCAAACCCACGGCCAAAGTGGGTTTGGTTGTGGCTTGATGAGTTGATGTTTTGTGTTGTGGGATTCATGTTTAGGAGTGTGTTTTAGATGTTTTTGAATGAATTAAACCAATTGCATGTATGATTTAGGCTTTAGGTTTTGATGAGGATCCGATTTTTATAGTGTTATAGGCTGTTTGGATGATTGGGAATGGGTATGAGGGGTTAATCTAGGTTTAGGTGATGTTTGGATGGATTGAAAACAAGTAGAAAGGTGATTTGGAATGAGTCATTTTCAAACAGATTGTTTAGGGCTATTTTCGTGGGTTTAATTTTTGGTCCAGGTTGTGATTGTAGGATATAGTTGTAGTGGTCGTCGAGACGCTCGTTTCGGTATAAGAGAGAGCTTTTAACTCCAAACGAGTCAAAAGTTATGTTATTTTGAAAATACGTGTACCGGGAGATGAAAACCGTCATAATCCGAAATTATGCTTGGTTTAGGTCAAATCCCGGGGACTATAAATCTATTTTGGTAAATGGTCAAGGGATGAATTTTGGTTTCAAACCTGCACATTTGAGTCTATTATAGGACTTAGGTGTCAAATGGGTCAATGAAGTATTTTAAACGGGTCAAATAAGTCCGACTTGGTCAAAGTACAATTTCAGTCCGAAAAACGTAGTTTTTGGAAAAGTGTTGAGTAATGAGTCGTAGAAGTAAAAACTTTTATTGGGATTAAACATGTGTTTTCTACAGGTCTTATAGTATTTTTGAGAATTTTGTCAAATTTTATGAAAATGGTTAAGTATAGTAAAATAGTCCGTACTTTCGGTAAGTATCGGCGAAAATGAGTAAAAATGGATAACGTTAGTAATAAGGATAAATGGTATAAGTCTAGTAACAACTACTTGTTTGATTTTGGCGTGAGTTTTCATAAGCGTTGAGTGTGTTTGCATTTGCGTGTGTTTAGTACAACAATGTACGCGGAGTATTGATTTGGTTTACGTACCTTGATTTTTAGGTCAAGTGTTTGATTTTCCCGGGCATCCACGTCGTCGGTGACATTTCTCGTTACGTCTTCGCTAGAACCACTACTACTACGCAAGGTGAGTCTATAGCCTCGCTCTTTACTTTATTCAAATGTTTTAACCCGCGAGGGGGATACATGCTAATTTAAATGAAAATGAACATAAGTCTTGATTGATTGTTGGACCCGAATGTTGCCTCGAAATTGTGTTGAGTACCTAGTTGCAAAAGTCCCTAAATTCATGAACTATTAACTATTGTCTTTCCCTCGAGAAGGGGGAAATAGCCGCTTATACAATTTGTAGTACTACGGGGCTAACGACCCAATGCTAGCCGAGAAGCTGTACGTTGAGTAAGTTCTGCGGTAGATTATCTTGTATGAGAGATAAGGTATAATTGCAACTAATGCCTTTAGAAGGGGCACTGGTTTCATCTGAATCACGCCGGTAATTATTACGCGGGTGATTGAGTTAACGGATTAGTGTCATGAGCTTAAACACAATTGTCATAACCTTGAAAATAGATTGTGAGTACGACAATGCTATTGAATGATCATGATTGGTTTTTAATACTTATGTTCAACTGATGTTTTGATAAACCTATAGATTCGCTCAACCTTTGTGTTGACGATTTTAAGCATGTGTTTCAGGTAATCAAGGTTGATAGCAGTGGAGCATGCGAGGATGGAAGTTGTTGTGGCTTGGCGGTCTACTTGTTTTCCTCCCTTTTTGCACTTAAAACTCTTTTATATTATGTCATGAGAATGAAAATGTACTTTTTGGTTGAGATTCAGTGGGGACCTAAACGCAACTCTGTTTTATATAAATCTTGGGATTTGGAAAACTGTAGACTTGTATGTTTTAATAATGTTAAATTTTATGTTTGAACTTTTACGTCTCTTGAGTCGTTTAATATAGCTTATGTGTGATGATAACTACGTAGCACCCATATGTTGTAGTTCCGCTGCGCATAGCATTTTGTGGGGGTGTTACAGATTGGTAATCAGAGCCATGAGTTATAGAGAACTAGGTCATTTTGAAAAATCCTAAACTATAACTTTTGGTGTCGTAAGAAATTGTCCAAGCACACAACTATCCTGCATGGCTCCGGTAAGAATTCTTTAGCATTGCTTTATATTTTAGATGTATCCCTCGAAATTGATATGAATTCCCTAAGTATTTAGTAAGTAAATACTTTGAGATATATATTGAGATATATTGTTTTGTACGTTGAGTACTTATCATCTTGATTTGCAAATTCTTGTAAGATTATCTTATATGTTGCATGTAATTGGCATAACGGGCTACATTGCATTACATGGCAACACCGCGTTGTAATCCTACGTGTATGTAGGAATGGTTGTATGTATAAGTATGTATATACTATGGTATTTAAAGATATTGCACGTGAAGCAATGGTCCTTGAGTAATTATCGTACATTAAAATGCGGTTTTGTTGAGAATTCGGCCTTACCGCTAATTATCAATCTTGATAATTAATTTATTGTTCGAATAACCGAATATGAACCTCGTTTGATATCCTAGATACGTAAATGATGCTTCGTAACATATTTTATATCGACTAGGTCGATCTCGATTGTCGTTATCGCACCATGATGTGTCATTTTGGACATTTTCTTTTGAAACGTAATTTACTTACGTATTACTTTATTTCCTTTATTCCTAATGGGTTTGATATATTAGTTCACGTAACTATAACATAGACGAATTATAATCGACGATGCGTACATTGGGGCGGCGAATCATGTGTGTATATTATGAAACGTGGTTGAGGCGTGTTTCCATTTAATCATTGTTTACTATTCTACTTGAATTTTAAAGATGTGTTTTAAAATAGACTGGCATTGTGATCAAGCGCGATAACTTGGAATTTGGTTGGTTTTTGTGTTAATTTTGTGGAAGTACGATTTCGAGACTCATACGAGGCCGATAACAACATTTAGTTGACATACGTATTCTCGTTCCATTTATTTCATTTTGTTTTGTTGTTTCATTATTTTGAAGTTAATATTTAACATGACGAGGCCCGGCATTTGTGCAAGTTAAGTAAGCATCGAACTTTGTTGATTGAATGATTTAAACATAAAGTGTTTTATATATTTAATATTTGGTGAATGAAACTTTCGGATAAAAATGACGTATGATGTGTTTTGTAACAAGTAAAATTCGTGTAGAGAATAAACCGACATTGTGAAATTATTTTCCTTCAACCTTGGTTGGTAAATCGTAATAAGTAATTATTATTACTCGTAAAATCCTTGTTTTCATATATTAAAATTTGATACTAAAAGATTGTGATGGACTTGTTAAGAATTTGTTTAAATAAATTTGAGAAAGGAGTTTATAATAAAATTTACGATATGACTGTCGAGTATATATAACTTGGATTTAGTATGAATTAATTTTCGGGTCAACGTAGCAAACTTTTGGCATAATTTGTAATATAGTGTAGAAAAATTGGTCATATATTTTGGAGGTAGAAACTTTGTAAAAATTGGTTTATTTTAAACATAAGGTTATGTTTACGTATGCATTGGTGTAAACTAGAACTCGTCACTCGTTGTAGTAAATAAACTGGGATAAAATCGGAATATACACTTTAAGTATGAAATTATAATGCTTGAAATAAAATTTTAAACATTGATGGAACGTCATTGGAAATCATTTGTTTGTTTAATTGTCGTTATAGAGAATCAATATGTGTAATTTGATGATGCTTGTTTAAAATCGTTTGAAAAATCTTTTGTTTTATTCCGCGACGAGATGTGTTAATTTTAAAATCATTTGATAATGGGCTAAGGATTAAAAGTTGAATTTTATATATTTTAAAATTATTGAGATAAGCATTTTGATTGTTTATTATATTATTATTATTGAGATTTAAGTCTCGACTAAAATCAGTAAGTATCCGAGATAATACCACGTGAAACCTCTTTATCATTTGAGTCGAATTACGCGAATATGATTTAACAAAACAGTTTTGGGGAAAACATGTGTGTAATAAAAGTCAAAGGTTGATTTTAAGAGTTAATTGGACTAGTTTGAGTCGTGTTGGATATGTGTATATATATGATAAGGTAAGCCGTAATAATAATAACGTAAAACTTTGAAAATTCTAACTATGTACGTTTTTGGTACTTAAGATATGAGCATTAATGATATTTTGACACAAGTATGGAGATTTTCAAACCTAATGATTTTATCAAATATGATAGCCGAGTCACCGAATCTACTAATGTTAATAATTTCCGAGAGATTGAAATTTTTCCAGAAATAAAAACTTTGTAAAGATTGAGAAATAAAATGTATAAATTCTTTAATGGTGTAACACAAATTAAAAATGTGTAAATGTTCGGTTTTACAATGTACAAGGTAACACTAATTATTATACGCAACTGGATTATACAACACACGCCTACTTGTATATTATTTAATAAAGATGTATATATAATGTTTTGAGTCACGATGGTTCGATCGTACGACATCTCTTCTTCGACTTTGCGAGTCTATATCTGAGCTTGAGTAGTCATGTAATTGTTTATTTTAATATTGTCCATGGTATGAAACCGTTATTTATTTTTAAAATACTACTTCGCTATTACTTGATAATGAGGGTATGCCACCCGGTATAGTTTGTCCTGTTCATGGATGTGGTGACTTTTCTTCTTTCGGTTAATGGAACCTAAAATTCTGTATTTACTTGAATGATGCTATAAATCTTCATTAAATTGGCTATTTATTTATATTGAACAAAAGCGAGGAGGCGAAGCCGCTTTATCAAATTGTAGAGGTGAAAGAACTCGATCTTCCTGGTGAAATTGTTTCTATTTAACCAAGTGATTATTCTCCTCTTCCCGTATACCCTTGGTGGAATGTGTGTACAACTCGAGACGATGGGAATTATGATTGTTATTTTATTTTTGACGCTTGTGCTAATATTCAATTTTTACTCCATGTATTCGTAGATCGCTGTTGTTATCCCAAGACTTTTGTCATATGTTTGAAGTATTTTCATTTCTAATATAGTTAAATTCAGTTGGCAGTTATATTGCTCGTTTACCTCGTTCGATCTCATTGATTTTTGATTTTATTATTTGTTGTGCTTGCAATGATCTTTAATCCTGAACCACCTTACCATTGATTGGTGAGTAGTCTATTTTGAAAATACGTATGCGTGTGTGAAATGTTTTGGTGAACCAAATGCAAAGGGTGTCGATTTCTTTATTTAATTATTTATTTATTTTCTCATAAAAAGGCAAAGCAAAGGTATGTTTCCAAAGTGGACGAAAAATGTTTGATGTGTTTCTTAAAACGATGGTAACAATATTTTCCCATTTCAAATTTCATTTCAAATGGTTTAATTATTTTGAAGATTAGGTCGAAAACTTTCGTAGTCATAATTGGTATGTAATAATAATGTTGGTGTCGTCACTCGATCCTCAATTATGCACAGCTTAGCTAACTATGCATAATTCGGGAAGAGTCCTGTTTTGTTGGTTGTTGTTGCTTGATCCTCAAGTATGCATGATCTAGCTAATTATGCATAGTTTAGGAAGGGCACTATCGTGTCAAACAAATTGGTCATCTTGAAACTTGTAGTGTTTTGATAAATGTTTGGATGAGAACGTTTTTAAAAATGGTGGATCCTTATGCAAGTAATCGCATTTTCTTTGATTCCTAAAGACAATTTTTGAATTTTTCTTGTATTCCTTGAAACCTTTTCTTTTGTTTGGCGTTGACTTAGTAAGTCACTGTGACCGAGTAATTTTGGAAAAATGTTTTTATGAGTTGTGTGTAATGTGTGAAGTTTATCGGAATCACGAGGGTGTTGATGAAATACCAAAGGGGCGCGAATCGACACTGAGAAGAGTTTTTTTTAACAAAAATAGAAGACTTCCGAAGTAGAGGAAAACCGAGTTTGAATAACTCTAAGGGGAATGACGACGATTTCTCCTACATCGAATGTATCGTACCTTATATATTTTCTTTTCTCGTTCTTTTGATATGATTAACGACACGCGGTAAACTGTTGAAGTTTACCAACTGTGCATCAGTAATTGGAAGACAATTCCATTGTCGTTTTCGTTTATTTAAGTGAGGAATCCTCTTTGCTTGACCCAACCATCCTTGATTATCGATGGTTAAACGATAGATAGCCATAGTTGATGTTTTTATGGTGAACCCTTGTCTTTTATGTGTTTATGTTGTATGTGATCTAGTCGAGTGATCGTAAGTTGTGGGAACTTGAGATGACATTGTCCAATGAAGTCCGATCATGGAGAACACGTGCCATGAAATATATATGTATATTTTTTTTATATACTGTGAACGATGATGCTTATTGAGATTTTGACCACGTTTGGGACGGAAGTAAGATGGTGTTCTTGTAGTATCTTTTGGGTATGGATCCGTGTGTGAGCACCCCACGATGACACATGTAAGTATTTTATTTCTTTTTGGATATGCATCCATAGCTAGCAAGCTCTTGAACCTTCTTTAACTTGCAATTTTCTTTTGACTGGACTCATCCGAGAATTATGTAAATATTCTTGTTTTATCTTGGCTTGGCTGATTAGCAAGCGTGGGTTAACTGATTGAACTGATTGGTTTAGCATGGTTTGGCTATGTTGCAAACATGTCGTAATATGGTTGTATGTGTTTCATAATGGCTTTTGTGTTTGTTTGGATTGTGATGTCTTCGAGAGAGTTATGTATACGCCGAATGATTTCGTACCGATGAATTCGTTTTTGACGAAGTAGGGTTGTATGTACGTAATATCGTAATAAGGTGATTTGGTACGACTAGTATTGATTACTTCGTCTTTTATATTTTTTGAACGTTTTTTTTCTATGAGGTGATGTGCGACCCGTGTGATTTTCTTTGTGAGCAATTATTTTTATGAGATGATGAACCAAGTGAAAGGACGACTCGAACGTTGGAAGACGTGCTCCGAGCGTGTGTGATTGATTTTGGTAGTTGTTGAGATCGACCATTGCCGTTGGTAGTACCTTTGTACAAAGACATTTACCATGGTAGCATTGAAGTTGCAGCCTTTGAGGAATTATGTTGATGAAAATGTGGATCTCCAGTTGGATAGAATGAAGTAGGAAAAAGTCAGTTGAATGGACTTGAAATGATTCGAGAGGCTACGGAAGAAATGGTGTAGATTAAGAATTATATGCTAACCGCGAGAAGCTGTGGAAAGAGATGTGTTGATACCCGTGGGAAGAATTTAGGGAAATTGAAGTGGAGATCATGGATCAAGATGGTAAGAGATTGAAGCAAGGTATAATACTCATCGTGAAGGTGTGATGGAATCCAAGACGTGAACCGAAGTCCACAACGGAACGTGAAGACTCCTTTAGGAAGAAGTACCTTTATTTTCCTAGTAGTACGAAATGCGAGTATAAGAATCGGAGAGCGCCGGGACGTCGCTCCCTTAAGGAGGGGAGGATGTAACACCCGTGAAAGTGCCGCATGATGCTAAGTTATCGTCTCAAGAGTTGTTCAGTATGAGCATCTCTCTTAAGTTGTGACTCACTTGTGGATGTGATATCCCGAGCCCAACGTCATTTATTTAATCCTATTTTACGTATATTTTTGAAATTTTTAAGAAATTTCGTTTGCTATATAATTGACGGTTTAAGTTGAAACCAACGTTTAAGGTCGTAATTTTAACGTTTGACGATTTAAGAAGAACCGATGACGACTACGATACCGACGGATGCCCAAAACTTACATTTTATTATCGATTGATCGATATTTGAATTTTTCGAGATTTTATTTTTATTACGTGTTAAGTCGAGTCGGAACCATGTGTATATTCGTTTTGTGTGCGTTTGAACCATTTAAAAGTATTTTGAGGAAGCCGGGACGAAACCCGACTCTCGTAAATTTATAAAAACTTACTAGGTACCATTTTTGCCATCTTTAAAAGTCATTTTTCAACAAAGGCCAAAAGAAAACTAATATTACACAATCTACCCTCCCCACCATATAAAAGGCCAATTTTACACACACACCACTCATTTTTCATTTCAAAACACACACACTCTCTCCCTTTTCTCTCTAGGCCGCCGGCCTACCACCACCACCACCACCACCTTAGATCCGCCACAAAAACTTGATTTTTGACAAATCCAATCAAATACCACCTCTTGTTTCATCATTGAAAGTAATCTAATCCATTAAAAACACACATGCAACATCTTTGATTTTTCCAAAAATTTATAATTTTTCAAAAATGGATTTTGATCAAATTAAATGGTACACATGTTTAATTCATGTGTTAATAATGTTGAATCATCAATAAAACGAATTGGGGGGCTGTTTTCTTGGGTGTTTTGGTTACCCCAAACCCACGGCCAAAGTGGGTTTGGTTGTGGCTTGATGAGTTGATGTTTTGTGTTGTGGGATTCATGTTTAGGAGTGTGTTTTAGATGTTTTTGAATGAATTAAACCAATTGCATGTATGATTTAGGCTTTAGGTTTTGATGAGGATCCGATTTTTATAGTGTTATAGGCTGTTTGGATGATTGGGAACGGGTATGAGGGGTTAATCTAGGTTTAGGTGATGTTTGGATGGATTGAAAACAAGTAGAAAGGTGATTTGGAATGAGTCATTTTCAAACAGATTGTTTAGGGCTATTTTCGTGGGTTTAATTTTTGGTCCAGGTTGTGATTGTAGGATATAGTTGTAGTGGTCGTCGAGACGCTCGTTTCGGTATAAGATAGAGCTTTTAACTCCAAACGAGTCAAAAGTTATGTTAGTTTGAAAATACGTGTACCGGGAGATGAAAACCGTCATAATCCGAAATTATGCTTGGTTTAGGTCAAATCCCGGGGACTATAAATATATTTTGGTAAATGGTCAAGGGCTGAATTTTGGTGTCAAACCTGCACATTCGAGTCTATTATAGGACTTAGGTGTCAAATGGGTCAATGGAGTATTTTAAACGGGTCAAATGAGTCCGACTTGGTCAAAGTACAATTTCAGTCCAAAAACGTAGTTTTTGGAAAAGTGTTGAGTAATGAGTCGTAGAAGTAAAAACTTTTATTGGGACTAAACATGTTTTTTCTACAGGTCTTATAGTATTTTTGAGAATTTTGTCAAATTTTATGAAAATGGTTAAGTATAGTAAAATAGTCCGTACTTTCGGTAAGTATCGGCGAAAATGAGTAAAAATGGATAATGTTAGTAATAAGGATAAATGGTATAAGTCTAGTAACAACTACTTGTTTGATTTTGGCGTGAGTTTTCATAAGCGTTGAGTGTGTTTGCATTTGCGTGTGTTTAGTACAACAATGTACGCGGAGTATTGATTTGGTTTACGTACCTTGATTTTTAGGTCAAGTGTTTGATTTTCCCGGGCATCCACGTCGTCGGTGACATTTCTCGTTACGTCTTCGCTAGAACCACTGCTACTACGCAAGGTGAGTCTATAGCCTCGCTCTTTACTTTATTCAAATGTTTTAACCCACGAGGGGGATACATGCTAATTTAAATGAAAATGAACATAAGTCTTGATTGATTGTTGGACCCGAATGTTGCCTCGAAATTGTGTTGAGTACCTAGTTGCAAAAGTCCCTAAATTCATGAACTATTAACTATTGTCTTGCCCTCGAGAAGGGGGAAATAGCCGCTTATACAATTTGTAGTACTACGGGGCTAACGACCCAATGCTAGCCGAGAAGCTGTACGTTGAGTAAGTTCTGCGGTAGATTATCTTGTATGAGAGATAAGGTATAATTGCAACTGATGCCTTTAGAAGGGGCACTGGTTTCATCTGAATCACGCCGGTAATTATTACGCGGGTGATTGAGTTAACGGATTAGTGTCATGAGCTTAAACACAATTGTCATAACCTTGAAAATAGATTGTGAGTACGACAATGCTATTGAATGATCATGATTGGTTTTTAATACTTATGTTCAACTGATGTTTTGATAAACCTATAGATTCGCTCAACCTTTGTGTTGACGATTTTAAGCATGTGTTTCAGGTAATCAAGGTTGATAGCAGTGGAGCATGCGAGGATGGAAGTTGTTGTGGCTTGGCGGTCTACTTGTTTTCCTCCCTTTTTGCACTTAAAACTCTTTTATATTATGTCATGAGAATGAATATGTACTTTTTGGTTGAGATTCAGTGGGGACCTAAACGCAACTCTGTTTTATATAATTCTTGGGATTTGGAAAACTGTAGACTTGTATGTTTTAATAATGTTAAATTTTATGTTTGAACTTTTACGTCTCTTGAGTCGTTTAATATAGCTTATGTGTGATGATAACTACGTAGCACCCATATGTTGTAGTTCCGCTGCGCATAGCATTTTGTGGGGGTGTTACATCAAAGATCATCTTATATTACTACTCCCTTCTTATGTAGTTAAAGCCATGTGGGTATTTCCTCCACATTCGGTCTTTTCTCACAAGTGTAATCCATTACAATACGCGAGTTTCATCAAACATAACTACGGGAATAAGATCAGGCTTATTGTTGACTTACTTTCTCTATCCATGATGTTCACGGGTTTTTGATGAATGCAACTTTTCACCGATCTAAACTTCATTAAGGAATAGTTAGATTTTCACTTGATAGTCATTTATCAAGTTCGATATACGAAACATAATTCACGCAGCCCTTGAAGTCCTAAGGTAGATCCAGCTTATATGCCTTTCAATCCAATTCTTACATCATCTCAATGGTCCCATACAAAGGGAACTTATATCCCATGATCTTTCAGATCATCAATTCATTTTTCCATGGTTAAATTTTTTGGCATAACTTCGCTACCCATCTAGCACTTCAAGATCTACATTTCATATTCACATAACCTCCTGCCCACTACCGGCACTCAATAATCAATCCTAATTTCAACAATCATTTCAGGTCTCGCGGGTCGAGTATTTTGTAAGGTTAGGTTCGCCATCATAGGAAACCTTAAACCTAAAAGACATGTCCAACTCACAATGGATGTATGTCGGGTGTCTTCATCCCAACTCCTGCTTACAGATGCTCTAATATATATATATATATATCCTCACAAGATTCGATCTTGATCCTAATACGATAATTATCAAGGATAATCTCTCCAAAGCAAAACGATTTTACAGTTTATGACCAAAGGTCAATCATTCAAACATAAAACAACACTTATAGTATTTTGTATCGTTACTTTACCTCGTCCCTTCGATTGGGGTGGTACACAGTACTCTCATCAAGATTCATTCTCAATGACTTCTGAGAAAATCTCTAGAAATTCGATGCGAAGCGAGGATCTTGATAGAGATGATCGATACAGGCACACCATGTTTACATAACTCCTTTAAATACAAAAGAGTCAATTTCTTCATCAGGAATCTATCATTAACAGGAATGATATTAGCAGATTTGGTCATTTTGTCGACGATGACCCAAATCGAATCAAATTCAGATGATGACCTTTGTAATAGTTAGACGTTTACTAATGTATGAGGCGGTGTCTGCCTTCATAATTTGCCATCAGTACAACTTCTTCTGATAATGATACATTAAATCAGAAATGACAGGAATAGAATACTTATACTTACAAGATTCCAACATGACTAAATCTCGAAATCCTCCATATTCAGGCAACCACAAGCGGCCTTTTATACATTTAACGCCATCGGCTCTTATTACTAATGGTTCACATTAGCCGCGAACCCCCTTTTATTATCTGTATTATCCTTTTTATAAGAATCGGCTATATTTTAAATTGCTCGGCAATTTATTTGTACAGTCAGTACTAAGGAACACATTCTAATTGATTCTTTATCCATTCTATATAATGTGTCAGTATCTACATTCACTCTTCCTGATGAAATAATATCATGACCGTATTTATTCAGAAATTATTCCTTCATATTTTGTAAGTCTTAGTTTCTTCTCAACTATCATTTTTATCCGTTTTACTCAATCCGACGTCTAAAGCGTCGATAACTATTGCTAGTAATTAAATAATAGATATTTAATTTTATGAAACGTAAATGTAAAAAGTTTTAAATTTCTCGGTTCGTCCAATTATAGGAAAATGTTCAAAAGACTAAATTTGAATTTAATTAACACGATTTTTGTTGATTTACTGAAAATAATTAGTGAGATTCGTAAATGTTCGAAAAATCTTTGTTTATACTTTGGTCACAATTTTCTTATTTGACAAGCAAAAATTGTCTTTTTAAATTTCAAGTCATGGTTTCCTCAATCCCTCTTAGGTTGTCTTGAGGCATACATAAACATTTACCCCTAAACAGGAGTTTAGTTAAATGTTCTGGGTATAAGGGAATAATCCCTTAAAAGTTCTTTTTGATAAAACATTTGTCAAAACATATTTGCACTTTCTTTTTGGTAAAACCCAAAGTCTCAAATGGCTCAAATTTTTAAAGAGTCAATATAGATTCCATTATTTATTAATCACACGGTCAAATAATGTAAAGGATTTAGTCTTTAATCACATGTTAAATATTTAAGGTACATGTTTTCATTGTTCGGCCAATTTAGGGCAGTCTATAACTAATTATTAATTTATTCTTATTCTTATAATCAAACAAATGGTCCTTAATGATCACGAGCATGAATTTATCAATTTACAGCCTACACACGTAATTCACCCAATTTATAGATGCTACATGTGCATTAGTCAAGCCAAACGACATAACATGAAACTCATAATATTCATTACAAGTTCTGGATGTAGTGATTGGAATAGATAATCTTTTTCGCGGACGCGAAATTGATGATAACCATGCCGTGGATCAAATTCCTGAATATACGCTAGAACCTTGTAAATGATCGAACAATCTATCATCTTGGGTAGTGGATATAGATTTTAATCGTCAATTTACTTAGTTCACGGTAATTAATAAATATAAGGAATGATAATACCATAGCTCTTCATAATGACGAGCTCGGTAGAATAAAAGCTTTCTCCAACAACTCTCTCAGTTGTACGGTAATTCTTTTAATTCGGATGGTGCTGACATACAGTGCACATGCCACAGGTGCAACACCGAGAATATAATCAATACCAAATTCAACTTGCCTTAATGGCGAAAGTCTGTGTAATTCATTAACAAATACCTCCTAAAGTTTCAAATAACAGAAACATCTTTTAGTAAATTCATATTAGGTTCTTTCTAGATTATAATATCTATGACTAATTCACAACCATTCACGATATAATTTCAAGTCTAGATGCAGGATATGGTCATCCATTAAGAATTATTTAGATCACTTTTGATAATCAACATCTTATCATTTAGGGAAATTCTACTCGAGTTCCCATCAATTAAGACAATGTCGTCATGTCATAATCAATCAATCCATTCTACTAGCATTACCAACTTTTCAGTTTTATTGCCATCGATAAGATGTGAACTTCTCAAAATACTAATAATAACTCATAATCCTTCACAAATTCAAGGATATATGGAGACACAACTATCATCAAAAGAGTAAGGTCAACGCATAATTTACGCGATAGAAGTTCAAATCAGATGCAGACGAAAACATTTAACGAATATGAATATATCCCATGTTTTCATAATTTGAGTACGCATTCGAAAGCTCCTCGGATCGTTACCCGGGTCATTCAAATGAAATCAAATCAATAGAAATGATAGGAACGTCGATACATCCAGTCGGGTATCAACACTCGGTGATCAGATACTTTTCCTAAGAATCTAACTACGGGTGAATTGGACAATAAATAATTGTCAATTGTCAAATAAGACAATTTCCACAGATGAGTAAATTCGACTCAGAAGAATAGATGCTACAGGCACATATGTAGGTGTCCCTAACACTATGTCCCTATTTTTCACTTCTTGCGGATCTCATAAAATTTAATCTTTCAGAATCTTCAAAGAAAATGTAGTGTTTATTCATTAGTTTTATGGTGACTACTAATCAGCCTTGCATGGTCCATTCCAAATTGTATGTAGGCGCGCAACTATATACAATTTCAAGATTAACGATGCAATACTCAGTTCATTAAGATTTTATCATCATGTTTATAATAAAAACACTTTCATGCTTAATTCTTAAATAAGATTCAATAATAAATTTACAAAGATTTTATTTGTTCTAAAAACAATTAAGTTTTCCAAAACAATGAGTGATCTATAAAAGAGTGATGAAAAGTTGTTCACCAAGAACTAACTACAATATAATAGGAAATGAGCTTAGCCAAATAATCATGAGGTTCATGACCTCGATGGCACTCAAAAAGAATAATCCACAACGTAACTCAAATCGAGATGAGTACTTGTTCAATGGTTGCATCACTAATGTGAACATTAGGATGAAGCAATAAAGGATAGATAACATTGATACATGTAGAATTTAGCAATCAAAGGTAGTCTTTTCATTAATCACAAACAAGTCAAAATTGTACCGTAACACGTTACGTGTCACTATGTCATACAATTCCAAGAACTCATCCTACCAACTGATGTCTCAGTTAAGTTAGGGATTATTTTTAAAAGATACCACAATGAATACTAATCTACAAGATTCATTAGGTGTTCCACCTGTCCCAGAAGATCCATCGGTCTCAATTCAGAAGAAGATTTCTTCAATTTATTTCTTGGACACTGGGCATCCTCATTAGTGGACAATAGCCTAGGAACAACACTTAACACGAATCAAAAATCAATTAAAACCTTATAATTCAATCATATGACTTAACGAATTCCTCTTAACAATCTCATATTCCATATAAGTTAAATTTTACTTTATTCAAGTTTCAACCAATTTTATACTCAATTCGATATCCTACCTCATTTCACAATACTTCAACTTTATTTTTAAACCTCAAAAGGGCAATAAAAGCTCGATATGAGCAACACTTAATTTCCAATCCTATAACTCCTTTATCAATAATTATCAAATGAGTCACTAGTATGAAATGACTTGATCATTCAACTAGACTTCTCGGAAAGGTACTAGTGGCATGAGGCTTTTGGGTAATGGTTCCATTGACAGCCTCAAGTGCAACATTTACCCTTTCGATTCTCAAATTTAAGAATTGGGTGACAACGAATCAGATGACACCTTTCCAGGTGATAACGTTTTGTCAAACTCCACTCTATAAGGAAAGATCGTCATGACATCGATATCAGATTTAATCTCGCCAATTCTTCTTTAATATCACAATCAACTAATATCAACATTTCTACGAATATCAACCATTTGTTGGGATCATAAATATCCACAACTTGGTTTAGATCTAGGATAGCTAGAATTCCTACGAGAATAGCTTCGATTAATTTACTAGGGGATTTAGGGTTCCTTGTGACAATCTACGTCGTATAAATACCTCGTATTAATATCAAAATAATCATCAAACAATCATGTAATAAAATTACATCATATATATATATATATATATATATATATATATATATATATATATATATATATATATATATATATATATTATATATATATATATATAATCCAAGTTATATATATATTAAAATAACACTTCTCAGTCTGGCCTTGTCGGTAACTCGGGAATTCTTCGGCACCGTTATAGTCAGAAGATTTTTAGAAATTTTGTGATAAATGTTTATAGTTAAAGATTTTGAAATGTTTTATTCAAAACCTTGATTTTAAAAATCTTTCGTTCTCTATAACGAGAGCTCTGGTACCAAACTGTAACACCCCCAAATTTTTACAATTCAATACAGCGGAAGACTCATTGGTGTTACGGGGTAGCACATTACTCACATCATAGACAACGCTTAAAAATCGCGTCGTTTAATAATAATGCATTTCCATTCATTAATATGAAGTTTACATAGGTCCCAAGTCATAATATTTCATACAAGATTTACAAAGAATTTGAATGGAAATTATTATTTAGGTGTGGGCCATGAATTCTTTGTCGTCTTCCCGAGAATTACCTTCAAGTACCTGAGATAAAACATGTTAAAAGAAAAGGTCAGCAAAAACGCCGAGTGAATTCATAGAGTTTTAATTAAATCCATCAATATAACATCGGTATAAAATTATTACCGAAATTCATTTTGTACAAATCTTTGTAATAGGCCATAAAATAGCCAAAGTCATTGATAGGTGTGAAAACACCCATCCTTTTACCACTTATTTCTGGCTAAAACAAGACCAAAACACGTATTTATTATCATTTGTTTGGAATTATGCGTGGTTTTTGTGTTTATTGTGTTTTCAGAGTCAACCGGATGAAAATTGAAGAAAACATGGGATTGCACGGGTTTTATCGAAGAAAAAGACTCAAGACGAAGTCTATTGTCCAAAAGATGCAAAAGATTTGAAGTCATTGTGCCTATTTGAAGATTTATCGAAGAAAAGGGCCAAAGATTGAAGATTCATATATGTCGAAGAACTCGAGTCTATTAAACAAAAGATTATAAGACGAGTTGGAATTATTCACCGACACTTCTCAAAATCCAAAGTCGGAAACGTTTATTTAAAGAAACGTAAATACTAAAGAAGAAAGAAGAAAAGAAGCCCAAAACCAAAGCCCATTCACAAGCCTACAATCACACGTCTATAAATAGGACTTCACTTCACCATTTTGGAGACTAGTTAGTTTTTTTAGTTAGTTTTAGTTTTTCATTATCTCTAGTTTTAGAGAGAGAAAGTACTCAACTATCTCTCACTAAGTTTTCATCTCTCTTTCTTTCTTTCAAGATTAAACCTTTGTATTGTTAATTTCATTAATCAAGTTTAAGTTTAAGCTTTTAAGCTTTTAATCTTTAATCTCTTTCTACCTTTCTTTAATTTTGATTCACTTTTGGTGCGAATTACTTATGATCCGTGTTGTTCATTAATGTTTTCGTGCTTAAAAAGTTAATCTTTTTATGTTTATTTGAGTTTTCATACGAATACGCTTTAAGATCTTGGTGCTTATTGGCTTATTTATATGTTTAGCTTATTTACTTTTTAAAAGTTTTCTTAAAAAGTTTATCTTTTTATGGTTTGATTCAAAAGTTTGCTTAATTTAAGTTTAGATAAGTTGTTATTTGTGCTTTTTTGATCCGTTTCACATTAGATCCGTTATAGTTTGGGTATTAGCTTATTCCAAATAGCTTATTACCCTAGCTTAACTTTCGGATCAAGGAGGGTAATCAGAAAAGGTAAACCATTTTCCGATTTGGTATTCCAATTACACTCCCTTTATTCCGATCGTCAAGATCGGAAAAGGGTTTGGGTTCTTTCCGATTTGCATCACTATATTTCGATCACCTTTGATCGAAATAGGGTTTATTATTCCGACGGGGCCTTGTTGGTTATTCTGATCTAGGTCTTTATTTAAACATTCCGATTATACTAGTTTTGATAAATTCCGATTGTGGATTATTTCCAATATTCTGATTGGCTCGTTTTTAGTTATTCCGATTGGCACTGTTTTTAAGATATTCCGACAAGTCTTGCTTCCCATCATTCCGACCAGTAACGTTTGTAGTATTCCGATCAGCTCCTTTGTCCCTTATTCCGATTGCATATATTCCGACTAGAGGGGTGTTTGTTATTCCGATCAGTCTCCCTTTTACATATTCCGATGGTTTAGTTCTTGTTTTTTTATAAAGTTTCCAAGTGTTAGTTTTATTAAGTGTTCTAGTATTTTTCTGATATAGTGTTTAAGTTTTCAAGCATTTAGTTTTAACTTGTGAATTTAGTTTAATCTTTTAAAGCTTTAATTTTACTCTTCGACACTTACTCATTTGTTATAGTTTAAAATAGATAAACAAACCAACACCTTTCTATTAACCAAGAACAAATCATTCCACTTTGAGCTGTGAATCAATTAGAGGAGATACCGAGAACTAATCTGAACCCATACAAAAACGCATGTATCAGTCATTTTATACAAATCCTCGTCAAAATCATAATATAGGCTTTCGCCTTCAAAATCATTATACGAACCATTGTCGTTAAAAACATCATACAATACGTTTTATAACGTTGTATATAGTTAAATAAAAACCTTTGTATGAATATGGTTATGAAAACCAAAACACGAACATAATATCAATAGTAAGACCCCGTATTGCTAGTCAGGCAATATATCGTAATTCGGTGCGTATAGCAGTATTTCGTTACTTGGATTATTATAAGCCGCATGACATTGTTACCTTACTACAACAAACAACGGGTAGCTAACCCGACAATCATTTGCCCATCTAAAACAACGTGTTGTCACAATAATCACGCTTATTGAAATCTTCTCATACATAAATTCGCTTACCAATCAATGTGGTACGACGGGGATCAACCGTCAAGGAGCGAACTGGGGTGATCGTCCCCAAATAGTACTATTATATGCATAAGCGTCTACCAAATCCTGGTAGTTCACAATTCATGCTAATGGGACTTTTAGTGACATAACCTAACTTTAATAATCCATTTCATTTCAAACATCGGGTCATATAATCATTCATCGGGTCATACAATCATTCGGATCCAAACCAATAAACAAACAATCGGGACAACTAGTGTCCTATTTCATAAAAACTAACATGTTATCTCCCTCGCGGGTTTATAAAACATTTAATAAAAACATTTAAAAGAGTGCGAGGCTATGGACTCACGTTGATGTGGGAAAGCGGGTTATCGGCAATTCGGATGTATGGTACGTGCTTCAATCACGGAAACCTAGACAAATAATACTCGTCTTAGACTCTTGTCCAATGACTTTATAAAATTAACAAATATACATATGATGATTTGGTACATATGATGATGATCAAGTGGGTTTATATATTCTTATTTACTCATTTTAGTGTTTATGTATTGGTAACTTTTTACTAGTTTACTAGTTTTACCTATTTACATGTTTTAGGTCCAATAAGCCTATTATAAGTTCATTAACATGTATTAATCCATTTTATACTTGTATTATCAGTATTTATACTTTACATGTTGGGCCCAAATGGGTTAAGCCCAATAAGTAATTTTTGTAAGTGTTTAACTTATTTAGTTAAATTATTAGTCCAAATATGCTAACTTAGCTCGTTAATGTCCGTATGTCATATAGTTCGGGTTTTATCGGTTTTTACTTGTATTTGGTACTTATACATCAATATATGACTTTTAAAAACTTTACATTAGACGAGTTTGATCATCTAAGTTTTAATTGGCGAAAAACGTTAATTTTACGGTAATAGCCGAAAAAGTCGTAAAAATCATGTTTATAGTTTTTATAACTTATAAATCTTATTCAACTACCATTTTTATAAAGTGTCCATTTGTTTAACCTTATACATATTTATATAAATGAAATTTATAAGTTAGTGGGTTTTAATTCACATTTTATACTATATTAGTTTGAGTGCTTATATAATACTATTAAACATTAATTCTTCAAAATCTGATTTTTAGTTTCATCTTCACCATTTTTATCATATCTTGAGTTCTATAAGGAGATAGAAGCTCATTTTTGGACGGAATAAACTTCATATTATGTGCTACAAATAAGTTAGCTATAGCTATTGCTCATTCTATGTTTAACTATCATTAAAAGTCCCTGCCAAACAGACTATTCAGATTGGTGCACTCATCTTGTTTTGATCATATCTCACTCATTTTGATGATTCCATTGTATGGCCAACTCTCACATGTGTATAAAACCTAATACTTACTGTATATTGATTCCACTTTATCATTTTATCAGTTTATCATTTGGTTAATTACTGTTTTTATACAGCCATCTTATTAAGCAAGATTTAACCATTTTTACATGTGATTTTTCTATCTTTTTACCCATGTTTATGAAATCTATCAACACCAAATCCCCACATAATATTTTTAATCATCATTCATCATCATATAGATATACATAAATAAAGAAAATACAAGATTACATAATCAAAATAACAAGAGGATAGGAAGAACAATCTCTATACCACCAAGGTTGTGTAGTTTATGATTAAGGCTTGGATTTTTGATGGCAAAACTTGTGGTAGATCAACAACAATCTTCAAGGCCACCAATACTTGTAAACTTCAAGTAGAAATCAGCCCTTGGACATCACCAAATCACTATCTTGGATGTTAGGATCACCTCCAATCTTCAAGGCTTCAAGGTTTCTTCATTATATGTGTAGATAACACATAGTTTATGGCTATAATTGATCAAAATTTGATCAAAATGGTATTTTAGAGAGAGAGTGGACGAAATTAGGGAGAGAAGGAGATAGTGGTTTGCATGTATGAGTTTTGGAGAAGTGGTTTAGGTGTTGGATGGTTTTGTGTAGGTTTAGCTTACATTGTAAGCTTGAATGGACAAGTGTCCATTTTACTTGTATAAAAATGACACCAAAGTGTGTTGGTGGATAGTTTTGCCATCCATATAGTGGGGGCGCGGCAAGATTTATCTTGTCTCATCCCCATTATTTTACGAGTATCCCTCGATTCTAGTTTCCTCGATTTGCGTGCACTCGGATCGTTTTACGAAAAACGTTTTTATAAATTATGAATCAACGGCACAAAACTAATTTAATTAAAATTGTCTCATCAAAAACGGAGTTCGAAAACGTAAATACGTAATCCTAAGGTTACCAGTTTAGTCGTAAAGGACGTTAAATTATAATCGTAAGTCCTAATCTCTTCTCGTAAATTTGTGAGTTTATGAACCAACACAAATTTAAAATCCCAAATTAATATTCACGGATAAATTTATTTTCTGAAATGTCGGACTGTCACCAAAAACGGTGTATGTAAACGAAAGCACGTAACGTAGAATCCTCCGGTTTAGACGTAGTCGATGCTACTTCAAGACGTAAACCCAAATTTCTTCCCAAAAATTAGTGAGTTCATAATATAACATTAAAATAATGTTTTTAAATAACACTTGAGAATAAAATATCAACCATAAATTGACGGATTGTCACAGTTTGTTTATTGATTTGGACCCGAATGATTGTATGACCCGATAAATGATTATATGACCCGATGTATGAAGTAAAATGGATTATTAAAGTTAGGTTATGTCACTAAAAGTCCCATTAGCATGAATTGTGAACTACCAGGATTTGGTAGACGCTTGTGCATATAATAGTACTATTTGGGGACGATCACCCCAGTTCATGCCTTGACGGTTGATCCCCGTCGTGCCACATTGATTGGTAAGCGAATTTATGTATGAGAAGATTTCCATAGCGTGATTTTTGTGACGACACGCTAATTTAGATGGGCAAATGAGTTTCGGGTTAGCTACCTGTTGTTTGTTGTAGTAAGGTAACAATGTCATGCGGCTTATAATAATCCAAATAACGAAATACTTCTATACGCACTGAATTACGATATACTGCCTGACTAGCAATACGGGGTCTTATTATTGAAATTATGTTCGTGTTTTGGTTTTACATAACCATATTTATATAACGGTTTTTATTTAACTCTATACAACGCTATAAAACGTATTGTATGATGTTTTTACGACATTGGTTCGTATAATGATTTTGAAGGCAAAAGCCTATATTATGATTGTTGATAAGGATTTGTATAAAATGACTTTGGCTATTTTATGGCCTATTCCAATGATTTGTACAAAATGATTTTCGGTAATAATTTTATACCGATGTTATATTGATGGATTTTATTAAACTCTATGAATTCACTTGGTGTTTTCGCTGACCTTTTCTTTTAACATGTTTTATCTCAGGTACTTGAAGGTAATTCTCGGGAAGACAACAAGAATTCATGGCCCGCACTTAAATAATAATTTCCATTCAAATGCTTTGTAAAACTTGTATGAAATACTATGACTTGGGACCTATGTAAACTTGATATTTATGAATGGAAATGCTTTATTATTAAACGACGCGATTTTTAAGCGTTGTGTATGATGTGAGTAATGTGCTATCCCGTAACACCAACGAGTCTTCCGCTGTATTGAATTGTATAAATTTGGGGGTGTTATAGTTTGGTACCAGAGCTCTAGTTATAGAGAACGAAAGATTTTTAAAACTAAGGTTTTGAATAAAACATTTCAAAATCTTTTAACTATAAACATTTTCTTAAAATGTCTAAAAATCTATTGACTATAACGGTGCCGAAGAATTCCCGAGTTACCGACAAGGCAAGACTGAGAAGTGTTATTTTAATATATATATATATATATATATATATATATATATATATATATATATATATATATATATATATATATATATATATATATATATATATATATATATATATATATATATATATATATATATATATATATATATATATATATATATATATATATATATATATATATATATATATATATATATATATATATATATATATATATATATATATATATATATATATATATATATATATATATATATATATATATATATATATATATATATGATGTAATTTGATTACATGATTGTTTGATGATTATTTTTAATACTTATACGAGGTATTTATACGACGTAGATTGTCACAAAAAACCCTAAATCCCCTAGTAAATTAATCTATGCTATTCCTATAGGAAATCTAGCTATTCCAGATCTAAACCAAGTTGTGGATATTTATGATCCTAAAAAATGGTTGATATTCGTAGAAATGTTGATATTAGTTTATTGTGATATTAAAAAAGAATTGGCAAGATTAAATCTGATATCGATGTCATGACGATCATTCCTTCTAGAGTGGAGTTTGACAAAACGTTACCACCTGGAAAGGTGTCATCTGATTCGTTGTCACCCAATTCTTAAATTTGAAGTCGAAAGGGTGAATGTTGCACTTCAGGCTGTCATTGGAACCATTACCCAAAAGCCTCATGCCACTAGTACCTTTCCGAGAAGTCTAATTGAATGTGTGAGTCATTTCATACTAGTGACCCATTTGATAACTATTGTTGTAAGAGTTATAGGATTGGAAATTACGTGTTGTTCATATCGAGCTTTTATTGCCCTATTAATGTCTAAGAATAAGGTTGAAAGTATTAGAAAATGAGGTAGGATATCGCATTGAGTATGATTTGGTTGAAACTTCAATGAAGTAAAATTTAACTCGTATAGAATATGAAATTGTTAAGAGGAATCTGTTGAGTCATATGATTGAATTATAAGGTTTTAAATGAGTGTTAGTTTGTTTTAAGGGTTGTTCCTAGGCCATTGTCCACTAACGAGGATGCCTAGTGTCCAATAAATAAATTGAAGAAATCTTCTTTTGAATTGGGACCAATGGATCTTCTGGGACAGGTGGAATACTTAATGACTCTTGTAGATTAGTATTCATTGTGGTATCTTTTAAAAATAACCCCTAACTTAACTGAGACATCAGTTGGTAGGATGAGTTCTTGGAATTGTATGACATAGTGACACATAATGTGTTACGGTACAATTTTGACTTGTTTTTTATTAATGAAAAGACTACCTTTGATTGCTAAATTCTACATGTATCGATGTTATCTATCTTTCTTGATTATTCCTAATGTTTGCATTAGTAATGCAACCATTGAACAAGTACTCATCTCGAATTGAGTTACGTTGGGGATTATTCCTTTTTAGTGCCATCGAGGTCATGCACCTCATGATTAATTGGCTAATTCTCATTTCCTAGCATATTGTAGTTAGTTCTTGGTGAACAAGCTTTCATCGCTCTTTTGCAGATCACTCATTGTTTTTATAAGATAAAACAGTATCCCTTGAGAAAAATTGAATTTTCATCACTATAAGGATTATTCAAAGTGAGATTTATAAGTGATCGTTATCAAAATGAAGTTGTTTATAAAACATCTTGGAAAACTTAATTGTTTTCATAACAAAGAAAATATTTGTAAATTTATTTTTGATTCTTATTTAAGAATTAAGCATGAAACTTTTTTTATTATAAACATGATGATAAAATTTTGACGAACTGAGTATTGCATCGTTAATCTTGAAATTGTATATAGTTGCGCGCCTACATATAATTTGGAAGTGACCATGCAAGGCTGATTAGTAGTCACCATGAAATTATTAATGAACACTAAATTTTCTTTGAAGATTGTGAAAGATTAAATTTTATGAGATCTACAAGAAGTGAAAAATAGGGACATAGTGTTAGGGACACCTACATATGTGCCTGTAGCATCTATTCTTCTGAGTCGAATTTACTCATCTGTGGAAATTGTCTTATTTGACAATTGACAATTCTTTCTTGTCCAATTCTCCCGTAGTGAGATTCTTAGGAAAAGTATCTGATTACCGAGTGTTGATACCCGACTGGATGTATCGACGTTCCTATCATTTCTTTTGATTTGATTTCTTTTGAATGACCTGGGTAACGATCTGAGGAGCTTTCGAATGCGTAATCAATTCATGAAAACATGGGATATACTCATATTCGTTAATGTTTTCCTCTTTATCTGATTTGAAATTCTCTCGCGTAAATTATGCGTTGACCTTACTCTTTTGATGGTAGTTGTGTCTCCATATATCCTTGAATTTGTGAAGGATTATGAGTTATTATTAGTCTTTTGAGAAGTTCACATATTATCGACGGCAATAAAACTGAAAAGTTGGTAATGCCCGTAGAATAGACTGATTGATTATGACATGACGACATTGTCTTAATTGATGGAACTCGAATAGAATTAACCTAAATGATAAGATGTTGATTATCAAAAGTGATCTAAATAATTCTTGATGGATGACCATATCCTGCATTTAGACTTGAAATTATACCATGAATGGTTATGAATTAGTCATAGATCTTGTAATCTAGAAAGAACTTAAAGTAAATGTATTAAAATATGTTTCTGTTATCTGTAACTTTAGGAGGTATTTGTTGGTGAATTACCTAGACTTTCGCCATTAAGGCAAGTTGAATTTGTTATTGTTTACACTCCAGGTGCTGCACCCGTGGCGTGTGCACTGTCTGTTAGCACCATCTGAATTAAAAGTATTACCGTACAACAGAGAGAGTTGTGGAGAAAGCTTTTATTCTACCGAGCTCGTCCTCATGAAGAGCTATGGTGTTATTATTTCTTATATTTATTGATTACCGTGAACTAGGTAAATTGACAATTAAAAATCTATATCCACTACCCAAGATGATAGATTTGTTCGGTCATTTACAAGGTTCTAGCGTATGTTCTAATGATTTGATCCACGACATGGTTATCATCAACTTCGCGTCCGCGAAAAAGATTATCTATTCCAATCACTAATAACTGATATTTTAGTTGATTAAAAAGGTTGCTTTTGCAAGATCTTTCTTTGTGTTGCTCGTACCTAATGATATATGTCGTTGTTTCGTTCTCGGTATCTTCTCGAATCGATCACGGTTCAAAGTGGAATTGTTGTTCTTGGTAACTAAAAAGGGGGAGTTTTGGTCTAAAACTTCTAAAACAATAAATGCGAGAAGTAATAAAATTAAACTAAAAATACCTAAATTTGGAAAAACAATTCATGCGGAATGTTTGCTTGATCCGGAATATTTGGAATATTTGGCTCATGCGGAATAAATCAACTCATGCGAAATAACAAAAAAAAAACTGCTTCATTCGGAATGATCTTGATTCGGAATATATGTGTTGATCCGGAATGTTTGCTTCATGCGGAATGTTTGCTTCATGCGGAATAAATATGGTTGATCCGGAATAATGACTGATCCGGAATAATTGAGTTGATCCAGAATAAAATTCTATCCGGAATAAATGTCCTTCATTCGGAATATTGATTCATGCGGAATATTGGCCTTCGTTCGGAATAACCTTTGATCCGGAATAATGTGCTTATTCGGAATAACTTAAAAATGACCTTCATTCGGAATATAAACTGATTCGAAATATTTTAAAAGAAACCTTTATTCGGAATAACTACTCATCCGGAATATTGATTAATCCGGATGAACAAGCTGATTCAGAATAATTTTTTTACTCGTAATAAAAATTGATCCGGAATAAAAGAGTTGATCCGGAATATTTTTACAAAACCCTTGATCCGGAATATAGTGTTGATTCGGAATCTGGGAAGTTGAAGGTGCGAAGAACAAGGGATGTTAAATATGTCACACCCCCAAATTCACTGCAGCGGAAGACTTGCTTTGGGGACTTGTGACTTCATGAGTATTCGAGAGCTTGATCCGAGAACGACCTCTACATGCCAAAAACCACAAAGAAGACTCCAAATAATCCACATAGTCAAGTACCTGAAATACATGCTTAAAAATGTCAACAAAACGTTGGTGAGTTCATAAATTTTGTTTTAAAGTGTTTATGAAAAACTAGAGTTTATGTCGACCACAACACCTTGCAGTAAAAATATAAGAGTTTAAAAATCGTAGTTTATTGGTAAAATGCGTTTCTTGATGAAAAACAGAGTTTATTAATAATAACAGAGTTCATTGATAATATCAGAGATTAATAATAAAAACAAGGTTTACGGATAAAAACAGAGTTAACTTATATAAGCAAAGTCTAATGTTAATAATAGATGTTCTCGATAAAAATAGAATTCCCTGATAATAAAAGATGTTCCAGTTAACAAATAAGATTCTTGATAATAAAGGTAGTGTTTGATGAACCACAAGATTTTCCAACCATTGGTGACATTATAACAAATACAAAGCCACCAAAAATAAATGTGTTTATTATTGTCTAAGCTCATGACACCGAAGCGTTAACAACACCGGTAGTATAATCATATAATGCAACCCCTACGGATGCCTAACCCACGACATCCGTCCTCAGACTCAAATGAAACTGTGCCCGCTTGTCCTCTGTTGGACCAAGCCGGACAGGGGCGTCAACCCCGATAGATCTATCCATAACATTCGCGCTTTCGGCCGGTAATCCGGTCTGAAATTAACGGTTCATGATTCATGGGCCAGAGTAATTGGGTTAAAGCGGGACTTAGACCAATACATAAACGAGTACATGCACTTGTGTTCATTCTTGCAACCATTGTCTCTACCCGAGAACCAGTTAAAAGCAGTTAAAGTTTTGGGCTATGAAACCCACTATAGAAATTTATTATCATCAATAATAAGTATAACAATTAATGGAGTTAACCAGTCAACACGTAACAATTAAAGCAATTTATGACCAACCAAGAAAATTATAAATAGTTTGTGACCAAGCATGTACTTCCCCCAAAATGATTATAAAACCTTTATAAATCAATTTAAAACTAGAAAGATGGGGTATGAACTCACCTCGACGTAGTAGCGCAAACAATAGTGATGCTAATAATACTCTCCGCGCAAATGAAAATTGATACGGCTCGATCATGGTGTTGTGGTTTAACTAATCGGCTCAATCCAATAACTTAACAATGTGTATTTGAGTTCTCGATAGATATGTACATTGACCTAACTCGTTGATAAAATATTTAAGTTATAAGTTATAATAGTTCAAGGGTTGGTTAATAAAATGAATAAATTAGGCACGCACACAAGTATGTAATGTATCCCGTACACATTACGTATAACCAGACAATTATATAATTCTTATGTTGAATTATATAATAGAGATACCAATTTTACAAAATAAACTAAAGTATATATTTACTTTGTAGTTACCGTATAAAGATCGTGATGAAAATACTTAGACAATATAGTTCGACATATTTTAAGAAAATCACCATTTACTTAATAATTGTCACTTTTAAGTAAAAATATAACTTTCATCGGTTTATCAATATAATAGAATCCATTTATATTATCGGTTTTACAAATATAGTAGTATTTATTTATTTATCGGTTTATAAATATAATAGTAGTTTGTACCGAACAAAATATAAAGTATAAAACTTTATAGAAATTTCGACATGACCTATTCGTTTATACAACGTTTTCCATATTAACCAATTATCAATATTTTCTATTTTTCCAAACAATCTACATTACAAAACTCGCATTTTAATATATACCCAACTAGACTATTTAATTACCGTAATTAAATAGAACAAAACACAACCTATGTGTTCTAAATTAAAAGTTAAGCGCCCAATGTGAGCTATTTGAACACATATTTAAACGTATAGTCATTTTTATAGTTCTCGTGATAATGATAATGTTTGACATATTTATTTAACCATTTATATATATCTATATATGTATTCCATCGTTCAGTCTATTTTAAATAATTAATAAAGTTAGGTACGTTATTAGCCGATTCCTAAACCACAACCAACCATGAATGCAATCGCGCACGGTACTCTAAACGCTTGCAATCCAGCATCCAAACGCACCCCAAAGCTATAAATCAGCAATCAAACCCACCCTTAAAACTATTCTCCAATCCCCAACAAGCCCTTAACTTCTAGCTGCAGACCCAAACACCTCGTAAGACTTTCTGCTAGTCTCAAACGCCCCCTTTCAACTGCACCGTTAATCCCAAACACCCCCGAACAGCCTGCTGTAAATCCGAAGCACCCCCGAACAGCCTGCTGTTAGTCCCAAACACCCCGAACAGCCTGTCATTAATTCCAAACGCACCCCTAAACTGCTACAATCAGCAACAACTACCCTTATGGCGCTGTTTGTAAATCAGCGAAGCAACTGTCCCTGATGTCGCTTTTCTGCTATAAACAACAACAAATACCCCTGAGTGGTTTGGGTTTTAGGCGGTTGCATCTATCCGAAAGAAACACCCATTGAATAAAAACAATCGCCCCTAATGACTGGTGTAACCGTATCAAACACTCCCTCGTCGTGTTTACTGCCCGAGCTAAACACTTTTTTTTATCCATAGCAACGAAACAACATTCGCTGACTTTGGTTGATGGCAGTGGCTGGACGGCATTGGGTGAGCGACGGCAACAGCCGTCGGGTCTGGTGGTGGCTAAACGATGGTGATAATGGCGGGTAATAGATCCACAGATCTAGGGCTGGTGGTGTGCACGTGATTTTATCACCACGTTTGTGTTGATGTTGTCTTCGGGATGATGGTGGTGATGGTCGGCTGACCATGGTGGTGACAGAAACAAAGATGTCTCGGTGGTGGTGGATACGGTGAGTAGTCGTAGAGGTAACGCTGTTTGGTGGTCGGATCTGCTATTGAGGCCACTTGACGGTGAGGTAATTATAATAATAACGGTGGTTGTGGTGTTGTTTTGACGGCTAGTTGATGAGATGTGGCGGCTGCATGATGGTAAAGTGAGGTGGTGGTCGAGATGATGATGATTATATGATAGTAGATCGGGTATGGTGGCTGTTTTGTGGATGGTAGTGGTATTATAACGAGTGGCGGCCGGCTGTGGAGATGGCCGGAATCTTGGCCGGATTAAAATGGAGGCTGCCAGTTAAGAGGTGTGTGTGTTTATTAGGTTTAGGGTTTGGGTTGTATGAATAAGAAAACCCTAATGTTTATATTTATATGAGCTAGTCCAATTTTGAAAATACAAAGTGAAAGGTTTCCGATAATACAGGGACTGAAATGTAAGTTTTCCTATAACGTTTGTAAATGGTTCGGGACTCGTTTAAGTTTAATAAAATTTGTCCCGGTTTTTGAAATTCGCGTTGTTGATTTTAAAATGATTTTTTTAATAATTTAGAGTATTTGTTCGATAAAATTTTCGTAATCTTTAAATATATTTGATTTGAAATAGTTACTATTTATCAGCTACCTCGAATAGTTGCGTTCAAAGAAAATAAAATTTAACTTGAATGCTCTTGTTTTCAACGTACATTATTAAAAATAAAAGTATCAGATAATTTAATAAACCTTTTATCGAATATTTCTGAATAATTAAATATAAATTTAATTTGTATCGCGTCAGTTCTCAGATTTTACGCAGTCTTTTACAGTATGTAAAATAAACTCCCATTTTCGAATCAAATAACTTTGATATCTCTCGAAAATGAATTTCGATTAATAAATAATATAATTTATTATTATTTAAAGTCTAGAAAATTCTCGGTTGTCACAGTACATCCGTGTTATTTGTAGTTCGTCCACGAACTTAATCATTGTTACCCAATTAAAAGTGTAGATAAAGGGATTTTGAGGTTCTACCCCAGTGTTATATCAAATATACTTAGATCTGCTCACAGATAATTCTGTCCGAACTTTTAAAATCGTGTTACCCACCAATAGTTACTTAGATAAGCTTTAGGTAGAAGTGGATTAACCTAAGCGGTTCTACATGTCAATCTGACAAATCAGTCGTCGTTCATAGAACGATAAAATTCGAAATGAAGAGTTTTGAAAAATAGTTAGTTCTTAAAAGTCTCTAAGGGTTTACCACCACCATCCCATTACGTTCACGTCGATCAGTATATATTCAGAAAATATTCTCGTAACAATTCGCGAATCAAAAGAAGCTTAAAAATCACTCGTCAAAATGTCGTAATACGATAACAAGACGAAATACGATAAATTTGTATGGACGAATCCCGAGTCAAAAGAAATACACCCCAAACGGAATACTAAATCAATACCATAAATATATAGGGCCACGTCGGATATCCTCAAGCCCACTCATTTATAATCACTTATTTGCATTCAAAAACGTCCTAATCTATGCAAATATGTCATTATAAACTTATGATTCGGTGATTTATGATTTCTTAATTTAAATGCAAAGGCGTCCCAATCCATTTGAATAAAGACTTCATAAATCATCCTACTTAAGTGTCACCGGCAAAATACCCATATCAAAATCGTTAAAATCTCTCAACGATATTATTCAAAATTAAAAAAGTAAAGAGTATGGGTTGAAAATAAGTCGTCTTCCATAAGTAGACGTTTTGAACGTGCCAGATCGAAGAACATAAGTGTCGATAGGCGATAAAGCATTCGTAGACGTATATCAAGTAAAAAACTCACGGTTATAAGTAGGATAAGTATATAGTAGTCGGTTCTAAATAAGCAATTATCTAATCACACAATTCAATCTCATCCTCGAGGAAGACTCATCAAATACTAAGCTGAGTAATAACTTATCATAACCCAACCTCGAAACACACTCACAAAGAATGGCCCCGGGTTTCGTTATGGATTATTACACATCTCTAACTTTTGATGATTCCGCTCGACTCTGAAAATACAACACATTCCCAATTAACACGTAAGAATGCGAGTCTTACCCACCCCTGAGGTAATTTATCAAAAATCATAGGTTGTGTAACGTCCCATATTTAATTTCATCTCGCACTCAATCGAACAAGAGGCCCACTGAGACATAGTTAAGTATTGTTACACCTCTCAACCTTTTTGAATGAATTAGCTCGAACCTGGGATTACTCACGACCAATCGTCAGCCAAAAATCACATAATGTGTCTACGATTTGGTTATAATAAGATATGCGGGACCATTTTGTAACTCACAATGCCCAGAAAAGGTTCTAGCGTGCATATATAAAAATATATTATATGTCTGAGTGCACTAATCAAGCAATCGATCTCATGTAACAAGTAATAAGATAACAGGAAACGAAGCAATGGCAACCATGCATTGTAAATTTTCATATAGCAACGGAAGAAGTATGATGTGATGAGTGTTAATACTAAATAAAACTGAGAGCCGGTTATAGTCTAGAGTTACTAATGCAACCTAGTTCTCTATAACCAAAGCTCTGATACCAATCTGTCACACCCCCAAATTCACTGCAGCAGAAGACTTGCTTTGGGGACTTGTGACTTCATGAGTATTCGAGAGCTTGATCCGAGAACGACCTCTACATGCCAAAAACCAGAAAGAAGACTCCAAATAATCCACATAGTCAAGTACCTGAAATACATGCTTAAAAATGTCAACAAAACGTTGGTGAGTTCATAAGTTTTGTTTTAAAGTGTTTATGAAAAATTAGAGTTTATGTCGACCACAACACCTTGCAGTAAAAATATAAGAGTTTAAAAATCATAGTTTATTGGTAGAATGCGTTTCTTGATGAAAAACATAGTTTATTAATAATAACAGAGTTCATTGATAATAACAGAGATTAATAATAAAAACAAGGTTTACGGATAAAAACATAGTTAATTTATATAAGCAAAGTCTAATGTTAATAATAGATGTTCTCGTTAAAAATAGAATTCCCTGATAATAAAAGATGTTCCAGTTAACAAATAAGATTCTTGATAATAAAGGTAGTGTTTGATGAACCACAAGATTTTCCAACCATTGGTGACATTATAACAAATACAAAGCCACCAAAAATAAATGTGTTTATTATTGTCTAAGCTCATGACACCGAAGCGTTAACAACACCGGTAGTATAATCATATAATGCAGCCCCTACGGATGCCTAACCCACGACATCCGTCCTCAGACTCAAATGAAACTGTGCCCGCTTGTCCTCTGTTGGACCAAGCCGGACAGGGGCGTCAACCCCGATAGATCTATCCATAAAATTCGCGCTTTCGACCGGTCATGCGGTCCGAAATTAACGGTTCATGATTCATGGGCCAAAGTAATTGGGTTAAAGCGGGACTTAGACCAATACATAAACGAGTACATGCACTTGTGTTCATTCTTGCAACCATTGTCTCTACCCGAGAACCAGTTAAAAGCAGTTAAAGTTTTGGGCTATGAAACCCACTATAGAAATTTATTATCATCAATAATAAGTATAACAATTAATGGAGTTAATCACTCAACACGTAACAATTAAAGCAGTTTATGACCAACCAAGCAAATTATAAATAGTTTGTGACCAAGCATGTACTTCCCCCAAAATGATTATGAAACCTTTATAAATCAATTTAAAACTAGAAAGATGGGGTATGAACTCACCTCGACGTAGTAGCGCAAACAATAGTGATGCTAATAATACTCTCCGCGCAAACGAAAATTGATACGGCTCGATCATGGTGTTGTGGTTTAACTAATCGGCTCAATCTAATAACTTAACAATGTGTATTTGAGTTCTCGATAGATATGTACATTGACCTAACTCGTTGATAAAATATTTAAGTTATAAGTTATAATAGTTCAAGGGTTGGTTAATAAAATGAATAAATTAGGCACGCACACAAGTATGTAATGTATCCCGTACACATTACGTATAACCAGACAATTATATAATTCCTATGTTGAATTATATAATAGAGATACCAATTTTACAAAATAAACTAAAGTATATATTTACTTTGTAGTTACCGTATAAAGATCGTGATGAAAATACTTAGACAATATAGTTCGACATATTTTAAGAAAATCACCATTTACTTAATAATTGTCACTTTTAAGTAAAAATATAACTTTCATCGGTTTATCAATATAATAGAATCCATTCATATTATCGGTTTTACAAATATAGTAGTATTTATTTATTTATCGGTTTATAAATATAATAGTAGTTTGTACCGAACAAAATATAAAGTATAAAACTTTATAGAAATTTCGACCTGACCTATTCGTTTATACAACGTTTTCCATATTAACCAATTATCAATATTTTCTATTTTTCCAAACAATCTACATTACACAACTCGCGTTTTAATATATACCCAACTAGACTATTTAATTACCGTAATTAAATAGAACAAAACACAACCTATGTGTTATAAATTAAAAGTTAAGCGCCCAATGTGAGCTATTTGAACACATATTTAAAGGTATAGTCATTTTTATAGTTCCCGTGATAATGATAATGTTGACATATTTATTTAACCATTTATATATATATCTATATACGTATTCCGTCGTTCAATCCATTTTAAATAATTAATAAAGTTAGGTACGTTATTAGCCGATTCCTAAACCACAACCAACCATGAATGCAATGGCGCACGGTACTCTAAACGCTTGCAATCCAACATCCAAACGTACCCCAAAGCTATAAATCAGCAATCAAACCCACCCTTAAAACTATTCTCCAATCCCCAACAAGCCCTTAACTTCCAGCTGCAGACCCAAACACCTCGTAAGACTTTCTGCTAGTCTCAAACGCCCCCTTTCAACTGCACCGTTAATCCCAAACACCCCCGAACAGCCTGCTATTAATCCGAAGCACCCCCGAACAGCCTACTGTTAGTCCCAAACACCCCGAACAGCCTGTCATTAATTCCAAACGCACCCCTAAACTGCTACAATCAGCAACAACTACCCTTGTGGCGCTGTTTGTAAATCAGCGAAGCAAAATGCCCCTAATGTCACTTTTCTACTATAAACAGCAACAAATACCCCTGAGTGGTTTGGGTTTTAGGAGGTTGCATCTATCCAAAAGAAACACCCATTGAATAAAAACAATCGCCCCTAATGACTGGTGTAACCGTATCAAACACTCCCTCGTCGTGTTTACTGCCCGAGCTAAACACTTTTTTTATCCATAGCAACGAAACAACATTCGCTGACTTTGGTTGATGGCAGTGGCTGGACGGCATTGGGTGAGCGACGGCAAGAGCCGTCGGGTCTGGTGGTGGCTAAACGATGGTGATAATGGCGGGTAATAGATCCACAGATCTAGGGCTGGTGGTGTGCACGTGATTTTATCACCACGTTTGTGGTGATGTTGTCTTCGGGATGATGGTGGTGATGGTCGGCTGACCATGGTGGTGATAGAAACAAAGAGGTCTCGGTGGTGGTGGATACGGTGAGTAGTCGTAGTGGTAACGCTGTTTGGTGGTCGGATCTGCTGTTGAGGCCACTTGACGGTGAGGTAATTATAATAATAACGGTGGTTGTGGTGTTGTTTTGACGGCTAGTTGATGAGATGTGGCGGCTGCGTGATGGTAAAGTGAGGTGGTGGTCGACATGATGATGATTATGTGACGTTTGTAAGTTTTCCTATAACGTTTGTAAATGGTTCGGGACTCGTTTAAGTTTAATAAAATTTGTCTCGGTTTTTGAAATTCGCGTTGTTGATTTTAAAATGATTTTTTTAATAATTTAGAGTATTTGTTCGATAAAATTTTCGTAATCTTTAAATATATTTGATTTGAAATAGTTACTATTTATCAGTTACCTCGAATAGTTGCGTTCAAAGAAAATAAAATTTAACTTGAATGCTCTCGTTTTCAACGTACATTATTAAAAATAAAAGTATCAGATAATTTAATAAACCTTTTATCGAATATTTCTGAATAATTAAATATAAATTTAATTTGTATCGCGTCAGTTCTCAGATTTTACGCAGTCTTTTACAGTATGTAAAATAAACTCCCATTTTCGAATCAAATAACTTTGATATCTCTCGAAAACGAATTTCGATTAATAAATAATATAATTTATTATTATTTAAAGTCTAGAAAATTCTCGGTTGTCACAAAATATCACGATTTTAACCGAAAATCCACCAAGTATTTAATCAAAACTTAAACCAATTTAACCACTAATCATTTACCTAAGATAAATATCAATCCAAAACAACAAAAACATAAAACCCGCTTACTTTTTAAGATGAAACCAATAAAATAAAAACTTAGAACTTCTAATAAACAAGAGAAGAAAGAAAGATTAAATGAGAACTTGTATTAAGGATAAGATTCAAACAAACAAAATGGAAAGATTAAACTTACAAGATTGTGGAAGAATCAAAGAAAATGAAAAACCACCAATCTCCTTAAGGGAGATGGTTCCTACGAAACAGGAAAGAAATAACAGAAAATAAAAGCTAGTTGAAAATGTGAATGGGAGGAGTATTTATAGTGCTTGGCTTGGTTTTGAGTGGGCTTTCTCTCTTTCTTTTTGTCTTCTCGTCTTTTCAGAAAAGTCGACGTTTTTTATTTTGATTCGGGATTTGTCGACGAATAAATTCAACTCGTCTTTAAATTTCTTCAATTAATAGACTTGAGTTCTTCGACATATGTAAATCTTCCATCTTTGGTCCTTTTCTTCGATAAATCTTCAAATAGGCCCATCGACTTCAAATCTTTTGCATCTCTTGGAGAATAGACTTCGTCTTTTCGTCTTTTCCTTCGATAAAACCCGTGCAATCCCATGTTTTCTTCAATATTTATCCGGTTGGCTCTGAAAACACAACAAACACACAAACCACGCATAATTCCAAACAAATGACATTAAATACGCGTTTTGGTCTCGTTTTAGCAAGAAATAAGTGGTAAAAGGATGGGTGTTTTCACACCTATAAAATCCCCTACACTTAACCATTGCCATGCCCTCATGCAATGCTATAATTTTAAGGCACGGTTCATATTTCTCATAATAAATAACCACCTTGGCCTTTATTAAATTCTAAACACTAAGGAAACCAAAAGAGCAAAACAAGTAAAGTATTTAAAGACTTACATTGGGGTTTTAGATTGTCATGAATGTTCATCATTCTCAAGTTTCACGTTCCCCATACCAAGCTTAAAAACGAGATCATTGTTATTATAAGTTAGCAAACTAACACGAACTCATGTGGCCCAATTATTCACTTAGACTCCCTTATTCCTAGGTGTATCTATTATATTTTATTTTTTTCTTGAATGATCACGAGGATGCATTGTTTGACTTATTTCGATAGTTATTTAGGCTGAAAATAAAGTGGGACGATTTAATCAGTAGTTAGCTAAAGGACAAAATCTTTTAAAACTGCTTCTCGGGACCTCATAAAGTTAATATCTTGGCATAACTCGCTTCACGATTTGAGACCTTTCTCGGACCGATATTTGGCAACGACTTCAGACTTCGAATCTTTAAGAGACGTTCTTGAAATTATGGTCTTCTCTTCATAATAGGAATTTCTTCACTTGAAGTTTTGAGAGATTCTTCATCTTTGGACCACGACTTCTTTCATTTTTCTCCAATCTTTATTTTGGACTTTGATATACAACGATCCGCCTCCTTTTAGGACATGGATCTATTTATCCTCATACCTTGCTAGGGTCTTTTCGGATAGACTACTCAATGAATTTCTGGGATTTTTTGCTTTTCGTCGTGTGTCTCGATCCTTCATATTGATTTTCGATAAATGATTCTTCACATCACTTTTGGATCTTTAGCAACAAAATGTAGCCCTCATGCCTTGTTAGGGCCTTTTCGGACTCGCCAATCTTCGCATCCCGCTTCAGTAAGTTATGCCTTGGCTATGAACTCTAATTAATACCGAGCAACTTTTAAACGATCTTGGGCTAGAAGCTAAGTAACGTTTCAAATCGTACAACCTTATTTATTGCAGATAAATTTATTAGCAAGCGATGGGAGAATAGACTTATAATCAACTCACATAAATTCACGAAAGAATACCAAACTTATAATTGACTCTATCATCTCTCGTTCTCCACAATTTAAAATCTCAAGGAATAAGACTCGTGGATGCTTAGCTAATTAATTAAAAGTTTTGGGTTTTCGAGTCGCCTATAGGATCTTGCATCTTCTTAGACTCTTTCAAGTTTAGAATTTACGTTTTAAAGTTCCCTTGATAAACGACTCTCTAGGATCATTTATAGGAACTTGCGAAAAGTCTTGTTCTTAACCCGTGAGAGTTAAGACTTTCGCGTTTTAAAGCTCCCAATATAAAAGCCTAGCAAAACTTGACTTAAACACGTTAAGGATACTAGCTAGAGTAAACTTAGATAAGTAAACTCGGGTTGAGTCAAAATATTTACGACTTTGAAAAATTTAAAACCACTTTATTGAAATTTTATTCTAGCAAGGAGAGAAAATAAACATAACAAAGGAAAATTCAACTATACAACTAGGCCAAAATAGATTAAAAATTTTGAAAAATGTCGAAAAATCGAATTTTTTGGTTAAATGAAGGCACTTTAATGGAAAAGTCCACTTAAAACTTCGATAGAAGTCTCCCCTACACTTAAGATAAACATTGTCCTCAATGTTTAAGCATGTGGGAAAAATCTCCCCTACACTTATGACATTGTACACGTTGGTTAAATCAAGTTAAGGAGGAGACAACTAAAGTGATCAATTTCAAATGTGAGTATGAAGAAAATTGAATCACGATAGTTGAGAGATAGAACCGGTATTGCGGATAACATGGGAGCACGGTTCTTCAAAGATTCCAAGAGTGCACTTATCCCTGTAATCACATCACAATAAAACACAAGCAACCTATATAGCTCCCCCTACACTTTGGATGAAAAACGGGAAAAGGGGATAGATACTCGGGTTGCCTCCCGAGGAGCGCTTGTTTTTGTTAACCGAGTCACGAGCCTGACTCGGTCCCGAACTAATTCAAGGGAAACATGGTGAGGGATGGAATCATCTCATGAGAGATGTCCTCACCAATGTACAACTTCAGACGCTGGCCATTCACCTTAAAATTGGGCCCATTTGGCTGAGAAAGCTCAATGGTTCCATAGGGAAAGACATTGGCGATGGTGAATGGACCAGAACAGCGGCTCTTCAACTTGCCCGAGAAGATCTTCAACAGAGAGTTAAAAAGTAAGACTTGATCACCAACGTGGAACTCTCGGTTCTTAAATTTAACATCGTGGATAATCTTGGTCTTCTCCTTGTAGATCAATGAGTTCTCGTAAGCTTCATTCCTCAATTCATGTAGCTCGTTGAGTTGAATCTTGCGAAGATCACCGGCTTTGTTGATGTCGAAGTTAGCCCACTTCAAGGCCCAATATGCCTTATGTTCCAGCTCGATGGGGAGGTGGCATGCTTTCTCGTACACAAGACGATAAGGTGTACAACCAATCGGTGTCTTATAGGCCGTACGGAAAGCCCACAGAGCATCATCAAATTTATCGGCCCACGAGGCACGATGCTCTCCCACAGTACGTTCCAAAATTCTCTTCAATCCACGGTTGGATATTTCGGATTGACCGTTGGTTTGAGGATGGTAAGCGGTGGAAAGACGGTGATTGACACCATACTTAGCCATGAATCTTGCAAATTGATCATTACAAAAATGAGTCCCGCGGTCACTGATTATAGCACGAGGAACACCGAATCGAGCAAACAGTTGTTTCAAGAAATTACAAACCACCCTTGCGTCGTTAGTGGGTAAAGCTTTGGCTTCAACCCATTTGGAAACGTAGTCAACAGCGACACAGATGTATTTGTTTCCTTTAGAAGAAGGGAATGGCCCCATAAAGTTGATGCCCCATACATCAAAGATTTCATATTCTTGTATGAAATTTTGAGGCATCTCATCTTTATGTGTGATCTTGCCTTGTTTTTGGCAAGCATCACAATGTTTAACCATCTCGTAAGCATCACGATAAATGGTGGGCCAAGAGAATCCCGAGTCAAACACTTTTTTGGCGGTGTAGTTGGGACCAAAGTGACCACCGGTGGGTCCTTTATGGCAAGCCTTGAGAATGTCCAAAGCGGTCGGTCCGTCAACACATCGGCGAATAATCAAGTCAGCGCATTGTTTGAATAGAAAAGGGTCATCCCAAAAATAAGTCTTAACATCGTTCAAGAACTTCTTCTTTTGTTGGGATGTTAACCCTTTGATGAGAACACCACCCGCTAAGTAGTTTGCAATGTCGGCAAACCACGGGGTGTCATCAAGATTGGCACTAATAGACATTAAGGTCTCAAGGGGAAAAGAGTCATTGATATCTTTGTTCGGATGATCCCCTTGATATGGATCCTCAAGTCTACTTAGATGATCCGCGGCTAGGTTTTCAGCTCCCTTCTTGTCACGAATTTCAATGTTGAATTCTTGAAGGAGTAAAACCCAGCGAAGAAGTCTTGGCTTAGAGTCGTGCTTAGTCATCAAGTACTTCAACGCGGAATGGTCTGTGTATACGATTGTGGTGGATAAAACAAGATAGGGGCGAAATTTTTCAAAAGCATAGACAATAGCTAAAATCTCTTTTTCGGTTGACGTATAATGCAATTGAGCCCCCGTCATTGTCTTGCTAGCATAATGGATTGGTTGGAAGTGTTTATTCACTCTTTGGCCCAAAACCGCTCCAATAGCAAAGTCGCTAGCATCGCACATCAACTCAATGGGTAGCTCCCAATTAGGGGTAACCAAGACCTGTGCCTTTGTTAGCTTATCCTTAAGAAGATTGAAGGCTTCGATACACTCTTTAGAAAAGATAAAATGAGTATCTTTTTCCAAGAGGTTGGTCATCGGGCGAGCAATTTTAGGGAAATCCTGAATGAATCGACGATAGAAGCCCGCATGACCCAGAAAACTTCTCACACCCTTCACGGTTGAAGGTGGAGGTAATTTGGCTATGACATCTACTTTAGCACGGTCGACTTCAAGACCGCCTTTAGAGATTTTGTGTCCTAGCACAATGCCTTCTTTTACCATAAAATGGAATTTTTCACAATTCATAACAAGGCGAGTGTCTTCGCACCGCTTAAGCATACGTTCTAAATTTGCAAGGAAAGAAGAGAAGGAATCCCCAAAGACCGAGAAATCATCCATGAAGACTTCCTTGGTTTGCTCAACCATGTCATGGAAGATAGCCAACATGCACCGTTGGAATGTCCCGGGGGCATTGCATAAGCCAAAAGGCATTCGTTTGTAAGCAAATGTGCCATAGGGACAAGTGAATGTTGTCTTCTCTTGATCTTGGGGACCGATGGGTATTTGGAAATAACCCGAGAAACCATCTAGAAAGCAGTAATATTCATTACCCGCTAAACGTTCAAGCATTTGGTCCATAAAAGGAAGAGGGAAATGATCCTTTCTCCTGGCATCATTGAGTTTGCGGTAGTCTATACAAACTCTCCACCCAGTAACGAGACGTGTAGGAATTAACTCGTTGTTTTGATTGGGCACAACGGTGATTCCGCTTTTCTTAGGTACACAATGGACTGGACTAACCCATGGTGAATCCGAGATAGGATAAATCATTCCCGCATCAAGAAGTTTGATAACCTCTTTTTTGATAACGTCATGGATTTTAGGATTCACCCTTCGTTGGCTTTGAATTGTGGGCTTAAAGTTGTACTCCATGAGAATTTTATGTGTGCAAAAGTGAGGATCAATTCCACGAATATCGGAGATTTTCCAAGCGATAACTCTTTTATGTTTCTTGAGAACTTCAATGAGACGAGTTTTCTCATCGGCTTTTAAGTCCTTAGCAATGATAACGAGAAGTTGATCAATGCCTTCTAAGAAAACATACTCGAGATGAGGAGGTAGGTCCTTAAGCTCAAGAGTTGGAGGATCCTCAATAGATGGTGTAACTAACGATGGATCATCATTAGTCACCTCTTTAGGAGAAGGAGGAGAAAAAGGGTCTTCATTGAGAAGTTTCTCAATAGTACGAATGTCTTCATCCCAATCGGTAGGAGAATCATCATACTTAAGATCGAAAGGACCCAAGCTAGCTTCGAAATCATCCAAGTCCCTTTCTCCAAAAGGAGTCAATGACGGAGCAATTGAGGCAACGATCTCAACATTGGGTAGAGAAGAGAGATTACTTTTACAAGCATCATGAAAGTGTTCTTCACAAGCCTCATCGAGAACATCAATAGCATTAACACTCTCATATGAATAAGGTTGCTTAGAAATCTTACCCATGTTGAAAATAATTTTATCGTCACCAACTCTCATGATTATTTCGCCCGCGGCTACATCAATGAGAGTGCAACCGGTCCTCAAGAAGGGACGTCCAACGATTAATGGAACACGAGGATCCATCTCGTAGTCAACGACAACAAAATCCGCCGGGAAGGTGAATTTGTCAACGCCAACAAAGACGTCTTCGGCTATCCCCACTGGATAAGCAACCGTACGATTGGCTAATTCCAAAGTCATTTTGGTGGGGACTAGCTCGGGGAGAGATAATTGCTTCCAAACACTTAAAGGCATTAAGTTTATACTAGCACCTAGATCGGCTAGGGCCATGCAATTCTCTACTCCCAGGAAGTTGCAAGGAATCAAGAAGCGACCCGGATCACCAAGTTTGTTGGGCAATTTCCTTAAGAGAACGGCGGAGCAATTCTCATTAAGTTGGGTCTGAGCAATGTCAAGAAGCTTCTCCTTGTCACTTAGAAGATCTTTAAACATCTTAACGTATTTAGGCATGTGAGCGAGAGCCTCGGCAAAGGAGATGTTAAAATTCAATTGTTTAAACATTTTGAGAAAGTTTGAAACTTGAATATCATCCTTGCTCTTTTGCTTCTCTTTCCTCAACCTTGAAGGATAAGGTATATCGGATGAAGAGGAAGGCTTTATGGGAGTAGGATCATTCACAACCACGGGTGGTGGGGGAATAGGGATAGAAGGAAAAGGACATGGGGAAAGTTTCTCTTTTTCCTTGTTCACAATCACGGGTGGAGGTGTAGGAAGCTCGGGTTCCGTATAACCTTTTCCAGTACGAGTGGTGATTGCTTTCATCTCCCCTCTTGGATTCGCAACGGTGTTACTCAGAAGATTACCCGAAGAAGAGGGTTGATTACCTTGGAAGAGCGAACCGATTATATCACGTATGTTGTTCGCTTGATTTCTGAAAGAGTCTCTCATGTCTGCACGAATAGCATTGCTTTGTTTCGCCATGTCATTCCTTAGCTCGGCTCGAATATCGTTCCCTTGTTTTGCCATTTCTCCCTTCAAGTTGACGAATTGACTCTGAATGTTCGTCACCATCTCTCTATTAGTCCTCATGAACGTCTCGACGTCTGGATTCAATGCCATCGGTTGATTGAGAGGTGGAGCTTGGTAAGCTTGAGAATTTCCTTGAGGTGGGTATGGGTTTCTTTGGGATTGATATTGATTGTTAGCACGAGGTTGGGATTGGTTGTTTTGGTTATAGCTTTGTTGTTGGTTTTGGTTTGGAGGAGGAAAACCGGGTGGAGCAAGATAGTTGTTTGAACGATAACTTAGCAAGCTACGGTCTCCTTGAGGACGAGCTTGATAGCCTCCCGTGGGATAAGTACCGTATGCCACATTAATGTTTTCAGAAAAATTGCCTTGAGTGGAAGGAAAATCATTGTAAGAATGAGGACCACCACATGTGTCACAAGAAATAGAAACGGCTTTAGCTTGTTGAAAGTGGTTTGTGGCCATGGTCATGAAATTCTTGTTCATTTCCGCGATTTGTCGGGTAATTTCGGTTATCTCGGGATTGGAAGTAGTAGAAGAAACATTGACTCTCGGGTTAGATCTTGAGGATGCGGATGAATCCCAATTCTTGTGGTGAGTAGTCATGTTTTCAATCAACTCTCTACACTCCTCCGGTCTCCTTTTCATAAAAGTACCACCGGCGGTGGCGTTGATCGTGTCACGATCACGAAAAGTGAGATTATTGTAGAAAGTGTCAATAAGAGTGACGGGGAGCATGTTGTGATTTAGACAACGGTCGGTCAAATCATTGTATCGTTCCCAAGCATCAAAGAGCGATTCATCATTGTCTTGCATGAATCCACTAATTTGGTTACGAAGGCTCGTGACCATGGATGGTGGGAAGTAGCGCGACAAAAAGCGTTGGGTCATGTCGTCCGAAGTATGAATAGAATTCTTTGGGAGACGGTCAAACCATTTTTCGGCATGGTGAGAAAGCGAGTGGGGAAATAGTTGAAGGCGAAGGTCATCCATAGAAACACCGGGCGACTTCATGCTTTGAGTGATGGTAATGAATTTGTCGAGGTGTTTGTTGGCATCATCATCGGGAATTCCGCGAAATGGGTTAGTTTGCACTTGTTGGATCATGTGATGCTTCAACCAAAACTCCTGAGCCGTGATATGCATCAGTGCAATCGGGCCTCTGCGTCCGTTCATCATAGGTTGGCATAGCTCCTTCATGGCTCGTAAGTCGGGTAAGGGTGGATTATTCATGTTTGGGTGGGGTGGATTATTATTGTTGGGGTGGGGTGGATTATTATTGTTAGGGTGGGGTGGATTATTATTGTTGTTGTTGTGTACACCGGCCATGTCTAAATCTTCGAGAGTCTCGGGCTCTGAATAAGACGTTGATCGAGTACGCATACACTAAAAAGAAAATGCAAGAGAAAATATTTTTGGTTTTTATAGGTGTTTTTAATGTTTTTGTATTTTTGAAAATTTTATATTTTTATGGGTTTTTTGAAAATTTTTGTGCTTGAAAATAACGTTCCTGAAAGAACGGATCCCAAAATCCAATTTTTCTCACAAGAAACCGTTGATCCTTACGAAAAGAGCCGGCAACAGCGCCATTTTAATAACTGATATTTTAGTTGAATAAAAAGGTTGCTTTTGCAAGATCTTTCTTTGTGTTGCTCGTACCCAATGATATATGTCGTTGTTTCGTTCTCGGTATCTTCTCGAATCGATCACGGTTCAAAGTGGAATTGTTGTTCTTGGTAACTAAAAAGGGGGAGCTTTGGTCTAAATCTACTAAAACAATAAATGCGAGAAGTAATAAAATTAAACTAAAAGCAATTACTGAAAATAAAACTAGAGTAAAAATTAAACAGTAAAATACCTAAATTTGAAAAACCAATTGATGCGAAATGTTTGCTTGATCCGCAATATTTGGAATATTTGGCTCATACGGAATAAATCAACTCATGCGGAATAACCCAAAAAAAACTGCTTCATTTGGAATGATCTTGATTCGGAATATATGTGTTGATCCGGAATGTTTGCTTCATGCGGAATGTTTGCTTCATGCGGAATAAATCTGGTTGATCCAGAATAATGACTGATCCGGAATAATTGAGTTGATCCGGAATAAAATTCTATCCGGAATAAATGGCCTTCATGCGGAATATTGATTCACGCGGAGTATTGGCCTTCGTTCGGAATAACCTTTGATCCGGAATAATGTGCTTATTCGGAATAACTTAAACAATGACCTTCATTCGGAATATTAACTGATTCGGAATATTTTAAAAGAAACCTTTATTCGGAATAACTACTCATCCGGAATATTGATTATTCCGGATGAACAAGCTGATTCGGAATAATTTTTTTACTCGGAATAAAACTTGATCCGGAATAAAAGAGTTGATCCGGAATATTTTCACAAAACCCTTGATCCGGAATATAGTGTTGATTCGGAATCTGGGCAATTGAAGGTCCGAAGAACAGGGGATGTTAAATATCACGATTTTAACCCAAAATCCACCAAGTTTTTAATCAAAACTTAAACCAATTTAACCACTAATCATTTACCTAAGATAAATATCAATCCAAAACAACAAAAACATAAAACCCGCTTACTTTTTAAGATCAAACCAATAAAATAAAAACTTAGAACTTTTAATAAACAAGAGAAGAAAGAAAGATTAAATGAGAACTTGTATTAAGGAGAAGATTCAAACAAACAAAATGGAAAGATTAAACTTACAAGATTGTGGAAGAATCAAAGAAAATGAAAAACCACCAATCTCCTTAAGGGAGATGGTTCCTACGAAATAGGAAAGAAATAACAGAAAACAAAAGCTAGTTGAAAATGTGAATGGGAGGAGTATTTATAGTGCTTGGCTTGGTTTGGTGAGTGGGCTTTCTCTCTTTCTTTTTGTCTTCTCGTCTTTTCAGAAAAGTCGACGTTTTTTATTTCGATTCGGGATTTGTCGACGAATAAATTCGACTCGTCTTTAAATTTCTTCAATTAATAGACTTGAGTTCTTCGACATATGTAAATCTTCCATCTTTGGTCCTTTTCTTCGATAAAACTTCAAATAGGCCCATCGACTTCAAATCTTTTGCATCTCTTGGAGAATAGAGTTCGTCTTTTCGTATTTTCCTTCGATAAAACCCGTGCAATCCCATGTTTTCTTCAATATTTATCCGGTTGGCTCTGAAAACACAACAAACACACAAACCACGCATAATTCCAAACAAATGACATTAAATACGCGTTTTGGTCTCGTTTTAGCAAGAAATAAGTGGTAAAAGGATGGGTGTTTTCACACCTATCAATCACTACATCCAGAACTTGTAATAAACATTATGAGTTTCATGTTATGTCGTTTGGATTGACCAATGCACATGTAGAATCCATAAATTTGGTGAATCACGTGTGTAGGCTGTAATTTGATAAATTGATGCTTGTGATCATTAAGAACCATTTGTTTTTTTATAAGAATAGGAAGGAGTTAATAATTATTTATAGACTGCACTGAATTGGTCGAGTAGTAAAAACCAGTACCTTGAATAATTAACATGTGATTAACGGCTTAATCCTTTACATGATTTGACCGTGTGATTAATAAGATAATGGGATCTATATTGACTTTTCAAAAATTAGAGCCATTAAGGCTTAGGGTTATACCAAAAAGAAAAAGTGCAAATATGTTTTGACAAATGTTTTAACAAAGGATTTTTAAGGGATTATTCCCTTATAACCAAATCATTTAACTAAACTCCTGTTTAGGGGTAAATGTTTGTGTGTACCTCAAGACAACCTAAGAGGGATTGAGGAAACCATTTAAACCATGACTTGAAATTTTAAGCGACAATTTTTGCTTTTAAACTAAGAAAATTTTGACCAAAGTGTAACCAAAGATTTTTCGAACATTTACGAATCTTAATAATTATTTTCGATAAATCAACAAAAATCGTGTTAATTGAATTTAAATTTATTTTTGAACATTTTCATATAATTGGTCGAACTAAGAAATTTAAAATTTTTACGTTTACGTTTCATAAAAAAACTGAATATTTATTACTTAATTACTTGAATTATTTATCGACGCTTTAAACGTCGGATTGAGGAAAACTGATAACAAATAATAGTTTAGACGAGACTAAAACTTAGAGAATATGAAGAAAGAAATTCTGAATGAATTGCGGTCATGATAATTATTTCATCAGGAAAGGTGAATATAGATACTGACACATAATATAGAAAGGATAATATAGATAATAAAAGGGGTTCGCGGCTAATGTGAACCATTAGAATTGAGAAGCCAATGGCGTTAAATGTATAAAATACCGCTTATGGTTGCCTAAATATGGAGGATTTCGAGATTTAGTCATGTTGGAATCTCATAAGATTAAGTATTCTATTCATGCTATTTCTGGTTAAACGTATCTTATCTAAATAAGTTGTACTGATGGCAAATTATGAAGGCAGACATCGCCTCATACATTAGTAAACATCTTACTATTGTAAAGGTCATCATCTAAATTTGATTCGATTTGGGTCATCGTCGACAGACTGACTAAATCTGCTAATATCATTCTTGTAAATGATAGATTCTTGATGAAGAAATTGACTCTTTGTATTTAAAGGAGTTGTGTAAACATGGTGGGCATGTATCGATCATCTCTACCAAGATCCTAGCTTCGCATCAAATTTCTAGAGATTTGCTCAGAAGTCATTAAGAACGAGTCTTGATGAGAGTACTGTTTACAACCCCAATCGAAGGGACGAGGTAAAGTAACGATACAAAATACTATAAGTGTTATTTTATGCTTGAATGATTGACCTTTGGTAATGAACCGTATAATCGTTTTCTTTTGGAGAGATTATCATTGATAATTATCGTATTATGATCGAGATCGAATCTTATAAGGATATATATTAGAGCATCTGTAAGTAGGAGTTGGGATGAAGATACCCGACATACACCCATTGTGAGTTGGACATGTATTTTAGGTTTAAGGTTTCCTATGATGACAAACCTAACCTTGCAAAATACTCGACCCGCGAGACCTGAAATGATTGTTGAAATTAGGATCCGATTATTGATTGCCGGTAGTGGGCAGGAGGTTATGTGAATATCAAGTGTAGATCTTGAAGTGCAGGATGGGTAGCGAAGTTATGCCAAAAATTTTAACCATGGAGAAGTAAATTGATGATCTGAAAGATCATGGGAAATAAGTCCCCGTTGTATGGGACCATTGATATACTATAAAGAATTGGTTTGAAAGGCATATAAGCTGGATCTACCCTAGGGCTTCAAGGACTGCGTGAATTATGTTTAGTATATCGAACTTGATAAAATGTCTATCAAGTGAAAATCTGATTGCTTCTTAGTAAAGTTTAGATCGGCGAAAAGTTGCATTCATCAGAAACCCGTGAACATCATGGATAGAGAAAGTAAGTCAACATTTAGCTTGATCTTATTCTCGTAGTTATGTTTGAAGAAACTCGCATATTGTAATGGATTACACTTATGAGAAAAGATCGGATGTGGAGGAAATACCCACATGGCTTTAACTCTATAAGAAGCGAGTAGTAAGATAAGATGATCTTTGAGGACAAAGATCCTGTTTAGGGGTAAATGCTGTGACAACCCGTCAATTTATGGTTTATATTTTATTCTCAATATTTATTTGAAAACATTATTTTAATGTTATAATATGAACTCACTTATTTTTGGGAAGAAATTTGGATTTACGTCTTGAAGTAGCATCGACTACGTCTAAACCGGAGGATTCTACGTTACGTGCTTACGTTTACATACACCGTTTTGGTGACAGTCCGACATTTTAGGAAATAAATTTATCCGTGAATATTGTTTTGGGATTTTAGTTTTGAGTTGGTTCATAAACTCACAAATTTACGAGAAGAGATTAGGACTTACGATTTTAATTTAACGTCCTTTACGACTAAACCGGAAACCTTAGGTTTACGTATTTACGTTTTTGAACTCAGTTTTTGATGAGACAACTTTTATTAGATTCGTTTTGTGCCGTTGATTCATAATTTATAAAAAACGTTTTTCATAAAACGACCCGAGGGCACGCAAATCGAGGAAACTAGAATCGAGGAATACCCGTAAATTAGTGGGATGAGACAAAACAAGTTTTACCCCACCCCACTAACATGGGACGGCCAAAGTATGCCACCACATCACAAGATGTGGCAAAATGTAGCTAACAAGATAGCACTTGTAAGCTAGCTTAACTAGTAAGCTTTCAAAACACTAAAACCACTAAATCAAACCACTTCTCCATTTCCATCCATGCAAACCACCACAACTCTCTCTCTTTCCTCTCTAAAGTTCGTCCCATATCCACTATAAACCACCCCTTTGATCAAAAATCTAGCCATAACCCAAGGCTATAATCAACATATGTTGAAGCCTAGTTGAAGTTATGAAGATTGGAGGTGATCTTAACATCCAAAAAGGAGTTTCCATGGAGTTATGGGCTGATTTTCAAAGAAGATAATCATCCATTTGAAGGACCCAAGAATTTTATTTGCCAAGTTGAAGATTTGATAACAAGAACCAAGTCTTGTTCATCAAAAACCTCATCTTTTCATCACTAATGGTGGTATAGAGATTGTTCTTCCTATCCTTTTGTTATTTTGATTATGTAATCTTGTATTTTCTTATTTGGTGTTGATAGATTTGATAAACATGGTAAAAAGATGGAAAACCACATGTAAAATGGTTAAAATCTTGCTAAATATGATGGCTGTATAAAAACAGTAAGTAACCAAAGGTTAAACTGATAAAATGGTAAAGTAGAATCCATTTACAGTAAGTTTTAGATGTCATACACATGTGAGAGTTGGCCATGCAATGGAATCATCAAAATGAGTGAGATATGATCAAAACAAGATTAGTGTACCAATCTGAATAGTCTGTTTTGTAGTGACTGTTAAGGATAGTTAAACATGGAATGAGCAGTAGCTATAGCTAACATATTTGTAGCACATAATATGAAGTTTCTTCCATCCAAAAATGAGCTTCTATCTCCTAATATAACTCAAGATATGATAAAAATGGTGAAGATGAAACTAAAAATCAGATTTTGAAGAATTAATGTTTAATAGTATTATATAAGCACTCAAACTAATATAGTATAAAATATGAATTAAAACCCACTAACTTATAAATTTCATTTATATAAATATGTATAAGGTTAAATAAATGGACACTTCATAAAAATAGTAGTTGAATAAGATTTATAAGTTATAAAAACTATAAACATGATTTTTACGACTTTTTCGGCTGTTACCGTAAAATTAACGTTTTTCACCAATTAAAACTTAGACGATCAAACCCGTCTAATGTAAAGTTTTTAAAAGTCATATACTGATATATATAAGTACCTAATACAAGTAAAAACCGATAAAACCCGAAATATATGACATACGGACATTAACGAGCTAAGTTAGCATATTTGGACAAATATGCTAACTAAATAAGTTAAACACTTATAAAAATTTCTTATTGGGCTTAACCCATTTGGGCCCAACATGTAAAGTATAAATACTGATAATACAAGTATAAAATGGATTAATACAAGTTAATGAACTTATAATAGGCTTATTGGACCTAAAACATGTAAATAGGTAAAGCTAGTAAACTAGTAAAAAGTTACCAATACATAAACACTAAAATAGGTAAATAAGAATATATAAACCCACTTGATCATCATCATATGTACAAAATCATCATATGTATACATAATTGTTATTTTATAAAGTCATTGGACAAGAGTCTAAGACGAGTATTATTTGTCTAGGTTTCCGTGATTGAAGCACGTACCGTACATCCGAATTGCCGATAACCCGCTTTCCCACATCAACGTGAGTTCATAGCCTCGCACTCTTTTAAATGTTTTTATGAAATGTTTTATAAACCCGCGAGGGAGATAACATGTTATTTTTTATAAAATAGGACACTAGTTGTCCCGATTGTTTGTTTATTGATTTGGAACCGAATGATTGTATGACCCGATAAATGATTATATGACCCGATGTATGAAGTAAAATGGATAATTAAAGTTAGGTTATGTCACTAAAATTCCCATTAGCATGAATTGTGAACTACCGGGATTTGGTAGACGCTTGTGCATATAATAGTACTATTTGGGGACGATCACCCCAGTTCATGCCTTGACGGTTGATCCCCGTCGTGCCACATTGATTGGTAAGCGAATTTATGTATGAGAAGATTTCCATAGCGTGATTTTTGTGACGACACGCTAATTTAGATGGGCAAATGAGTTTCGGGTTGGCTACCCGTTGTTTGTTGTAGTAAGGTAACAATGTCATGCGGCTTATAATAATCCAAATACTTCTATACGCACTGAATTATGATATATTGCCTGACTAGCAATACGGGGTCTTATTATTGAAATTATGTTCGTATTTTAGTTTTACATAACCATATTTATATAACAGTTTTTATTTAACTCTATACAACGCTATAAAACGTATTGTATGATGTTTTTACGACATTGGTTCGTATAATGATTTTGAAGGCAAAAGCCTATATTATGATTGTTGATAAGGATTTGTATAAAATGACTTTGGCTATTTTATGGCCTATTCCAATGATTTGTACAAAATGATTTTTGGTAATAATTTTATACCGATGTTATATTGATGGATTTTATTAAACTCTATGAATTCACTCGGCGTTTTCGCTGACCTTTTCTTTTAACATGTTTTATCTCAGGTACTTGAAGGTAATACTCGGGAAGACAACAAGAATTCATGGCCCGCACTTAAATAATAATTTCCATTCAAATGCTTTGTAAAACTTGTATGAAATACTATGACTTGGAACCTATGTAAACTTGATATTTATGAATGGAAATGCTTTATTATTAAACGACGCGATTTTTAAGCGTTGTCTATGATGTGAGTAATGTGCTATCCCGTAACACCAACGAGTCTTCCGCTGTATTGAATTGTATAAATTTGGGGGTGTTACAGTTTGGTACCAAAGCTCTCGTTATAGAGAACGAAAGATTTTTAAACTAAGGTTTTGAATAAAACATTTCAAAATCTTTTAACTATAAACATTTTCTTAAAATGTCTAAAAATCTTTTGACTATAACGGTGCCGAAGAATTCCCGAGTTACCGACAAGGCCAGACTGAGAAGTGTCATTTTAATATATATATATATAACTTGGATTATATATATATATGATGTAATTTGATTACATGATTGTTTGATGATTATTTTTAATACTTATACGAGGTATTTATACGACGTAGATTGTCACAAGAAACCCTAAATCCCCTAGTAAATTAATCTAAGCTATTCCTGTAGAAAATCTAGCTATTCCAGATCTAAACCAAGTTGTGGATATTTATGATCCCAACAAATGGTTGATATTCGTAGAAATGTTGATATTAGTTGATTGTGATATTAAAGAAGAATTGGCAAGATTAAATCTGATATCAATGTCATGACGATCTTTCCTTCTAGAATGGAGTTTGACAAAACCTTACCACCTAGAAAGGTGTCATCTGATTCGTTGTCACCCAATTCTTAAATTTGAAGTCGAAAGGGTGAATGTTGCACTTGAGGTTGTCACTGGAACCATTACCCAAAAGCCTCATGCCACTAGTACCTTTCTGAGAAGTCTAATTGAATGTGTGAGTCATTTCATACTAGTGACCCATTTGATAACTATTGTTGTAAGAGTTATAGGATTGGAAATTAAGTGTTGTTCATATCTAGCTTTTATTGCCCTATTAAGGTCTAAGAATAAGGTTGAAAGTATTAGAAAATGAGGTAGGATATCGCATTGAGCATGATTTGGTTGAAACTTCAATGAAGTAAAATTTAACTCGTATAGAATATGAAACTGTTAAGAGGAATCCGTTAAGTCCTGTGATTGAATAATAAGGTTTTAAATGAGTGTTAGTTTGTGTTAAGGGTTGTTCCTAGGCCATTGTCCACTAACGAGGATGCCTAGTGTCCAAGAAATAAATTGAAGAAATCTTCTTCTGAATTGGGACCAATGGATCTTCTGGGACAGGTGGAACACTTAATGACTCTTGTAGATTAGTATTCATTGTGGTATCTTTTAAAAATAACCCCTAACTTAAATGAGACATCAGTTGGTAGGATGAGTTCTTGGAATTGTATGACATAGTGACACATAATGTGTTACGGTACAATTTTGATTTGTTTGTGATTAATGAAAAGACTACCTTTGATTACTAAATTCTACATGTATCGATGTTATCTATCTTTCTTGCTTATTCCTAATGTTCGCATTAGTGATGAAACCATTGAACAAGTACTCATCTCGAATTGAGTTACGTTGTAGATTATTCTTTTTGAGTGCCATCGAGGTCATGCACCTCATGATTAATTGGCTAATTCTCATTTCCTAGCATATTGTAGTTAGTTCTTGGTGAACAAGCTTTCATCGCTCTTTTGCAGATCACTCATTGTTTTTATAAGATAAAACAGTATCCCTAGAGAAAAATTGAATTTTCATCACTATAAGGATTATTCAAAGTGAGATTTGTAAGTGATCGTTATCAAATGAAGTTGTTTATAAAACATCTTGGAAAACTTAATTGTTTTCATAACAAAGAAAATATTTGTAAATTTATTTTTGATTCTTATTTAAGAATTAAGCATGAAAATGTTTTTATTATAAACATGATGATAAAATTTTGACGAACTGAATATTGCATCGTTAATCTTGAAATTGTATATAGTTGCGCGCCTACATACAATTTGGAAGTGACCAATCAAGGCTGATTAGTAGTCACCATGAAATTATTAATGAACACTAAATTTTCTTTGAAGATTGTGAAAGATTAAATTTTATGAGATCTGCAAGAAGTGAAAAATAGGGACATAGTGTTAGGGACACCTACATATTAGCCTGTAGCATCTATTCTTCTGAGTCGAATTTACTAATCTGTGGAAATTGTCTTATTTGACAATTGACAATTCTTTCTTGTCCAATTCTCCCGTAGTGAGATTCTTAGGAAAAGTATCTGATTACCGAGTGTTGATACCCGACTGGATGTATCGACGTTCCTATCATTTCTTTTGATTTCATTTCATTTGAATGATCTGGGTAACGATCCGAGGAGCTTTCGAATACGTACTCTATTCATGAAAACATGGGATATACTCACATTCGTTAATGTTTTCGTCTTTATCTGATTTGAAATTCTCTCGCGTAAATTATGCGTTGACCTTACTATTTTGATGGTAGTTGTGTCTCCATATATCCTTGAATTTGTGAAGGATTATGAGTTATTATTAGTCTTTTGAGAAGTTCACGTCTTATCGACGGCAATAAAGCTGAAAAGTTGGTAATGCCAGTAGAATAGATTGATTGATTATGACATGACGACATTGTCTTAATTAATGGGAACTCGAATAGAATTCCCCTAAATGATAAGATGTTGATTATCAGAAGTGATCTAAATAATTCTTGATGGATGACCATATCCTGCATTTAGACTTGAAATTATACCATGAATGGTTATGAATTAGTCATAGATCTTGTAATCTAGAAACAACTTAAAGTAAATGTATTAAAATATGTTTCTGTTATCTGAAACTTTAGGAGGTATTTGTTGGTGAATTACCTAGCCTTTCGCCATTAAGGCAAGTTAAATTTGGTATTGTTTACACTCCCGGTGCTGCGCCCGTGGCGTGTGCACTGTCCGTCAGCACCATCTGAATTAAAAGTATTACCGTACAACTGAGAGAGTTGTGGAGAAAGCTTTTATTCTACCGAGCTCGTCATCATGAAGAGCTATGGTGTTATTATTTCTTATATTTATTGATTACCATGAACTAGGTAAATTGAAGATTAAAAATCTATATCCACTACCCAAGATGATAGATTTGTTCGATCATTTACAAGGTTCTAGCGTATGTTCTAAAGATTTGATCCACGGCATGGTTATCATCAACTTCGCGTCCGCGAAAAAGATTATCTATTCCAATCACTACATCCAGAACTTGTAATAAACATTATGAGTTTCATGTTATGTCGTTTGGATTGACCAATGCACATGTAGCATCCATAAATTTGGTTAATCACGTGTGTAGGCTGTAATTTGATAAATTCATGCTTGTGATCATTAAGGACCATCTGTTTTTTATAAGAATAGGAAGGAGTTAATAATTATTTATAGACTGCCCTGAATTAGTCGAGTAGTAAAAACCTGTACCTTGAATAATTAACATGTGATTAACGGCTTAATCCTTTACATGATTTGACCGTGTGATTAATAATATAATGGGATCTATATTGACTTTTCAAAAATTAGAGCCATTAAGGCTTAGGGTTATACCAAAAAGAAAAAGTGCAAATATGTTTTGACAAATGTTTTAACAAAGGATTTTTAAGGGATTATTCCCTTATGCCCAAATCATTTAACTAAACTCCTGTTTAGGGGTAAATGTTTGTGTGTACCTCAAGAAAACCTAAGAGGGATTGAGGAAACCATTTAAACCATGACTTGAAATTTGAAGCGACAATTTTTGCTTTTCAACTATGAAAATTTTGACCAAAGTGTAACCAAAGATTTTTCGAACATTTACGAATCTTAATAATTATTTTCGACAAATCAACAAAAATCGTGTTAGTTAAATTTAAATTTATTTTTGAACATTTTCATATATTGGTCGAACTAAGAAATTTAAAATTTTTACGTTTACGTTTCATAAAAAAATTGAATATTTATTATTTAATTACTTGAATTATTTATCGACGCTTTAAGTGTCGGATTGAGCAAAACTGATAAAAAATAATAGTTGAGACGAGACTAAAACTTAGAAAATATGAAGAAAGAAATTCTGAACGAATTGCGGTCATGATAATTATTTCATCAGGAATGGTGAATATAGATACTGACACATAATATAGAAAGGATAATATAGATATTAAAAGGGGTTCGCGGCTAATGTGAACTGTTAGAATTGAGAAGCCAATGGCGTTAAATGTATAAAAGACCGCTTGCGGTTGCCTAAATATGGAGGATTTTGAGATTTAGTCATGTTGGAATCTCATAAGATTAAGTATTCTATTCAAGCCATTTCTGGTTAAACGTATCTTATCTGAATAAGTTGTACTGATGGCAAATTATGAAGGCAGACATCGCCTCATACATTAGTAAACTTCTTACAATTGCAAAGGTCATCATCTGAATTTGATTCGATTTGGGTCATTGTCGACAGACTGACCAAATCTGCTAATATCATTCTTGTAAATGATAGATTCTTGATGAAGAAATTGACTCTTTGTATTTAATGGAGTTATGTAAACATGGTGTGCATGTATCGATCATCTCTACCAAGATCCTCGCTTCACATCGAATTTCTAGAGATTTGCTCAGAAGTCATTAAGAACGAATCTTGATGAGAGTACTATTTACCACCCCAATCGAAGGGACGAGGTAAAGTAACGATACAAAATACTATAAGTGTTGTTTTATGCTTGAATGATTGAACTTTGGTAATGAACCGTATAATCATTTTCCTTTGGAGAGATTATCATTGATAATTATCGTATTATGATCGAGATCGAATCTTATAAGGATATATATTAGAGCATCTGTATCAGTAGACCCGGCAATGTCCATATCTTTCAATCCATCATTAGATTATTGTTCATCATGAATGTCGACATCGTCATCAACTTGGGCAGATTTCTCACGAAGAGGTATGTAATCATTAGGCTTTCCAAATTCAGCAATATCAGGAGGTAGTATGGTTTCCTTTGCCTTCATACCAGAACCACTACCCCTGTGCCTTTCTTACTTTGCATGATATCTTTCTTTACATTTCGTCTTTAATTTTTGCGAAGCAGTTCTTCTTCATTAATATCTTCATCTTCACCCTCAAGCATTAGCTCCTTACTACTATACTTGGCAACACTTTTCTTCTTTTTGGGCTTAGGTGAACCTGTTTCTTCTGATAGTTCACTTTGTTTGCGTTTGCCTTTGCCTTTGGGTTTTTGTGAAGAGAAATATCCCAAAGCAACTTGTTAACATCATAAGATTCAAGCTAACAAGAGGTGATCCGGAGGTCGGGGAGGATAAAAGAAGTATTTAGACATTTTAGAGAGAGAAAGATAAAGCTTGAATATGAGTGTGTGTATTTAGAGAGAGAAGTGAAATACACAAAATAAGAAGAATCCTCACCCCTCCATGGAAGTATGGAGGGGTATATATAGGCCAAGCAAGAGGTTACTTTGACAACATGTCAATAGTAGTCCCTCCTTGTTTTGCCTATCTGAATAAAATGTAATTCCGTAAATGGCTCTCACATTTTAAGGCTAACACAACTCTTTCCTTTTGAGTTTCCATTTCATCCAACAATTGCTTGTATGCATCACTTGCTTTGATTTCATCAGTCAACATGTGATTAGGAATAGCGGTTGGAGTACTTGAGTAAACACCGGTGTGTCCGTGTGCTTTAAATCCAAAATAATAGCATCGTCATCTGGATTATGGTGAGGATTTCCTTCACGCTTATCGATTGAAGCATCTATTGCATGAAGTGATGAATGATAAGCTTGATAAAACGTGGGAACGGAAAGTACCCAGTCTTCTTCTTGGTATAGTGGAAGAGTTGATAGTGAAATTCCTCCCATAGCAACTCTACATAATTCACATTCTTACCCTTGTAGATGCCCCAAAAGATACAAGCAATTGAAAGACACAAAGAGTCATATCCAGTTGATTTAGCAGTAAGACAACGAATGAGTATGCCGAAGAATTATTTCCAAGGTTGTCCCAAGTTAGCTGTGGTAAATTGAGACACTACTCGTAACTCAGGATCACCGTATCCAAGAGAATGATATCATAACAATTTCATTCTTGTCAGGGTCTGCTGTAAACCTTTGGCCTATAGTTGGAGTTGGTAATCCGAATATTTGACGAAAGTGAGGAATGATGAGAGTATGTTCCTTTTTGTTGATGATGAATGTGATCTTTCTGTCTGATAGTCCTTTCTTTGAAGCCCATAATTCATACATATAATCAGTTGGTACCAAAGTTGTATCCTGTAAAGCCTTCTTTATTGGGGTTGGATCAAGAATATCTGTGGCAACCTTAAAAGCATAGTGAGCTAGGGTAGAATCTTCTTTGTCTTCTTTCAGTCGAAAGTTATTTGGTATAAACTTTAGAGTTTTGACGGAGACAAGTGCCTGATCAGCTTTGATTTGTTGCTCGGTAGGTTTAGACATGTTTTCTGATTAAGACAAAAAAACATACAAGATTGATACACACAAATATATATATCATGATGTATCCATACCTAAGCAAGTCAAACATATACCATAGAGAAAAATCAATCATAGTGAACTAGCATTCGAGTACACGAGAAACTAAAGATACACTCAAACACGACTGATTAACAACATATTCCAAAATAACTCACATTCAGAATAAGAACAGATTCAGAAAAACAACCACTTTTAGAAAAAATAGTAATTTTTCGGATAAATCTACTTTCTCTAATTAATCACCATCTTCGGATAAAACATACTTCTTTGGAAAAAAATATGCACATTTTCGAAAAAAACTTACTTTTTCGGATAAAACACATATTTTCGGATAAAACTGACTTTTTCGCATAAAACTATCTTTTTCGCATAAAACTATCTTTTTCGGAAAAATGCTCATTTTCGGATAAAAATACTTTTTTTGGATAAAAATATCTTTTTCGGAAAAATTCACATTTTCGGATAAACAGACTTTTTCGGATAAAACTGATTTTTTCGGAAAAATGCACATTTTCAAATAAAAGGACTTTTTCGGATAAAACTATCTTTTTCGGAAAAATGCACATTTTCGGATAAACAAACTTTTTCGGATAAAACATGATTTTCGGATAAAGAGTTATCTTCGAATAAATCAAAATCTTCGGATAAATCCATATCTTCGGATAAATGAATATCTTCGGGTATATCAGTATCTTCGGATGAAAAGAACTTTTTCGGATAACAAATGTATTTTCGGATAAAACATATTTTTCGGATAAAAACATCTTCTTCGGAAAACTTCAAAATCTTCGGAAAAATTAGTATCTTCGGATAAATCATTTAACTTCGGATAAAGTCAATATCTTCGGATAAATAAGAATTCTTCGGATAAAAAGATTTTCTTCGGATAAAGCCCATTTCTTCGGATAAAGGCAAGTTTTTCGGATAATATGGTTTGACAGCTTTATGAGAAAACGAACATCACCAATTACCCAATACATCTTCATGAGGCAAATACACTAGATTCTAAAGCAAACTAAGCAATAAACCTATGTTCTTAACCTATCCTTCGCAAAACCCACTTATCAATTCAGTTATTCAACCTAATTAAATCCATAAACCCTAATTTGATATTTGGGGATTGACTAATTAAACGCAGAAATAACATAATCATAAACTTGAGTTAGAGGAAACATGTTTACCTTAGATGTTTATAGCAGATTAGAACAAACAAGTGAGGCTTTGGAGAGAAAAAAACAATGGCGGCAAAGCTTTGGTGAATATGTTTGTGTTAAACAGAGAAAAGAAACGAAAACGAGTGGGGGGCGCGTATATATTTGACTTAGGTCAATGTAAACTTTTTCCCTTTTTACTCTTTTAGTCCTCCTATTTTCGTCTATTTTCTTTTAGTGACTATCCTATTTAATCACACACAATCCAAACAACGAAATTGAACTCCTATGCCTTAACACTCATTAATTATATTATCACGAAAAAACCTAATACCGAGTCACATAAATCACGAAAAATCACGAAGCACGAGGAATACACACGAAGAATGATTCACCATTAAGCATATAACCAGTTAATTTTTCTGAAAGACTTTTGAAGACCGATTTGATGATGAAAATGATTTGATATTTTCTCCCCCTTAAATACAGACCCATTTTCATTTTAAAGAGCTGTAGTGTTAGTATTTAAGAGTACTGATGAAAGACTTTTCCGTTTACGATGATATAAGAACGATTCGTGGTGGCAATATAACAAAATAAGTGCACTGAAGCGTACACTAATTTGTGTTAGACCAAATTATAAAGTAACTTGATCCCTTATATGGTTTTAAACTAAACCATACCCGAGAAAATTAATTATCGTTGTGAGCCAACGTCTTCGTATGAAATACGTGACTTTAATGCGAAAAGCGGGTTGTAGTTAGAAATAACTACAAGCCATGTGGGCATGTTTTAAAATATGTACAACTTTTATACGGACTCTATCTATGGCGCCGTGTCAATTTTAATTGATATTTCTAAGGCCGTAAATATTACCGTACTAAAAGACATGCCCGTTTTAAAATGATAAATATTACCGTACTAAAAGACATGCCCGATTTAAAATGAAAAATATTTTTAGATTTACTTGATTTTATATTTTTTATGGTTTTTGTATGTTTTATATCTTTGTATTTTTCTTTTGGTGGTTTATATATATACAATAATATACAAGATCACGATAAAAGGATACTCTAGAATAGTTTACCACCACTATTATGTAGATTCTTCTGCCAACTCCTTAAGTGTCGCTAGTGAGAATGATTTCATGGCTAGCTTTTCGATCAAAAACTCGATACGTCCTTGATCTAAGGCCTTTGTGAATATATCCGCCAGCTGATACTCAGTGTTGACAAAATACAGTTCGATCACTCCATTTTCCACTTGCTCTTTGATGACATGGTAGCTAATGTTAATGTGCTTTGACCGGGATTGTTGAAGGTAGTTGCAGCAAAGGGCAATGGCGCTTTTGTTGTCACGATACATCGGAATTTTATTGAATCCAAGACTGTAGTCAGTTAATTGTGATCTCATCCAAAGAAATTGAGCACAACAACCGGACATAGCAATGTATTCTGCCTATGTACTTGATATCACAGCGCTTTTCTGCCTTTTGGATGCCCAACTAATCAGTCTATCTCCAAGAATTTGCACACTGCCAATAGTGCTACGTCTAGTATATTGACACCTAGCATAATCCGCATAAGCATATGATAATAATGCAATAGAGAAATCCTTCGGATAACACAGACCACGATGAAGTGTTCCTTTAAGATACGAAAGATCCTTTTCACAACATGTCAATGTATTTCGGTAGGTCGAGCCTGATACCGGGCACACATGCATATAGCAAATTGAAAATCGGGCCTGCTAGCAGTCAGATAGAGAAGGGTGCCAATCATTCTACGGTAATGTTTAAGATCGACAGTAATCTCATCCCTATCTTCATCTAACTTGGATCTCTCAACCATTGGAGTATCCACGGGGTCACAGTTTTCGAAATGATACTTTTTCAACGATTCAAGAGCATATTTAGATTGATTAATAAAGATGCCTCTGGGATTTTGAGAAATTTGCAACCCTAAGAAAATGAAAATTTTCCCATCATTGACATTTTAAAACGAGTGGACATGATTTTCTCAAAATGGTCAGACAGTCTTTGATTAGTGGCAGCAAAAATTATATCATCAACATAAATTTGTACTTGTATCATGCCGTTGTCCTCCTTGAGAATAAACAAAGTAGGGTCCACTTTGCCTTTGGAGAAGCCCTCCGAGATGAGATAAGACGATAGGAGATCGTACCACGCGCGTGCAGCTTGTTTTAACCCATAAATAGCTTTCTTGAGCTTGTACACGTGATTAGGATACGCCGAGTTGACGAATCCATTTGGTTGGCTTACATAGACATCTTCCCTTAATTCACCATTAAGAAATGCTGTCTTAACATCCATTTGGTAGACGATCATATTCATGTGAGCAGCATAAGCAAGGAATAGTCTAATTGCCTCCAATCGTGCAACAGGAGCAAATGATTCTTCAAAGTCAATACCTAAAGCTTGTTTGTAACCTCTAGCAACCAATCTAGCTTTGTTCTTTAACACTCCACCTAACTTATCGAGTTTAAACTTATATACCCACAACAATGTAAGGATGTCAAAGTTGTCGGGTAAAGGAACTAATTCCCATACTTCAAGACGTTGAAATTCACTAAGTTCCTCTTGCATGGTTTCAATCCATGATGATTGTGTCATGGCTTGTTGCCAAATTTTAGGTTCAATATCAGAAAGAAATGCATCAAAGTAGCAATATAATGCATGTTCTTGGAGTTGATGGCATGTTAAGACTCGTCGATCGATGTCACCAATAATATTGCGGATTGGGTGATCCTTTGTCCATTTGGTGTTGTGATTTTCAATTCGTGGTGGTCCGGAGTGAACGATTGCAGGAGCTTCCTCTGAGGTAGACGCAGCATTAGGGTTTTCGGGTATTCGTGAACCAAAGAATGGAAGCTCTTGTAGGTGAGCAATTTCCAAATCGTGATCATAGTAATCCTCTTCAACATCATTAGGAACGAGTGGGGGTGTTGATTCGGGTGTAGTTTGAGAATCGGTTGCGGATGGTGCATCTGGTTCAATGGTAACTGTAGATGTATCTAACTGATTTCCATTATCTTGAGCAACAACTTCAGGAATCGGAGCTACTGTCGCAGGTGCTGGAGAATCATCACTTTGAGGATCAAAGAATTCATCAAATATAGGTTGAAATAACTCATCCCACTCGGACCTTGTAGGTGGTGTAAATGATGGAGAAGCAGGATTGTTGGGAGTTAATCCGGAACTAATCTTACCGGTTCCCATCTCATGTAATGTGGATTCAGAGCTGTGTTGCTCAGAAGCCATTGCTGTCAGCTCATCAAAATCAGCATCCAAAGTTTCTACTATCTTGCCAAGACGACGGTTATAAATTCGGTAAGCTTTCTTTGCGGGTGAGTAACCAATGAAAATTCCAATATCAGCCTTCGGTTGAAGTTTGCCCAAATTCTCACTATTAGTATTTGGATAACACAATGCACCAAACACATGAAGAAATTAAATATCAGGTTTATGTCCATGAAGTAGCTCATATGGAGTATTTCCATGGCGCTTACGAATGATGGAGCGGTTTTGGGTATAACATGCGGTTACCACTGCCTCAGCCCATAAGAATAAAGGAGCATTCACATAAATCAACATAGTTCTAGCAGCTTCCATTAGTGTACGGTTACGTCTTTCCACGACATCGTTTTGTTGCGGAGTGCGAGCAACTGAAGTTTCATGTGAAATACCGACCTCTTCATAATAATCTCGTAGAGTCTGATTAACGAACTCAGTTCCATTATAAGTTCAAATGCGGCGAACAGTAGCGTTAAGACGCACTTGAATCATCTTATGAAAAGTAACAATATATGCTGGTGCTTGATTCTTGGTTGCTAAGAACTTAACCCATGTAAATATTGAATAATCATACACCATGACGAGAATGTATTTTCGACCACTCACACTAGCCGTACGCATTGGCCCGTAAAGATCCATGTGCAACAGATACAATGGTTCTTGGTTGGTATCTTCAGCTTTTGGTTTGTATGATTTCTTGGTGCTTTTCCCCAAAGAACACGCGGAGCATAAATGATCCTTGTCGAACTTATGTTTTGTAAGACCACGAACAAGCTTATTTTTAGCCAAATGGTTAATAGCATCAAAGTTAAGATGAGATAACTGGCGATGCCACAACCATGACATGGTCTTAGATGCTTTGGAGAGAAGGCATACAGGAGAGGCGGCCATCATGTTTTGAATGGACAGTGTGTAGAGATTATCCCCTCGAGAACCTTTTAACAAATCATTTCTTGCAAGATCACGAATGAAGCAAGTATGTTATCCAAAAGCAACCTCAAGGTTTGAATCGCAAAATTGTCCTACAGAGAATAAGTTGTGACTAAGTCCCTCCACGTAATATACCCTTGAAATCTTAACATTCCCAATTTGATATTCACCATAACCCATGATCTTCACGATATGGTCGTTGCCGAATTTCACCGTTCCTAGAAACTTGCTGACGAAATTTCTGAGCATCGAACGGTCTCCGGTCATATGCTTTGAGCATCCAGATTCCAAGTACCAGAGGATGATTTGGACCAACTGAAAATATCACCAGACAAAGACGATGTATCGGAATCTAGAAGTTCCTCTGTGTTAGCAGGTACAAATATATTTATCTTAGATTTGCTAGCAGAAGAATTCTTAGGCTTCCAAATTTTCTTCCTAGATGCCAACTTAGATTCTAGTTGTCTAAGATCCTGAGGTACTTCTTCACTGGTAGGCATAATAGTAGGGGCAGACCTAGTTAAAGGGTGCTTTTTCCATTTTTTAGTGCTAGTGGTCCTATTTAAAGAACGTTGAGACCTAACTTCCGTGGATGTGATCCTAGTTAAAGGGCACGTAGTTCCATTTGCAGTGAAGGTCTTACTAGTGGGTTTCCATTGCCAACCAACTTGGGTGAATTTCTTCCCCGTTGGAGTCCATTCAAGATTGTTCCTGATTGCATACATTTCATTCACGTGATCAACAAGACATAAATCATGACGCTGAGAAAACATGCATTCATTACAATTCCAACAACGCAAATTATAATTCACATTTTGCTTAGGCTGCTGCATAAGTACAGGGCCTTTAGTCTTAGTTACATGATTCTTTTTATTCAAATTTGAAATAACATTCCTATGGTGAACTTCTACTTTCTTCTTCGCAGTCCTACTAGTGGAAGGTTTGATCCTATCTTTCTTGTCTTGAGATCCTTTAGCCTTAGTAGATACAATTACTCCTGTAGAAGCCAATGGAACATTAGTGACAGATTTTGATTTAGCCTTGATGGGTGTGTTTAAAATATGCGTAGCTCCTGTATTCTTATTGAATGGAGTCATGGCAATGGTGGAGGTTTGTTGTTTAAGTGGTGCAGAACCCGGTTGTCCTATGTAATTCAGATGATCTAAGCATTGTTGTACCTTCTCAATGTAAGCATGAGAAGAGTAATAGTGACTATTCATGGGATCTAGTTCATAGAGATCATCTACAACATCCCTAGCAAGATCCGCGTGCTTAACTGCATGCTCCATATATAGCTTATATGATAATGGATTCTTCTTATGGTACGGGTTCTTAGTGATCACCACCTTTTTGGTTTTTGGAGCACCAGAGGTGGGGGCAGAGATTGTGGTTGGATTATCAACAACTTCTTGTCCTTTGAGTTGAATTGTCTCCTTTAATTCAGCCAAAACCATGTTTTTGTCTATGAGTTGAATATTTAAGTCAGAGATTTCCTCACACTTATGGTTCAGTTGGTCAACAAGTGACTTTTGCTCTCCCGCATTAATAGCGAAGCGTTCTTCTAACGAACAATAAATTTGTGAAAAACCCTGCTTTACTTTATCAAACTTCCCTAGCATAGAAGTAATTCTATCTTCTAGGGTATGATTATTAATCTCTGCAACCTCTAGTTCCAATTTCTGTGCTAATGATTCTCTCTTAAGTCTCATAATTTCTTCCTCTAATACATGAACCACCTTAATCATCTTGTCACTAGTCTCAACAGAGTTTTCACAATCATTTGTTTTTGAAGGAGTTTGATTTTTATTTTGATTTTTAATTTCAAGAGATATACAATATTGTTGAAACTAATAAAAACGTTTTGAAAGTAAGTTATAAGAATCTTGAAGCTTTAAAAAATCAGCGTTAGATTCGTGACAAAAATGATTATCAACATTATTCACAGGTTCAACAATATGCAAATCATCACAATTATTCACAGCAGATGTAATCTCAATAGCACATTCAATAGTAACAACTTGCATCACATCAAGAGATACTACATGTTCCAAAAATCGATCATATTCGGACAAAATCTTTTCTTTCTCAATTAGATGTTGCTCATAAACATCATCCATTTCATAGAAATCTTTTCGAACTTCAGCCACTTCGAAGTTAAGATTATCCCCAAGATCTAGAAGACCCTCTTTAGCATTATTTACAAATAGAACGATCTCTTTCTCAAACACCATTTTCATGTGTTCGAAAGCCCATTCTCCAGTGGTTTGAGCCATTGAAGTCGTACATTCCTTGATGACCTTGTCAAATCCAGTAAGATATCGCCTAATCTCTTTCAAGCTTAGCCATACCGTACTTAACGGTGGAAGATCCTTTGGAATTTCCTTAGGTTCATCCGGATTGCCAAGTGTAGGAAATATACTAAGGCTTTCTCTAGTATACATGTAAGTTAGAGTATGGATAAATTCCTTTTGCATATTAAAGCAAATTCTAAGATCCGTTTTTACATTATCTTTATTAAGCTATGTATAATCATACTTAGGATATGTAAAAATTACTTTTGGCTGATTCTCTTCATGTAGTGACATATTCTCATATTCATTTGAAAACACAATCGGATCTAAGACCAATCCTAACTTGGTTGCATCATAAAATCGTGGGTTGTGGTTAAATGCTTGCTTTGCATACCTTGGGTTAGGTGGTAGGTCTATAAGACGTGATAAAGTGAATTCCTTAAATGAAGAATGAAACAAGTGTACTAAATGTGAAGCAGAGTATTGTTTTAAAAGCAAAACTTCAGTCTTTTTAACTTTCTCAGACGCCTTAATTTCCGTTTCAACCCTTTTAGACTGGAGAATTTCGAAATCTGTTTGTAGTTTTTGAAAATGATTAACGACTGACTCTTTTTCTTTAAGTTCTTTTGAAATATTTGCTCTTAAACTCTCAATTTCTAGCAAACTATCCATTTGGACTTTCCTAAACCTATCAAATTCTTGATTGGTTAAGGTAGTGGTCACCGGAGTTAATTCCAAGATTTTAACCTTTTTCTTATACAAAGCAAGCTCGGCATATAATGTCTGATTAACACCGAGGGTTTCAAGGACCGCATTATTCATTTGGCCACGCATAGATGCCGATACCCTAACCAAATCTTGTTGAGCAAATGAATTTGTTTACGTAATATCTCCCGGTTGTGTTTCACTCAAAGTCTGGGGACTTGTATTGATATTGCTATCATTGTTTGTCTCCTCGTTTAAGTTACTAACCACCGGAGGCTGTTCCGGATACTCAGACACTTGCTCAACTTGATAAGGTCCAATACTAGTATCATTGGTAATATTTGGTACCTTAGAAATTGTGTCAACTTCATAAAGTGAAAGATTTGCCATGATAGCTGCCTTTGCGGTATTGAGATCATCACAGTCGGAATCGTATGCATCAAGATCATCACATTGGTATGTTGCAATGTTGGTAGAGGCTACTATGAATCCTTCAATATCTGTAACTCCTGGATCTGCTAGAAATGCTAACTCCTCTTCATCGAGTTCTCGACCTTGTGCTTGAGCATTCACCAAGTAAATCTTTCTTGAAACCAGGTACCATCCCTCTTCCTATTTGCTGCTTACACTCCCTAGCCATGTGTCCTTCCCCTTTGCAGTTATAGTAGATAATCATCTTTACCTTGCCACTATTGTTTCCTCTTGGAGCGGTGTTGAATGGGCGTGTTGTTGGAAATACGTTTTTTGTATTAAGAAAGTCTCGGTCACTCCAACAATATAGTTATAGGCTCGTAGTATTGTTTAAGTAATACTTATGTTTCGCCCGGCCCATGAGCATGTTCATGGGCCGGAGGCCCAAGTCCACTTAAGGACTTGGGTATATAAACCCCTTTTCCACCATGGAAAGGGGTGTTGGTTGTTTTATCATTTCACATATTAATAAAGTTTCTTTGTTTCTCTCTCTACTCTCTCTCTCTAGAATAACAACAACCGTCTTGATTAGTTATAAGATTATCACGATTCTACAATTGGTATCAAGAGCATGGGATGATTTAAGGTCTGTTGATTCGTGTTGTTTAGTGTTTGTTTGGGTTAGTGGGTGTTTTTAGGATAATCTATAGCAAATTTTGAAATTTTTTGTGATTTTATGGTTTAAAGTGGTAAACAAAACATTCGGTTTGATTATCTTGGTTGAAATCACAAAATTTTTTTTGTGTTTTTGGGTAAGTTTTGGCTATTATTCAGTTACTGTACATCAAGACGTACCCGAAATTTCAGAAAAGGGTTTTATTATTCTGAAATTTTCTTTCGGAAAAGGGTTTATAAGTCCGAAATTAGATTTTCGGAAAAGGGTTATTTATTCCGAAGATTTCTATGAAAAGATCCAATATTCTGAAGATTTCTCAGAAAAGATCAAATATTCCGAAAATTGGTTAATTCTATGAAAAGATCCATTTATTCCGAAGAATTCTCTGAAAAGATCAATTATTCCGAAAATTGGCTTTTTTTCTAAAAACCCATTTATTCCGAAGATATCTCTGAAAAGATCCAATATTTCGAAGATTTCTCTGAAAAGATCAAGTATTCCGAAAATTGGTTAATTCTCTGAAAAGATCCATTATTCCGAATATTTCTCTGAAAAGGTCAAGTATTCCGAAAATTGGTTAAATCTATTAAAACCCAATTATTCTGAAAATCCTAGTATTCCGAAAATCCATCATTTATCTGAAGATCTAGGTTATTTCGAAGATAAGGATATTCCAAAGATAAGGATATTCCGAAGATAGGGGATTATGCCGAAGATTAGTGATTGGTTTTATTTAGAATATTTTTCTAGGATTCTTAGTGGATTTCAATACTGATACATCAACACGCGATCTAAATCGACAACAACATTTTTTCACATCCTTACTTCATTGAACGATCAAAAAATAATATTTTTCAATCAAGTGTTCAAAAAAAGAATCCTCATTCATTCATGCCTACAATGACATCACTTACTGATATTTCCATCATCTCGGGTACCGACACTCGCCCACCGTTGCTCATCCAAGACTTATTTGAAGCATGGCAAGGTCGCATGAAAACTTACATCATGGGAAAACCCAGTGGTCGACTTATGCTTCAATCCATTGAAAAATGTCCACTCGATTGGGGAGAAGTTACTGTCAACAATGTGACGCGACCAAGGTTGTATCATGAGTTACCAGATCCTAACAAACTCATTGCCGATGTTGATGAAAGGGTCGTTCAGACAATACTTCAAGCCCTTCCACCCGATATCTATAGAATGGTAAGTGAACACATAGTGGCAAAGGATCTTTGGGATCGATTAGCTGTTTTGTTACAAGGGACCTCTCTAACTAAGCAAGAGCGAGAGTGTCAATCGTATGACTTGTTTGATAGGTTTACATACATTCCAGGGGAAACTCTTCACGATTACTACTGGCGTTTCATTACTTTGATGAATGATATGAAAGTATACAATCTAAGGATTGCTCAGTTTTAACTAAACACGAAGTTCTTGAACACGTTACCCCAAGAATGGAGTCAATATGTCACCGATGTTAAGATGACTCGGGATTTGTACAAGTCAAATTTAGATCAACTCTATGCTTTCTTGCAACAACACGAGAAGCACGTGATCTAAAAATGCATCTCTCAGGGATCCTATCAAGAACCATTGACATTAATGGCAAACCATCCAACATTGTCATATCACAACTCTCCGTTTGCTTTGGGACACCAATCTTCCTATCAACCATTGTATCAAACACCAAGCTTCCCAGAGTATTCGATCTTGCCACAACCGCCTACATCATATCACCAACAATACAAGCAACCAACAACATCATCACAAGGAAAATCACATCAGTATTCACCTTATCAACCTCCAACAAACCCTTCTATTACCTATCAATAACTTGAGGCTCCTCAACCCCATTTCTCACAACATGTTAGTGTTCCCTCAAATCAACTTGTAGCTCAATCAGCACCAGCATTCTATTGTGATGATGAAATTCCTGTCCCTGAGTTTAGACAATGGGATAGTCCTACTGGTATACTTGCTCAAATGTCTGCTTATCTTACTATAACATTGAACAAACGAGGTTACAGAGGACCAGCTCCAACAAACAATCAGTTAAGGAACTCTTCTAACTCTCGACAACAAGCTACAATTCAAGATGGCAGAGTAATGGTGCAACCACTTCAGGGGAGACCAAGCTCATCTACTTCTGGTGCACGTCCATCTAACACTACTGCTACAAGGGGTAATAAAACTGGAAAAATGAAGATGATTATATGTTATAACTGCAAAGGGGGAGGGCACATGGCTCGAGAGTGTAAGCAGCCCAAGAGGAAAAGGGATAGTACATGGTTTCAGGAGAGGATCTACTTGGTGAATGCTCAAGCCCAAGGACGTGAGCTCGATGAAGAAGAGTTGGTGATATAGTGTTTTTGCAACCCTTTAGGAAAAGAGAGGCAAAGTAGTGGTAAGCGTTAAGTGTCGGTTTAGGAAAACCGAGCACTAATGACCAAACAAGTTCGTTTCCCAAGGAGGCAAGTGCGTTGTGTTAAGAGTTGATTAATGTTTGTGATTATATGATTGAGAAAGAAATGGGATTAGATGAGAAATACGGTTACGAAAACGGATTAAACTACAACGAAAAAGGCGAACACGTAAAACCGTAAATAGTGCCAAAATTAAAATTTTAACCTAAAAATTCCTAAAAATTACTAAAAATCCCCAATAATATTCTAAGAGTTTACAAAAAATCCAAACTTGCTAAAACCTTTTAATTATTTAGATAATGACTTTTTAATGCTAATTAAAGCCCTAAAAATCACTTTTAATTATTAAAAAGCCTTAAACAAGATCTAATAGTTTGTAAACCTCAAAAATATCCTAATTAAGCTAAAAACTATTTTTAAAAATTTTAAAACCAAATTAAACTATTTTTAAACACTTAAAAACTATTAAAATCTATTAAATCTTAAATTAATTCTAGAAGTTAATTGAAAAGTCTAAAAAATATTTGGAAAGTGACAAAACTCCTAATTAAATGTTCTTAACCTAGGAAAAATGTAAAAACTAAAAAAAATAAAACTTTAATTTTTAGTAATAAAATAATATTAAAATATTCAAAAAATAAAAAGTTTATAAATAAATTCTAAAAAATTACTAAAAATCCTAAATAATGTAACTAAAACAAAAATGTAATCCAAATTTTCTGAAACCTATTTAATAATTTTATATTAAATTTTAAAGTTGGATAAAAACCCTAAAATCCTATAAAATCAAAAATAAGCTAAATTGAAAACTTAAAAAGCTGTAAACCTCAAAAATATGATTAAAAACTTAAAAACTATTTTTTCAGATTTTTAATATACCTTTTACTATTTTTTAATGACTTTTTAAAGTTAAAACTTAAAATAATCCTAATAAATTAATTAATAAAGGGAAAAATATACTTTTTGCTCAGAAAAGTCAAAAACCCTTATAGAATCCTAGGAAAAATGCTAAACAGTGAAAACCTAGAAGAAATAAGCTACAAAATGCTTATTTATAAGCTGTTAATTAAATAAGCCACCAAACAAACAGCACTTAAATAATAAATGAAATGAAACCTAAACGTAAAGAACCATCCGGATCACTGGTTAACACGTTAGTCCTTGGAAAGCAAGGTCGCGTGTTCGAGCCCAGGCCACGTGAGTTTTTTACAATCTTTTTTTTTTTTTTACTTTTCCAAACTCAAACAGTGACCTTTTAACTCACAAAAACACAATCACAATTCAAATTTAACCAAGATTAAGTATGATTGAACCCAAAACGTGCCCAGTTTTGCACTAGTATCTGATGAACACACAAGTGTTTATTCATTTGTGCAAATTATATCAAGAGGGCTTGATTTGATGAATCTTGTGGATGTTTTTGATGGACAAAGGCACCCTTATACTCTTTGGAGTATAAGGAGTCAAATCAAATGCAAAGACAAGCAAGCATTAGCCAAGATCACATAAACAAAGCACATAGAAGGTTACTGATATACTATGCTAAGTCTGATGGTTTTATGCTGAATCAATTAGCACAAAAATGGATTTCAAAGCTCAACAACTTGCATTCACTCTCACCAAATGACATACAATCAACTCACACTCCTTCTTAAACCTATTTTCTAACAGATTATCAAATTAAGATGGCAAAATCCACACCAAATTAGTCACTCAAAGCAGTTACTCGATTTTATGTATTTTACCAAATTTTTAGCATGCAAATGTATTTAAAACCTACCCAACTGAAAAATAAACCAACCTGTGACCTAATGACAAGCAAATGAGAGATTATAACAGGATTTAACACACAAATTTCCAAAGAAACTCAGATAAATATGAAAATCCAAACACCCCTTTAAAATTCAGAAACCAAATTTAACAAAGCAAATCAATTTCAAATCCTATCAAACTGATTTTAATACAAACTAGCATGCATAAAAACCTTAAACAAGTAATATTCAACAGCTTTTATCAATCATACAACCAACTTTCATACAAATCACATAAAGCACATAAACTTTCAGAAATCTAAAAATTAAAATAAGAGACAAGGAGCTACCTTAAGGGTCCTACATCCAGGACCCTTAGTGGTTGAAAAACCACCTCCAAACAAGCCCGGGCTTGTGCTGAACTTGGTTGAGATTCTAATGAAGTTTTGCTTAACAAAATGAATAAGATTAGTTCCTTTTTGAATCTGCTAAGAGAAAAGGGAACAAAGCTTGTGTAAAAGCTTAAGAGCTTGCTTCTAGCTTATAGATTAAGCTAGAAGAGAGCCTTAGCTTATGGGTAAGATTATGATAAACTAAGAAAAGGAAATGACCAAACCAATGGCTATTTAAACTTGGGTACCCACTACACCAGAACAAGCCATGGTGTCTTGGACATACACAAGCTCAAATACCATCACACCAACACACTTAATCACCATTTTATCAGTTTTTGAATGAAATTTAAGATTATAAGAAAACCTTGAAAAAGAAACAGAAACTTTGAAAACTTGAAAACTTTTGCTGAAAATTAAACCAAACTCAAACAATGAACTTAAATCAACATGAAATGTAAAAGGAACTCAATCTTTCTCATCAACAAACTCAATACCATTTATATTACTTCATAAACTGGATTTACAAGGTTTTTGAAAAAGGATAAAAAATCAAGAACATAAACAAGCTAAGTCCTATGTGCCTTTATATAGGCTTACACTTCTTCTAGAAAGCTGAAAGAAACTTAAAACCCTAACCTTTTGAACTTCCAAGTTTGCCCTTGGAGAATATTTGAAGATGCCATGTTGATGCCATTTTTTGAATTCGTCAAGAACACCATGTGAATTTCTTGGCTTGTAGCTAAGATGCCAGTTGTGAGAAATGATCTTGGCCGTTTGTAGACTCCTTTGGGAGCACGAAATTCTTGTGAGTTGTTGATTTTCTGCTATGAGTTTGTCTTGGAGCCAAAGTGTGGGTCAAGGGAGGGTTGGAGAGTCACATGGGTGAGAGTGATGGGTATTTTGGGGGTTGGGTTTGGTTTTAGTGATGTTAAATTAACAATCTAGAAAATCCTAGCTTAAAACCCTTTGATTAGCTCTTGATTATGACTGGGGAAAAATAGGGTTTATGGGTGATTAGGTTGTGATTAATCCAGATTTGGGTGAGGTTAATTTAAAAAATGTGTTTGGGAGGGAATTTTTAAACTGATTAATTAATCAGTTATTGGGTGAGTGGAGAAGTGATGTGGAGAAAAGGGGCGTTTTGATTGGTTAATGGGTGTGAGTGGGTGAGGTGTCAAGCAGGGAGTAGAGGGGATAAGTATGTCTGTCTGGCAACATTGGCCCCTCTTTTTTCAAACTTTGTTCAAGTTGTTTTAAATGGCTATCAACGCCATTATAACACATGACAACTTTTGAACATTGGCAGTTTTGGCACAACAAGTTTTGAAACTTGTTTTAAGGACTACAAGTGTAATTTTGGCAATCTTCAAGGGCTGATTTTGACATGTCTTCATACTTCAAGGCCTTGACTTGTTTGTTGACTTCTTGGAGGACCATTATTGACAATTTAGTTTTGTTGAGGGACTAAATTTGCCAATTCTTCAAAGTTAAGGGTCCTTTTTGTAATTTTGACAAACTTTAGGGACCAAACTTGTAATTATGAGGATACAAGGGTATAAAGTGTCAATTCTTCATAATTGGAGGACCCTTCTTCATAATTCTTCAAATCTTCAAGGGTTGATTTTGGGAAAGTCTTCATTAGGGCTTGGTTCATCGTGCGGCTTCGTTTCCCGTGTTCGTTTTTGCATGATTCTTGTGATCTTTTGTCATTTTCTCAATATCCGTACCTAAAATACACAAGCAACAAACACAAGCATATATTTGGGTATTTTAATGATATTTAATGCATTTTAAGCCCAATTAGGACGATGAGACTATGTATAAAAGCAGTCTCATCACTCCCCCATACTAAACCATTGCCGTGCCCTCACGCAATGCTTGAATAAAGTATTGTAGCATCTCCAGAATTCAATTTTATTCACTTTATTGAAATGATAAACTAGCTATACTACTATTATTACTACTACTTGTGTTATAGACATAATGTATGATTTTCATCACAAAATGGGACGTTTAGGTTCATAGAATAAGAACACGTGAATGCTTCGTTAGAAATAATTTCATCGTCCTCGATTTTCACTCCAATTCCATGCCAAGCGTGCAACGAGATCATTGTCATTATAAGTTATTAATGCTAACACTACTCATATGCCCTAATCACGTACTTATCCTCCCATTATTCCTAAGTTGTATCTCTTATATTTTATTTTATCTTGAATGTTTCACGAGGATACATTCTTTGACTTATGCGATAATAGAGATTTAGGTCTAAAAATAGAGTCCTAACGGTGTAACTAAGACCATCAAATCAATAACCCCTCCTAATAGACAACGATGTTAAAAAATTAAGTTGACAAGAAGAATCGATAAACACGGTTTTATAACGGTTTTGAACATGAGACTTATTACCAAGACTTTTATACGCCCCCTAACGGAAGGGTCTTATTATCTTTGGTTTACCTCCATCTTTTATTCAACTTCGCCATGAAGCTTTTATTATGACTTCGGTCTTGCCTTTCCTTTTATTATCCGCCATCATCGGTGGTTTTATTAGCCAAAGACGTATATCCTCACGCTAAAGCGAATTTTGGATCTTTAAAGCTTCGAAGATTAAGGCTTAATTCACTTTCAATTTTTGCATAGATTTTTGGCCTTGTGGGGCTTCAAATTGTTTGCTTGATTTAGGTGAGCACTTGAAATCTTATTATTGGGTGAAGCTTTCGATTATTCGGGTGCCAATACTTCAAAACCGTGACGCTGGCGATACCTTAATGTCTTCCCAATTTAATCACACGGAAGCTACTAGAAAAGACTAGAAACCCAACAATCCTAACTAAACCGCTAAGTCAATATTTATTAAGCAAAAAATATTTACATGCGAAGGGAGAATAAGCAAATAACGAGAACACATGAGTTTTTGAAAGAATACGAGTACTCTACGTTTAGCATAGTAACTTATAATTAACTCTATCATTTCTCGTCCTCATTTAAGAGACTTAGCCTAATGTGTAGTTAAGGAATCAAAGCTAAGTGCTCAACACGCACGGTCGAGTCAAAAATTACTCTTATTCTCTTCATCGGAAAATCTACATTCGTGTCTTCAGACACTTATAAAACATGAGAAAATTTTTAAAATTTGGCCATTTTTAGCATTATTTTGCAACAAAACGATAAACTTTGGAAAGCGTGAAGGTTTGGCAAGGCAAGTATCTATTCACCCCCATACTAAAGTTAAACATTGTCCTCAATGTTTCGAGTCTAGGGGTGCAAACACCCCCATACTAGAGACGTAGTCGAATGCCTAATCTAGCATGGAAAAGGTGTAACCAATAAATTAATAGCCGTTTATGAAGTGTGCTAAAAACCTAAGGTTAGAACATCAAAAGGATATATCATGGATATTGAGAAATGTCTCCAAAGTAAACGATCGAGTGCTCCCATAAAACGAACACGAGAGGCTCCAATCGTGAAGATCATGATCTAAAAACCACAATTCACAAACAACCACGAAACAAAGGTTGGAAGGGCACAAATCCCCACACGTAAGCTATATTAGAAAGCGATAATATGTACATAGGATAAGCATGGGACTCCCCCACGAGGCACCTCGTTTTTGATTACCGAGTCATGAGCTCGACTTGATCCCCTCAATACTAATTATCATTGGGGAAGGTGACTTGGTCGAGGTAGTTCAAGGATGGAACTTCCCCACCAAAGTAGTGCTTCAACCTATGTCTATTCATTTGAAGTTAGGACCATCATCTTGAGCTAGCTCGATGGTACCATATGGAAACACTTGAGTCACGGTGAATGGACCGGACCAACGGGATTTCAACTTACCGGAAAAGATTTTCAATCTTGAATTAAAAAGCAAAACTTGATCCCCAATGTTAAAAACCCGGTTTTTAATTTTAGAATCATGCAATTTTTTAGTTTTCTCTTTATAAATCAATGAATTTTCATAAGCAATATCCCTCAATTCATCCAATTCATTTAATTGCATTTTCTGGTGTTTTCCCGCGGTCTCCATATCATCATTACAATGCTTTAGGGCCCAATAAGCCTTGTGTTTTAACTCGATAGGCAAATGACAATTTTTTCCATACACAAGCTTATAGGGAGTGCACCCAATGGGTGTCTTATGAGCGGTCCTAAAGGCCCATAAAGCATCGTCCAACTTATCCGACCAAGATTGTCGGTTTTCCCCAACGGATCTCTCCAAGATCCTCTTCAAAGCTCGGTTTGAAACCTCGACTTGCCCACTCGTTTGTGGGTGATAAGCCGTAGAAAGACGATGTGTAACCCCATATTTCCTTAGAACCCTTTCAAATTGGTCGTTACAAAAATGGGTTCCACGATCGCTTATGATAGCACGAGAGGTTCCAAACCGAGAAAACAATTGCTTCAAAAACTTGACTACCACACGAGCATCATTGGTGGGCAAGGCCTTTGCCTCCACCCACTTAGAAAGGTAGTCAACCGCAACGAGAATGTATTTATTACCACGAGATGATGGGAACGGCCCCATAAAGTCTATACCCCAAACATCAAAGATCTCACATACTTGAATGATATTTTGTGGCATTTCATCTTTTTGTGAGGCTTTTCCTTGTCGTTGGCATGCATCACACGACTTCACAAGATCTTGTGCATCTCGGTAAATAGTAGGCCAAAAGAAGCCGGCATGAAACACCTTCTTAGCCGTGAGATTAGCACCGTGGTGACCACCCGTGGGTCTCTCATGGCAAGCTCTAAGGATGTTAGAAGCTTCGGTGCCAAATACACAACGTCGGATGATTTGATCCGCACAAGTTCGAAACAAGTAAGGGTCGTTCCAAAAGTAGAACTTGACGTCATGAAAGAATTTTTGTTTTTGTTGAGTCGTCATACCCTTAATGATGAAGTTACCCGCATGGTAATTTGAAAAATCCGCAAACCATGGGGTAGAAGAATCAAGCTTCGAATTCACTACACCAAGTGTCTCGAGCGGAAATTTTTCGGTGATTTCCTTGGGCTCGTAAACACTTTGGTGAGGATCTTCCAAAGGAGAGAGATGATCGGCCGCTAGATTCTCGGCTCCTTTTTTATCAACGATTTTTTGATAAAATTCTTGAAGGAGGAGAATCCAACGAAGTAATCTAGGCTTAGCATCTTGCTTTGCCATGAGATACTTAATAGCCGAATGGTCCGTATACACTATGCATTTTGTCAAGACGAGGTAAGGTCGGAATTTCTCAAATGCATACACCACGGCAAGGAACTCCTTTTCCGTTGTAGTATATTTAAGTTGAGCCTCGGTCATCGTTTTGCTGGCATAGTGAATAGGCAAGAAGTGCTTATCATGACGCTGCCCCAAAACGGCCCCAATAGCGTAATCACTAGCATCACACATTAGTTCAAAGGGGAGGTTCCAATTGGGAGCAACAAGAATGGGAGCTTCGGTAAGTTTCCTCTTAAGGATTTCAAAGGCTCGTATACAATCTTCGTCAAAGACAAAACGTGCCTCTTTTTCAAGAAGATGTGTAATGGGTCGAGAGATCATTGAAAAATCCTTGATGAATCGACGATAAAAGCCCGTGTGGCCTAGGAAACTCCTAACTCCCTTGACGGTTTTGGGATGAGGTAATTTGGCGATGACGTCTACCTTAGCTTGATCTACCTCAATCCCCGCTTTCGAGACCTTGTGCCCTAAGACGATTCCACTCTTAACCATAAAATGACACTTTTCCCAATTGAGCACAAGGTTGGTTTCCTCACAACGTTTTAACATTCTCTCTAGATTCGACAAACAAAGAAGTGAAAGAATCACCAAACACGGAAAAGTCATCCATGAAGACTTCCATCGTCTTCTCGATCATATCATGAAAAATAGCCATCATGCATCGTTGAAAAGTTCCCGGTGCATTGCAAAGTCCGAATGGCATTCTACGATAGGCAAACTCTCCATATGGACACGTAAACGTAGTTTTTTCTTGATCACGAGGATCGATGGGAATTTGGAAGTAACCGGAAAAACCATCTAAAAAGCAATAGAAATCGTTTCCCGCAAGACGCTCCAACATTTGGTCCATGAAGGGCAAGGGAAAATGGTCTTTTCGAGTGGCTTCATTCAACTTTCGATAGTCAATGCACACTCTCCATCCGGTCACGAGTCTAGTGGGAATCAACTCGTTGGCATCGTTTGGCACAACGGTCATCCCTCCCTTTTGAGGGACACAATGAATAGGACTCACCCAAGGGCTATCGGAAATAGGGTAAATCATTCCCGCGTCAAGGAGTTTAAGGACCTCCTTTTTGATGACGTCGTGAATTTTGGGGTTCACCCTCCTTTGACTTTGGATTGTTGGCTTGAAATCCTCCTCCATTAAGATTTTGTGGGTACAAAACTTGGGATCGATTCCTTTAATGTCGGATAACTTCCACGCAATCGCCCCTTTGTGATCCTTTAGAACATCGACAAGTGCGGTTTTTTCATCATTCGAAAGATCCTTCGCAATAATAACCGGCAACTTGTCGTCCTCCTCCAAATAGACATATTCGAGGTGAGGAGGTAAATCTTTTAACTCGAGGATAGGTGGTTCCTCAAGTGAAGATTTGGGCTCGATACTCATAACCTCCTCGGGTGGAGGAAATGGGAAATCGTTGAGAAAATCCTTGATAATCGAGAAGTCCTCATCGTTGTCGAGGTCTTCGTTACAAGTACGTGGAACATCGAATTCTTCCAACGTAAAACCACCACCTTCAAATGGAGTGAAGGTTGGTGTCGAATTATCAAGAATTGGATCTAACATAGTGGGATTGCCACTAGTTTCTTCATCACCAAACCCTAAAACTTCTTATGAAAATTCCTCGCAAACCACGTCGATCATATCAACGAGGTTTATGGTTGCAACTGAATAAACATGAGAAAGTTGAGAATTTTGAGTTGCGTTTATAACAAGTTCCTCGTCGTTGAAACGTAAGGTGATCTTTCTAGCATGCACATCAATTAAAGCCATAGAAGTATCTAAAAACGAACGACCTAAAATAAGAGGAACTTGAGGATCCGTGGGGATATCAACAACGATAAAGTCTACGGGATAGTAGAACTTCCCCACTTTCACAAAAACGTCTTCCGCCAAACCACATGCAAGAATCGTGGAATGGTCGGCCAACTCAAAAGACATTCGTGAAGGAGTAAGATTAGGAAGATTGAGCGACTTGAAGATTGCAAGTGGCATCAAGTTAATGCTAGCACCAAGATCGGCCAAGGCATATCATTCTTCCATATCTTGAATGGCACAAGGGATCAAAAATTTACCGGGATCACCGACTTTTTGAGGTATGCGATTAAGATAAACCGACGAACAACTAGACATTTGGTGCAATTTTTCCTTGTTGTTCAACATACTCTTAAAGTTAGCGGCAAATCGAGGCATCATGACCAAAGCATCGACGAAACTCACATTAAGGTGCAACTCACGAAATATTTTCATAAAAAGCTCAAATTGGTAGTTATCGCGCTCTTGTCATTTCTCCTTCCTAAGTCTCGATGGGTAAGGCAAGAGTGGTGTGGGTTGGGGCATAGGCATAGCCTTTGGAATCTCGGGTTCCAATATTGGTAAAGGGTCGACCGTAGGTGTGGCATGAGTGGTACTTTGTGGGCTTGAAATATGCTCCTTTTCGACCACCACCTCGGGTTCTTCCTCAATTTCCTCCACCGTTGAAGTAATTGCTTGAGGAGTCGGTTCTTTAAGTGTCTTACCACTACGTGTGGTAATCACCTTCATCTCTCCCTTCGGGTTTGAAACGGTGTTACTAGGTAGACCACTCGAAGTAGAGGCTTTGTTTCCCATGACGGCTTCTAAAATTGCATTAAGCTTAGCATCTTGACTATTAAACTTCAAATCTTGACTAGCGGCTTTTTGGTCAATTCTTTGTGCAAGCCTAGCATGACTTTGCTTTATCTTGTTGTTTTGACCTCGAATTTGATTAGCAAAATCATTTTCAACTCATTTCTCATGTTAAGATTTTCTTTCACAAAGTTAGCCAACTCCTTAGTGTTTTTAGCCGTGTCCCTCAATTGACTAGCCAATTGCTCTTGAATGTTTTCCAAAATCTTATCATTTGCCGTGGCGTAATTCAAAAAGTCCATTGGAAGTTCTTTTGTGTAAACATTTTGAAGACCTTGACTCGTGTTTTGAAAATTACGGTTTTGATTTTGATTTTGCAATTGGCTACTAGTTCCTTGATTTCCATAGTTGTTATTACCCTTAAAATTGTTCCTTTGATTGCTTTGGTAACCAACTTGATTGTTTCGATAATTGTTAGCATTTTGATTTGGTGGAAAACCCGGTGGAGTCAATTGATTAGTGCGAGGAACTTGACCGTTTTGGTTATAAGTTCTCGCGGCCGCGAAGGCACTCGAAGTGTTACCACCGTTGGTAATGCACTCGGAATAATCGTGAGCTCCACCACAATACATACAAGAAACCTCAACCACTTTAATCGTAGCGGGAGCGGGTTGTTCACCAACTTTAAACTCAATTAACAATCCTTTCAACTTATCAAAAATTTTGTTCTCCAAATTAGCCTCGATTTGGCAAGCATCAACGGTGTGTGACAATGAAGGCGAAGACGAAGACGAAGTCTTACGAACACTCGACGTGCTACGAGGACTATACACCTTATACCTATTCTCAATGATTAACAATGCTTCCTCGACCGTCTTACACAAAAAATTACCACCCGCGGCGGCATTAAGATAATCACGCTCATGATCGTTCAAGCCATTGTAAAACGTGTCAATTTGATGCAAGTCGGAAAAACCATGATGAGGACATTCGTGCAACATTTCATTAAACCTATTCCAAGCCGTTGAAAAACTCTGATTATACTCTTGTGAAAACTTTGAAATCTCGTTTTTCAAATGCGTAGTCTTAGAGGGCGGAAAAAATTGGTTCACGAATTTTGAAACGAGATCCTTCCACGTCAATATAGAATTGGGTGGCTCTTTCTCTAACCAAATTTTTGCGGGCCCCGCTAAAGAATACGGAAAAAGCATCATCTTAATCGAGTCGTTTGAGATGTCCTTAAACTTGCATGTGGCGGTGAGACGATTAAATTGCCGAATGTGGTTATGAGGGTTGTCCTTTTCGTCACCTCGAAACTTTTTGTTTTGAATCATGGACAATAAACCCGTCTTAACCTCAAAATTCTCAGCAAGGATAGCGGGAATCACAATCGCTTCTCCATAATCCTCGGTGGGTGCTTGAAGCAACTCCATCATAGTTCGACTAGCCATGGGTGCTTCTTTCACTATAATGGGTTCGTCAATAGGAGACTCCTCACTAGTAGGAGTGATTGATTTGTTTCTTCATTTACGAGCACGTCTTGCTTTAGAGTGAGTTTGCATAAACGTCACGTACAACGAGAGGGCGAGCAAAGAAGATTCTTTTTGGTGTTTTTACTTTTTCAATTTTTTTGTGGTTTTTGATTGTTGTTACTTTTTTTGGATTTTTTTGGAATGTATTAGTAGACACAAATCTACAAATCTCCTCCTTAATCAAATCTCTCGATTAAAGAAGCCTCAAGGAATGAAAACGATCACGTGAAGTGAACGCCTTCGATGACTTTAGAACGATGGTGGAACACCAAATCGTTCAAGAGGGTTTAATCAATAGAAACCAAGAAAATATATATGATACTTAGTAATACTTTGGGCGGCAAAACCCTCGATTAGCTTTCAAAATCAAAATACGCACAAGCAAGCGGAGGAAACGAGGCGGCGCGAAGCACTTAAGAGCCTTTTTCCTTTAGGTCGTGAAATACAACCGCCTTATACCCACCTTATAGTTTGTATTTCTCAAAATCGAACTTCTCGAAAGTATTTATCTATTTTTGCCTTTTTCTTTGGTTTGAGATTCGAATACAATGATTGGGTAATGACCTCCCAAGTCAAGGTTGTGATTTCTCACGTATTTGGAGTACTTGTAAATTTATTGTTCTACGTATACAATATAGTAATAGTATTCACAAAAAACGAAAAACCGATAATACGTATTAGTAGAGTGCTACTAATACAATTAGCTATTTATGGCTATATAAAAACAAAAATTGTTCAACCAAAACACAACACGCCTCCCCGGCAGCGGCGCCAAAAATTGATGTAGTGTTTTTGCAACCCTTTAGGAAAAGAGAGGCAAAGTAGTGGTAAGCGTTAAGTGTCGGTTTAGGAAAACCGAGCACTAATGACCAAACAAGTTCGTTTCCCAAGGAGGCAAGTGCGTTGTGTTAAGAGTTGATTAATGTTTGTGACTATATGATTGAGAAAGAAATGGGATTAGAAGAGAAAGACGGTTACGAAAACGGATTAAACTACGACGAAAAAGGCGAACACGTAAAACCGTAAATAGTGCCAAAATTAAAATTTTAACCTAAAAATTCCTAAAAATTACTAAAAATCCCCAATAATATTCTGAGAGTTTACAAAAAATCCAAACTTGCTAAAACCTTTTAATTAATTAGATAATGACTTTTTAATGCTAATTAAAGCCCTAAAAATCACTTTTAATTATTAAAAAGCCTTAAACAAGATCTAATAGTTTGTAAACCTCAAAAATATCCTAATTAAGCTAAAACTATTTTAAAAATTTTAAAACCAAATTAAACTATTTTTAAACACTTAAAAACTATTAAAATCTATTAAATCTTAAATTAATTCTAGAAATTAATTGAAAAGTCTAAAAAATATTTGGAAAGTGACAAAACTCCTAATTAAATGTTCTTAACCTAGGAAAAATGTAAAAACTAAAAAAAAATAAAACTTTAATTTTTAATAATAAAATAATATTAAAATATTAAAAAAAATAAAAAGTTTATAAATAAATTCTAAAAAATTACCAAAAATCCTAAATAATGTAACTAAAACAAAAATGTAATCCAAATTTTCTGAAACCTATTTAATACTTTTATATTAAATTTTAAAGTTGGATAAAAACCCTAAAATCCTATAAAATCAAAAATAAGCTAAATTGAAAACTTAAAAAGCTGTAAACCTCAAAAATATGATTAAAAACCTAAAAACTATTTTTTCAGATTTTTAATATACCTTTTCACTATTTTTTAATGACTTTTTAAAATTAAAACTTAAAATAATCCTAATAAATTAATTAATAAAGGGAAAAATATACTTTTTGCTCAGAAAAGTCAAAAACCCTTATACAATCCTAGGAAAAATGCTAAACAGTGAAAACCTAGAAGAAATAAGCTACAAAATGCTTATTTATAAGCTGTTAATTAAATAAGACACCAAACAAACAGCACTTAATTAATAAATGAAATGAAACCTAAACGTAAAGAACCATCCGGATCACTGGTTAACACGTTAGTCCTTGGAAAGCAAGGTCGCGTGTTCAAGCCCAAGCCAGGTGAGTTTTTTACAATCTTTTTTTTTTTTACTTTTCCAAACTCAAACAGTGACCTTTTAACTCACAAAAACACAATCACAATTCAAATTTAACCAAGATTAAGTAAGATTGAACCCAAAACGTGCCCAGTTTTGCACTAGTATCTGATGAACACACAAGTGTTTATTCACTTGTGCAAATTATATCAAGAGGGCTTGATTTGATGAATCTTGTGGATGTTTTTGATGGACAAAGGCACCCTTATACTCTTTAGAGTATAAGGAGTCAAATCAAATGCAAAGACAAGCAAGCACTAGATAAGATCACATAAACAAAGCACATAGAAGGTTACTGATATACTATGCTAAGTCTGATGGTTTTATGCTGAATCAATTAGCACACAAATGGATTTCAAAGCTCAACAACTTGCATTCACTCTCACCAAATGACATACAATCAACTCACACTCCTTCTTAAACCTCTTTTCTAACAGATTATCAAATTAAGATGGCAAAATCCACACCAAATCAGTCACTCAAAGCAGTTACTGGATTTTATGTATTTTACCAAATTTTTAGCATGCAAATGTATTTAAAACCTACCCAACTGAAAAATAAACCAACCTATGACCTAATGACAAGCAAATGAGAGATTATAACAGGATTTAACACACAAATTTCCAAAGAAACTCAGATAAATATGCAAATCCAAACACCCCTTTAAAATTCAGAAACCAAATTTAACAAAGCAAATCAATTTCAAATCCTATCAAACTGATTTTAATACAAACTAGCATGCATAAAAACCTTAAACATGTAATATTCAACAGCTTTTATCAATCATACAACCAACTTTCATACAAATCGCATAAAGCACATAAACTTTCAGAAATCTAAAAATTGAAATAAGAGACAAGGAGCTACCTTAAGGGTCCTACATCTAGGACCCTTAGTGGTTGAAAAACCACCTCCAAACAAGCCCGGGCTTGTGCTGAACTTGGTTGAGATTCTGATGAAGTTTTGCTTAACAAAATGAATAAGATTGGTTCCTTTTTGAATCTGCTAAGAGAAAAGGGAACAAAGCTTGTGTAAAAGCTTAAGAGCTTGCTTCTAGCTTATAGATTAAGCTAGAAGAGAGCCTTAGCTTATGGGTAAGATTATGATAAACTAAGAAAAGGTAATGACCAAACCAATGGCTATTTAAACTTGGGTACCCACTACACCAGAACAAGCCATGGTGTCTTGGACATACACATACCATCACACCAACACACTTAATCACCATTTTATCAGTTTTTGAATGAAATTTAAGATTATAAGAAAACCTTGAAAAAGAAACAGAAACTTTGAAAACTTGAAAACTTTTCCTGAAAATTAAACCAAACTCAAACAATGAACTTAAATCAACATGAAATGTAAAAGGAACTCAATCTTTCTCATCAACAAACTCAATACCATTTATATTACTTCATAAACTGGATTTACAAGGTTTTTGAAAAAGGAGAAAAAATCAAGAACAGAAACAAGCTAAGTCCTATGTGCCTTTATATAGGCTTACACTTCTTCTAGAAAGCTAAAAGAAACTTAAAACCCTAATCTTTTGAACTTCCAACTTTGCCCTTGGAGAATATTTGAAGATGCCATGTTGATGCCATTTTTTGAATTCGTCAAGAACACCATGTGAATTTCTTGGCTTGTAGCTAAGATGCCAGTTGTGAGAAATGATCTTGGCCGTTTGTAGACTCCTTTGGGATCACGAAATTCTTGTGAGTTGTTGATTTTCTGCTGTGAGTTTGTCTTGGAGCCAAAGTGTGGGTCAGGGGACGGTTGGAGAGTCACATGGGTGAGAGTGATGGGTATTTTGGGGGTTGGGTTTGGTTTTAGCGATGTTAAATTAGTAATCTGGAAAATCCTAGCTTAAAACCCTTTGATTAGCTCTTGATTGTGACTGGGGAAAAATAGGGTTTATGGGTGATTAGGTTGTGATTAATCCAGATTTGGGTGAGGTTAATTTAAAAAATGTGTTTGGGAGGGAATTTTTAAACTGATTAATTAATCAGTTATTGGGTGAGTGGAGAAGTTATGTGGAGAAAAGGGGCGTTTTGATTGGTTAATGGGTGTGAGTGGGTGAGGTGTCAAGCAGGGAGTGGAGGGGATAAGTATGGCTGTCTGGCAACATTGGCCCCTCTTTTTTCAAACTTTGTTCAAGTTGTTTTAAATGGCTATCAACGCCATTATAACACATGACAACTTTTGAACATTGGCAGTTTTGGCACAACAAGTTTTGAAACTTGTTTTAAGGACTACAAGTGTAATTTTGGCAATCTTCAAGGGCTGATTTTGACATGTCTTCATACTTCAAGGCCTTGACTTGTTTGTTGACTTCTTGGAGGACCATTATTGACAATTTAGTTTTGTTGAGGGACTAAATTTGCCAATTCTTCAAAGTTAAGGGTCCTTTTTGTAATTTTGACAAACTTTAGGGACCAAACTTGTATTTATGAGGATACAAGGGTATAAAGTGTCAATTATTCATAATTGGAGGACCCTTCTTCATAATTCTTCAAATCTTCAAGGGTTGATTTTGGGAAAGTCTTCATTAGGGCTTGGTTCATCGTGCGGCTTCGTTTCCCGTGTTCGTTTTTGCATGATTCTTGTGATCTTTTGTCATTTTCTCAATATCTGTACCTAAAATACACAAGCAACAAACACAAGAATATATTTGGGTATTTTAATGATATTTAATGCATTTTAAGCCCAATTAGGACGATGAGACTATATATAAAAGAAGTCTCATCAGTTAGCATTTCTCGCAGATCCGGGAGTCACGGACTGTAAAACCCGCATACTTTTACCATGAACAGTACATCTATAATCGTACGTACATGATTAGAACTTTCCTTTTATAGCATGTTTACGTTCACGAATAAGAATTTTACGTATTACGTACGTGTTAGAACATGATAAGTATTTATTACGTACGAACGCACAATAATTATTTAAACAATAATTAATCACGAACATGCGATCATGAAATCATGAACGTATATTAATCACGAGAGAATATTAATTACGTATTTATATTTATTACGAACACGAATAAGTATATTGAGTCACGATCGAAAACTAATTAAATTACGTAAACTACGTAACACGTAATCACGGACATTTAAACGATTATTATTATTACGTATATTTAACTTAACACGACAAGTAATTACATACGTAATGATTACGTTTAACACGTATTATGATAACTATGAACTTACGACATTTTATAACACGATTACGCGTACCTTTTAACAAGTCAAGTATTAAATAAAAACGCATAAGGGCTCTATTTGGGCTGTTAGACAAAGGAAACAAGAAGTAATTGCGCTCAAGGCCCAATGCGGTTGATTAGTCGACTTAAAAGAAAAAGAAAGGGACGGGGTACATTTTTTATTTAGACAAAACCATGAAACCCTAAAAACATAGTAAACAACCGTTTGTTTTTTCCTCTTGTCCCTCTTTGCTGCCGTCGATCTACACCAAAAAGAAACAAGGAACCGACGTGATTTTATTAAGAAGATCAAGGATTGCAGTTGTTTTGATATCCTAAACCCTAAAAACGCAAGTAAGAAACCCTAATTCTATTATCATATGTTGTTTTTTTTTATTATTGATCTTTGAATCCGATCTTAAAAAGTTTTAAACATGTTATCTTGAAGTTAATAAAGGGGGGGTTCGTTTGTGGGGTTGAGATGGTCGTTTGGCACACAAACCGAGACCCTTAATGGTCTCGGTGACGGTTTCTGATCACCAGTCGCGACCCTATTGGGTGCTGGCTGGGTTTTGTACTAACAGCGGCAACAGCGGCCTAGCAGGGGGAACCACTGGCTGCGGCTAGTGGTGAGGTCAGCCTGTCAGGGGGAACGCAGGGCGGTCAGGGGGGAACATCATAACTGCCAGGGGTAACTGGCAGTTAGGGGGCTGTTTGGTTTTGGGTTTATGGCTAGTTAAGGGTGCGGTGTATATGTAAACATAATACGATTTTCACGGGATTCCACGGGTTCGGTTTTCAACGCGTTTTAATAAACTAATACATGGGTACGGGTTATTATTTTACGCGTTTAATTAACTTAACATGTATATTAATTACAAGACAATTAAACCAATAAATCATGACTTTTTATTACCAGATTAATTAAATTAATTTAACATGCTATATAATTAATTTAATTAGAACATAGACTTAGGTTTATTATTATAAATTAATAATACACGATTTAACCTAAGTATTTTTTATTATTTAATTTAGACAATAGTAATTAATTAATTATTAAACCATGACTTATAATTAATTAATTATCATGACTTAGGTTAATTATTTTACTATTAATACATAGTTAAACCTAAGTATATTAATCATGAAAATTAGACTAAGTAATTAATTAATTATTAAAACCATGACCAATAATTAATTAATTCTCATGAGTTAGGTTATAATAATATAATTAAAAATACATGTATTAACCTAAGTATTTTATACGCTTTAGTTTAATTAAATCATGTTTATATTTAATTAAATACTTTAAAACTATAGTTTATTTAATTCACATGAAATAATTAATAAATTATACCTTATAATCTCATGACTTAGAATATAAATCAGAAAACACTTTAGCTTATATTATTAGCTTAATAATCTAGCTTATTTCTATTTATGGAAACTTTCTATTTTTAAAAACTTATTTAATTAAGGCAGCTAATATATTTATGGAAACTTTCTATTTTTAGAAACATATCTAATTTAAGCAATAATTCTATTTTTGGAAACTTCCGATTTTTGGTAACTTTCTATTTTTGGAAACTATCTATTTTAGGAAACCTGCTATTTTTAGAAAGTTACTTATTATTACACAGCGAGTATAATAATACAAGAAATACAAGTAATACTTAATCAGAATATACATAATACACGATAAATACAGTATAATGTTAAAATCAGTAAAGTAAGACGTGAACATATAAAACAAGCTAAGACATGACTTAAAAACCAGTTACGTACTCAGTGATCAGATACTTATACACGTATGTATTTATGTAGCGTTAGTGACATCAAAGTAGGACTCTCTTCAGTTCGTCTTCTTCGTTCACTAGACATAAGGTACGGATTTTCGTCCTTTCAGTATGGACATTCTTTCCTTATTAGGATTCCCCGTATGCAGCCAATTGTTTTCCCAGTATTTGTTTTATATGTTTTTGAATTGCTTATGTTTAGTTAGAATACCTATAGCCATATACATGCATGAACAGTTTCACCTAGTTATGGAGGTACCATAAACATAACATTAGAGGCACTGATGTTATGACTTCACCACGACGGAGTGATTGCTCGTGGCGTCCCTTCAGCTTTTGGCCATATTATTATATTTATCATGTGGGGCGTATGGGTGCATCCTAGTTACATGTTTTTCAGCAGATTATTCAGTGTGAATGTGGTGTGTGCCTTGCATCCTTCACAAGGAGCTGATCCCTCCTACCCAAAACTAGTATATTAAATTAGAGGCAGCCCCTCTAATTTGCATGATGAGGTCACCCTTCCAAGTATTCATGCACGGTGGATTTTCATGACCTATATTGGCTAATGGTAAAACATGTAAATAGTTTTCATAAGATAAACATAAGGCTTTTCAAACTATAAACCAGTTTTATGAACACGTTCGAGATTTTCCAGGACTTTTACATTTCCGCTGCTATTAAGTCTTTATTATGCTTAGTTATTCATACTATGTCTATATCCGTGCACTGAGCATTTTGCTCAGCCGTTACTTTCCTTTCCATGTCCCAAAACGGCAGGTAACCTAGGGAAGACTCGAGCATTTGGAGGACGTGCATAGGATGGAAGCTGCTAGAGACTTCTTTTCCTTTTTGCCTTCATACACTTATGCTTGTTTAGTCTTTCATTCATTTCTTTTGCTTTACTATGTTTTGGGCCTATGTTTGGGAACCGATGTTTGATCCCGGTTATCCCTATGGTCATGTAATGTTTTAGACATTTATCCTTGTATGCTTTGATGACACGCAATAATTACGCGTGACATTCCATTATCAAAATGGGGTGTTACAGTGATGGTATCAGAGCCTAGGCTTCGACCTGTAGGCTGTAAAACTCGACCTGTGACTAGTGGGTAGTCACCAGGAGCTTGTTAAGCCAACGTTTGTTATTCTACGTATTGATATTTTCAACGCATTGTTGTTTTAACAATGATGTTTTCAGCACCTTGAGGTTTTAACCTTGATGTTTTCATCGATATTGTTGTACTAATATGGATGGACAACCGCCATTCATATTTAGTTATGTGTCATTGTTTCATGCATGACGTTCCTCGTGAACTGTAACTATGTGGACTGAAACTAAATAGTTCATAATTAGTCACATAAATTTTTTTCTGATATGTTTTGACAGATGAGTTTCATTTATTTATGTTTCATGTATCATTGTTGCAGGGATTATGACTAAGTAATGGTTGGTACAGGACTGGCCCTATTTAGTCGCATGTGCTTTTATCGAAACTTTTAACTTTGGGACCGACCCATAGGCGTCCCCTCGTCATGTCTTTTGTTTTGGGACCAACCCATAGGCGTCCCCTCATACATATAAGGTTTTTATAAACTACATTACGCATTCATGCACTGTTTTTCATGCATAAAATTTTTCTCTTGATTAATTGGCATAAAATTTTTTTTTCATGTCCCCTCATAAGTTAATATGTTTTATGTCAAGTATGTTTTCATACTGTCATGGTTAACTCCAGTTTCATGTTGATTATGTTATACACTCCTTCATGTTGAGTTGTTCCATGTTTCTTCATAAGGACTTGGTCTTCACGTGATTATGTCTTACGTCTCTTTTGCTGTCTTTGCTTCCATGCAAGACACTGTTGGAATTCATGTAAATTCTCCTTTCATGATAGTCATGGTTGGTTTTCATTGATCATGCTTTCAGGAAAATCATCTTCAATTTTGTGTCACCACACTTTAACGTTTCTCTATGCAACCAGAATGAGGTATATACTGGCATTGCCAGGTTATCATGATGGTTTTTCCTAACCGTTTAACCGATATACTTTTCTTAAATCATGACAAATGATCGACCCCATACCGATCATTTCATGTGCATTTCATGTGTACTCCATGTACCGTATTCCATGTGTATTACACGTACCTAAATCCATATGTATTTCACTTGCAATACTTCACGAGTATTCCATAGTCGATTCTGAATCATCTCAGGCATATGTCCACTTGCTGATATTCTACAAGATTGATGATGCCGCTCATAACTTGGAGATGTTACTAAAGGTTGATGCTGCTGATGTTTGAAGACGCTACGAGATGTTGAGGCTGTTCACAACCTGAAGATCCTACAAGAAGAAGACAAAGGCGTCAGAGCAAAGCAATTGGACGAGAAGATGCTTCACCATCAGACGATTTTCCATCAATCATTGTCCCTAATTCTTAGTTACATGCCACACGTCATTCGGCTGTCATTTCAGCCATATGAGTGCAAACCGGTACCAGTCGGCCACTCAGCTGAATAGTTACATGAATCACGGTCAGGAGAATGACCGTCATGGAATTGACAGACCGTACGATAGTAACCACTACTATGACAGAAACTATCCTAGAAATCGCAACCGAGGCTCCGGACGCGGACGTGATCAGACATACAAAGGATCAGTAGTCCAACCGATCCGCCAGACTGGCATAATAACCTAATATTGTTGTTCTATTGTTTTACGTCTCGAGACACATGTCAAGACATCAGTCAAGATACATGTCTCACGTATACTTTCTGAAGACACATGTCAAGACACCAGTCAAGACATATGTCATGCTTATAGTTCCAAGACACGAGTCAAGACACATGACTCACGTCCAATTATGGAACATTTCTAAGAAATTCATGGTACCCTCCAAGGGTATATCCATTTTGTTGGGCCATGTATTAATTAGGCCACAAGAAATTTAATACCATTACCGGCGCATCAGTGAGAACTGTCACGTTGCCGATGTCACTTTCATTTCTTTCACCATATTCCATATATTCATGACCATGAAGGACGCCTTTCATATTCCCACATATACGAAGGTTTTCCTTCAGCTTAATGATGAGATCCATGCTGCTAACGCATTTCCTCGGACAGACACGAGATGAATTTTATCCTAATTATGGACTATGAACAACACACCATGCTACGATTCATAATTATGTACAGTAGTGTTCAGGCCCCTGAATACATTCAGCTTGATTTTCCATCAGAAAAATATGAACAAATTATCTATGTTTTCCAAGCACGTGCTTTGTTAGCCATGATTTCTAAAATTTCCTAGCTGTCAGTAAGACACGACTATTGAAGTCCTTTTATGCATAACCAACGGATTATTCCAAAATTGTCCTTTACACTCCAGAAGAACCTTCAAGGAGAAGGACGGTAACATAAGATTATGTGTCGACTACCATCGATTTTAAACAAATCACCATTTACAACCGTTACTCTCCTCCACGTATTGACAAGATCAGATTCATGATCATGCTGCCAATAGTGACGAGTGAAAGAGCAGGACATGTCCATGACTGCTATTCGTACACGACTCGGTCATGCTAGATTTATGATTTTGAATTAATCTCATCATTGCTCCAACGGCATTATAAGAATGAGTTTACATGAACCCATAGCAAATTCATCAGTGTTTTCATTGAGGATAACCTGATTTCCTTTAAGCCTAGAGAAGAACAGGAAGACCATATCTACACTATGTTACAAATTCTATGACAAGAGAAAATTTTACCCTAGAAAATTTTCCAATATCAATTCTGTTTGATTACAGTGACACGCTGACTCACATGTGTTTCTACGGTTAATCTTACCATGACTCAGCTTATGCGTAAAGGAGAGAACCCTACACTACATTAGTTGTTCTAGAAAATCCTACGTTAGGAGAAGTCTAGATTTAGAGACTCAGAGTTTCGCAACCTTCTATGTATCAAGTTTCTACGAAGCAGGATATAGCTACGTCCATATCTAAGTACCTAACATACCAACAGGTTAAGATAGGACACCAACAGACTGGGATGTTTTCATCATCTGAAATTGTGAATTGAAATGGGACAAGATCTCCACGGATTTTGGTTACCAGTTTAACGCAAACTCAGAAGAAGCATGATGTTATCTGGTTTATTGCAAATAGTTTGATCAAGTCTGCAGAATCCTTACATCCGCAAGGATTTAAGAACCAACAGATTGATCGGACATGTTCTAGCCAAGGATCATCCGATCACTTGGAAATACCTCAATTATCGAGTCAGACAAATATTCATAATTATGCTCCTTATTTACTTCACGTCTTCATTTTAATTCCACGACTTTCTTTCACGCTCGCGTTCATGACACTATTCACTTTCATGATGGTATCTCGGCTTACGTTTGTACGTTCATTTTTCTCATTCTGGGAAGTTTTGCAAGAACTTGAGAGACCAGACCCAAGTTTATTGTAACTCCCTATCCTCAGATAGACGTTTCACGTCATATTCCACGTCTCACCTTGTAACGTTTGGCATTACCGCCATTATATTCTATGTTCACGATATGTTTCACATGTCATGTTCATTCCACGTTCCTCATATCATGATCAAGATATGTTACACATATCATGGATCACGATACATTTACTCATACTACACTCGTCATATCTCCACGTAGCACGTTCAAAATTTTTCACGTATCACGTTCAAATTTTTTCACGTACTACATTTCTTTATGTCTCGCACATCGTTGCTAATTATCAGTTAAGTTAGAGTGTTTTGCACGATAACGTTTCAGTTGCCTTACACGTTAATTCGTATTTCCTCGATCGAATTTAGGGGATCTACCTTACGTTGACCACCAAGAATTTCTTCGCATTTCAAGTCAAGGTCAGGAGGCCCAAGATTTATCTTTCGCGTCAAGATCTTGTGAAGGAACCGTTCCAAGAGGGAGGCCACTTGGAAACGGACAAGGTCATCCGGACTTCTTATCCGTTTTTCTCTCATCAGTTAGATATGTCCTTTCTGTGACGTCACGTTCCATGTCCTTTCAAGACATTTCACGTTCCACGTCACCTACACTTTTCGTTATCTTTCATACCTTTCCAGTTTGAGTCGGGTATGTTACGCTTCCAGTTACGTTATCTATAATTAGGGGACGAATTATTCTTTTTAGGGGGAAGAGTTGTAAAACCCGCATACTTTTACCATGAATAGTACATCTATAATCGTACGTACATGACTAGAACTTTCCTTTTATAGCATGTTTACGTTCACGAATAAGAATTTTACGTATTACGTACGTGTTAGAACACGATAAGTATTTATTACGTACGAACGCACAATAATTATTTAAACAATAATTAATCCCGAACATGCGATCATGAAATCATGAACGTAAATTAATCACGAGAGAATATTAATTACGTATTTATATTTATTACGAACACGAATAAATATATTGAGTCACGATCGAAAACTAATTAAATTACGTAAACTACGTAACACATAATCACGGACATTTAAACGATTATTATTATTACGTATATTTAATTTAACACGACAAGTAATTACATACGTAATGATTACGTTTAACACGTATTATGATAACTATGAACTTACGACATTTTATAACACGATTACGCGTACCTTTTAACAAGTTGCGTATTAAATAAAAATGCATAAGGGCTTTATTTGGGCTGTTAGACAAAGGAAACAATAAGTAATTGGGCTCAAGGCCCAATGGGGTTGATTAGTCGGCTTAAAAGAAAAAGAAAGGGACGGGGTACTTTTTTTATTTAGACAAAACCATGAAACCCTAAAAACATAGTAAACAACCGTTTGTTTTTTCCTCTTGTCCCTCTTTGCTTCCGTCGATCTACACCAAAAAGAAACATGGAACCGACGTGATTTTATCAAGAAGATCAAGGATTGAAGTTGTTTCGATATCCTAAACCCTAAAAACGCAAGTAAGAAACCCTAATTCTATTATTATCATATGTTGTTTTTTTTATTATTGATCTTTGAATCCGATCTTAAAAGGTTTTAAACATGTTATCTTGAAGTTAATAAAGGGGGGGGGGGGTTCGTTTGTGGGGTTGAGGTGGTTGTTTGGCACACAAACCGAGACCCTTAATGGTCTCGGTGACGGTTTCTGATCACCAGTCGCGACCCTATTGGGTAACGGCTGTGTTTTGTACTAACAGCGGCAACAGCGGCCTAGCAGGGGGAACCACTAGTTGCGGCCAGTGGTGAGGTCAGCCTGTCAGGGGTAACGCAGGGCTGTCAGGGGGGAACAGCATAACTGCCAGGGGTAACTGGCAGTTAGGGGGTTGTTTGGTTTTGGGTTTATGGCTAGTTAAGGGTGCGTCTGGCAGTCAGTTTAATAAGCATAATTAAGGGGATGTTTGGTTCGGTGTATATGTAAACATAATACGATTTTCATGGGATTCCATGGGTTCGGTTTTCAACGCGTTTTAATAAACTAATACATGGGTACATGTTATTATTTTACCCGTTTAATTAGCATAACACATATATTAATTACAAGACAATTAAACCAATAAATCATGACTTTTTATTACAAGATTAATTAAATTAATTTAACATGCTATATAATTAATTTAATTAGAACATGGACAGGTTTATTATTATAAATTAATAATACATGATTTAACCTAAGTATTTTTAATTATTTAATTTAGACTATAGTAATTAATTAATTATTAAACCATGACTTATAATTAATTAATTATCATGACTTAGGTTAATTACTTTACTATTAATACATAGTTAAACCTAAGTATTTTAATCATGAAAATTAGACTAAGTAATTAACTAATTATTAAAACCATGACCTATAATTAATTAATTCCCATGACTTAGGTTATATTAATATAATTAATAATACATGTATTAACCTAAGTATTTTATACGCTTTAATTTAATTAAATCATGCTTATATTTAATTAAGTAAATCATGCTTATATTTAATTAAATACTTTAAAACTATAGTTTATTTAATTCACATGAAATAATTAATAAACTATACCTTATAATCTCATGACTTAGAATATAAATCAGAAAACACTTTAGCTTATATTATTAGATTAATAATCTAGCTTATTTCTATTATGGAAACTTTCTATTTTTAGAAACTTATTTAATTAAGGCAGCTAATCTATTTATGGAAACTTTCTATTTTTAGAAACTTATCTATTTTAAGCAATAATTCTATTTTTGGAAAGTTTCTATTTTTGGTAACTTTCTATTTTGGAAACTTTCTATTTTAGGAAACCTGCTATTTTTAGAAAGTTACTTATTATTACACAGCGAGTATAATAATACAAGAAATACACGTAATACTTAATCAGAATATACAGAATACACGATAAATACAGTATAATATTAAAATCAGTAAAATAAGACGTGATCATATAAAACAAGCTAAGACATGACTTAAAAACCAGTTACGTACTCAGTGATCAAATACTTATACACGTATGTATTTATGTAGCGTTAGTGATATTGAAGTAGGACTCTCTTCCGTTCGTCTTCTTTTTTCACTGGACATAAGGTACGGATTTCCGTCCTTTCAGTATGGACATTCTTTCCTTATTAGGATTCCCCGTATGCAGTCAACTGTTTTCCCAGTATTTGTTTTATATGTTTTTGAATTGCTTATGTTTAGTTAGAATACCTATAGCCATATACATGCATGACCAGTTTCACCTAGTTATGGAGGTACCATAACCATAACATTAGAGGCACTGATGTTATGACTTCACCAAGGCAGAGTGATTGCTCGTGGCGTCCCTTCAGCTTTTGGCCATATTATTATATGTATCATGTGGGGCTTATGGGTGCATCCTAGTTACATGTTTTTCAGCAGATTATTCAGTGTGAATGTGGTGTGTGCCTTGCATCCTTCACAAGGAGCTGATCCCTCCTACCCAAAACCAGTATATTAAATTAGAGGCAGCCCCTCTAATTTTCATGATGAGGTCACCCCTCCAAGTATTCATGAACGGTGGATTTTCATGACCTATATTGGCTAATGGTAAAACATGTAAATAGTTTTCATAAGATAAACATAAGGCTTTTCAAACTATAAACCAGTTTTATGAACACGTTTCAGGTTTTCCAGGACATATACATTTCCGCTTCTATTAAGTCTTTATTATGCTTAGTCATTCATACTATGTCTATATCGGTGCACTGAGCGTTTTGCTCAGCCGTTACTTTCCTTTCCATGTCCCAAAATGGCAGGTAACCTAGGGAAGACTCGAGCATTTGGAGGACGTGCATAGGATGGAAGCTGCTTGAGACTTCTTTTCCTTTTTGCCTTCATACACTTATGCTTGTTTAGTCTTTCATTCATTTCTTTTGCTTTAATATGTTTTGGGCTTATGTTTAGGAACCGATGTTTGATTCCAGTTATCCCTATGGTCATGTAATGTTTTGGACATTTATCCTTGTATGCTTTGATGACACGCCATAATTACGCGTGGTATTCCATTATCAAAATGTGGTGTTACATGGACACTGACGGTCTTATAGTTGCCATCACAAACAATGTCGCATATCAATTTGATGATCTGGATGCATACGACTCGCACTGTGATGATTTCAATACCGCTAAGGCAACTCTCATGGCAAATCTTTCACTTTATGGAGCTGATACAATTTCTGAGGTACCAAATACTGCCACGGATACTAGTATTGTACCTTATCAAGTTGAGCAAGTGTCTGAGTATCCGGAACAGCCTCCGGTGGTTAGTAACTCAAACTAGGAGACAAACAATGATAGCAATATCAATGCAAGTCCCCAGACTTTGAGTGAACCCCAACCGGGAGCTATTACGACTCAAATTCGTTTGCTCAACCCGATTTGGTTATGGTGTCGGCATCTTTGCTTAGCCAAATGAATAATGCGATCCTTGAAACCCTCAGTGTTAATCAGACTTTATGAAAGTCCCTAATCAATGCTAGAAACACTAAACTTAACTAATCAACACAAGTTAATACTTTTCAAATGTAATCTTATCATTGTATAATAAAGAATTACAAGTGTTATGGATAACACCATTTGATGACAATGTGTTGTGCACACTTCGAACAACTATAAACCCTAACTTATGAATACAGTCTCAGCTGTTTGATTCAATAAGTTCTAAGCATTAATGTTATGAATATTCTCAAAGTGTTAAACATTAATGCTGGGATACACATCCTATTTATAGTGATACGAGGTTGACCTAAATAGTACTTGATGGTGACTACACAAGATATTCACTTTTCAGACATCAGTCACATGAGGCTCTTCTATTCTTGGTAGTCTGCCATTATGCTTTAAGGAAACAGTTCTTGAAACAGTTTCCTTTTTTTCATTGACTCGAACACACAAATGGCATGTCCAAAGTGTGATGAGTGTTAACAGGGTATTGCCACCCCTGTTAACCCTCAACCCCTTAGAGTCCTTGATACATCTTGGATGTTATCCATCACAGCCAATGAGTATGTCTTCAAGTAATGTTTGACTTCCTTGACAACGTCTCTGACATGGAATCCTCTGAGGTTGCTCATAGGGACTTGGATCTCTGTGAGTCTTGCGATACTTGCCTGCCTCCTAGGCACAGGCAAGGGACTATCTTAACAGCTTAATTATGTTTAAATCTATGATCAGGGAATCTAACAAACTTAGATTCCCAACAATCTCCCCCTATTTAAACATAAATGTAGCTAGATCTATCTAAGTTAAGGTAAGTTAGATAACAGCTTCTTCTTACTTGTAACAGATCTAAACAAACATATCTCATGATTTTATTCCTACTTAAAGAAAAATTACAAGTACATTACAAAAGTGAAATAAAATGTGAAGGTAGAATTGAGCTATGAATTTCTTCAATAGTCATCATTTTTGATCTTTTCTTCAGCTTCAGCTATGTCTGATCTAGTATCTAATTCTGCCTACAAAGCTTTTGCAAAAACTTTGGAATACTCTGTATTAATCTTGAGTCTCTTCTTGAGACAGAGCAGCTGAATTGTTGATGCCAAGACAAGCTCATCTTCTTTTTGAAATGCATACTGGCAAGCTCTGTTCATGAATGCCATTCCTCTTTCAGGCTCTGTGTATGTCTGACCATCAACAGGGCCAACTATACCATTTGGTAGGATCAAATCCCTGTGCATTCCATCCATTTAAACATCATCTATGACAAAAGTTTCCTTAACAAGTTGAGAAACTCTTTTTCATTTCTTACCAGTCTTTGGGGGTTCTTGTTCAAAAAGCTGTGGTGGGGGATCTATTTTGAATTTGACAGCCGTTTCTTTGATCCAGGTAAACTTAGACTTAAGAGTCTTAAGCAGAAGAAAATTAGCCTGTCCAGTTCTTTTGGCAACTAAAGCTTCAAGTTCAAACCATTCAGATAACCCAAGTGTCTTTAGCCTGAAGTCCTCAAATACATTCATGTTTCCCTGTTGGTTGTCTCTCCACAAGATCATCTTTGGGGTGTTGGTGGATTTGTGAATTGTGTATTTGAACTTGGTTATCTTGCTAGGTGCATACCTGTTGTTAATGCAGGCATCATAATCAGCTTTGACTTTTCTTAGTGCCTCTTCACGTTTAGCTTCCATTTCCCTCCACCTTTGTCTCTGCTTCTCCCTTTCAAGTGGAGTCATCTTCCTCAGAGTAGCCTTATTCAGTTCTTTGGCTGTCTTGAGTTCATTTTGTCTTTTGAATTCCTCAGCCTGTTTCTCTATTTCTTCAGGTGTTAAAGGATTCTCATTGGAAGGTGTAAAGGTTGAAAATTGGGAAAGGTCTGTGGTGGATCCTCCTATCTCTAGCATCGCAGCTATCTTCTTTAGTTTGGTGTCTGTGTCAACCAAAACTATCTCCTTTCCTTTCTTCGAGACAGAGGATTCCATACTCATGTTTTTCAAAACTTCAGCTCTTCTGATAAACGCTGTCTGAGCCCGAGTTTGTATTGCTAGGGAAGGGAGCTAACAATGAACTTTAGCTTCTTGGCAGCTGGTTCACCATCATCCCCAGACTCGCTGGTGTTAACCAAAGTCAGGGACTTTGATGAATCAACTCCATCTTGATTCTGTTGCTCCCCCTGAGTGTTATCCTCATCATCAGGTATGATAACAAGTGTGATGACTTGGAGGGGGACAGGTGAAGAAATGGTGTTGTCAGCGGATGTGGAGCCTTGTTTAGCAGATTCAAGGTTAAGTACCGTTTCCTTCTCCCCCTCACGTTCATCCTGTCTACGTAGATGTTTGGATGAACGTGTTTGAAAGTGCCTTGCAATCTGTTCAACAGAGGAAGCCATAGCACGTTGCCTTTTCCTTCTCCCCCTCACGTTCATCCTGTCTACGTAGAAGGTTGTTGGGGATTTTGTGAATGCTTCACTAACAACACAATTTAGCATGAAGTTAACCAGAACTGAGTAGGTGTCATTTGGAGCCTTGATCCATCCAATGGAGTTTTTTGATGCAAGGATGCTTTCGTTGAGTTTGAAGTTAACATTTGCTGCCGTGGGAATGGGAAAAGCCATGGATTCAAGGTCAAAGAAGAATTAAAATGGAGGATGGTTTTAGAGAGAGAAGAACTTAGAGAGAGAAAAAGATTTGTGAAATGAGAATAGTGGTAGGTGAGGAGAGACGAGAGACAATATATATATTCAAGTAAGTAAACAATTATTCAACCGCATTTAATGCTAAGTGGGAAAATGACTGCTCATGTGGTTCCTTTGACCTTTCAAAACTTATTTGTCTCCTCGTTATTCGAAAAATAAATGATTAAATATTGAGAATGTTTTTTGCATTTACTTGGAAAGTAACTACCTAGTTTCATGTGAAAAAATTTAATATAGAATCAGTCATTTAATGAACACATTTATTATCAAGCCACAGGCTTTGAGATATTGAGCATCCCTAGCTCAGCAACTAGCTTGTTGAACGAAGGTTCAGCCAAAGGCTTTGTGAAAATATCAGCTAGTTGCAGCTCTGTGGGAACAAAGTGCAACTCAATATCTCCCTTCATTATGTGATCCCTGATAAAATGATACCTGATATCAATGTGTTTGGTACGAGAGTGAAGAACAGGGTTGTTGGAGATGGCAATGGCGCTGGTGTTGTCACAAAAGATTGGCACTTTGTCATATAAGATTTCATAGTCAGCCAATTGATTTTTCATCCAGAGCACCTGAGCACAACAGCTGGCTGCATCGACATATTCTGCTTCAGCTGAAGACATAGCCACAGAGTTTTGCTTCTTAGCACTCCATCCAACCTATTTTCCTCCTAGGATTTGACAGCTGCCTGAGGTGCTTTTCCTGTCAATACAACATCCAGCATAGTCTTAATCTGAATAGGCCTTTAGATCAAAGCCTGATTCCTTGGGATACCATAGACCTAGGGATGGTGTTCCTTTGAGATACCTGAACATTTTATTAACAGCTACTAGATGGGATTCTTTTGGGTTAGCTTGGTACCTTGCACAGAGACATATGGAGAATTGGATATTAGGACGACTAGCTGTCAGATACATGAGTGACCCAATCATGCCTCTATATAAAGTCTCATTAACAGAGACCCCTGACTCATCAGGGCCCAAGTTGTTGGGTGGAAGCATGGGGCATTTCACTGATGCACAATCAGCTAAGTCATATTTTTTAAGTAAATCCTTAACATACTTTTCTTGACAAATTGAAATTCCCTTAGGACATTGTTTAATTTGAAAACCCAAAAAGTAAGTTAATTTACCCATCATACTCATCTCATATTTCTTGGTCATTAATTTAGCAAATCTCTTACTAAGATTAACATTTTTTGACCCAAAGATGATATCATCCACATAAATCTGCACAATGATGAAATCACTCTTATCCTTAAAGGTAAAGAGTGTTTTATCAATAGAACCGCTGAAAAATTTGTTTTCAGTTAAGAAATTAGAAAGAGTTTCATACCATGCTCTTGGAGCTTGTTTCAGCCCATACATGGCTTTGTGTAATCTGTACACATGATTGGGAAACTTGTTGTTCTCAAATCCTTCAGGTTGTTCAACATACACTTCCTCGGCCAAATCTCCATTGAGTAATGCACTCTTAACATCCATCTAATACATAGTGAAGTTCATATAAGCAGCATAAGCCAGGAAGATTCTGATGGCTTCAAGTCTTGCAACAGGAGCAAATGTTTCATCATAATCAATTCCTTCAGTCTGAGTATACCCCTGTGCCACCAGTCTGGCCTTGTTATTGATGATGTTTCTAATTTCATCCATCTTATATCTGTAGATCCATCTAGTGCCTGTGATATTCTTTCCAGGTGGAGCTGGCACTAGTGTCCATACTTTGTTCCTTTTGAACTGATTGATTTCTTCTTGCATAGCAGCTACCCACCCATCTTCTACAAGAGCCTCAACTACTCTCTTAGGTTCTATTTGTAAGAGAAATTCAGCAAAGAGACATTCATTGGCTGAGGCAGATTCTGAGTCATGAATTCGCTGTCTAGTGGTAACCGCTGCATTAGGTTCCCCAATAATGTTGACAAGAAGAATGTGTTGATCTCTTGACAACTTATTTTGAGGAGCTAGGGACTCAAGGACAAGAACACTTGTGGGGACAGCTGGTACTATTTGAGTTTCATCCTACTGACTAGGAGGGCTTTCTTCAAAGACTACTTCAGTGTCAGAGTCTACTTCAGCCATATAAAGAGGTACAAGTTCATTATCAGCAGGAGATTCTTCAGGGATTTCAAGAATTGGTGAGTCATCAATAGCAGTAGAAGAAGAAGGACTACAAGATGTCTGAGGTTCTTCTTCATCAAGTTCCTGAGAGGTAGGAACTTCTATGTTGTGAGTAGACAGAGGGTCAAAAGCAGGAACATAAGGAGTAAGAGTGTTGGAGTGATGATGGTGATGACTGACTGGTCTAGGATCGGAGAATTCATCACTTGGGAAATACACATTTTCATTAAAATCAATCTATTCACCCTCTCTTCCAGTTCTCTGTATGACATCATCATCTTCATTGAATCTGACATGAAAGGTTTCTTCTACTTCTTGTCTTCTGATGTTGAATACTCTGAAGGCTTTGGTTGTTGGAGAGTATCCTAAGAAGAAACCATCATCAGCTTTTTCATCAAATTTTCCAAGTTTATCCCTGTAGTTGTAAATGAACACAGGGCATCCAAAAACATGAAAATAGCTGATATCTGGAGATCTTTTTCTGAAAACTTCATAGGAAGTTTTACCATGTCTTTTGACAATGATTGATCTATTTTATGTGTAGCAGGCAATGTGAACATCTTCTCCCTAAAATTGCTTTGGTAAGGCTGCACCATTCAACATGGTTCTGGCTTCTTCAATCAAATTCCTGTTTCTTCTTTTGTGACAATCCGTCAATTTATGGTTGATATTTTATTCTCAATATTTATTTGAAAACATTATTTTAATGTTGCATTATGAACTCACTTATTTTTGGGAAGAAATTTAGATTTACGTCTTGGAGTAGCCTCGACTACGTCTAAACCGGAGGATTCAACGTTACGTGCTTACGTTTACATACACCGTTTTGGTGACAGTCCGACATTTCAGAAAATAAATTTATCCGTGAATATTATTTTGGGATTTTAATTTTGAGTTGATTCATAAACCAACAAATTTACGAGAAGAAATTAGGACTTACGATTTTGATTTAACGTCCTTTACAACTAAACCGGAAACCTTAGGATTACGTATTTACGTTTTCGAACTCCGTTTTTGATGAGACAATTTTTATTAGATTCGTTTTGTGCCGTTGATTCATAATTTAAAAAACGTTTTTCGTAAAACGACCCGAGGGCATGCAAATCGAGGAAACTAGAATCGAGAAATACCCGTAAATTAGCGGGATGGGACAAACCAAGTTTATCCCACCCCACTAACTAAAAGGGACACCACATCATTTGATGTGGCACCCTTGTAACAAAATAGCTTACACTTGTAAGAATAAGCTTAACAAGTAAGCTACTTATCCCACTAAACCACAAAACCACTAACACTTACCATATGCTTCCATTTTCACATGCAAACCACCTCAAAATCCTCTCATCTCTCTCTCTAAATTCGTCCAACATCACCACAAAATCACCATTATCATCAATTTTTAACCTACAACTTAAGCTATAATCAACATATGTTGATAGCTAATTAAAAAGATAAAGATTGGAGGTGATTGTAACTTGTAAAAAAGGAGTTTTCATGGAGGTCTTTGGGATGATTTTCAAGAAGGAGTTTAGGGATGATTTCATGGAGGTTTTCATCCATTTGAAGGACCAAAGAAGTTGTCTTAAAAGGTTGAAGGTTTGTAACAAGGAACCAAGCCTTGTTCATCATAAACCTCATCTTTTCATCACTATTGGTGGTATAAAGATTGTCCTCCTCATCCTCTTGTTATTTTTGGTTATGTAATCATGTATTTTATTTCCTATTGTATATTTTTATGATGATTATATGATGATAAAAATATTGTGTGGGGATTTGGTGTTGATAAACATGCTTAAAAAGATGAAAAACTATAAGAAACAAGGCTAAAATCTTGTCTAAATTTGTTGGCTGTATAAAACAGTAAAGAAACATGTCATGAACTGATAAAATGATGAAGTAAAATTGATATACAGTAAGCTATGAGTCTTGTACACATGTGAGAATTGGCCATGCAATGGAATCATTGAAATGAGTGAGATATGATCAAAACAAGTTTAAGATACAAATCTGAGTTCACTGTTTTGGACGATTTTTAGAAACTACTTAGAAGATGATTCAACAGTAGCTATAGAAGAGTTAAATGGAGCACATATCATTTATTTTATGTGATAAAAATTTGAGCTTCTATCTCCATATAGAACTCTAGATATGGTAGTTTTGGTGAAGATGAAAATAAAAATCAGATTTTGAGAATTAATGTTTATTATTATTATATAAGCACTCAAAATTATATTGTATAAAATGTAAAATAAAAACCCACTAACTTATAGATTTTATTTATATAAATATGTAAAAGGTTAAATAAGTGTATAAATTATAAAAATGATAATGGAATAATACTTATAAGTAATAAAAACTATAAACTTGATTTTTACGACTTTTCGGCTATCACCGTAAAATTAACGTTTTTCGCCAATTAAAACTTAGACGATCAAACCCGTCTAATGTAAACTTTTATAAAACTCATATACTGATATATAAACATATATAACAAGTAAAAACCGATAAAACCCGAACTATAGGACATACGGACATTAACGAGCTAAGTTAACATATTGGACTAATAATACAACAAAATGGACTAAAACACTTATAAACGTATTTATTGGGCTTAACCCATTTAGGCCCAACTTGTAAAGTGTAGATACTGATAATATAAGTATAACATGTATTAAAACAAGTTAAAGAACTTATAATAAGTTTATTGGACCTAAAACACGTAAATGGGTAAAACTAGTAAACTAGTATAAAAGTTACCGACACATAACACTAAAATGAGCAAACGAGAATATGTAAACCCACTTGATCATCATATATATAAAATCATCATATGTATAAATAATTGTTATTTTTATAAAGTCATTGGACATGAGTCTAAGACGAGTATTATTTGTCTAGGTTTCCGTGATTGAAGCACGTACCGTACGCCCGAATTGCCGACAACCCGCCTTCCCACATCAACGTGAGTTCATAGCCTCGCACTCTTTTAAATGTTTTTATAAATGTTTTATATACCCGCGAGGGAGATAACATGTTAGATTTTATGAAATAGGACACCATTTGTCCCGATTGTTTGTTTATTGATGTGGACCCGACTGATTCTATGACCCGAGTATATGACCCGATAAATGATTAAAGGACCCGATAGATGAAATAAAATGGATTATTAAAGTTAGGTTATGTCACTAAAAGTCCCATTAGCATGAATTGTGAACTACCGGGATTTGGTAGACGCTTTTGCATATAATAGTACTATTTGGGGACGATCACCCCAGTTCGCGCCTTGACGGTTGATCCCCGTCGTGCCACATTGATTGGTAAGCGAATTTATGTATGAGAAGATTTCCATAGTGTGACCTTTGTGACGACACGCTACTTTAGATGGGCAAATTGAGTATCGGGTTAGCTACCCGTTGTTTGGTTTAGTAAGGTAACAATGTCATGCGGCTTATAATAATCCAAACTAACAAAATACTACTAGACGCTCCGAATTACGATGTATTGCCTGACTAGCAATACAGGGTCATATTATTGATATTATGTTCGTGTTTTGGTTTTCATAACCATATTCATATAACGGTTTTTATTTTCATACAACGTCATAAGACGTATTGTATGATGTTTTTACGACATTGGCTCGTATAATGATTTTTAAGGCAAATGCCTATATTATGATTTTCGATAAGGATTTGTATAAAATGACTTTGGCTATTTTATTGCCTATTAAAATGATTTGTACAAAATGATTTTCAGTAATAATTTTATACTGATATTATATTGATGGATTTCATTAAACTCTATGAATTCACTCGGCGTTATCGCTGACCTTTTCTTTTAACATGTTTTATCTCAGGTACTTGAAGGTAATTCTCGGGAAGACGACAAGAATTCATGGCCCGCACTTAAACAATATTTTCCATTCAAAATGCTTTGTAAAACTTTGTATGAAATGTAATGACTTGGGACCGATGTAACTTTGATATTTATGAATGGAAATTATTTATTATTAAACGACGCGATTTTTATGCGTTGTCTATGATGTGAGTAATGTGCTATCCCGTAACACCAACTAGTCTTCCGCTGTATTAAGTTGTATAAATTTGGGGGTGTTACAGTTTCGTACAGAGCTCTCGTTATAGAGAACGAAAGATTTTTAAAACTAAGGTTTTGAATAAAACATTTCAAAATCTTTTAACTATAAACATTTTTCTAAAAATGTCTAAAAATCTTTTGACTATAACGGTACCGAAGAATTCCCGAGTTACCGACAAGGCCAGAGTGAGAAGTATTATTTTAATATATATATATATATAACTTGGATTATATATATATGTTGTAATTTGATTACATGATTGTTTGATGATTATCTTGATATTTATACGAGGTATTTATACGACGTAGATTTTCACAAGGAACCCTAAATCCCCTAGTAAATTAATCAAAGCTATTCTCCTAGGAATTCTAGCTATCCTAGATCTAAACCAAGTTGTGAATATTTATAATCCCAACAAATGGTTGATATTCGTAGAAATGTAGATATTAGTTGATTGTGATATTGAAAAAGAATTGGCGAGATTAAATCTGATATCGATGTCATGACGATCTTTCCTTATAGAGTGGAGTTTGACAAAATGTTACCACCTAGAAAGGTGTCATCTGATTCGTTGTCATCCAATTCTTAAATTGAAATCGAAAGGGTGAATGTTGCACTTGAGGCTGTCATTGGAACCATTACCCAAAAGCCTCATGCCACTAGTACCTTTCCGAGAAGTCTAATTGAATGTATGAGTCATCTCATACTAATGACTCATTTGATAATTGTTGTTGCAAGAGTTATAGGATTGGAAATTAAGTGTTGATCATATCGAGCTTTTATTGCCCTATTAAGGCCTAAGAATAAAGTTGAAGTATTGGAGAATGAATTAGGATATCGAGTTGAGTGTAAGTTGATTGAAACTTGAATAAATTAAAACTTAACCCGTATGGAATATGAGATTGTTAAGAGGAAGTCGTTAAGTCTTGTGATTGAATTATAAGGTTTTAATTGATTTTTGATTCGTGTTAAGGGTTGTTCCTAAGCCATTGTCCACTAACGAGGATGCCCAGTGTCCAAGAAATAAATTGAAGAAATCTTCTTCTGAATTGGGACCGATGGATCTTCCGGGACAGGAAGGACACCTAATGACTCTTGTAGATTAATATTCATTGTGGTATCTTTTAAAAATAATCCCTAACTTAACTGTGACATCAGTTGGTAGGATGAGTTCTGAGAATTGTATGACATAGTGACACGTAATGTGTTACGGTACAATTTTGACTTGTTTGTAATTAATGAAAAGACTACCTTTGATTGCTAAATTCTACATGTATCGATGTTATCTATCTTTTCTTGCTTCATCCTGATGTTCGCATTAGTGATGCAACTGTTGAACAAGTACTCATCTTGAATCGAGTTACGTTGTGAATTATTCTTTTGAGTGCCATCGAGATCATGAACCTCATGATTAATTGGCTAAGCTCATTTCATATTGTATTGTAGTTAAGTTTTTGGGGAATAAGCTTTCATCACTCTTTTGCAGATCACTCATTGTTTTTATAAGACAAAACAGTATCCATTGAGAAAAACTGAGTTTTCATCACTATAAGGATTATTCAAAGTAAGATTTATAAGTGATTGATATCAAAATGAAGTTGTTTATGAGACGCTTTGGAAACTTAATTACTTCCATAACAAAGAAAACCTTTGTAAATATATTTTTGATTCTTATTTAAGAATTAAGCATGAAAATGTTTTTATTATAAACATGATGATAAAATTTTGACGAACTGAGTATTGCATCGTTAATCTTGAAATTGTATATAGTTGCGCGCCTACGTACAATTTGGAATGGACCATGCAAGGCTGATTAGTAGTCACCATAAAACTAATGAATAAACACTACATTTTCTTTGAAGATTGTGAAAGATTAAATTTGATGAGATCTGCAAGAAGTGAAAAATAGGGACATAGTGTTAGGGATACCTACATATGTGCCTGTAGCATCTACTCTTCCGAGTCGAATCTACTCATCTGTGGAAATTGTCTTATTTGACAATTGACAATTCTTTCTTGTCCCATTTTTCCCGTAGTGAGATTCTTAGGAAAAGTATCTGATTACCGAATGTTGATACCCGACTGGATGTATCGACGTTCTTATCATTTCTTTTGATCTGATTTCATTTGAATGACCTGGGTAACGATCCGAGGAGCTTTCGAATGCGTACTCAAATTATGAAAACATGGGATATATTCATATTCATTAAATGTTTTCATCTGTATCTGATTTGAAATTCTCTCGCATAGATTATGCGTTGACCTTACCCTTTTAATAGTAGTTGTGTATCCTAATATCCCTAAATTTGTGAAGGATTATGAATTATTATTAGTCTTTTGAGATGTTCACATCTTATCGACGGCAATGCAACTAGAAAGTTGATAGTGCCCGTAGAATGAATTGGTTGATTATGACATAACGACATTGTCTTAATTGATGGGAACTCGAGTAGAATTCCCCTAAATGATAAGATGTTGATTATCAAAAGTGATCTAAATAATTCTTGATGAATGGCCATATCCTGCATTTAGACTTGAAATTATACCGTGAATGGTTATGAACTAGTTATAGATATTGTAATCTAGAAGAACCTAAAATGAATTTATTAAAAGATGTTTATGTTATCTGAAACTTTAGTAAGTATTTGTTGATGAATTACCTAGACTTTCGCCATTAAGGCAAGTTGAATTTGGTATTGATTATAATCCCGGTGCTGCACCTATGGCATATGCACTGAACGTCAGCACCATCTGAATTAAAGGAATTACCATACAACTGAGAGAGTTGTCGGAGAAAGCTTTTATTCTACCAAGCTCGTCATTATGAAGAGCTATGGTGTTATCATTCCTTATATTTATAGATTACTGTGAACTGAGTAAATTGACAATCGAAAACGATATCCATAACTCGAAATGGAAGATTTGTTCGATCATTTACAAGGTTTTTGATCCTTAGCATAGTTATCATCAACTTCGCATCTGCGAAAAGGATTATCTATTCCAATCACTACATCCGGTACTTGTAATGAACGTTATGAGTTTCACGTGATGTCGTTTGGATTGACAATGCATATGTAGTATTCACAAATATGATGAATCACGTGTGTAGGCTGTAATTTGATAAATTCATGCTCGTGATCATTAAGGACTATTTATTTGTTTGTTTATAAGAATAAGAATGAGTTAATAATTAGTTATAGACTGCCCTAAATTGGCTGAACGATAAAAACTTGTACCTTAAATATTTAACATATGATTAGAGACTTAAACCTTTACATTATTTGACTATGTGATTAATAGATAATGGAATCTATATTGACTTTTCAAAGATTTGAGCCATTAAGGCTTAGGGTTATAACAAAAAGAAAATGGAAATATGTTTTGACAAATGTTTTAACAAAGAACTTTAAGGGATTATTCCTTTATAACCAAAACATTTAACTAAACTTCTGTTTAGGGGTAAATGTTTTTGCATACCTTAAGACAACCTAAGAAGGAATGAGAAAACCATTTAAACCATGACTTGAAATTTGAAACGATAATTTTTGCTTTTCAACTAAGAAAATTTTGACCAAAGTATAACCAAAGATTTGTCGAACATTTTCGGATCTTATTAATTATTTTAATTATTTTTGATAAATCAACAAAAATCTTGTTAATTAAATTCAAATTATTTTGAACATTTTATATAATTGGTCGAACTAAGAAATTTAAAATTTTTACGTTTACGTTTCATAAAAATTAAATAATTATTGTTAATTTACATGTAATAATTATCGACGCTTTAAACACGTCAGATTAGGCAAAACTGATAAAAATGATAGTAGAGACGAAACTAAAACAGAGAAAATGTGAAGAAATAATTTTTGAATAAATACGGACATGATAACTATTTCATCAGGAAAGTGAACGTAATTACTAACACATTATGTATAAAAGATAAAGAGCCAATTAGGACACGTTCCTTAATGATGAAGGTGCAATATAAATTGCTGAACGGTATAAAAATAAACAATGCTTGTAAGAAGGATAATATGGATAATAAAAAGGGGTTCGCGGCTAATGTGAACCATTAGAATTAAGAAGCCGATGGCGTTAAATGTATAAAATGCCACTTGTGATTGTCTAAATATGGAGGATTGTGAGATATAGTTATGTTGGAATTTGTAAGTATAAGTATTATATTTATGTCATTTCTGACTAAAAGTATCTTTGTCTGAAGAAGTTGTACTAATGGCAAATTATGAAGGCAGACATCGCCTCATACATTAGTTAACGTCTAGCTATTGCAAAGGTCATCATCTGAATTTGATTCGATTTGGGTCATCGTCAACAGACTGACCAAATCTTCTAATATCATTCCTGTTAATGATAAATGCAAAAGAGTTAGGTAAACATAGTGTGCCTGTATCGAACATCTATATCAAGATCCTCGCTTCGCATCGAATTTCTAGAGATTTGCTCAGAAGTCATTGAGAACGAACCTTGATGAGAGTACTATGTACCACCCCAATCGAAGGAACGAGGTAAAGTAACGATACAAAGTAATATAAGTGCTGTTTTATGTTTGAGTTATTGACCTTTGGTAATGAACCATATAATCGTTTTCCTTTGGAAGGATTATCATTGATAATCATCGTATTAGGATCAAGATCGAATCTTGTTAGGATCAAAATATTAGAGCATCTGTAAGCAGGAGTTGAGATGAAGACACCCGACATACACCCATTGTGAGTTGGACATGTCTTTTAGGTTTAAGGTTTCCTATGATGGCGAACCTAACCTTACAAAATACCCGACCCGCGAGATCTGAAATGATTGTTGAAATTAGGATTTGATTATTGACTGCCGATAGTGGGCAGGAGGTTATGTGAATATGAAATGTAGATTTTGAAGTGCCAGATGGGTAGCGAAGTTATGCCAAAATTTTAACATTGGAAAAATGAATTCATGATCTGACAAATCATGGGATATAAGTCCCCGTTGTATGGGACCATTGAGATAATGTAAAAGATTGGTTTGAAAGGCATATAAGCTGGCTCTACCCAAGGACTTCAAGAGATGCGTGAATTATGTTTCCTATATCGAACTTGATGGAATATCTATCAAGTGAAAATCTAAATTCTTCTTAATAAAGCTTAGATCAGCGAAAAGTTGCATTCATCAGAAACCCGTGAACATCATGGATAGAGAAAGTAAGTCAACATTTAGCCTCATCTTATTCCCCTAGTTATGTTTGATGAAACTCGCGTATTGTAATGAATTACACTTGTGAGAAAAGAACGAATGTGGAGGAAATACCCACATGGCTTTAACTCTATAAGAAGCGAGTAGTAAGGTAAGATGATCTTTGAGGACAAAGATCCTGTTTAGGGGTAAATGCTGTGACAATCCGTCAATTTATGGTTGATATTTTATTCTCAATATTTATTTGAAAACATTATTGTAATGTTGGATTATGAACTCACTTATTTTTGGGAAGAAAATTGGATTTACGTCTTGGAGTAGCCTCGATTACGTCTAAACCGGAGGATTCAACGTTACGTGCTTACGTTTACATACACCATTTTGGTGACAGTCCGACATTCAGAAAATAAATTTATCCGTGAATATTATTTTGGGATTTTAATTTTGAGTTGATTCATAAACTCACAAATTTACGAGAAGAGATTAGGACTTACGATTTTGATTTAACGTTCTTTACGACTAAACCGGAAACCTTAGGATTACGTATTTACGTTTTCGAACTCCGTTTTTGATAAGACAATTTTTATTAGATTCGTTTTGTGCCGTTGATTCATAATTTAAAAAACGTTTTTCGTGAAACGACCCGAGGGCACGCAAATCGAGGAAACTAGAATCGAGGAATACCCGTAAATTAGCGGGATGGGACAAAACAAGTTTATCCCACCCCACTAACTAAAAGGGACACCACATCATTTGATGTGGCACCCTTGTAACAAAATAGCTTACACTTGTAAGCATAAGCTTAACAAGTAAGCTACTTATCCCACTAACCCACAAAACCACTAACACTTACCATATGCTTCCATTTTCACATGCAAACCACCTCAAAATCCTCTCATCTCTCTCTCTAAATTCGTCCAACATCACCACAAAATCACCATTATCATCAATTTTTAACCTACAACTTAAGCTATAATCAACATATGTTAGCTAATTAAAAAGATAAAGATTGGAGGTGATTGTAACTTGTAAAAAAGGAGTTTTCATGGAGGTCTTTGGGATGATTTTTAAGAAGGAGTTTAGGGATGATTTCATGGAGGTTTTCATCCATTTGAAGGACCAAAGAAGTTGTCTTAAAAGGTTGAAGGTTTGGTAACAAGGAACCAAGCCTTGTTCATCATAAACCTCATCTTTTCATCACTATTGGTGGTATAAAGATTGTCCTCCTCATCCTCTTGTTACTTTTGGTTATGTAATCATGTATTTTATTTCCTATTGTATATGTTTATGATGATTATATGATGATAAAAATATTGTGTGGGGATTTGGTGTTGATAAACATGCTTAAAAAGATGAAAAACTATAAGAAACAAGGCTAAAATCTTGTGTAAATTTGTTGGCTGTATAAAACAGTAAAGAAACATGTCATGAACTGATAAAATGATGAAGTATAATTGATATACAGTAAGCTATGAGTCTTGTACACATGTGAGAATTGGTCATGCAATGGAATCATTGTAATGAGTGAGATATGATCAAAACAAGTTTAAGATACAAATCTGAGTTCACTGTTTTGGACGATTTTTAGAAAATCCTTAGAAGATGATTCAACAGTAGCTATAGAAGAGTTAAATGGAGAACATATCATGTAGTTTATGTGATAAAAATTTGAGCTTCTATCTCCATATATAACTCTAGATATGGCAGTTTTGGTGAAGATGAAAATAAAAATCAGATTTTGAGAATTAATGTTTATTATTATTATATAAGCACTCAAAATTATATTGTATAAAATGTAAAATAAAAACCCACTAACATACGGATTTTATTTATATAAATATGTAAAAGGTTAAATAAGTGTATAAATTATAAAAATGGTAATGGAATAATACTTATAAGTAATAAAAACTATAAACTTGATTTTTACGACTTTTTGGCTATCACCGTAAAATTAACGTTTTTCGCCAATTAAAACTTAGACGATCAAACCTGTCTAATGTAAAGTTTTTAAAAGTCATATACTGATATATAAGTATCTAAAACAAGTAAAAACCGATAAAACCCGAACTTTAGGACATACGGACATTAACGAGCTAAGTTAACATATTGGACTAATAATACAACAAAATGGACTAAAACACTTATAAACTTATTTATTGGGCTTAACCCATTTAGGCCCAACTTGTAAAGTGTAGATACTGATAATATAAGTATAACATGGATTAAAACAAGTTAAAGAACGTATAATAAGTTTATTGGACCTAAAACACGTAAATGGGTAAACCTAGTAAACTAGTATAAAAGTTACCGACACATAACACTAAAATGAGCAAACGAGAATATGTAAACCCACTTGATCATCATATATATAAAATCATCATATGTATACATAATTTTTATTTTTATAAAGTCATTGGACATGAGTCTAAGACGAGTATTATTTGTCTAGGTTTCCGTGATTGAAGCACGTACCGTACGCCCGAATTGCCGACAACCCGCCTTCCCACATCAACGTGAGTTCATAGCCTCGCACTCTTTTAAATGTTTTTATAAATGTTTTATAAACCCGCGAGGGAGATAACATGTTAGATTTTATAAAATAGGACACCATTTGTCCCGATTGCTTGTTTATTGATGTGGACCCGACTGATTCTATGACCCGATTGTATGACCTGATAAATGATTAAAGGACACGATAGATGAAATAAAATGGATTATTAAAGTTAGGTTATGTCACTAAAAGTCCCATTAGCATGAATTGTGAACTACCGGGATTTGGTAGACGCTTATGCATATAATAGTACTATTTGGGGACGATCACCCCAGTTCGCGCCTTGACGGTTGATCCCCGTCGTGCCACATTGATTGGTAAGCGAATTTATGTATGAGAAGATTTCCATAGCGTGACCTTTGTGACGACACGCTACTTTAGATGGGCAAATTGAGTATCGGGTTAGCTACCCGTTGTTTGGTTTAGTAAGGTAACAATGTCATGCGGCTTATAATAATCAAAACCAACGAAATACTACTAGACGCTCCGAATTACGATGTATTGCCTGACTAGCAATACAGGGTCATATTATTGATATTATGTTCGTGTTTTGGTTTTCATAACCATATTCATATAACGGTTTTTATTTTCATACAACGTCATAAGACGCATTGTATGATGTTTTTACGACATTGGCTCGTATAATGATTTTTAAGGCACATGCCTATATTATGATTTTCGATAAGGATTTGTATAAAATGACTTTGGCTATTTTATTGCCTATTAAAATGATTTGTACAAAATGATTTTCAGTAATAATTTTATACTGATATTATATTGATGGATTTCATTAAACTCTATGAATTCACTCGGCGTTATCGCTGACCTTTTCTTTTAACATGTTTTATCTCAGGTACTTGAAGGTAATTCTCGGGAAGACGACAAGAATTCATGGCCCGCACTTAAACAATATTTTCCATTCAAAATGCTTTGTAAAACTTTGTATGAAATGTAATGACTTGGGACCGATGTAACTTTGATATTTATGAATGGAAATGATTTATTATTAAACGACGCGATTTTTATGCATTGTCTATGATGTGAGTAATGTGCTATCTCGTAACACCAACTAGTCTTCCGCTGTATTGAGTTGTATAAATTTGGGGGTGTTACATCTTTCAACCACACCATTTTGTTCAGGGGTGCCAGCTGAAGAGAAGTTTTGTGAAATACCTTTTTCATCACAAAAAGATTCAAGTTGATGATTCTTGAATTCAGTACCATTATCACTTCTTAGAGCTTTGACTCTAACATCATTCATATTTTCAACCTGTCTGATTAAGGACATGATGGTATCAACTGTATCACTTTTCCTTCTGAGGAAGAACACCCATGTGTATCTTGAAAACTCATCAACTATGACAAAGGTGTATTTGTTGTGATTAATGCTATGAGGTTTGACAGGCCCAAACAAATCCATGTGAAGGAGATGTAAGCACTTGTCAATAGAGAATGATTGCCTAGTCTTGAATGAAGACCCGTGATGCTTCCTTTGACATAGGCAGAACAAGTCTTGTCTTTAGAAAACATCACTGAAGGTAGACCAACAACCAGGTTTTGTGTGGCTATCTTGTTGATGTTCTTGAAGTTGAGATGAGACAGTCTTTTGTGCCACAGCCAATTGACACTTTTAGAGGCTTTAGCAAGAAAACAATTTGAGCTGTCTTCAGAGCAAACAACCATGTTGATGACATAAACATCTCTCCTTCTAGGTGCAATAAGCACAACATCATTGTTTTTGTTGAATATGGTTCCCTGAGTCTTAGTAAACAAAACCTTGTAGTCAGCATCACACAATTGGCTGATGCTAATAAGATTGTGTTTATGACCATTCACATATGCAACCCTGGTAAACGTTATCCTATTGCAGTTCACTGAGCCGTATCCCTCTATGTCACCTGAAGAATTATCTCCAAACACCACTTTAGGACCTGGCTCCCTTGAGTATCTGTGCAGGTATTGTTGAATCCCTGTCATGTGTCTAGAACAGCCACTGTCTAGATACCACACCAATTCCTTGAGATGTTTCTGCACAGATACATAGAAACAGGTTAGTTCCTATGGTGAACCCACTTTCCAGTGGGTTCCCTGAATTTCTGATTAGCAATTCGTGTGTTCCTGTAGAACTTTTGGCGATGGGAGGGACAATTAGCTGTCTCATGGGCAAAACTTCCATAGATATCACACCCAGGGAAGTCACCACACTCGTCTGAGTGATGGTCTGTGAATCCATAGAATTTACAGGGAGGATAAGGTCTGTAGTTTCCCTGTTGTCTTTTTGAACCCTGTTGTCTATCCCTAGAGGGTGTATGATCTCTCTTAGCTACCATATGTCTATCATGGTCTAAGGTCATGTGGTGAGAGTTCATACATATATTGCAATAAAGTTTGACTAACCTTTCCCCTTTGGGTTCACCTAGGACAGACTTAGGTCCACGAGAAATAGAGCATTCAGCGGAAGGCTTAATGTGTTGTTTTAAGAGTTATACTTCTTTCATTAGTGACAACAGGCGTTCTTAAGTGGAAGGGTCAACCTTGTTCACAGCTTTTGTTGAGACAGGCTTAAATGCAACTTGCTTACCAGATTGTTAACAGGTACATTAAATACTTTAGCTGGTGGTTTCTCAACATATGTTCTAAGTTCACCCTTAGCAGCTCGTGAGGAACTGCTAGGTTCTACTCTAGGGAGTTTGGGCAAGGGTGGTAATTCAGCCATATCTTCAGAGACAGGGTCATTAGTCAAAATGGGATCTGACATATGAATAGTATCTATAGATTTGAAAACAATGTCTTCGGGATTGGGGAGAATTCTCAGCTTATTTTTCTTAGCAGATATATCCCTTTTAATGTCAGCAGGCAACTCATCATTAAGCAATTGATCTATAGTGAACCTACTACACAACCATTTTCCAATAACCTTGTTTAATTCAGAAACTTGATCATTTAAGGGAATGTTTTTCAAGGTTAACCTAGTGACTTCATTTTGCAGGGATATTTTCTCTAAATTAACCCGTCTGAGAGTTTCACATTCAGATTTAGCATTTAGCAGTTCAGTTTTAACAGAGTGAAACTTATCATGTAGGTTCTTTCTTTGTTCCTCAACAAAGTGTAAATCAACAATGGTGTAGTCAAGGACATGCTTGCGTTCATCACTATCAGACATAGATAAAAGCCTGTGTACCTTTTTCATTGTGATGTCAACCCATTGTCCTGATCTTGCATCACCTTTTCCAACAGCTGGTTCATCCTCAGCTATAGCCATGAAAGCCCTGACTCTAGTAGTATCTTCCTCATCTGAAGTCAGTGGCTCATCATTCTAATCATAAGCTTCAGCTACCAACCCTTTCTCTGTCTATTTATCACCTCCTTTCTTCTTAGACAGAGCTTCAAGCTTCAAATTCATCTGTTCTAACTCAGATTTAAGTGCCTTGTACTTGTTTTTGTAATCCTTCTTCTCATTGTCTGATGAATTGGATTGGTAAGATGAGTTGTTGTGTTGTTTGAACTTGTAAGGTATGGAGGAAGATGATGGATAGGAAGGTGAGGATGTCTTGGTGGAAGGACAGTCTTTTTGGAAGTGTCCAAGTGATAGGTGTGAAAACACCCATCTTTTCTACCACTTAATTACATTAAAACGGGACCTAAACGTATATTTTATGTCGTAAATGGCGGAATTATGCGTGGTTCGTGTTTTTATTGTGTTTCAGGGTCGAGAAGGTGAAAAGTGGAGAAAGCACGGCTTTCACGAGCTTTTATTGAAGAAAAAGACAAAAGACGAAGTCGAAAGATCAAAAGTGGAAAAAGAACGGAAGTCCAAGACCAATTCTGAAGATTTATCGAAGAAAAAGTACAAAGACGAAAGTTTAACAAAGTCAAAGAACTCAGGTCTAATTTATGAAGAAAATTACAAGACGAGTTCATAGAAATCCCGAGACGAAGTCTTAAAAGTCGAAGAATTTAAGAAGACTGAAAGACCGAGGACCAAGAAAGAAAGAAAGAGGAAGCCACCAACCACTCCCCTCTCCTATAAATACCACCCTCACTTGTTGTGAGGGGGTTGGTTAGTTTTAGGATTAGATTAGGAGTAGGTAGTTTCTCTCTCTAAACTTATGCTTTCTCTCTCTAGATTAATTTGTGTTTAAGCTTTTGTTATTGAATCCATGCTTTTTAATTAAGCTTTTAATTCTTCATCTTCTTCCTTTCTAGTTCGATTTGTTCTTATTCATCATTGTTCATGTTCTTGAGTTTTTTTTATGATTTTGATCAAGTGGGTTTTGATTAATTTGGTTATGTTTGTTAGTTTTGACGATTTATTTTGATTTATTATTGTTAGTTGATGCTAATTGGTTGTTTCGTTTTAATATTTTGTTTGATTTTGATTAATTTGTGGATTGGATCGGGCTACTGTTTATCCCCTGTTCTTCGGGATCATTGTTTCTGTATTTTATCATTCCCAGGTAGCTTCATCCGGAACTTCAAAAGTTCCGAGTGAAGCATCCTTCATCCGGAAGTTGAAAGTTCCGAATGAAGCATCCTTCATCCGGAAGTTCAAAGTTCCGAATGAAGCACCTTCATCCGGAAGTTGAAAGTTCCGAATGAAGCTCCTTCATCCGGAAGTTAAAAGTTCCGAATGAAGCTCCTTCATCCGGAAGTTCAAAGTTCCTAATGAAGCACCTTCATCCGGAAGTTGAAAGTTCCGAATGAAGCACCTTCATCCGGAAGTTGAAAGTTCCGAATGAAGCTCTGTCAGTTTGTTTTTGTTTGTTTTTACTTTCAAGTTTTCTTCTTTCTGTTTTTATTTTTTAAGTTTTCTTCTTTTAATTTCAAGTTTGATACTTCTCACCTTTTTATTTATTTGAATTTTTATTTACTTTTTTTAGTTTAAGTTTTTTTTGCATCATTTACTTTTTGTTAACTTTTAATTTTACGTCCTTTCATTTTTCGTCATTTACTTTTAAAGTTTTAAATATCGCACAGTTTACATTTTAACTTGTTTTAATTTCTCGTCATTTATAATCAAGTCTTGCTCATTTATTTTCCAAAACCAAAAATATTTGTTCCACCAAGAACAACTAATCTCACACAATTAACCGGAAATCAATTCGAAGAGATACCGAGAACGAAACTTTCAACTAGTAAAAATCTCGTTATTAAAATGGCGCCGCTGCCGGCTCTTTTCGTGAAGATCGAAGGTTTTTTGTGAGTGAAGCGTTGGCTTTTGGGATCCGTTCACTTGTGAACGTTATTTTTCTTGTCAAAAATTTTCAAAAATCCAAAAACATTTGAAAAATTATAAAAGCATTTCTTTTTCAAAGTTTTGCACCAAAAATATTCTTCTTGCTTATCTATCTTTCTTCATGGATTTTTATGTCCATTGCGTCCGGTGTGGGAAACAATTATCTGGGAACAACTCTTGTCAATGGTGTACATGTGAGCGGTGCGGAAACGATATCGACTACACACAATCCGGATTTTGTCCTTTGTGCAACTCGACTAATTCATACTTTTTGAGCCTACCTCCTGTTCCCCCGTGCATCTATTGTGGAAGCGATTCTCATTGGCATGTTTCGTGCCCGGTTCGATACCCGTATGGTCACGGGCAAGAACCGGGGGTACAATTATGACAATGAAAATAGCTATCCACAAGACGCACCTGATTTTTCTCCACACCCGGTTTGCAACAACTTTGGGGGTCCACATGATACCTATTATTGTCAACCAATGAATTATTATGAGCAAAATCCGGATCCTCAGTTTTCTTCACCTATGGATTATTATGAACCAAACCCGGTTTCTAATTATTCCCAACCGATGAACAACTACAAGCCACCACCTTGCTATAATTCAGGTTTTCAACACTATGAGCCCCCACCGCACTCACTCGATCATCAGCCTCGTCACAGGATAAGTTACCAAGAACCAATTGTCGATCTTGCTACAGCTTGTCAAGCGCAATCAAAAGAGCTTTTACACACTCTGCGAACTTGTATGGAGTCCTTTTTACAGCAGCAAGATCAGACGAGTACCCATATCCCTGAGCATATCATTGGCCCTATAAATAATGAGCAAAGTGATGACGATATTGAGGTTATTTTCGACGAGGAGGAATTTCTAAAGCAAAATACCTCACTCCTTAGTGATGATGGTTTTCACATTCCTGAGATCGATGAGTTTCTTCATATTGATACACCCATGGAATACATATCCGGGTATGCTGATGTGGAAGGAGATATACTTTTTCTAGAGGATTTATTACACGATGACACTACACCTTCTATCCCAGAGGTGGAAAGATGTGAATCTACTGAAAAAGGGACGCAGGTGGAAGGTAATTGTTCTCATACTTCTCATATTATATTGCCACCTCATCCTCCCACGTGCACACCCAAGCGGGTGATGTATCACTTTTACTCTACTCGTTTTATACCAGGAAATGAGGATGAGTGCTTTGACCCGGGAGGTGACATTGATTATGCTATGAGTGATACCATCACGGCTTTGCCGTTTGCTCAACTTCTATTGTCTTTGGGGGAGGACAATGTGCTCACTATACCCAACCCACCTCCCGTGGATCTTGACTTCACATACTATACGTATGTTGAAAGGACCTTTCTCCCTTTCAAGACTTATCCCCCGCCTCTCCTTTGTTGATGTCCTCCGGGAACGAGGACTAGGTCTTTGATCCCGGTATCACATTCGAGGCTTCCCCATGGACCATTTAATTCGGGGACGAGTCAGGCTCGTGACTCGGTCAACCAAAACAAGCGCTTTTTGGGAGGCAACCCAATTATCTATCTTATTTCACCATAAGTGTAGGGGGGAGCCCCGTTGGTGTTTCTTGTTCTCTTTCTTATCATATGCAGGGATTAGCGCTTCAAAGACACACTCTTGATGACTTTTGACGAACCGTGATTCCGTGTTCCCTTCTTCCCGGTTCTATCCTAAACTCTTTTAGATTCACTATTTTATATTTCTCAATATTAAAATAGGAATCTCTTTAGTTGTCTTTCCCTTAACGAGATTTAAACAAAGTGCACAATGTCCTAAGTGTAGGGAAGTTTACTCTCACATGCTTAAACATTGAGGACAATGTTTATATTAAGTGTAGGGAGGACTTCTATCGAAGTTAAGTGGCCTTTTCCTTGTATTTGCCCTCATTTTAACCGGAAAATCAATTTTTCGACATTTTTCAAAAATTTTAATCTATTTTGGCCTAGTTGTAGTTCCCATTATTTTTGCTATTTTTCTCTTATTTTTATAAAATGGCTTTAGCAAGTTTAGATATCTTAGACATATTAGGCCCGTTGTGAATATTTTGACTCAACCCGAGTTTACTTATCCAAGTTCACTCTAGCTAGTATCCTTAACCATGTAGACCTTAATTGGTTTATTAGGCTAAGCATCCACGAGTCTCATTCCTTGAGATTTTAAATTGTGGAGAACGAGAAATGATAGAGTTGGTTACAAGTTTGGTATTCTCTCATTAACTTATGTGAGTTAATTATGATCTTTTTCTCCCATCACTTGCTAAATAATTATCTGCAATAAGTAAGGTCGTACGATTTGAAAAGTTACTTAGCTTCTAGCCCAAGATCGTTTAAAAGTTGCTCGGTAATGACGAGAGTTCATAGCCAAGGCATAACTTATGAAGCGGGGCGCGAAGATTGGCGAGTCCAAAAAGGCCCTAACAAGGCATGAGGATTCAATTTTATTGCTGAAGATCGAAGGTGATGTGAAAAGCATTATTCCCAATGTCAATATGAAGGATCAAGACTCACGACGAGAAGCAAGCAACTCCCATAAAGATCATGGAGAAGTCTATCCGAAAAGACCCTAACAAGGTATGAGGATAAATAGATCCAAGTCCGAAAAGGAGGCGGATCGTTGTATCTCAAAATCCCAAATAGAGATTGAAGAAATAATCATGAAGTCTTGGTCAACAAAGTTGGAGTACCCCTCAAAAGTATCCAAAGTGAAGAAACTCTATTACGATGAGAAGACCATTGTCTCAAGCACGTCTCTCAAGATATGAAGTATGAAGTACATGCCAAATATCGGCCCGAGAAAGGTCTTAAATTGTGAACCAAGTTATGCCAAGATATGAACTTTTTGATATCCCGAAAAGCAGTTTTAAGAGATTTTGTCCTTTAGCTAACTATTGATCAAATCGTCCTACTTTGCTTTCAGCCTAAATAAATTATCGAAATAAGTCAACAATGCATCCTCGTGATCATCCAAGACATCAATAAAATATAAGAGATACCCATAGGAATAAGGGAGTTTAAGTGATTAATTGAACCGCATGAGTAAATGTTTGTTATGCTAACTTGTACTAACAATGATCTTGTTTTTAAGCTTGGCATGGGGAACGTGAAACTTGAGGGTGATAAACATTCATGACACATAAGCCCTAATGTAAGTCTTAGATTTCTTTACATGTTTCTTCCTTGTTGCATCTTGTTATTTTCTATCTTTTCCTTAGTTGTTTAATAAAGGCCAAGGTAGGTTGATTATTATGGAAAGTGTAAACCTTGCTTTATCACTAAGCATTGCATGAGGGCATTGCAATGGTTAAGTGTAGGGGATTTGATAGGTGTGAAAACACCCATCTTTTCTACCACTTAATTACATTAAAACGGGACCTAAACGTATATTTTATGTCGTAAATGGCGGAATTATGCGTGGTTTGTGTTTTTATTGTGTTTCAGGGTCGAGAAGGTGAAAAGTGGAGAAAGCACGGCTTTCACGGGCTTTTATTGAAGAAAAAGACAAAAGACGAAGTCGAAAGATCAAAAGTGGAAAAAGAACGGAAGTCCAAGACCAATTCTGAAGATTTATCGAAGAAAAAGTCCAAAGACGAAAGTTTAACAAAGTCAAAGAACTCAGGTCTAATTTATGAAGAAAATTACAAGACGAGTTCATAGAAATCCCGAGACGAAGTCTTAAAAGTCGAAGAATTTAAGAAGACTGAAAGACCGAGGACCAAGAAAGAAAGAAAGAGGAAGCCACCAACCACTCCCCTCTCCTATAAATACCACCCTCACTTGTTGTGAGGGGGTTGGTTAGTTTTAGGATTAGATTAGGAGTAGGTAGTTTCTCTCTCTAAACTTATGCTTTCTCTCTCTAGATTAATTTGTGTTTAAGCTTTTGTTATTGAATCCATGCTTTTTAATTAAGCTTTTAATTCTTCATCTTCTTCCTTTCTAGTTCGATTTGTTCTTATTCATCATTGTTCATGTTCTTGAGTTTTTTTTATGATTTTGATCAAGTGGGTTTTGATTAATTTGGTTATGTTTGTTAGTTTTGACGATTTATTTTGATTGATTATTGTTAGTTGATGCTTATTGGTTGTTTCGTTTTAATATTTTGTTTGATTTTGATTAATTTGTGGACTGGATTGGGCTACTGTTTATCCCCTGTTCTTCGGGATCATTGTTTCTGTATTTTATCATTCCCAGGTAGCTTCATCCGGAACTTCAAAAGTTTCGAGTGAAGCATCCTTCATCCGGAAGTTGAAAGTTCCGAATGAAGCATCCTTCATCCAGAAGTTCAAAGTTCCGAATGAAGCACCTTCATCCGGAAGTTGAAAGTTCCGAATGAAGCTCCTTCATCCGGAAGTTAAAAGTTCCGAATGAATCTCCTTCATCCGGAAGTTCAAAGTTCCGAATGAAGCACCTTCATACGGAAGTTGAAAGTTCCGAATGAAGCACCTTCATCCGGAAGTTGAAAGTTCCGAATGAAGCTCTGTCAGTTTGTTTTTGTTTGTTTTTACTTTCAAGTTTTCTTCTTTCTGTTTTTATTTTTTAAGTTTTCTTCTTTTAATTTCAAGTTTGATACTTCTCACCTTTTTATTTATTTGAATTTTTATTTACTTTTTTTTAGTTTAAGTTTTTATTTGCATCATTTACTTTTTGTTAAGTTTTAATTTTACGTCCTTTCATTTTTCGTCATTTACTTTTAAAGTTTTAAATATCGCACAGTTTACATTTTAACTTGTTTTAATTTCTCGTCATTTATAATTAAGTCTTGCTCATTTATTTTCCAAAACCAAAAATATTTGTTCCACCAAGAACAACTAATCTCACACAATTAACCGGAAATCAATTCGAAGAGATACCGAGAACGAAACTTTCAACTAGTAAAAATCTCGTTATTACCAAGCTTTCCACAGGCAAAGCAAGTTTCTTTTGATATGTCAGTTTGTTTACTAGCTGATCCTATTCTCCCTGATCTTTTGAAGAATCTTCTTTGGTTGGCTAGCAAGGCTGTTTCATTAAACTCTGCATTAAGGTCTGTTAAGAACTCTTGGCTGCTGCGGGTGTCTTCTTCAACATCAGAGTCGCTGTCATGAGGATGTGGTGTAGAGATCAAGGCTTTGGAAGATGCTCCTTGAACTACAAATCTTTCAGTCTCTGACTTGTAAATAGTATCAATCATCCCTTCTTCATAATTATACTTTCCATAAAGCTGAGCTAAGGTGTCATTCTTGATTGAGTTATTTGCTCTCTGAGTCTGATTCATACTCAGTCACTTTTTTGGAAGGCTGTTGACAAATGTGGCATTAATCTCAGATTGACCAATGGTGACATCATTCATTGCTAGGTCATTGAGAAGAATCTTCAGCCTTGTATAGGTTTGTTGAACCTTTTCACCTTCAAGTGACTTGAAGGCATTGAACTGAAGTCTGAGAGCATGAATCTTTGTTTCTCTGGTTTCAGAGGGTCCTTCATGGCCAAGGATGAGGTCTGTCCACATTTGCTTGGCTGTGGGACATTGAATGACAGACTTCATGATGTGTTTGGGAAGACAGGATATGATGATGCTTTTGAGACGTTTATCTTGGTTTGCCAATTTTCTATCAGCTGGAGTCCATTGTTAGAGAGGTTTGGGAAGAGGGTTTTCTTCAGTGGAGGTAAGCGCTATGGGAACATAAGGACCATTTTCTAAAATTTCTAGAAGAAATGGTTCAAGTCCATCGAGATACACAAGAAATTGACTCTTCCAACTCGCAAAATCTTCTTCATCAAAGACTGGTACACTTGTGACATGTGATCCACCTCTTGAGTCAAGAAGTTGGGGTAGATCATCGTCATTGGGAGGAGGGGTGAGTCTTGGTGAAGATGGTTTTGCATCGTTATTGTTACCAGAAGGTGAATGTGGTGGGTTAGAAGTTTCTAGCATGGTGGATCTTGATTATAAAACAGAGAACGATGTTTCTTGAAGGTTTTAATATCAAACACCGCTCTGATACCAATTGAAAGTCCCTAATCAATGCTAGAAACAATAAACTTAACTAATCAACACAAGTTAATACTTTTCAAACGTAATCTTATTATTGTATAATAAAGAATTACAAGTGTTATGAATAACACCGTTTGATGACAATGTGTTGTGCACACTTTGAACAACTATAAACCCTAACTTATGAATACAGTCGTAGCTGTTTGATTCAATAAGTTCTAAGCATTAATGTTATGAATATTCTCAAAGTGTTAATCATTAATGCTGGGATACACATCCTATTTATAGTGATACGAGGTTGACCTAAATAGTACTTGATGGTGACTACACAAGATATTCACTTTTCAGACATCAGTCACATGATGCTCTTCTATTCTTGGTAGTCTGCCATTATGCTTTAAGGAAACAGTTCTTGAAACAGTTTCCTTTTTCTTCATTGTCTCGAACATACAAATGGCATGTCCAAAGTGTGCTGAGTGTTAACAGGGTATTGCCACCCCTGTTAACCCTCAACCCCTCAGAGTCCCTGATACATCTTGGCTGTTATCCATCACAGACAATGAGTATGTCTTCAAGTAATCTTTGACTTCCTTGACAATGTCTCTGACATGGACTCCTCTGAGGTTGCTCACAGGGACTTGGATCTTTGTGAGTCTTGCGATACTTGCCTGTCTCCTAGGCACAAGCAAGGGACTATCTTAACAGCTTAATTATGTTTAAATCTATGATCAGGGAATATAACAAACTTAGATTCCCAACACTTTATCTGATGAGCTTGCTTTGCATAAGGAAAAGGTTAAAACCTTGGAATTAACTACAGTGACCACTACCTTAACCAATCCTGAATTTGATAGGCTTAGGAAAGTCCAAATGGATAAGTTGCTAGAAATTGAGAGTTTAAGAGCAAATATTTCGAAAGAACTTAAAGAAAAAGAGTCAGTCGTTAATAATTTTCAAAATCTACAAACGGATTTTGAAACTCTCGAGTCTAAAAGGGTTGAAACGGAAATTAAGGCGTCAGATAAAGTTAAAAAGACTGAAATTTTGCTTTTAAAACAATACTCTGCATCACATTTAGTACACTTGTTTCATTCATCTTTTCAAGAATTCAATCAATCGCGTCTAATAGACCTACCACCTAACCTGGGGTATTCAAAGAAAGCATTTAACCACAACGCACGACTTTATGATGCAACCAAGTTAGGATTGGTCTTAGATCCGATTGTGTTTTTAAATGAATCTGAGAGCATGTCACTACATGAGGAGAATCGGCCAAAAGTAATTTTTATATATCCTGAGTATGATTATGCTTAAATGAATGCAACATATGCAAAAATAGATCTTAGAACCCGCTTTAATATGCAAAAGGAATTTATCCATACACCAGCTTACATGCCTACTAGAGAAAGCCTTAGTATACTTCCTACACTTGTTAATTCGGACGAACCTAAGGAAATTCCTAAGAATCTTCCACCGGTAAGTACGGTATTGCTAAGCTTAGAAGAGATTCAGCGATACCTCACTGGATTTGACACGGTCATCCTGGAATGTATGAATTCAACGGCTCAAACCGCTGGAGAATGGGCTTTCGAACACATGAAAACGGTGTTTGAGAAAGAGATCATTCTGTTTGTAGATAATATTAAAGAGGGATTTTACGATATTGCGGAAAATCTTAGTTTCGAAATGGGTGTAGTTCGCAAAGTTTTCTATGAAATGGATGATGTTTATGAACAACATTTAATTGAGAAAGAAAAGATTTTATCTGAATATGACCGATTCTTAGAACATATAGTGTCTCTCGAAGTGACGTAAATTGTTACTATTGAATTTGCTTTTGTGGTGACATCTGCGATGAATACATGTGATGATGTGCTTGATATATCTGTGAATATTGTTGAACCTGTGAATAATGTAGTTAATCATTCTTGTCATGAATCTAACGCTGAATTTTTAAAGCTTCAAGTTTCTTATAACTCACTTTCAAAACGTTTTGATGCGCTTCAACAACATTGTATATCTCTTGAAATTGAAAATCCATCTAAAAATGAAACTCTTTCAAAAAGAAATGATTGTGAAAACTCCATTGAGACAAGTCACAAGATGATTCAGGTGGTTCAAGCATTAGAGGAAGAAATTATGAGAATTAAGAGGGAATCCGTAGAAGAGAAATTGGAACTAGAGGCTGCAAAGATTAAAAATCATGCCCTAGAAGATAGAATTAATTCTATGCTAGGGGAGTTTGATAAAGTAAAACAGGGTTTTTCATAAATTTATGGTTCGTTAGAAGATCGCTTCGCTATTAATGTGGCATAGCAAAAGTCACTCGTTGACCAACTGAACCATAAGTGTGAGGAAAATCTCTGAATTAAATATTCAACTCATAGACAAAACATGGTTTTGGCTAAATTAAAGGAGACACTTCAACTCAAAGGACAAGAAGTTGCTGATAATCCAGCTACAATCTCTGCCCCGACCTCTAGTGCTCCAAAAACAAACAAGGTGGTGATCACTAAGAACCCGTACCATAAGAACAATCCACTATCATATAAGTCCTATATGGAGCATGCAGTTGAGTACGCGAAGTTTGCTAGGGAAGAGTTAGATGATCTCTGTGAACTTGAACCGAGGAATAGTCACTATTACCACACTCACGCTTTCATTGAGAGGGTACAACAATGCTTAGAGCACTTAAAGTACATAGGACTACCGGGTTCTGCACCACTTAAACAACAAACCACCACCATTGATGTGACTCCATTCAATAAGAATCTAGGATCTAAGCCTATATTAAACACACCCATCAAGGCTAAATCTAAATATGTCACTAATGTTCCCTTGGCTTCTACAGGAGTATTTGTATCTACTAAGGCTAAAGGATCTCAAGACAAGAAGAATAGGATCAAGACTTCCACTAGTAGGACTGCGATGAAGAAAGTAGAAGTACACCCTAGGAATGTTATTTCAAATTTGAATAAAATGAATCATATAACTAAGACTAAAGGCCCTGCGCTTGTGCATCAGCCTAAGAAAAATGTGAATTCTAATTTGAGATGTTGGAATTGTAATGAATGCATGTTTTCTAAGCATCATGATTTATGCCTTGTTGATCACGTGAATGAAATGTATGCAATTAGGAACAATCTTGAATGGATTCCAACAGGGAAGAAATTCACCCAAGTTGGTTGGCAATGGAAACCCACTGGTAGGACCTTCCCTGCTAATGGAACTACGTGCCCTTTAACTAGGATCACATTCACGGAAGTTAGGTCTCAACATCCTTTAAATAGGAACACTAGCACTAAGAAATGGAAAAACTGCCCTTTAACTAGGTCTATCTCCACTATTGTGCCTACCAGTGAAGAAGTACCTCAGGATCTTAGACAACTAGAATCTAAGCCGACATTTAGGAAGCAAATCTGGAAGCCTAAGAATTCTTCGGTTAGCAAATCTAAGATAAATATATTTGTACCTACTAACACAGAGGAACTACTAGATTCCGATACATCGTCTTTGTCTGGTGATATTTTCAGGTGGTCCAAATCATCCTCTGGTACTTGGACTCTGGATGCTCAAAGCATATGATCGGAGATCGCTCTATGCTCAGAAATTTTGTCAACAAGTTTCTAGGAACGGTGAAATTAGGCAATGACCATATTGCGAAGATCATGGGTTACGGTGAATATCAAATTGGGAATGTTACGATTTCAAGGGTATATTATGTGGAGGGACATAGTCATAATTTATTTTCAGTGGGACAATTTTGAGATTCAAACCTTGAAGTGGCTTTTCGACAACATACTTGCTTTATTCGCGATCTTGCAGGAAATGATTTGTTAAAGGGTTATCGAGGGGATAATCTCTACACACTGTCCATTCAAAACATGATGTCCGCCTCTCCTGTATGCCTTCTTTCTAAAGCATCTAAGACCAAGTCATGGTTGTGGCATCATCGGTTATCTCATCTTAACTTTGATGCTATAAACCATTTGGCTAAAAACGAACTTGTTCGTGGTCTTCTAAAACATAAGTTCGACAAGGATCATTTATGTTCCGCGTGTTCTTTGGGGAAAAGCACCAAGAAATCATACAAACCTAAAGCTGAAGACACCAACCAAGAACCACTGTATCTTTTGCACATGGATCATTGCGGGCCAATGCATACGGCTAGTGTGAGTGGTAGAAAATACATCCTCGTCATGGTGGATGATTTCTCAAGGTTTACATGGGTAAAATTTTTAGCATCCAAGGATCAAGCACCAAAGTATATTATTACTTTCTTAAAGATGATCCAAGTACGTCTTAATGCTACTGTTCGCCGCATCCGCACTGATAATGGAACTGAGTTCGTTAATCAAACTCTACGAGACTATTATGAAGAGGTCAGTATTTCACATGAAACTTCTGTTGCTCGCACTCCACAACAAAACGGTGTCGTGGAAAGACGTAACCGTACACTAATGGAAGCTGCTAGAACTATGTTGATTTATGCGAATGCTCCTTTATTCTTATGGGCTGAAGTAGTGGCAACCGCATGTTATACCCAAAACCGCTCCATCATTCGTAACTCCATGGTAAAACTCCATATGAGCTACTTCATGGACACAAACCTGATATTTCATTTCTTCATGTATTTGGTGCATTGTGTTAACCAAATACTAATAGTGAGAATTTGGGCAAACTTCAACCGAAGGCTGATATTGGAATTTTCATTGGTTACTCACCTGCAAAAATTGCTTACCGAATTTATAACCGTCTTCTTGTCAAGATAGTAGAAACTTTGGATACCGATTTTGATGAGCTGTTAGCGATGGCTTCTGAGCAACACAGCTCTGAACCCGCATTACATGAGATGGGAACCGGTACGATTAGTTCCGGATTAACTCCCAACAATCCTACTTCTCCATCATTTATACCACCTACAAGGCCCGAGTGGGATGAGTTATTTTAACCTATGTTTGATGAATTCTTTGATCCACCTAGTCATGATTCTCCAGCACCTGCTGTAGTAGCTCAGATTCCCGAAGTTGTTGCTCAAGATAATGGAAATCAGTCCGAGACATCTATTGTTACTATTGAACCAGATGTCCCATCCCCCATCGATTCACAAACTACACCTGAATCATCACCCCCACTTGTCCCTAATGATGTTGAAGAGGATCATTATGATCATGATTTGGAATTTGCTCACTTACAAGAGCTTTCTTTCTTTGGTTCACAAATACCTGAAAACCCTAACGGTGCGTCCACCTCAGAGGAAGCTCCTGCAATCGTTCACTCCCGACCACCACGAATTGAAACTCACAACACAAAATGGACAAAGGATCACCCAATCCGCAATATTATTGGTGACATCAATCGACCAGTCTTAACTCGCCACCAACTCCAAGAACATGCATTATATTGCTACTTTGATGCATTTCTTTCTGATACTGAACCTAAAAACTGGCAACAATCCATGACTAAATCTTATGCAAGAGGAACTTAATGAATTTCAACGTCTTGAAGTGTGGGAATTAGTTCCTTTACCCAGCAACATTGAAATCCTTACATTGTTGTGGGTATATAAGGTTAAACTCGATGAGTTAGGTGGAGTGCTGAAGAACAAAGCTTGATTGGTTGCTAGAGGTAACAAACAAGTTTTGGGTATTGACTTTGAAGAATCCTTTGCTCCAGTGGCACGATTGGAGGCAATTAGACTATTCCCTGCTTATGCTGCTCACATGAACATGATCATCTACCAAATGGATGTTAAGAAGACATTTCTTAATGGTGAATTAAGGGAAGATGTCTACGTAAGCCAGCCGAATGGATTCGTCAACTCGGAGTATCCTAATCACGTGTACAAGCTCAATAAGTCTCTTTATGGGTTGAAACAAGCTCCACACGCGTGGTACGATCTCCTATCGTCATATCTCATCTCGAAAGTCTTCTCCAAAGGCGAAGTGGACCCAACATTCTTTATTCTCAAGGAGGACAACGACATGATACTGGTACAAATTTATGTTGATGTTATAATTTTTGCTTCCACTACTCAAAGACTGTCTGACCATTTTGAGAAAATTATGTCCACACACTTTAAGATGTCGATGATGGGAAAAATTTCATTTTTCTTAGGGTTGCAAATTTCTCAGAATCCTAGAGGCATCTTCATTAATCAATCCAAATTTGCTCTTGAATCACTAAAGAAGTATCATTTTGAAAATTGTGACCCCGTGGATACTCTAATGGTGGAGAAATCCAAGTTAGATGAGGATAGGGATGGGATAGCTGTCGATCCTAAACTTTACGGTGGAATGATAGGCACCCTTCTCTATCTGACTGCTAGCAGGCCTGATTTGCAATTTGCTATATGCATGTGTGCCCGTTATCAGGCTCGGCCTACTGAAAAGCACTTACATGTTGTGAAAAGGATCTTTTGGTATCTTAAAGGAACACTTCATCGTGGTCTGTGGTATCTGAAGGATTCCTCTATTACACTAATGTCATATGCAGATGCGGATTATGCTGGGTGTCAAGATACTAGACATAGCACTTCTGGCAGTGTGCAACTTCTTGGAGATAGACTGGTTAGTTGGGCATCCAAAAGGCAGAAAAGCGTTGCGATATCAAGTACAGAGACTGAATACATTGCTATGTTCGGTTGTTGTGCTCAAGTTCTCTGGATGAGATCACAGTTAACTGACTACGGTCTTGGATTCAACAAAATCCCGATGTACTATGATAACAAAAGTGCAATTGCCCTTTGCTGCAACTACGTTCAACATTCCCGGGCGAAGCACATTGACATACGTTACCACTTCATCAAAGAGCAAGTGGAAAATGGAGTGATTGAACTGTATTTTGTCAACACTGAGTATCAGCTGGCAGATATATTCATAAAAGCCTTAGATCGAGGACGTATCGAGTTTTTGATCGAAAAGCTAGGCATGAAATCATTCTCACCAGCGACACTTAAGGAGTTGGCAGAAGAATCTGTAGAATAGTGGTGGTAAACTATTCTAGAGTATCCTTTGATCATGGTCTTGTATATTATAGTATATATTTGAAACCACCAAAAGAAAAATACAAAAATATAAAACATAAAAAACCATAAAAAATATAGAATCAAGAAAATCCAAAAATATTTTTCATTTTAAATCGGGCATGTCTTTTAGTACGGTAATATTTACGGCCTTAGAAATGTCGATTAAAATTGACACGGCGCCATAAATAGAGCCCGTATAAAAGTTGTACATATTTTAAAACATGCCCATATGGCTTGTAGTTATTTCTTACTACAACCCGCTTTTCGCATTAAAGTCACGTATTTCTTACGAAAGCGTTGGCTCACAACGGGAATTAATTTTCTCGGGTATGGTTTACTTTAAAACCATACAAGGGATCGAGTTTACTTCATAACTTGGTCTAACATAAATTTGTGTACGTTTCAGTGCACTTATTTTGTTAAAATAAGAGAAATCATATTGCCACCACGAATTGTTTTAATATCATCTTAAACGAAAAAGTGTTAGAAATACGTTTCAACGTACATTAGAAGTATCGGTCACTCCACAATATTATTAATGTTGTGTAGCTCGTAGTTAATGTTTGGTTATTTAGTTAAGTAAGAAACCGGCCCATGGGCTTGTCATGGGCCGGCCCAAGCCCAGTAGTGGCTTGGATATAAATACCCCTTTCCACCATGGAAAGGGGTTGGTTGTTGATTGTTTTCACATTTGAATTTAATAAAGAAAACACATATTCTCTCTCACTTTCTCTCACTAACATTCTCTCTCTAGAAATCTTCAACCCACCTTATTGATTCATAAGATTATCCATATTCTTCAATTGGTATCAAGAGCCATGGGGTGATTTAAGGTAAGGATTAGTGTTGTTTTTTAGTTTTTGAATGTATTAGTGATTTTTAGAAATCAACCTTGAATCTTGTAATTTTTGGTGTTTTTGTTGTTGGGATTAGTAGATAAGTCTTGGGTTTAGCTTATTTTGGTGGAAATCACAAAACTTTTTGTGGTTTTTGATCAAAAATCGAGTTTAGAATCGTTCAAAAGTTGATGTTCTTGGTCTCGAAGTGCTATTTCCAGGTTTATTCTGAATAGCAAACATTCCGAATAGCAAACATTCCGAATAGCAAACATTCTGAATAGCAAACATTCTGAATTGCAAACATTCAGAATAGCAAACATTCCGAATAGCAAATATTCCGAATAGCAAATATTCCGAATAGGAGTTATTCCGAGTAGGAGTTATTCCGAGTAGGAGTTATTCCGAGTAGGAGTTATTCCGAGTAGGAGTTATTCCTAGTAGGAGTTATTCCGAGTAGGAGTTATTCCGAGTAGGAGTTATTCCGAGTAGGAGTTATTCCGAGTAGGAGTTATTCCGAGTAGGAGTTATTCCGAGTAGGGTTATTCCGAATAGGGTTATTCCGAATAGGGTTATTCCGAATAGGGTTATTCCGAATAGGAGGATATTCCGAAGAGGAGGATTATTCCGGATAAGCAAGATTATTCTGGATAAGCAAGTTATTCTGAATCAAGGTAGATATTCCAACCAAGGTCTTTTTCACATTAAGGTATTTATTCCGAATCAACTTAATTATTCCGGATCAAGGGGTATTTTACGAGTTTTTTCGACGATTTTTAGTGGATTTAATCTTGGCTTCTTAAACACTCTTTACTTCAACAACACAATTCACAACCTTACGTCACTGCTCTATCAACCGATAATCTTTGATTCTTTAAAGAGATCAAAATGAATCCGAATTCATTCATGCCTCAAATGACATCACTTACGGATATTTCCGTCATTACGGGAACGGATAATCGCCCTCCAATGCTCATTAAAGAAGTCGTTGAAGCATGGCAAGGCCGTATGATGTCATACATTAAGGGAAAACCGACATATGGGAGGCTTATGGTCAAGTCAATTCTAAATGGTCCACTTGATTATGGTACCGTCGTTGTTAACAATGAGACTCAACCACGGGAGTTTGAAGAACTTACACCAGCTCAACAACTTATTGTCGATGCAGACGAAAAGGCTCTTCAAACCATTCTCCAAGCTCTACCACATGACATCTATCGAATGGTAAGTCAATATACAGTTGCAAAGGATTTATGGGAACGTCTAAAGGTTTTGCTACAAGGTACGTCTCTTACTAAACAGGAACGGGAATGTCAGTTGTATGATCTGTTTGATAGATTCACGTACAGTCCAGGGGAAACGCTTCACGACGACTACTTCAGATTCACTACTCTCATGAATGATTTGAATGTATACAATCTCGTGATTGCTCCATTCCAAGTTAACACCAAGTTTTTGAATACTTTACCTCAAGCTGAATGGGGTGAGTATATTACTGATGTTAAGTTAAATAGGGATTTGCATAAGTGCAATTTGGATCAACTCTATGCTTTTCTCCAGCAGCATGAGAAGCACGTGATCATGCACCGTTCGCCTCGAGGTATGTACCCTGATTCTTTAGCCTTGATGGTAAATCAACCAAGCTTGTCATACAACAACACTCCTTATATCATGGGACACCAAGCCTATCATCCATTACTGTACATGACTCCAAGCTTCCCCCAATATTCGATTCTATCGCAACCACCCACCTCACATCAGCAACAATATCGGTTTAATGCACCTTCGTCTCAGAGAGAACCACAAGCATCACAATATGCCTCACAACCTCACCCATATTCACCAGCAAGCATTGCACCTTATGCTCAGTCATCATACTCTTATTATCAAGAAAATGCCGCATATCCATCAAGCTATTCTGACCACATGAGTATTCCCTCTAGTGCTTATGCCGCTCAACAAGACCAAGCAATGTATTGTGATAATGATGAAGTTCCCATTCCTGAATTCAAACAAGGAACTGACCCAGTTGAAGTGTTAGCCACCATGTCTGCTTATCTCACAAGGACATTGAGCAAACGAGGATTTAGAGGACCAGCTCCTACTAACAATCAGCTGAGGAATTCATCCGATTCTCGACAACAAGCTACTATTAAGAATGGCAGGGTAATGGTTCAACCTATTCAACCTTATCAGGGGAGACCCACTACATCAACCACCAATACACGCATGGTCAATCCTGCTCCAATGGTCAACACTCCTCTACGGGATAATTCCACAGGCAAGTTGAGAATGATTACATGCTACAACTGTAAGGAAGAAGGTCACATGTCCAGGGATTGCACAAAACCCAAGAGGAGAAGGGATGGTCAATGGTTTGCAGAGAAGATTTATTTGGTGAACGCTTAGGCACAAGGACAGGAACTTGATGAAGAGGAGCTTGCATTTCTTGCTGATCCAGGCATTGCGGAACAAGAAGTTGTCACTACACAGAATGCAGCATACCAAGCAGATGATCTGGATGCTTATGATTCAGACTGTGATGATCTTCAATCTGCTCAAGCAGCGCTTATGGCAACTATCTCTAGCTTTGGGTCAGATAAAATATCTGAGGTACTTACTAATACCAATGATACTAGTATTCAACCACATCAAGTTGGGCAAGAGGGTGCTGATTCGAATGAGTCTTCGGTGGTGAGTCTTTTAAATGAGGAGACAATCAATGATATTAATATCAATGTGAGTCCCCAGATTTTGAGTGAATCACCACCGGGAGCCTTTTCGCATACACATATTCATGCTCAACAAGATTTGGTCATGGTTCCTGCAAAATTACTTAGCCAAATGAATACTACACTATTAGAAACCCTAGCTAAGAATAAGAATTTGTCTGCTGAGCTTGCCTTGTGCAACGAAAAAGTTCAAACTTTGGAATTAGTTCTGTAGAAACTAGAAGGGGGGTTGAATAGTTTCTTATATTTACTTGTTAAAATATGGTTTCCAAAAATCCTTTTTTTTAAAAAACTTAGGCTTGAGGAAATATGTGAAAACTTCTTATGCACAATATGAACAATGATAGTGTAGCTAAACTAATACTAACAAAAATATATCCACAAAGAATAAAGAATGATAGTGTAGCTAATCTAATACTAACACATGTATATGCAAAAAGAATAAAGAATGTAAAGAGTTAAGGGTAAAGAAAGATCAAACCGAACACCAAGGATTTATAGTGGTTCGGCAACGAAGCTCACTCCTCGTTCCTACTCCACTCCTCGAGTACTCCTTACTCGAGAGTTTACTACACAACAAGCTCCTTATGGTGGAGAAAACCGTACACGTCGCTTAACCAATTTCCGACTCTAAGCTAAAAGTCGAGCCCTAATCGTAGCTAGGACCAATCTACACAACTATACTTAGTACATACACAACTTCCAAATAGACACAACTACTTGGATCTTCACAACTATGACACAACTACAAGTATATAAAATTTGATCTTCAATGGATCTTTGGTGGTGGACTCAACACTTCACTAGGATAGTGTTCTTCTCTTTGCACTTGGAGAGGAAGGGATGGAAGAACAAGATTCACTTATTAAACAAGTAATAATCAAACAAATGATCAAAGATTTGAGTGATTAAAGAAGGGTTTTGAATCTGGAAATAAATGTGCAAAAGAGGTGAGGTGAAAAGCTGAGAATGGTCCACTATTTAAAGGATAAAGGAGCCAACGGCTATATCTGCCCGCGGTACCTTATCACAGCCCGCGGTACCTTATCGATAAGGTACCGCCTAGGCGCTAAGGTACCGCCGGACTAGACTACGCTCCTTTTTGTCCTTTAGTGGTGGAGGTCTTATCTGGGTATAAAAAATATCCTGAAAGGATATTCTTAACAGAATAAGAATATGCCATTTTCAAATTTCAAATAATTAATTTAATAAAACATTTTCTTAAAAAAAAAGTTTAATAAAAACTTGTCACATTTAATAAAAAATGAGTTTTAAGAAAAGATTAAATCACTTGATCACTTGATTAAGGTTAGTACTTGTTTATCCATACCTTAAGTGAAAATGGGTAAAATGAAAAATACTTGAACTAAAGAATTCGTTTTTCGTTGTTTTCGTAAATGCTTTTTTTGTACATATTGTCGTAATCAAAACTAAGCGAGACCGAAAAATGCAAGTAACGTTTTTAGTCATTATTGCATTAACAATCTCCCCCTTTTTGATTCCGACAATACATAAACTCAATCACACAAAAACAAGATTTTCGAAGACGAGTTTATTCATTTCTCCCCCTTTGTCGAAGCAAAAAGGTTGTGTAAGACGGTGTTGAAGAAACGGACTTTGCAAAGACTCCCCCTTGGTGCTTACTCCCCCTAGCTTGGGGCACCGGGGAATCGAGATATGATGACAAGCTACTAGAAGGGTTAGTTGAGCAAAAGAAACAACCAATAAAATATAGCAATAGGTCACATAAAGAAAAATAAAAGATAAGAAAACACAAAGACAAAGATCTAAGATAGGTTACTGAAGGAACATCATACAAATAAGTATGGAAAAAGAAACAAGCCAAAAGCATAAATCTAATCCTAGTTATTCTAGAATTCTAAGATTTGCTTGAATTTGGTGTCTTGAGGATAAGCAATCAATGCTTATATGAAAGACAAGGTAATAGCGGAGGGTGGTGGTGGTGGCTTGTTGGAGATCTCATAATCAAAGTGAAGAGGAGGCTTGATTAAGAGACTCTTGATGTAGCTCAACTCCTCATAGATGTGTGCCATAGCAAGATGTTGATATTGACAACAATGACAATATGTTCCATGGTGCATGACATTATCATGAGAAGGAGGAAGAACACTAAAGGGTGGTGGTGGAAGAAAGGAAGTTCCACAATCAACATTCTTGGTAGGAGAAATGTGATTAAGAGTGTTCTTGGGTGGGTTTGGATTGAAAGCAATTGGAGAAAATGGAGGAGATTCAAGGCTTTCATTTGGAGAATAAGACATTTTGGATGTGATGTAATGCAAAATGCTTATGGTTTAAATAGGGAAGGCTTAGGGTATTTTTGGGGTGGTCAAAGGGTTTGAAACAAAGATTCTCAAAAAAATTGGAGCAAATCTGGAGTTTCAGACAAAAACCCGAAAAAGGAAGGCCACTGTAGGCGGTTCCTTATCTATGGTGGCGGTACCTTATCAATAAGGTACCGCAGTTCACATATGGAACCGCCTGCAGAAGCAGTGTTTGGTGTTTGGAGAAAGATTTTTCAGCAAGTCTTATTTTTCTAGTCTAACTTATCATAGGGATGTGCTTAAAAGCAAAGATAGATAAAGAAAACATATGCAAACTTACCAAATAGAGATTTGACCAAAATATATGGATTAAAAAAATCAATGAAGGAGGTGTGTAAGACAAGACCTTAAGTCATGACACAATGATCCTCCATGATTCAATCTTGTTCTTGCTATGTTTGAGAGAATCATACATATGAATTATGTAAGCTCTACATTAATAGCGAGAATCTATGAAAAATCGTTTTTAGATTGAATTAACAATGTCAAACGAATTTCTCAACCATTTTCGAAAGAGACTTTGAGAGTTTTGAAAAGGAGAGGAGAAGATTTTTCAAAAGAATTTTAAAAGACTCAAGGACTCAAAGTGGTAATAGAAAACACACAAGAAGAAAAGAATTTAAGGAAGATGTTCCATTAATCCTAGACCTAGACGCAAGTAATTAAAAGGTTCCCTCTTAAGTGGCTTAGTGAATATATCGGTTAAGTTGTCCTCAGAGGGCACCTTTTCAATAGTAATGTTCCCCTTTTGAACATTGTCCCTAAAGAAATGGTGTCTAATTTCTATGTGTTTGGTTCGCGAATGTTGCACGGGATTCTTGCTTAGGTCTATAGCGCCTTTATTATCGCACATGATGGGAACATCATCAAGAGAAATCCCGTAATCAACAAGCGCTTGCTTCATCCATAGAGCTTGTTGGCATGCTTTTCCGGTACTCACATACTCGCCTTCCGTGGTGGATATCACAAGAGCGGTTTGTTTCTTGGAGAACCAAGAAGTTAAACAACAACCCATGAAGGTACAAACTCCACTAGTGCTTTTCCGGTCCACATAGTCTCCCGCATGATCCGAGTCCGCGTAGACAATGGTTTCTACGCCGGTCCCTTTAGTATACCATAATCCTAAACGTATAGTGCCTTTAATGTATCGGAAGATACGCTTAACCGCTTCAAGGTGAGAGGTTTTAGGAGCCTCTTGGAAGCGAGCACAAAGGCAAACACTAAACATGATATCCGGTCGACTTGCCGTTAGGTACAACAAACTACCAATCATACCTCTATATTTGGTGTTGTCTACCGACTCACAATCATCATCTACGGTGAGTTTAGTATCCGAGGCCATAGGGGTCTTCATTGGGCTAGATTCTTCTAATGCAAATTTCTTTAGCATTTCTTTAGTGTACTTAGATTGACTAAAGAAAATACCATCGTCCATTTGTTTAATTTGGAGTCCTAAAAAGAAGTTAAGTTCTCCCATCATACTCATTTCAAACTCATCATGCATGATTTTGGCAAAGTCATCACACAATTCTTGACAAGTTGAGCCAAATATAATGTCATCAACATATATTTGTACGATTATGAGGTGAGGACCTTTCTTCTTTGTAAAGAGTGTATTGTCTACCATTCCCATGGTTTACTCATGTTTAACAAGAAACGCTTTAAGTCTATCATACCAAGCTTTGGGTGCTTGTTTGAGTCCATAAAGTGCTTTCTTAAGCTTGTAAACATGGTCCGATTTCTCAAAATCAATGAAGCGGGAGGTTGAGCCACATATACCTCCTCATTGATCAAACCGTTAAGAAATGCACTCTTTACATCCATTTGTTGAAGCTTAATATCTAAGGCACAAGCGTAGGCTAAAAGGATTCTAATTGATTCTAATCTAGCTACCGGTGCATATGTCTCGTCATAATCAATCCCTTCTTGTTGATTATAGCCTTGAGCTACAAGTCTAGCCTTGTTACGAGACACAACACCATTCTCATCTAGCTTATTCCTAAATACCCATTTGGTTCCTATAATGGTAGAACTTCTAGGTGGAGGAACAAGTTCCCAAACATCATTGGCAACGAATTGATTCAATTCTTCTTGCATCGCAATGACCCAACTCTCATTCGTCAAAGCTTCTTTAACATTCTTTGGTTCAATCAAGGAGACAAAACAAAAGAAGTTGCTTTGGTTTTGGACTTGAGATCTTAGGATCCTCTGATTTAAGTCACCAATGACATTATTGAGAGTATGATCCCTAGACTCCTTAATGTTTACTTCCTTTTCAACACTAAGGTCTTCAAATCCTATTTTTCTAACCTCTTTGGCTTTGACTACTTCTAGTTCATCCAAGTCATCATCAACCAATGGTGGTGTCTTGGGTGAAGGAGGGGTTTCATCAAAGGTTATGTTGAGTGATTCTTCAATAACCCCTGAGGTTCTATTTAGGACTATGTAGGCCTTACTAGTTTGGGAATAACCTAAAAGGATACCTTCGTAAAACTTTGGGTCAAACTTGGTAAGGTAGTCTTTTGTGTTGAGGATAAAGCACTTGCTTCCAAACACCCTAAAGTATTCTAATGAGGGTTTCTTACCTTTAAGAATCTCATAGGGGGTCTTTCCTAGGAAAGGTCGAATAAGAATTCGGTTGAGAATATAAGTCGATGTATCCACGGCATTGCACCAAAAATTTTGAGGCAAAGATTGCTCGTTTAACATCGTCCTACTCATCTCTTGGAGAGTCTTATTCTTCCTTTCAACTACCCCATTTGATTGTGGAGTGCGAGGAGTTGAGAAGTTATGGGTAATACCATGAGCTTCACAAAAGGCACCAAATTGCACTTCATTATCAAATTCCCTACCATGATCCGTCCTAATAGAAACAATTGAACATCCTAGTTGATTTTGAATTCTTCGACTAAAGATTTCGAAGTGATCGAAAGCTTCATTCTTAGATGCCAAAAATATAGTCCAGGTGAATCTAGAATAGTCATCAACTATAACTAGGGTATAAAGGTTACCTCCATAACTTCGTATGGCGGAAGGTCCAAAGAGATCCATATGTAGGAGCTCTAAGCACCGAGAGGTCGAAACCAAATTCTTGGCTTTGTGACTTGAGTGAACTTGCTTTCCAACTTTGCAAGCATCACAAAAGTGACTATCAAACTTAATCTTGGGGAGGTGTCTTACCAACTCCTTAGAGACTAAAGATTGAATTAAACGCATATTAGCGTGACCTAATCTCCTATGCCAAAGAGTAGAACTATCATCTATAGTCGCAAGACATATGTTGTCTTTTGACTTATTATTAACCTTCATGACATAAAGCCCATGCTTTCTAACACCTTTTCCAATGACTTTTCCATCTTTTACGATTTCACTGTCATGTTCCGAAAAGATGACCTTACACTTATTATCACAAATTTGACCTATACTTAAAAGGTTAAAACCTAAGTTATCTACGTGCTCAACATTTTCAATGGTCATGGAGTCAAGAGAAACCGTACCTTTGCCAATGATATTACCACGTAAACTACTAGCGAATGTGACGTTACCTCCATCATATGCTTTGTAATGCGAGAACAAACTTTGATTACCCGTCATGTGCTTAGAACATCCACTATCCTTAATCCACTCATCGGGCTCCAAATCAATTCCCAAGCATATCTAGGTAACAACACACAAGATCAAACATTTGGTCCCCAATATCTCACGGGTCTAAAATTGTTAGTTCCAAACATCCCTTGCATTTGGTTGGGATGCATGAATGAGGAGGGGATTCCCCATGGAGAACAAAATGGAGGAGGGTAGTAATTCATGTAACCATTTTGTTGTTCATTACTTCTCCTAGGTGTGTTTGATCTAGGTTTAGAGTTATTATTATTCCTTCTAGGTGTTGGAGTTTTACTTCTAGGTCGTGAGTTGTTTTGATTATCTCTTGTAGGCGTTGTCGTTCTACTTCTAGGCTTAGACTCATTCCGTACTCTAGGTGGAGTAGAAGATAGTCTAGATAAACTTCTATTTCCCATGAGAGGTTTACTTAACGGCTTATAGAACTTACCAATAGCATTGTCGTCAAGTATGGGTAATTGAACCTTATTAACAGTAAGATGCTTTGGTTTTTAATTTAACTTAGATTTTTCAGAAAGTTCAGAATTTTCACAAAACTCAACTTCTGGCCGCGGTACCTTATCTATGGCCGCGGTTCCATAGTGATAAGGAACCGCGCCATACAATGTGGAACCGCGTCCAAAGGGTGTTTTCTGTGAAAACCTGACTTGTTTTGGTTCACTAGTTGAGGCTTCATTTGAGTTAAAACCTAGACCAAGTTTTTCCTTAGAATGAACTTGTTTGTTTAACATATCATCAAGAGCACTAGTACCTTTCATGAACTTTTCCAATTTAATGAAGGTGCTCTTGAGATCATCATTCTCTAATCTAAGTTTCTCACAACTTAAGCAACCTAAATCAACCTCTTTGCTTTTCTCAAGTTTAGCCAATTTCTCCCTAAGTTCATTTATCTCATTTTCAAGCTTAGTTTTGGTTGATTTTAAGGTTTTATTCTTTTCTATGAATTTAAGACTAAGTTTGTGTAAGCTATCATATTTTCCTTCAAATTCAATATCATCTAAAGTGGAACTATCATTGCTATAATATTCGGTTTCGGAATGTACCTCTTTAGAAGTGTGAGCCATAAGACATTTCTCCTCTTTGGGGTTGTCATCATCATCTTCACCGCTATCGCTCCAAGCGCCACTAAAGAATGCCGTGTGGTTCTTATCACGAGCGGGCTTTGGACAATCACCAATGAAGTGATTTGGATCACCACATCTAAAGCAATTCCTATCACCTTTTTCGTTCTTGACAAACCAATTCTTTGACAATGGTTTCTTGTCATAGTTTGGTTGCCTAACGTGTTGACCTCGTCTCTTGAAGAACTTCTTGAGATCTCTCACCGCCAATGCATACTCCTCGTCATCACTTTCCGAGGAACTATCATGGTCACTTTGTGCCTTCTTGGCTTTAAGTGCAAGAGATTTCCTTTCACTCTTGGTTTTTACTAATTCCGAGTCCTTCAAAATTATCATCTCATGAACCTTCAAGTTTCCTATGAGTTCATCGAGTGATAAAGGTGAGAGATCTTTCGACTCTTCAATAGCCGTGACTTTTGCTCTCCACTTTGGATGTAAGGCCCTTAGAAACTTCCTAACATTGTTCTTGCTAGAAAAACCTTCATCAAGTGCTTTTAGACTAGTAATAATGGTGTTAAACCTAGCAAATGCACTATCAATAGTTTCATCTTCTAAGATGACAAATTGTTCATATTGTTGGACAAGAAGATCGATTTTACTTTCTTTGACTTGGCTATTACCTTGGTGGGTTACTAAAAGAGTGTTCCAAATATCTTTAGCGGTTTCACACATAAAAATTCTTTCATACTCTTTCTAGGCAAAGCATTATAAATCACCATTTTAGCCTCGTTATTTTTTGAAAGTTTCTTTTTAGTATCATCATTAGCTTTGTCAAAAGTGACTAATTCTTTTGTTTTAGAAACTTCATTAAATTGAAAGGGTAAGAAATCACCATTGGTAATAACATGCCAAGGATCTAAATCTTTTGATTTCACATAAGTTTCAAATCTATTTTTCCAAAAAATAAAACTATCGGTTTCAAAAAGTGGTGGTCTTTGCATAGATTGCCCTTCTAGGTACTTGTTGGAATCCATAGATCGATTCAAGTTTTAAAATACAATATACTTTAAAAATTCTTGAGCAACCCGCTCTGATACCAATTGTAGAAACTAGAAGGGGGGGTTGAATAGTTTCTTATATTTACTTGTTAAAATATGGTTTCCAAAAATCCTTTTTTTTTAAAAACTTAGGCTTGAGGAAATATGCGAAATCTTCTTATGCACAATATGAACAATGATAGTGTAGCTAAACTAATACTAACAAAAATATATCCACAAAGAATAAAGAATGATAGTGTAGCTAATCTAATACTAACACATGTATATGCAAAAAGAATAAAGAATGTAAAGAGTTAAGGGTAAAGAAAGATCAAACCGAACACCAAGGATTTATAGTGGTTCGGCAACGAAGCTCACTCCTCGTTCCTACTCCACTCCTCGAGTACTCCTTACTCGAGAGTTCACTACACAACAAGCTCCTTATGGTGGAGAAAACCGTACACGTCGCTTAACCAATTTCCGACTCTAAGCTAAAAGTCGAGCCCTAATCGTAGCTAGGACCAATCTACACAACTATACTTAGTACATATACAACTACCAAATAGACACAACTACTTGGATCTTCACAACTATGACACAACTACAAGTATATAAAATTTGATCTTCAATGGATCTTTGGTGGTGGACTCAACACTTCACTAGGATAGTGTTCTTCTATTTGCACTAGGAGAGGAAGGGATGGAAGAACAAGATTCACTTCTTAAACAAGTAATAATCAAACAAATGATCAAAGATTTGAGTGATTAAAGAAGGGGTTTGAATTTGGAAATAAATGTGCAAAAGAGGTGAGGTGAAAAGCTGAGAATGGTCCACTATTTAAAGAATAAAGGAGCCAACGGCTATATCTGCCCGCGGTACCTTATCACAGCCCACGGTACCTTATCGATAAGGTACCGCCTAGGCGCTAAGGTACCGCCGGACTAGACTACGCTCCTTTTTGTCCTTTAGTGGTGGAGGTCTTATCTGGGTATAAAAAATATCCTGAAAGGATATTCTAAACAGAATAAGAATATGCCATTTTCAAATTTCAAATAATTAATTTAATAAAACATTTTCTTAAAAATAAAGTTTTATAAAAACTTTTCACATTTAATAAAAAGTGAGTTTTAAGAAAAGATTAAATCACTTGATCACTTGATTAAGGTTAGTACTTGTTTATCCATACCTTAAGTGAAAATGGGTAAAATGAAAAATACTTGAACTCAAGAATTCGTTTTTCGTTGTTTTCGTAAATGCTTGTTTTGTACATATTGTCGTAATCAAAACTAAGCGAGGCCGAAAAATGCATGTAACGTTTTTAGTCATTATTGCATTAACAAGTTCCTTCACCCAATGTTCTAACAAATCCCGAATATGATCATTTTCGAAACAAACAAATAGGTCATTTGCAAGAAATTGAAACCTTAAGAGCAGATCTTTCCAACGAACTTAAAGAAAAAGAGTTAGTGGTCACTAATTTTCACAAACTTCAAACGGATTTTGAATTACTCGAGTCTAAAAAGAATGAAATGGAAATTAATGCGGCTAATAAGATTAGAAGTTTAGATTATTTGCTTTTAAGACAATACGCTGCTTCTCAACTAGTGCACTTATTTGACGCATCGTTTAGAGAGTTTAATTTATCGCGTCAAAAAGACCTTCCCCCTAACCTACGATATGCAAGACAAGCTTTTATCCATAGTCCAAGAATTTATAATGCAACCCAATTAGGATTGGTCTTACATCCGATTGTTATTTTCGATGATCGCACAAATAAGGATCTAGTTGATGAGAATCGGTCATACAACTTTGCAAAATATCCCTAGTGTGATTATTTTAAAATGAATCAGGAGCTTGCAAAAACGGACTTTAGAATTCGCTTCCATATGGATAAAGATCTCATCACAGCACCAACCTACATGTTAAATGAAGAAAACCCTAGTACACTTCCTACACTTGTCAAAATTGAAGAACCTAAGGAAATTCCAAAGGATCTTCCACCTGTTAGCACTGTATGGATAAACTTGCAAGAGATTAATCAATACTTTGCTAGTTTTGACAAGGTCATCCGGGAATGTACGACTTCAAATGGTCTAAACGCCGGAGAATGGGCTTTCGAACACATGAACGAGGTGTTTAAGAATGAGATCAATCCGTTTGTCGAAAGTCTAAAAGGAAGTTTTGTATCTCTTTCGGAAAATCTCGAGTTTGAAATTAAAGAAGTTCAAAAAGTGTTTTATGAAATGGACACCGCTTACAAACTACAATTAATTGAAAAGGAAAAGATTTTATCCGAGTATGACCGATTCGTGTCCCAAGTAATTTCATGTGATGTGCTTACTACTGTGAATGTTAATTATTCGAATGAGCTTACATCCTCTATGAATAATTGTGATGCTGTGAATATATGTGATGATGTGCATGATCTCTCTGTAAATGTTGCTGATACTGTAAATAAGGTAGATAATCATTCTTGTCACGAGTCTAACGCTGAATTTTTAAAGGTTCAAGATTCATACAATTTACTTACAAAACGCTTTAATCAACTTGAACAACATTGTATATCTTTAGAATTAAAACAGCAAACTCAAAATGAGGATCTTTTTATAACAAATGGTTGTGAAAACAATGTTGAGACGAGTGACAAGATGATTGAGATAGTTAAGGCATTAGAGGAAGAGATTATGAGATTTAAGAGAGATGTGTCATCGAATGAAACACTAAAATTGGAACTAGAGGCTGCAGAGTCTAAAAACCAGGACTTAGAAATTAGACTTTCGTGTAACACGCCCAATTTTCGGATAGCAGCGGAAGGGTCATTGGGAGTATTACTTCATAGCACAACACACAAGTTATAGAAAACGACTCAGAAAGAGGCGTTTGAACAGTTTAATTCATTTGATAATTTAAAATCAGAGTTTATAATTAGAAACAGGTCCCAACAATATTGTAATAATAAAGAGTTTCAAACAGTTTATCGAATGGTAATCATTATTTTATTGCCTTTAAAATATCCCGTGTGACTCCATGCTCCAGTTGCTATTAAATCTATGTACCTGAGATAAACATGCTAAAAACATCAACACAAAGGTTGAGTGAATTCATAGGTTTGCAAGTAAAAGTAGTGGACCACAAGATTTCAAGTATTCAGTTTACAAAAGTCAGATAGCATCAGTTATCACGTTTAGCTCATGAAACCGAACATTAACATCCGTTATTCCGTTCAAGTTTCAAATACAGTGCGTCCAGTCGGTTTTCCGTTAAACCCGGACGGAGAGGTCAATCCCAATAGATCTATTCACAGCATTCGCGTTTACTCGACCAGTACAGTCGATCCAAGTAATTAACGGTTCATGACTAAAAGAGATAAAATAAGCATACAGTTCAAACAGTTCAAGCACTTGCGTCCATTCGTAAAAAGTAGCATGCATCCCCCTCGCGGGTTTCATAAAATAATTAAAGTATTAAAAGCGAGGCTATGAACTCACCTTAGCGATAACAATATCAAACGAGGATAACAATCAAGATAGTGGTGACGGGATTGAAACGATGAAATGAGATAAGCCGAGAGACTACGAGCTTCTAAAGAAGACCTAAAATAAAGTGGTACGTCTTAGAGATATAAACGACAACGCAAGAGAATGAACGAGTTTATTAAAGGTGTCATAAAAATATAGTTTGGACTAGTTTTTAGAAGAATAATATAAAAAGGTGTTAAAAGTGCCACTTTAGAATTTAATAAGGTTCATTTGTATTATTCTTAATAAATCAGGGACTAAATATATAAAATTACTTTTAAGCATCATGAAGGTTAAGTTCCTTTAGGTGTAAGATCATGCGTTAATAAGCATGTATATTTTTTTTTTAGCATGTATAACTTTCATTTTCACATGTAGTCTTCATTTACATATTCTTTATTCAAAAATTGCAAGTTACGATTCTTTGTTCAAATATATTATTCGAATGGTAAAACTAATAGTAGATCATAATATTGGGTCGATATCGAGTAATATATACCTTAGTTCCACGCGGAAATCGAGTGATTTGGAGTCATGATGTCCGAGTATAAGTAACGACAAAAACACAAATAGTAACGTTAAATCTGTTCGAGACTCGAACCAAAACACGTATTCAATCCCGCCGCTAGCGAATCAACCCTTAATATCCGAATCCAAATGAAGCCGGTTTATTTTTCTAGACATGATCATGTCCATTATTAAATGAGATTCTCTAGCTCTTATGGATAGCCAAATTTTCTAGCTCATCGTACATAGTAAAGAGATACCCGAAACTCTAAGTGTGAAATTTTAAGATGTCATGTAATACATAACACGTAGCATGTTATGGGACGTGTTTGACTCTGAGATTGCAAACGTGTATAATGGAGAGTTAATTGGCATATAGTATATATCTCATGTGTACTATTTTTGTTTTGTTTTAGATAGGTATTAAATAAGCGGGTATTATTGATGTCCGATATTTTAAAAGTTACGCGATTTAAAAGTTACACGTAGAGCACGAAAAATAAACGTTCAATACAAAATAAAAACGTCGATATTCGGAGACCATTTATATTTTGATATATAAACGAGGGTTTATTATTTAATAAACGTTGACATGTCATATAAACGAATGACACTTAAAGGTTTATCATAAATTTACGAAGAATGTCCGTAAAACGAAAAATAAAAATGGCGACAATAGAAATATTTTTATGCCAGGAGGAGAATATTTAGGATCGATGTCTAACATATAAATTGTCGGTAAATAAAAAAAAACACATATTCGATACGTTAAAGCCATAACCTTATTGGTTAACCGAGAACTCAATATATTATTATTTTTTATTTATTTATTTATTTTATTTTTATTTTTATTTTTATTTTTTTAGTTTTTTTTTTTATATAAACAAACATGATAAATAAAAGCCGTGTTAAAAATATTGATCCGAGAGTTACGAATTACTACATTCGCCAACTCATAAAGAAAATCCGTCCGCGGATTTTAGTTCGTGCAACTTGTCGACGGTTTGATTGAGAAGAGGCGAGAATATTGGTTTATTAAGTTCGCAATAGATGCCACGTATGGATTGAGTCGTAAAAGTAAATCATAAAGTAAAAGAAGTTCAAATAGTCATTTGTACAAGATAATAACGATACAAATTGTTATAGCGATAGACAATGGATGAATCGTACAATCGAACTACGAGTCGAAATGAAACAGTTTGTGCGAATGCCACATGCTTAAGCCCACTTATTTACAAATCATTAATTACATGGGTTCGTCAGGTCCATTTAATTAAGATTTGGAAACTAATGGTTTGGTAATTTATAATTTGTTTGTTCAAACGAGTGACGAATTCATTTCAACAAAATAATTATAAATTAGCCTACATAAGCATCGTTTGCACAAATAATGAGATAAAAAAAATCAAATGTCTATAAAAAAAAAATCTCCTTTGAGGCATGATTCTTCAAAATCATTCAGAGTGAAAAGAAAATCAAGGAACACAATAAATTGTGTTTCCAAAGGAATAAGTGTCTCGAAATGGCACATCACGAGGTGATAAGCCAAAGTCATACTCCAATCAACTGGAAGGCTTTGTAACAGTGTTCTATGAAATAACGTATATAGTTTCAAAGCACAAGATGATTATTCAAACTCGGAATCAGAATGTAAATAACCAGCAGAATCGACAGTTGGCGGTGAGTTCACGCTTATATAAAATAGTTATCACAAAAGTTATCAAAAACTTTACCAAGACCATTGCTTCACTCGCAGTGTCTTGAAAGAGCTCAATGTTTATATGAATAATCCCCTCATATAAATATACTAACGAGAAAGAAATATATATCAGTATACATATATTACAAGCTTTTGGGTAGCATGAGCGCGCACAGATGATCTTCAAGGCAATAAAATTGTTTTAGCAAAAAAGCTGTTATAGTTTAGGTTTTGAAAACGACCTAGTTCTCTATAACAAGTGCTCTGATACCAATCTGTAACACGCCCAATTTTCGGATAGCAGCGGAAGGGTCATTGGGAGTATTACTTCATAGCACAACACACAAGTTATAGAAAACGACTCAGAAAGAGGCGTTTGAACAGTTTAATTCATTTGATAATTTAAAATCAGAGTTTATAATTAGAAACAGGTCCCAACAATATTGTAATAATAAAGAGTTTCAAACAGTTTATCGAATGGTAATCATTATTTTATTGCCTTTAAAATATCCCGTGTGACTCCATGCTCCAGTTGCTATTAAATCTATGTACCTGAGATAAACATGCTAAAAACATCAACACAAAGGTTGAGTGAATTCATAGGTTTGCAAGTAAAAGTAGTGGACCACAAGATTTCAAGTATTCAGTTTACAAAAGTCAGATAGCATCAGTTATCACGTTTAGCTCATGAAACCGAACATTAACATCCGTTATTCCGTTCAAGTTTCAAATACAGTGCGTCCAGTCGGTTTTCCGTTAAACCCGGACGGAGAGGTCAATCCCAATAGATCTATTCACAGCATTCGCGTTTACTCGACCAGTACAGTCGATCCAAGTAATTAACGGTTCATGACTAAAAGAGATAAAATAAGCATACAGTTCAAACAGTTCAAGCACTTGCGTCCATTCGTAAAAAGTAGCATGCATCCCCCTCGCGGGTTTCATAAAATAATTAAAGTATTAAAAGCGAGGCTATGAACTCACCTTAGCGATAACAATATCAAACGAGGATAACAATCAAGATAGTGGTGACGGGATTGAAACGATGAAATGAGATAAGCCGAGAGACTACGAGCTTCTAAAGAAGACCTAAAATAAAGTGGTACGTCTTAGAGATATAAACGACAACGCAAGAGAATGAACGAGTTTATTAAAGGTGTCATAAAAATATAGTTTGGACTAGTTTTTAGAAGAATAATATAAAAAGGTGTTAAAAGTGCCACTTTAGAATTTAATAAGGTTCATTTGTATTATTCTTAATAAATCAGGGACTAAATATATAAAATTACTTTTAAGCATCATGAAGGTTAAGTTCCTTTAGGTGTAAGATCATGCGTTAATAAGCATGTATATTTTTTTTTTAGCATGTATAACTTTCATTTTCACATGTAGTCTTCATTTACATATTCTTTATTCAAAAATTGCAAGTTACGATTCTTTGTTCAAATATATTATTCGAATGGTAAAACTAATAGTAGATCATAATATTGGGTCGATATCGAGTAATATATACCTTAGTTCCACGCGGAAATCGAGTGATTTGGAGTCATGATGTCCGAGTATAAGTAACGACAAAAACACAAATAGTAACGTTAAATCTGTTCGAGACTCGAACCAAAACACGTATTCAATCCCGCCGCTAGCGAATCAACCCTTAATATCCGAATCCAAATGAAGCCGGTTTATTTTTCTAGACATGATCATGTCCATTATTAAATGAGATTCTCTAGCTCTTATGGATAGCCAAATTTTCTAGCTCATCGTACATAGTAAAGAGATACCCGAAACTCTAAGTGTGAAATTTTAAGATGTCATGTAATACATAACACGTAGCATGTTATGGGACGTGTTTGACTCTGAGATTGCAAACGTGTATAATGGAGAGTTAATTGGCATATAGTATATATCTCATGTGTACTATTTTTGTTTTGTTTTAGATAGGTATTAAATAAGCGGGTATTATTGATGTCCGATATTTTAAAAGTTACGCGATTTAAAAGTTACACGTAGAGCACGAAAAATAAACGTTCAATACAAAATAAAAACGTCGATATTCGGAGACCATTTATATTTTGATATATAAACGAGGGTTTATTATTTAATAAACGTTGACATGTCATATAAACGAATGACACTTAAAGGTTTATCATAAATTTACGAAGAATGTCCGTAAAACGAAAAATAAAAATGGCGACAGTAGAAATATTTTTATGCCAGGAGGAGAATATTTAGGATCGATGTCTAACATATAAATTGTCGGTAAATAAAAAAAAACACATATTCGATACGTTAAAGCCATAACCTTATTGGTTAACCGAGAACTCAATATATTATTATTTTTTATTTATTTATTTATTTTATTTTTATTTTTATTTTTATTTTTTTAGTTTTTTTTTATATAAACAAACATGATAAATAAAAGCCGTGTTAAAAATATTGATCCGAGAGTTACGAATTACTACATTTCGTCTATTCTAGGGGAGATGGATCGTGCAAGACAGGGAATGTCCAAACTTTATGGTTCACTAGAAGAACGCTTCGCTTTTAATGTGGCACAGCAACAATCTTATGTTGAACAATTGAACCAAAAATGTGAGGAAATCTCTGACTTAAATATCCAGCTCATTGACAAAAACATGGTTTTGGCCGAGTTAAAGGAGACACTTCTACTCACCCGACAAGAAGTTTTTAATAACTTAGCTACCAACTCTGCACCGTCCTCTAGTGCTCTGATGTAGAGATTTTACCCCTTTAGGAAAAGGAAGGCAAAATAGTGGTAAGCGTTAAGTGTCGGTTTAGGAAAACCGAGCACTAATGACCAAATAAGTTCAAGTTCGTTTCCCAAGGAGGCTAGTGCGTTGTGTAACGAATTGATTAATGATTTGTGATTATATTGAGAAAAAAGAAAATAGAAATGGGGTGAGAAGAGAATGACGGTTACGAAGACGGATCGAGCTAAGACGAAAAGGTCGTTTACGTAAAACCGTAAAAACCTACAAATAAAAAATTTTAACCTAAAAATTAATTAAAAGCTAAACTAAGTCTAAAATAATATAAATAAGAATAAAAACCCAACAAAAATATTTTAAAACCTTTTATTAATTAAATTCAATTTTTAATGTTAATTAAAGCCTTAAAATTAAATATAATTAACAAAATGTCCAAAATATTATTTTATTGAACAAATAACCTACTTATATTATTTAAAGACTAAAAAGTATTTTTCCTAAATTTTAAAAACTATTTTTCTATTTTTAAATCACTTAAAACTATTTTTAAATTAAAATAATCATTAAAAAATAATAAAATAATGCTAAAAGTAATTTGACAATTTTAAAAATCCTAATTTACTCTAAAGAACAGTAGAAAAATGAAAAAGTTTGAAAATATAAAATTTTTCACTAAAAGACAAAAACAGTTATAATGAAAACCCTAATTAAACTAAATTAATTCTAAAAAATAAATAAAAGGTGAACAGTAAAAACTTTTTAAACTAAAAATCTTAGATTATTTTTCTAAATCTAACAAAATTTTTGAAATCTAAAAATATCAATTTTTTACACTAAATGCCAAAAACAGAATAGTAAAAAGTTAATTAAAATAGCTAATTAGTCTAAAAAATATTAGATGAACAGTACCAAAAATCTAATTAAGCAGAAAAATCAAAAATTAAATTAGAAAAATAATGCAATTTGTTTGAAACCCTAATTCCTATTTTCACCCACTAAAGACAAAAAAACAACTTTCTGATAGTGACACTTGACTTGTTTTTGTTTTTTAGCTGAGCAATGGTAACTACAACACTAGCAGGGGGAATTCAGTTCCCACTACTAGTTATAAATTTTGGTCTGGTGACCTTTTGAGCTTAGGAAAGCTTATGGCTTGGTTTTCTTTGGACAAATGGGCACCCCTACACTCAGTGGAGTGTAGTGAGTCTGTTAAATCACAAAAACACTCAAGTTGCAAACAAAAATCAAGTACAAATGGCACAAAAAGTTACTGATTAAGCATGAGTTTTTCAGATGAATAGTGTCCTGATGCAATTTGCACAAAAATGAGTTTCAACAGCTTAAAACTTGCATACAAACTACCCAGATAACTTACAAATGATACACAACCCTAAGTGGACCTAATATCTAGTATTTAGCAAGATTTGAAGGTCAACATCACACAAAAACTGGCAGAAACATGATTACTGTATTTATGCTATTTTTCCAAAATTTTAACATGCAAATTGCTTAAAAACTTCCTAACTCAAAACCCAATACTGATAACATGTGACTCTTACAACCTTAGTTTGTCTAGGTAATTTTTAAACTAAAAGCTTTCAATATTTCCTAGCTAAAACTCAGATCCAAAAACTCCTTAAAATCTAAAAACCAAAATTTATCAAAGCAAACCTATTCAAATCTACTCAAATCTGATTAACGAAGTCCTAAATATGCATAAACACCTCAATGAAGTAACATCTAAACATCAAACAAACACATAAACAGATTTCATGCATTTTCACACAAATCACAAATCTGAAAACTGAAAATAAGGTACAAGGGATTTACCTTGTGGGACCCACATCCAGGTCCCACAATGGCTGAAAAGCCACCTCCAACAAGCCCGGGCTTGTGCTGAACCTTTTGGGATGCTGGTATGCAGAGTACTTGGTACAAAAAAATGGAAAAGAAATGGATAAGAAAGGAAACTTGTTTCCTTCTTGTTACCTGCACACTCAACAAACAAGTGAAGCAGACAAAAGCATAAGTTGATGAGCCAAGCTTAATAAATAAGCAGGCTTATGAGCTTATAGCTTATGAAAAATTTGAACCTTCAAAAAAACTGATTTTTCAGAAAATATAGATTTTCCTTCTTTGAAAACTTTAACACACAAATAACTCACAAGATTAATTTAGAACTCAGATTTTTTTGCTCATTTAATACCAACTTTTAATAACCAAAAGGAATTAAAAATCACTTTATGAAAATACCTAACTTTGCATTACTTAAAAAGGGATTACATAAACTTTGAGAAAAAAATCTGGAACAAAGGATATGGGACACATACGTCCCATATTTATACAATAGAAAAAAGATTCTAGAGACTAAAACCCTAATGGCATGAAATTCCTGAAAAGCCCCTTGGTTGTTGACTGAATTCTTGGTCAAATGGTCTCACATGTGATGTTGTTAGATGCCAGCTGCATTGCTTTGATCTTGGACGTCCACAACATTCTTCGGGAACAAGAAATAGTCTTGAACCGTTGATTTTCTGAAATTATGCCATAGTTGCCATATATGGGGTGACAAGGGAACATGGTGGGGCCATTTGTGGTCACGGGAGAGATTCTTGTGAAGTGGGATTGAGTGAGAGTAAGATGAATTATCAATCTGGAAAATCTTAAACAAAACCCCCTTGATTAAGAGTTAATTGTTCCTGGGGGAATGCTAGGGTTTATGGGGTGTTTAAGCAGGGTGGGTTTAATCTGAGTTAAGGGATTAAGTTTTTAAATTAAGTGTTTGGTGGGAAAAGATTAGTTAATAAACTAATCTGGTTTGGCTGGGTGGGAATCAGACGTGGAGGGTGAGGTGGAAGGTGAGGGTGAGGTGGCGGCTTGTGAGTGGGGGTGTGAGTTTGTTTGTCTGGTCAGAAAGGCCCCTCCATGTTTCATGGTTTGTTCAACTTGTAATAAATAGCAAGAAACCCCATTTCCTTTGTAAATAAGTTTGGCAGCTTGTCAATTTTGGCACAATAACTTTTCAAGCTTGTTAACAAGGACCATTAATGCATATTTTGGATTCTTCAAGGGCATAACTTGTATAATCCTCAAACATGGAGGTCTTCTTTTGCCAATGATGATTTCTTCAAGGTATTATCTTGCCTAATCTTCAAAAATGAGGGACTAAAGTTGCCAATCTTCAAAACTTCAAGGGCATTTTTGTAAATTCCATACTTGGGTCCGGTTCATTGTGCGGCTTCGTTTCCCGTGTTCGTTTTTGTTTGATTCTTGTGATCTTTTTGTCTTTTCCTCAATATCTGTACCTAAAATACACAAGCAACAAACACGAGCATATATTTGGCAGTTTTAATGATATTTAATGCATTTTAAGCCCAATTTGGACGATGAGACTATGTATAAAAGCAGTCTCATCACTCCCCCATACTAAACCATTGCCGTGCCCTCACGCAATGCTAGAATAAAGTATCGTAGCATCTCCAAAATTCATTTTCATTCACTTTATTGAATGATAAGCTAGCTACACTACTACTATTGCTATCACTACTTGTGTTTTAGACATAATGTATGATTTTCATCGCAAAATGGGACGTTTAGGTTCATAGAGTAAGAACACATGAATGCTTCGTTAGAAATAATTTCATCGTCCTCGATTTTCACCCCAATTCCATGCCAAGCGTGAAACGAGATCATTGTCATTATAAGTTAGTAATGCTAACACTAGTCATATGTCCTAATCACGTATTTATCCTCCCATTATTCCTAAGTTGTATCTCTTATATTTTATTTTGTCTTGAATGTTTCACGAGGATACATTGTTTGACTTATGCGATAATAGAGATTTAGGTCTAAAAATAGAGTCATAACGGTGTAATCAAGACCATCAAATCAATAACCCCTCCTAATAGACAACGATGTCAAAAAATTAAGATGACAAAAAGAATCGATAAACACGGTTTTATAACGGTTTTGAACATGAGACTTATTACCAAGACTTTTATACGCCCCCTAACGGAAGGGCCTTATTATCATTGGTTTACCTCCATCATTTATTCAACTTCGCCATGAAGCTTTTATTATGACTTCGGTCTTGCCTTGCCTTTTATTTTCTGCCTCATCGATGGTTTTATTAGCCAAAGACGTATATCCTCACGCTAAAGCAAATTTTGGATCTTTAAAGCTTCGAAGATTAAGGCTTGATTCACTTTCAATTTTGCATAGATTTTTTGGCCTTGTGGGGCTTCAAATTGTTTGATTGATTTAGGTGAGCAATTGAAATCTTATTATTGGGTGAAGCTTTTGATTATTAGGGTGCCAATACTTCAAAACCGTGACGCTGGTGATACCTTAATGTCTTCCCAATTTAATTACACAGAAGCTACTAGAAAAGACTAGAAACCCAACAATCAAGACTAAACCGCTAAGTCAATATTTATTAAGCAAAAAATATTTACATGCGAAGGGAGAATAAGCAAACAACGATAACACATGAGTTTTTGAAAGAATACGAGTACTCTACGTTTAGCATAGTAACTTATAATTAACCCTATCATTTCTCGTCCTCATTTAAGAGACTTAGCCTAATGTGTAGTTAAGGAACCAAAGCTAAGTGCTCAACACGCACGGCCGAGTAAAAAATTACTCTTATTCTCGCCATCGGAAAATCTACATTCGTGTCTTCAAACACTTATAAATCATGAGAAAATTTTTTAAAATTTGGCCATTTTTAGCCTTATTTTGCAACAAAAACGATAAACAAAAAGATAAACTTTGGAAAGCGTGAAGGTTTGGCAAGGAAAGTATCTATTCACCCCCCCCATACTAAAGTTAAACATTGTCCTCAATGTTTCGAGTCTAGGGGTGCAAACAGGCCCATACTAGAGACGTAGTCGAATGCCTAATCTAGCATGGATAGGGTGTAACCAATAAATTAATAGCCGTTTATGAAGTGTGCTAATAACCTAAGGTTAGAACATCAAAGGATATATCATTTGGATATTGAGAAAGTCTTCAAAGTAAACGATCGAGTGCTCCCATAAAACGAACACGAGAGGCTCCAATCGTGAAGATCATGATCTAAAAACCACAATGCACAAACAACCACGAAACAAAGGTTGGAAGGGCACAAATCCCCTCTCATTAAACTAATTAGAAAGCAATAATATGTACATGGATAAGCATGGGTCTCCCCCACGAGGCACCTTGTTTTTGATAACCGAGTCAAAAGCTCGACTCGAATCCCCATAAATGTGATCATTTAGGGATTATCTTGGTATGGTCAATTTTTAGTGGGGCCTACATGATAAACAAGGCCCAAAAACAACCGGTATTAAGGACTAAGTCCTTAGATGGTGCAAAATACCGGGATCGAAGATGGCGTTCTCGTTTTCATTAGAAAAACAAATCAACGCCACTTCATCGTGTGTCAACACAAACCCAAAGGGTTTCAAGAAAATAGATGAGAAGAAATAGAAGGGTGGGACAATGGGTAAGTCATAAAAACATTGAGCTACTCGAGGTAGACTCACACCAATCAAATAGAAAGATTTTCCATTTATTGCATCGGTGGAAGACGGAGATTTCCCTTTATAAGCAATTTCGGGATCAAATATCTCGTCCTCGGTGGAGAAAGGGGATGGAACATAAGGGGCTTCCCCCACACTAGGTCCACACAAAGCATCGTCAAAAGGAGAAGACGAGCTTGTAGTACTCAATACACGTGGTGATGACGGAGTTAGAGTTGTAGAAAAATCTTTTAAATTCAATTTAAAATCTTTCCCTTTTTCATCTTTTAAACTATCCTTATGAAAACCCGACTTAATTATGTCAAAAATATTTGGTGTTTCTAAAGCAATGTTAGTCACACTAAAAATTCTCACATTTGAAAACCGTTTTGGTAAAGGTGGTGGTAAGTTCTCAAAACGTTTGTCAACAAAGAAAACTCCCCCATCGGGATCAACACATTCATCATCCGAAGAATCATTCGTGATTGGAATCGTAGGCTTAACACTCTTAACCTCCACCGGCGGAGGGGACGGAAAATCATTTTTATCATCAACTCCTAAAAGTCTTTTTGAAATCCTTTTACAAATGTTTCTGATGGGATTGACATTGTACAAAGACGTGATAGAATACACATTAGAAAGTGTGGTGTTTTGAGTTGCATTTATGACGAGTTCTTCCTCATTGAAATGAAGAGTGATTTTCCTAGCATGCACATCGATAAGTGCTCTCGAGGTATCCAAAAATGATCGACCTAAAATTAGAGGAACTTTAGGATCGATGGGAATGTCAACAACGATAAAGTCCACGGGATACTAGAACTTTCCAACTTTTACGAAGACGTCCTCGGCTACTCCACAAGATAAAATCGTAGAATGATCGGCCATCTCGATTGACATTCTTGAAGGAGTGAGATTGGGAAGATTGAGCGACTTAAAAATCTCAAGAGGCATCAAATTAATACTAGCACCAAGATCGGCCAAGGCGTAGCATTCTTCCATATCTTGTATAGCACATGGGATTAAAAACTTGCCGGGATCACCGACTTTTTGAGGTATGCGGATAAGAAAAACCAAAGAACAACTAGACGATTTTTGCAATTTCTCTTTGTTATTCAACATACTTTTGAAGTTTGCGGCAAATCGAGGCATAATGACCAAGGCGTCGACAAAAGTTATATTAAAATGCAAGTCACGAAACATTTTCATAATAAGTTCAAATTGATAATTATTCCGTTCTTGTGCCTTTTCCTTGTTTCGTCTTGAAGGGTAAGGTAAGGGTGGTGTGGGTTGGGGCATCGGCAAAGGCCTTGGAATCTCGGGTTCCACTATTGGTATTGGTTCAACCGTAGGTGTGGTTTGAGCGGTACTTCGTGGGCTTGGAATTTGCTCCTTTTCTACCACCACCTCGGGTTCTTTCTCTTTTTCCTTCTCCATAGAAGTACTTGGACGAGAGATGGGTTCTTTGAAAGTTTTACCACTACGAGTAGTAATAACCTTCAATTCTCCCTTCGGGTTTACGATGGTATCACTAGGAAGACCACCCGAAGAAGAAGGTTTACACATGATAGCTTCAAACATTTTTCCCATTCGGTCTTCAAACTTAGATTGCCTAGCATCCGCTTTTAACAATTCTTGCTTAATCTCATGTTGACCTTGCTCCATTTTTTGTTGATTTTGTTGGAGTCGTTGCACATTTCCTTCCATTTTATTAGCATGAGTCTTAAGTTCTTTAGCAAGTTCGTTTTTAAGCTCGTTTTTCAACTCGGATCATAAGCTAACCATTTCACGTTTCATATTATCAAACTTAGCATTGTTTGCCTTAGCATAATTCAAAAATTCTCCTTGAAGATTTTTGGTGTGATCATTTTGAAAACCTTGTGTGGTAGTTTGAAAATAACGGTTTTAGTTTTGGTTTGAAATTTGCCCATTTCCACTTTGAGAATTACCCTTGTTGTAGTTACGTTGATTGCCTTGATAATTACCACATTGATTGTTGTTTCGATAGTTATTAGCATTTTAATTCGGTGGAGCTTGATTTTGGCGGGAACCTTGACCGTTTTGGTTGTAAGTTCTCGTTGCTATATAAGCACTCGAAGTGTTACCATCCGCGGTAATGCACTCGGAAAGATCAAGAGCTCCACCACAAGACAAACAACTCTTAGCAACCGCTTTAACCGAAGCGGAGTTCGAAGCTTCTTGAGCTTTCCAATGGGACATAAGGTTAGCAAATCTATCAAAAAACCGATTTTCTTCATTTGCTTCATCATGTAAGGCATTAATGCTACAAGACGATGATGAGGAGCCCATTTTGGCAACACTCGGTGTGTTACGAGGGCTATAAACCTTAGACCTATTCTCAATTATCACCAAAGCTTCCTCAACCGTTTTACACAAAAAATTACCACCCGCGGCGGCATTTAAATAATCCCTTTCATGATCATTAAGTCCATTGTAAAACGTGTCAATTTGATGCAAGTCGGAAAAACCGTGATGAGGACATTCATGTAACATCTCCTTAAACCTATTCCAAGCCGTTGAAAAACTTTCATTACATTCTTGTGAAAATTTTGAAATCTCGTTTTTCAAATGCGTAGTCTTAGAGGGCGGAAAAAATTGGTTCACAAACTTAGACACGAGATCCTTCCACGTCAATATAGAATTGGGTGGCTCTTTCTCTAACCAAATTTTAGCGGGCCCCGCTAAGGAATACAGAAAAAGCATCATCTTAATCGAGTCATTCAAGACATCCTTAAATTTGCAAGTGGCGGTATGGTTGTGTGGATTGTCCTTCTCATCACCACGGAATTTGTTGTTTTGGATCATCGACAACAAACCCGTTTTCACCTCAAAATTCTCCGTAAGGATAGCGGGAATCACAATAGCTTCTCCATAACCCTCGGTGGGTGCTTGAAGTAACTCCATCATAGTTCGATTCGCCATGGTTGGTGCTTCTCTTAAAATGGGTTCGTCAATAGGAGACTCCTCACTAGAAAGATTGGGAGTGGGAGTTTTGTTCTTTCGTTTACGTGAACGTTTTGCTTGATTACGAGTTAGCATAAACGTCACGTACAACGAGGGGACGAGCAAAGAAGATTCTTTTTGGTGTTTTTAAATTTTTCATTTTTTTTGTGGTTTTTGATTGTATTAACCTTTTTGGATCTTGTGGAATGTATTAAGTAGACACAAATCTACAAATCTCCTCCTTAATCAAATCTCTTGATTAAAGAAGCCTCAAGGAATGAAAACGATCACGTGAAGTGAACGCCTTCGATGACTTTAGAACGTTGGTGGAACACCAAAACGTTCAAGAGAGTTTAATCAATGAAACCAAGAAAATATATATGATACTTAGTAATACTTTGGGCGGCAAAACCCTCGATTAGCTCTCAAAATCAAATACTCACAAGCAAGTGGGGAAACGAGGCGACGCGAAGCACTTAAGAGCCTTTTTCCTTAGGATATATTTTATAATATCCGCCTTATACCCACCTTATAGTTTGTATTTTTAAAATCGAGCTTCTCGAAAGTATTTATCTATTTTTGCCTTTTTTCTTTGGTTTGAGGTTCGAATACAATGATTGGGTAATGACCTCCCAAGTAAAGGTTGTGATTTCTCACGTATTTGGAGTACTTGTGAATTTATTGTTCTACGTATACACTATAGTAATAGTATTCACACAAAAACCGAAAACCGATAATACGTATTAGTAGAGTGCTACTAATACAAATACTATTTATGGTTAGTATATAAAAACAACAATGCCAAATCAAAACACAACACGCCTCCCCGGCAGCGGCGCCAAAATTGATGTAGAGTTTTTACCCCTTTAGGAAAAGGAAGGCAAAATAGTGGTAAGCGTTAAGTGTCGGTTTAGGAAAACCGAGCACTAATGACCAAATAAGTTCAAGTTCGTTTCCCAAGGAGGCTGGTGCGTTGTGTAATGAATTGATTAATGATTTGTGATTATATTGAGAAAAGAGAAAATAGAAATGGGGTGAGAAGAGAATGACGGTTACGAAGACGGATCGAGCTAAGACGAAAAGGTCGTTTACGTAAAACCGTAAAAAGCTACAAATAAAAAATTTTAACCTAAAAATTAATTAAAAGCTAAACTAAGTCTAAAATAATATAAATAAGAATAAAAATCCAACAAAAATATTTTAAAACCTTTTATTAATTAAATATTCAATTTATAATGCTAATTAAAGCCTTAAAATTAAATATAATTAACAAAATGTCCAAAATATTATTTTATTGAACAAATAACTTACTTATATTATTTAAAGACTAAAAAGTATTTTTCCTAAATTTTAAAAACTATTTTTCTATTTTTAAATCACTTAAAACTATTTTTAAACTAAAATAATCATTAAAAAATATTAAAATAATGCTAAAAATAATTTGACAATTTTAAAAATCCTAATTTACTCTAAAGAACAGTAGAAAAATGAAAAAGTTTGAAAAATATAAAAATTTTCACTAAAAGACAAAAATAGTTATAATGAAAACCCTAATTAAACTAAATTAATTCTAAAAAATAAATAAAAGGTGAACAGTAAAAACTTTTTAAACTAAAAATCTTAGATTATTTTTCTAAATCTAACAAAATTTTTGAAATCTAAAAATATTAATTTTTTACACTAAATGCCAAAAACAGAATAGTAAAAAGTTAATTAAAATAGCTAATTAATCTAAAAAATATTAGATGAACAGTACCAAAAATCTAATTAAGCAGAAAAATCAAAAATTAAATTAGAAAAATAATACAATTTGTTTGAAACTCTAATTCCTATTTTCACCCACTAAAGACAAAAAAAACAACTTTCTGATAGTGACACTTGACTTGTTTTTGTTTTTTAGCTGAGCAGTGGTAACTACAACACTAGCAGGGGGAATTCAGTTCCCACTGCTAGTTATAAATTTTGTTCTGGTGACCTTTTGAGCTTAGGAAAGCTTATGGCTTGGTTTTCTTTGGACAAATGGGCACCCCTACACTCAGTGGAGTGTAGGGAGTCTGTTAAATCACAAAAACACTCAAGTTGCAAGCAAAAATCAATCACAAATGGCACAAAAAGTTACTGATTAAGCATGAGTTTTTCTGATGAATAGTGTCCTGATGCAATTTGCACAAAAATGAGTTTCAACAGCTTAAAACTTGCATACAAACTACCCAGATAACTTACAAATGATGCAAAACCCTAAGTGGACCTAATATCTAGTAGCTAGCAAGATTTGAAGGTCAAAATCACACAAAAACTGGTAGAAACATGATTACTGTATTTATGCTATTTTTCCAAAATTTTAACATGCAAATTGCTTAAAAACTTCCTAACTCAAAACCCAATACTGATAACATGTGACTTTTACAACCTTAGTTTGTCTAGGTAATTTTTAAACTAAAAGCTTTCAATATTTCCTAGCTAAAACTCAGATCCAAACACTCCTTAAAATCTAAAAACAAAAATTTATCAAAGCAAACCTATTCAAATCTACTGAAATCTGATTAACCAAGTCCTAAATATGCATAAACACCTCAATGAAGTAACATCTAAACATCAAACAAACACATAAACAGATTATATGCATTTTCACACAAATCACAAATCAGAAAAACTAAAAATAAGGTACAAGGGATTTACCTTGTGGGACCCACATCCAGGTCCCACAATGGCTGAAAAGCCACCTCCAACAAGCCCGGGCTTGTGCTGAACCTTTTGGGATGCTGGTATGCAGAGTACTTGGTACAAAAAAATGGAAAAGAAATTGATAAGAAAGGAAACTTGTTTCCTTCTTGTTACCTGCACACTCAACAAACAAGTGAAGCAGACAAAAGCATAAGCTGATGAGCCTAGCTTAATAAATAAGCAGGCTTATGAGCTTATATCTTATGAAAAATTTGAACCTTCAAAAAAACTAATTTTTCAGAAAATATAGATTTTCCTTCTTTGAAAACTTTAACACACAAATAACTCACAAGATTAATTTGGAACTCAAATTTTTTTGCTCATTTAATACCAACTTTTTATAACCAAAAGGAATTGCAAATCACTTTATGAAAATACCAAACTTTGCATTACTTAAAAAGGGATTACATAAACTTTGAGAAAAAAATCTGGAACAAAGGATATGGGACACATATGTCCCATATTTATACAATAGAAAGAAGATTCTAGAGACTAAAACCCTAATGGCATGAAATTCCTGAAAAGCCCCTTGGTTGTTGACTGAATTCTTGGTCAAATGGTCTGACATGTGATGTTGTTAGATGCCAGCTGCATTGCTTTGATCTTAGACGTCCACAGCATTCTTTGGGAACAAGAAATAGTCTTGAACCGTTGATTTTCTGAAAATATGCCATAGTTGCCATATATGTGGTGACAGGGGAACATGGTGGGGCCATTTGTGGTCACGGGAGAGATTCTTGTGAAGTGGGATTGAGTGAGAGTAAGATGAATTATCAATCTGGAAAATCTTAAACAAAACCCCCTTGATTAAGAGTTAATTGTTCCTGGGGAATGCTAGGGTTTATGGGGTGTTTAAGCAGGGTGGGTTTAATCTAAGTTAAGGGATTAAGTTTTTAAATTAAGTGTTTGGTGGGAAAAGATTAGTTAATAAACTAATCTGGTTTGGCTGGGTGGGAATCAGACGTGGAGGGTGAGGTGGAAGGTGAGGGTGAGGTGGCGGCTTGTGAGTGGGGGTGTGAGTTTGTTTGTCTGGTCAGAAAGGCCCCTCCATGTTTCATGGTTTGTTCAACTTGTAATAAATAGAAAGAAACCCCATTTCCTTTTTAAATAAGTTTGGCAGCTTGTCAATTTTGGTACAATAACTTTTCAAGCTTGTTAACAAGGACCATTAATGCATATTTTGGATTATTCAAGGGCATAACTTGTATAATATTCAAACATGGAGGTCTTCTTTTGCCAATGATGATTTATTCAAGGTCTTATCTCGCCAAATCTTCAAAAATGAGGGACTAAAGTTGCCAATCTTCAAAACTTCAAGGGCATTTTTGTAAATTCCATACTTGGGTCCGGTTCATTGTGCGGCTTCATTTCCCGTGTTCGTTTTTTATTGATTCTTGTGATCTTTTTGTCTTTTCCTCAATATCCGTACCTAAAATACACAAGCAACAAACACGAGCATATATTTGGCAGTTTTAATGATATTTAATGCATTTTAAGCCCAATTTGTACGATGAGACTATGTATAAAAGCAGTCTCATCATGCTCCATCAACCAATTCAGTAGTGATCTATAAGAACCCGCGCCATAAGCAAAATCCAGATACTTACGATGTTTATATGATGAATGCAATTAAGAACGTGGACCTTGTTAGGGATATTTTAGATGATTTGTATGTGTTAGATCCCTCAAGCAGTTACTATTATTCAGCTCATGCATATATTCAGCGAGTTCAATATTGCTTAGCATATTTGCAATATATAGGTAGACCGGGTTCTATACTACTCACTAATCGACCCATTGCTGTAACTCCATTCAATAAGACCCCAGGAGCAAAACCGTCATTGACACCATCAACTAAGGCACCTTTAAAATCTGTTGCTAATGTTCCCACTTTGCCTTCTACAAGATTCAAAAAGTCTACTAAGGCTAAAGGATCGCCACTCAAGAAAGATAAGATCAAGCCCTCCACTAGTAGTACCATCAAGAAGAAAGTAGAAGCTCACCCTAGGAATGTTATGTCAGATTTAAATAAAAAGAATCATGTTGCTAAGACTAAAAGCTCTGCGCCTGTGCAGAAGCCTAAACAATTTGTGAATTCTAATTTGAAATGTTGGAATTGTTATGAATGCATGTTTTCCCAACGTCATGATTTGTGTCTTATTGATCATGTGAATGAAATGAATGTCATTAGGAATGATCTTGAATGGAAGCCAACTGGGAGAACTCGTACCCAAGTTGGATGGCAATGGCGTCCCACTGGTAGGACCTTTATATTAGATGGAAAAATGTGCCCTTTAACTAGGAATGCATCCATTGAGGTTAGGTCTCAGCGTCCTTTAGTTAGGCACACTAGCACTGAAGTATGGAAACCGCACCCTTTAATTAGGTCAGCCCCCACTATAGTGCCTATCAGTGAAGAAATACCTCAGGATTTAAGCTAACTTGAATCAACACCACCAACTAGGAAGAAGGCTAGGAAATCTAAGAAACCAAAAGTTAGCAAATATAAGATCATTAAATTTGTACCTGCTAATAACAAGGAACATTCAGATTCCGAAACCTATACATTGTCCTCGTCTAGTGACATTTTCAAGTGGTCCAAATCATCCTCTGGTATTTGGACTCCGATTGCTCAAAGCATATGACCGGAGATCGCCCGATGCTCCGAAATTTCGTCAGCAAGTTTCTTGGAACGGTAAAATTCGGTAATGATCATATTGCAAAGATAATGGGGTATGGTGAATATCAGATTGGAAATGTTACGATTTCAAGGGTATACTATGTAGAAGGTCTTGGTCATAATTTATTTTCAGTAGGACAGTTTTGTGATTCCAACCTAGAGGTTTCTTTTCGACAACATACTTGTTTCATCCGCAACTTGGAAGGAAAAGACTTGTTGAAGGGGTCTCGTGGCGCAAATCTTTATACTTTGTCCCTACAAGACATGATGGTCGCCTCTCCAGTATGTCTTCTCTCCAAAGCATCTAAGACCAAGTCATGGTTATGGCATCGCATATTATCTCATCTCAACTTTGATGCTATTAATCATTTGGCTAAAAACAAATTAGTTCGTGGTCTTCCAAAGCTCAAATTTCACAAGGACCATTTATGTTCCACGTGTTCAAGGGGGAAAAGCACCAAGAAATCATACAAGTCCAACGCTGAAGACACCAATCAAGAAAAACTTCATCTTTTGCATATGGATCTTTGTGGGCCAATGCGAACCGAAAGTGTGAGCGGTAAGAAATTCATCCTTGTTATTGTGGATGATTTCTCCAGGTTTACATGGGTTAGATTTCTACGTACAAAGGATGAAGCACCGAAGGCTATCATCACTTTTCTGAAATTCATTCAGGTACGTTTAAATACTACTGTCCACCGTATTCGTACAGATAATGGAACAGAGTTCGTCAACCAGACTCTTCGTGATTACTATGAAGAAGTTGGTATTTCACATGAAACATCCGCTGCACGTACTCCACAACAAAACGGTTTCGTTGAAAGACGGAATCGTACGCTTATGGAAGCTTCTAGGACTATGCTGATTTATGCGAACGCTCCATTATTTTTGTGGGCAGAATCTGTATCTACTGCATGTTTCACCCAAAACCGCTCTATCATTCGGAAACGCCATGGAAAAACACCTTACGAGCTTCTACATGATCGTAAACCCGATGTTTCATTCTTTCATGTGTTTGGTGCTCTTTGTTATCCAAACATTAATAGTGAGAACTTGGGCAAACTTCAACCGAAAGCCGATATAGGTATTTTCATTGGTTACTCACCCTCCAAGAAAGCATACCGAATTTACAACCGTCGTCTTGGTAAGATAGTAGAAACTATGGACGCAGATTTTGATGAGCTGACAGCGATGGCTTCTGAGCAACGCAGCTCTGAACCCGCGCTTCACGAGATGGGAACCGGTGCTATTAGTTCCGGATTAGTTCCCAATAATCCTACTTCTACATCATTTATACCACCTACAAGGCCTGAGTGGGATAAACTATTTCAACCTTTGTTTGATGAATTCTTTGATCCCCCACGTGATGAAGTTCCAGCACCTGTAGTGATTGCTCCAATCCCTAAAGTTGTTTCTCAAGCTAATGAAGCTTTATCAAATGCATCTTCATTTAACATCGAACCGGATGCACCTCTACCAAGTAATTCTCAAACTACACCTGAATCTTCACCCTTACTTGTGCCTAATGATGTTGAAGAGGATTCTATTGATCATGATTTGGAATATGCTCACCTACAAGAGCTTCCTTTCTTTGGTATACCGATACTTGAAAACCCTTCAGCCGCGTCTACCTTAGAAGAAGCTCCTACAATTGTTCACTCCAGACCACCACTGATTGAAAATCACAGCACCAAATGGACAAAAGATCACCCAATTAGGAATATTATTGGAGGTCTCGATCGACCAGTCTCTACACGCCATCAATTACAAGAGAGTGCACTCTATTGCTATTTTGATGCATTTCTCTCCGAAGTTGAACCTAAAAACTGGCAACATGCTATGACTCAATCATCCTGGATTGAAGCCATGCAAGAGGAACTAAATGAATTCCAAAGACTTGAAGTATGGGAATTAGTTCCTCTCCTTGACAAGGTTAACATCCTTACTTTGTTGTGGGTTTATAAGGTTAAACTCGATGAGATGGGTGGAGTCTGGAAGAATAAGGCTAGATTGGTTGCTAGTGGATACAAACAAGCCTTGGGTATCGACTTTGAAGAATCTTTTGCTCCTGTTGCAAGATTGGAGGATATTAGACTATTCCTTGCGTATGCTGCTCATATGAACATGATCGTCTATCAAATGGATGTGAAGACGGCATTTTTGAATGTTGAACTAAGGGAAGAAGTCTATGTTAGTCAGCCGGATGGGTTCGTTAGTACGGAGTTTCCTAATCATGTGTACAAGCTTAAGAAGGCTCTCTATGGGTTGAAACAAGCTCCACGCGCGTGGTATGATCTCCTTTCAACATACCTCATTTCGGAAGGCTTCTCCAAAGGCAAAGTGGACCCCACTCTATTCACTCTCAAGGAGGACAACGACATGATACTGGTACAAATTTATGTTGATGATATAATATTTGATGCCTCTAACATAGAATTGTCAAACCGCTTTGAGAAGATAATGTCCACACGCTTTCAGATGTCAATGATGGGAAAATTTTCATTTTTCTTAGGATTACAAATTACTCAGAATCCCAGAGGCATCTTTATTAATCAATCCAAATATGCTCTAGAATCTTTAAAGAAATATAACTTTGAAAATTGTGACCGCGTGGACACTCCAATGGTGGAGAAATCCAAGTTAGATGAAGATAGGAATGGGACTATTGGCGATCCAAAACTCTACCGTGGGATGATCGGCACCCTTCTCTATCTGACTGCTAGCAGGCCTGATTTGCAATTTTCTGTATGCATGTTTTCCCGGTATCAGGCTCGGCCTACCGAAAAGCACCTACACGTTGTCAAAAGGATCTTTCGGTATCTCAAAGGAACACTTCATCGTGGTCTATGGTATCCGAAAGATTCCTCTATTGCTTTAATATCATACGCAGATGCCGATCATGCTGGGTGTCAGGACGCGAGGCGTAGCACTTCTGGGTCTGTGCAACTCCTTGGAGACAGATTGATTAGTTGGTCTTCAAAAAGGCAGAAAAGCGCTGCAATTTCTAGCACGGAGGATGAATACATTGCCATGTCCGGTTGTTGTGCTCAAGTCCTTTAGATGAGATCACAACTAACTGACTACTGTTTGGGATTCAACAAAATTCCGATGTATTTTGACAAAAAGAGCGCCATTGCCCTTTGCTGCAACTACGTTCAACACTCCCGGGCAAAGCACATCGACATTCACTACCATTTCATTAAAGAGCAAGTGGAAAACGGAGTGATCGAGCTGTATTTTGTCACCATTGAGTATCAGCTGGCAGATATGTTCACGAAAGCCTTAGATCGAGGACGAATCGAGTTTTTGATCGACAAGCTTGGCATGAAATCATTCTCTCCAACGACTCTCAAAGAATTGGCAGAAGAATCAGCTGAATAGTGGTGGTAAACTATTCATGCGTATCCTTTGTTCGTGATCATGTATATTATCGTATATATATAAACCACAGAAAGAAAAATACAAAAATATAAAACCAAGAAAAACCATAAAAAATATAAAACCAAGAAAAACCGTAAAAAATATAAAATCAAGAAAATCAAAAATATTTTTCGTTTTTTTAAAATCGGGCATGTCTTTTAGTACGGTAATATTTACGGCTTTAGAAATGTCGATCAATATTGACACGGCGCCATAAATAGAGTCCGTATAAAAGTTTTACATTTTTTAAAACATTCCCATTATGGCTTGTAGTTATTTCTGACTGCAACCCGATTTTTGCATTAAAGTCACATATTTCCTTGGAAAACATTGGCTCACAACGGGAATTAATTTTCTCGGGCATGATTTACAAGCCAAATCATGCAAAGGGATCAAGTTTACTTTACAACTTGGTCTAACACGAGTTAGTGTACGTCTCAGTGCATTAATTTGTCTAAATAAGAGAAATCTTATTACCACCACGAATCAATCTTTTCAAGACATTAATTGGAAATGTTTTCATCAATATTTGACTCTTTAAACAATGACTACAGCTCTTTAAATAGAAAACGCGTCATTGTTTAAGGGGGAGAAAATATTAAATCATCTTCGTTCATCAAACGTCTTCAAAAGTCTTCGAGGAAAATCAATTGGCTCAATGGTTAATGACTGGAATTGCTTTGGTATTCGTCTTGTATTCGTTTGTGATTTGTCGTGAATAGTTAAGTGGTGTGATCACTAAGATAGGTTAAGGTGGTTAAATCTAACGATGGTTAGTGACTAGAAACGAAAAGTAAAGGAAAAGAAAAGATAAAACGAAAAGTTGGGGGACTAAAACTAGCAAAGAATAAACTTGAAAAGTTTGACCTAAGTCAAACCTTCCCCCCCCCCCCCCCCCCCCCCCGTCTTCTCCTTCTTTCTATTCTTTCTTTTCTGTTTTTTCTTCTCTCCGCCATTAACACACAAAAACAAACACAACAAGCTCTCACAATCATCATTTTAATCCGTATCAATCGCAAAACAAAGGTACAATTTTCAGTTTAATCTCTAATTCATCTAATCCACCCTTAAATCTAAGTAATTAATCCGTTTTAATTAAAAGTAATCCAATTAGGATTTCTGCTTAAATTAGGGTTAATTGATTTGGGGTTTAGCTGGGTTTCACGCGGAATAGGATTAGAATGAGTTTGGTGGCCTTTAGAATGCTTAAAAATCATCTAATCTTGGATTAATCAATCATAAGGTGCGTTTAGTTTATTCCGAATAGGCTTTTATTCCGTATAGACGTTTTATTCCGTATAGACTTTTTATTCCGTATTAACGTTTATTCCGAATAGGCTTTTATTCCGTATAGGCTTTTTATTCCGTATAGGCTTTTTATTCCGTATAGACGTTTATTCCGAATAGGCTTTTATTCCGTATAGTCTTTTTACTCCGTATAGGCTTTTTATTCCGTATAGACGTTTATTCCGAATAGGCTTTTATTCCGTATAGGCTTTTTTAATTCTGAATAGGATTTTATTCCGTATAGGCTTTTTATTCCGTATAGGCTTTTTATTCCGTATAGGCTTTTTATTCCGCATAGACATTATTCCACATAGACATTATTCCGGATAGAGTTTATTCCGGATAGAGTTTATTCCGGATAGAGTTTATTCCGGACAGGGTGTATTCCGGATAGGGTGTATTCCGGATAGTGTTTATTCCGGATAGGGTTTATTCCGGATAGAGTTTATTCCGGATAGAGTTTATTCCGGATAGAGTTTATTCCGGATAGAGTTTATTCCGGATAGAGTTTATTCCGGATAGAGTTTATTCCTGATAGAGTTTATTCCGGATAGAGTTTATTCCGGATAGAGTTTATTCCGGATAGAGTTTATTTCGGATTAAATGTTTATTCAGCATGAAGGATGTTTGAGTGTTTTACAAGTTTAAGGGAGTATGTCATATGTACAATGCTTAGGTATAAATTCATAATGATATTCATACCTGCATGTATCAACTTTTGTGTTTTATCTTAAGCGGAAACAATGTCTAACCCAACCGTGCAACAAATACAAGACTCTAGGCAGTAGCCATTGCCGAGGCCAAAACCCTCAAGTTCATTCCAAACAACTACCGGTTGAAGGAGGTCTCTCATTCCACTCACAATGGATTCAAGGTAGGTTCAGCCATTCTTGACAATTCTCACCTAAAGAATGCACTAAGGAATAGTGCTTCGGTACCCTTCGACTACATGTACGAATTCTGGGCAACCAAAGAGAAGACGTCAAACAATATCACATTCTTCCTGGACAACAAGCAACAAACTCTCACCGTGTCAGACTTCCGCAAGATCTTTGGTTTTCGGGAGTCACCCAAAGGATTAACATTCTCAGCGAACCCAACCAAGAACGAGCTCATGGAGATGTTCTCTGCCATTGGATGTGCGGACATACGAATAGTGTCCGAGTTTACCACAACCAAAGTGGGTCAACCTTGGAGAGCGATTTTTGGTATTCTCAGCCGATGTCTTACACCCAAAACGAGTGGGTATGATGCTGTGCGTCCGCCAATCGTCAAGAAGTTCTATGGTATGTTCAAAGGTATGGGTATTGATTATGCATCATTGTTGTGGGAAGAGTTTGTTTTTCAACTCTTCACAAACACGAAGTCTAAGGCTAAAACTTACCAGTACCCTAGGTTCATAAAGCTAATCATCCATTATTTTATGGAAAATGATGCGTCGATTGATAAGCGTGCAGGTAGCCGTCACCATACAATGGATGCTGATGATCTGGTGGACATAAGGCAAGAAACTCACTCCAATATTGTTATCCCTGGTCCTATTCCCAGTTATCTCCTGACAGATAAGATTATCGCTTCTACTGATTACAAGAACATGCTACAAGAAATCGAGAATCAACGAGCAAGCATTCAAGCAGGAGAAGACTCGTCTACCACGGTTAAGAGTAAAGGTAAACGCAAGCAAACAGCTTTACCTGAACCCAAAACCAAAAAGACAAAGACCGTAGCTAAGAAGGGTAAGAGCATGGGTGACAAGTTTGTTATTCGAGATGAAGACACTGATGACGATCCTACTCCCGAGCAAACTCAAAAGACTGAGAAAAAGTTAATGAAGATGGCTATTGAAAAGAGTAGGAGAGACACGGGCGGTAGTGGTTCGGGTGCACAGATGGATGTTGAAGAAGAATACGAGGAGCCAGATGATATTAATGAGTTTGGATCACCCGAACGATACTCTGCTTCGAAGGAGACATCCATTGCTGATACATCAAGTGTTGAGAAGGAGTCTGGTGCTACAACAATCACTGTACCTACACAGCCTCTCGTAACTCAACCTCCACCAATCCAGCCCTTACCAACACGACCGGTGTCAACACCACTACCTTTCCTTCCACTTCCAACAACTTCCATCCTCAGTACTGTAATCACAACCGAGCCTCTTCAACCATCCCAGAGTAGCTCTGTACCATCTTCAATGGCTGCATTTGTAATGGCAGAAATGTTGGATAAACACACGGATAGTCAAAGTAAAGAGATGGATAAACTTCGAGAAGAGTTATTTCGACGAGTGTAAAGTGAAGCGGCATCCAAGAAAGCCCAAGAAGAGATGCTAGCTAAGTTCACTGCAGAGATGGAGTTGACACGTAAAGCTCATGCAAAAGAACTTGCTCAGATCAAACAGGCTGAAGCTGATAAGTATGAAGCACGACTTACGAGACTTCGAGCTATTAAAGATAAATATAAGGAGCAGAAAGAAACACTTGAAGCTTCTATTTTAGAGAGAGTGAATGAATTTGTTGAGGCCCTTATGCCAAAGCTGCGTGATGAGATGAGGAAACTTGCGGCTGATAACTTGATGATTAAGTCGTCCAACCCTTCTGAGTCAGCTTACAAAATTGCATATGACTTGACGGATTTTGAATTAAAGAAGATCCTCAAAGCTCGTATGAAGGAAGTTAGATCCTTTAACAAGTCTAAAGTTCAGCGGATACTCTACAAAGCACTCAATGAAGCTATTTTGGAGGATGATCGGTTGTTTAAGACGTTTGGAAGTGTGGTACCTTATCACATCTTGGATGAGGAGGAAAAGGTAGATAGTGAACAAGAGGAGGGTAACGGTGAAGAAGAAGAAGAAGAAGATGATGATAATGGTGACGATGATGGTGATGATGATGAGGATGGTGATGATGATGATGATGGTGATGGTGGTGATCTAAATGAGGAGAGTGATAAGGGTAGCAACGGGGATGATGATAAGGATGATGGTGGTAAACATGATCAGCCTGAAACGGGGACAAGGTTGCCAGCACAAAGACACCATCCAAGTCTGGTACCAAGTCTCATAAAGATGCTGCGCGAAAAGAAAAGTCCACCTCTACGGAGTCAGGACGAACCAAGTGGCGCCATGATGTGAATGCTGCCACTGCGTCATCGATTCCTGGTACATCTGTTTCTGTTTCTATACCTGTTACCACTAATCCTGTTAGTTCTTTTGTTGCTCCTGTGATTGCAGAATCAATAACTGAACCTACATCTGCACAACACTCGCCTGTTCATGACACCGTCGAAATGCTTGAATCAGAACCAGCAAGTGTTCATGTTTCTACTCCTCTGCAAATAGAACCACAATCTACTGTTCCCGAGTCAAGCACACGGGATTGGGCGGATACATTCGAGATTGATGAAACTGCACCTCCACAAGCTTGGATCACGGCAGCTGCTAAATATGATCCAATCATAGACGCTGATAGAGATGTCCTATATCTCCGTATCCGTAGTCCGATAAACTTGTGTGCATTTTTGGCTCATGAGTTCAAATCTTCGGTCACTCCGTCTTTGGTAAAGAGAGCGCTAAAGGACAAGAGAATTCACGCCAAAACCAGGTTAAGCCGCATTGAGTACGAGTATTATGCTGACGAGGTCCTGAAAGCTCTTAATACCGTTCAAAGGCCAGGCCTTCATGAGTCAGCAAGAGCTCCACCTCCACTTGATCCTTCTCAAGATAATCAAATTGCTCTTGACTTCTTTGTCACCTATGATCTTGATTATCTCCTCAAGGGATCATCCAAGTACGCAACCTCCCTGACCTTGTTGAAAGCTGCTAATTGGGGGACAATACCCTGGATCGAGGAAAAGGTAAACCGACTCTGGGTCCCAAAGGTAAATCGTAATTATGATATGTATGCTGTTATAGGTGCATCACATTGGGACGAGCGAGTCCGAAGGGCGTACAGACGTTGCTGCTTAGCCAATTCAGGAAGCATTGTCAAATCCGATATTTGTATCTCAAGTATTTTGGGACTGAAAATTGAAGCCAAGAATGGATATCATCATGTGACGGAGATTCGTCTAAAAAGGGAGGATGACAGAGAATAGACAATACAGCAGGGAGATTTTTCTATCATTCGCCTTGAAGATATCGAAGACATGTTGCTTATGATGACCCATGATCAACTTACCCATCTTACTCGTGAAGAAATCATTGCCTTGAATACAACGCTTCGTATGTTCACACGAAGCGTTGTTATCAAGAAACGAGTTGAAGATCTTCAATTGGGAGTTGAAAGCTACCAAAGGAAGCTTAACCTGACCCGTCCAATGAATCAAGTTCTACCTCAACATGTCACAAGATGTCCCTATACCGGCATTACCGTTCCGAGTTACGGGATTTTCTACATGAACAGTCGTGGGATCATGAAGTTTATGAGGGTAAGTGAGCTTAATAAATACAGTGATGGGACTCTCATATACGTCAGAGGAAAATTGGAGCATCTTAATTCTGGTGGGTCATTACCAGAAATGATTGAGGATTGGCATCCGGGTTATCGGAAAATGGCGACATATGTGATCAAGAAGATTGATGAAAAGCTCCGGGAACGTAGATTGATGAGGAGCTTAGAAAGGTTCGTTGGTGGTAGACCATATGGAGTGCACCACAAGTTACTACAACGATCCATCTAATGGGTCGTACAACTCAGGTCCACTCTATATTGGTTTTTAATTGTGAATATGTAAATTTTGTGAATATTGTGCTTTTATGCCTTGATGTAGTGTTAAGGTATGATAATTTTTCAAGAATTTTGATAGGTGTGTAAACACCCATCTTTTCTACCACTTAATTGCAATAATAACCGGACCAAAACGTGTATTTTATGTATTTTATGTCGGAATTATGCGTGGTTTGTGTTTTTGTTGTGTTTTAGGACGAAAAGGTGAAAAGTGGAGAAAACACGGACATTCACGGGCATTTACGGACTTTTATTGAAGAAAAAGATGAAAGACGAAGTCGAGAAATCAAGAGTGGAAAAGAAACGGAAGTCTACGACCAATTCTGAAGATTTATCGAAGAAAAAGTCAAAAGACGGAAGCTTATCAAAAGCCGAAGAATTCAAGTCTATTTTATTGAAGAATTTAAAGACGAGTTCGAAGAAATCCCGAAGCCAAAAGTCCCTTAAGTCCAAGTTTAAAGAAGATTAGAAGAAAAGGACTAATGACGCAATTAATGAAGATTAATAAAAGGAGGGACTTAAGCTTGTAATTAAGAAGAAACGAAAGAGGGGAGGATGCTTCCTAATCCTCCCCTATATATAGATTAGGCTTAATCACTTATCGTTTTTGTTGGCTAAGTGTGACAATTAGTCTTCCACCATTTCATTACCTTTCACCTTTAATTACCTTGTCAATTTAAATACTTGTCAAATTTAATTACCTTGTCTTGCACTTAATTACCATTTAATTTCAAGTAAGTTTTTTTTAATTCTTGTTAATCTTTATCTTTATCTTGTTAATCTCATTCTACCTTTCTTTAATCTTTGTGTTGATTTATTTATGTTCATGTTCTTAATTTTTGTTGATTTATTAAGTGGGTTTTGATTATTTTGATTAAGTTTTGTGAGTTTGATTGTTTTGGATTGATTGTTTATGTTTAATAGTTGTTTTGTTATTAGTTTGATTTAATCTTGTGGTTGATTTGCCTTAGTTTTGATTAGATCCGAGCTTGTAACCTTTCCCTTGTTCTTCGGATATATTGTTTCTGTTCTTTCCCAGAAGACGGCTCCATACATTCCGAATAAAGGGTTTAGCAGAGATTGCTATTCGGAATATCTACTATTCCGAATAGAGAAGATTTTCCGAATAGGATATCATTCCGATTAGGGGGATTTTCCGAATAGGAAATTATTCCGAGTAAGGCTGAACATTCTGAATAGCAAGTTTTTCCGCACAGGCCTTTTATTCCGCATAGGGCTATTTTTCCGAATAGGGTTTCTTATTCCGAATAGGAATGTATTCCGAATAGACTGAATATTCCGAGTAGGCACTTTATTCCGAATAGGGACAAATATTCCAGATAGAGGTATTATTCCGAATTGAAGGTTTTCCGAATAGGCCATTATTCCGAGTAGGGTATTATTCAGGATAGGTGACATATTCCGAATTGCCTTATATTCCGAATAGGGTTTATTCCGGATAAAGCTTATTTTCAGTTTCTTCAAATTTAGTTTTTAAGTTTCTGCCCTTTTATTTTAAGCTTTATTTTTCCCGCCTTTTTCCTTAATCGCACTTTAAATTTATTTGCCTTAGTTTAAGATTTAGTTTTAGTTGCGTTTTAAGTTTGCCTTAGTTAGATTTAAGTTTGCGTTATTTACATTATTGCCCTTTTATTTTAGTCGCGTTTTAAATACTTGCACTTTATTTTAATTAGAGTTAGATTTACTTTTAATTGAACTTTTACTTAATTTGTTCTGCACCTTTAATTTTAAACACTACAACGACACACTTTTGTTCCACCAAAAGATAACTGAGTCACACATTAAACATAAGTTTTTCAATTCGAAGAGACACACGACAAAGAATTTTTAATTTTTATACGGGGTGTAAAAAACCTTGTATTAAATGGCGCCGCTGCCGGCTCTTTTCGTAAAGATCAATAGTTTTCTGTGAGAGACACGTTGCTTTTTGGGATCCGTTCACTTGTGAGCGTTATTTTTCTTGTCTAAAAAATTCAAAAAAAATCATAAAAATTAAAAATTGATAAAAATACATAAAAATTAAAAATTTCAAAAATCCAAAAAGATTTTATCTTTATTGTGTATATATTGTTTTTGTGTTTGGTTTTGTTTTATTTTGCATTTTCAGGTGTATGCGTACTAGATCTTCTAATTATCAAGAGCCCGAGCCTCAAGAAGATTTAGATATGGCAGGTGTTAACAACAACAACATTCCACCGAACCTCAATAATAATAATAACAACAATGCTCTTCCACAGCCCGATCTTCGGACCATGGAGGAACTTTGTCAACCAACCATGTTTGGACGAGGAGGACCGATTGCGCCGATGCAAATCAACGCTCCTGAGTTTTCGTTGAAGCACCACATGATTCAGCAAGTACAAACAAACCCATTTAGAGGATTGCCTGATGATGATGCCAACAAACACCTCGACAAGTTCATTACAATCACCCAAAGCATGAAATTTCATGGGGCCACAATGGATGTACTCCGCCTACAACTCTTCCCACATACTTTATCGCATCATGCCGAGAAATGGTTTGATCGTCTCCCGAAGAATTCTATTCACACTTGGGATGATATGACTCAACGCTTTTTGTCGCGCTACTTTCCACCATCCATGGTCACAAGCCTTCGCAATCAGATCAGCGGTTTCATGCAAGATCCCGATGAATCTCTTTTTGACGCTTGGGAGAGATATAATGTCTTGATCGATAGATGTCCAAACCACAATATGCTTCCCGTCACTTTGATAGATACTTTCTACAACGGATTGACTTTTCGAGATCGTGATACGATAAATGCAGCCGCCGGTGGCACATTCATGAAAAGGAGACCGAGGAGTGTAGAGAGCTAATAGAGAACATGACTACTCATCATAAAAACTGGGATTCCTCTGCTTCTTCTATGAACAACCCGAGAGTCAATGTTTCTTCTACCTCAGCAAACCCTGAGATGACCGAACTCACCCGCATGATGGCTGAAATGAGCAAAAGTATTACGCTTCTCGCTTCAAACCAACAACAACATCAAGTTAAAGCGGTTGCTAATCCTTGTGAAACATGTGGCGGTCCTCGCTCATACACCGATTGTCCTTCGACACAAGGAAATCCGGAAAATGTGTATGCAGCTTAAGGTAATTATTCACCAGAAAATTACCAAGCTAGACAACAAGGGGATAGAAATCTGCTGAGCTACCGTTCCAACAATTACCTTTCACCCGGTTTTTCTCCTCAAAACCAAAACCCCGCCAACAACTACAATAGAAGAAACCAAATCCCACCAAGAGCTTCTAACCCTTATCAACCACCCACCCAACAACACCCACCCATAAACACCGAGGTTGATGCCATCATGAGAACTCAAGGTGAGCAAATCAAGAATCTACAGAGCCAAATAATCAATTTGAAAGGAGATATCTTGAAGCAAGGAAATGACATCAGAACCGAGGTTCGTGATAATATCCAATCTTCCTTCAGCACTCAAACGACTGAATTAAAGAATCTTTTGGCTAGTTTCTTGTCCGAAGCTCAACCTTCTTCTTCGGGTTCTCTACCTTCAAACACCGTCACTAATCCGCGAGCTAATGTGAGTGCTATAACTACGCGTAGTGGAATTACCATTGTCGATCCACCTATCCCACCACCATCATCTACACCTCCCCCACCACCATGTATCCCTACTCCTCCTACACCTAGTATTAGTACACCATTACCGTCTCCGCCTCGTCATGACGATGTATCTCGAAAGGACCCTTCAACATCACAACCTTTACCAACTACACCTTCACCTTCCCCTTATCAACCTAGAATCCCATACCCTTCTCGCATAGGCAAGACCAACGAGCTAACCAAGAATGACTGTCAAGTATCGAAATATGTGGAAATGCTATCTAAAATGACCATCAACATTAGCCTTGTTGAAGCACTTTGCCATATGCCGAAATTTGTCAAAACATTCAAGGAATTGCTTAGCAAGAAGGAGAAGCTGATTGAACAAGCCAACACACGCTTAAATGAAAACTGCTCTGCAGTTATTCTTAAAGAATTACCGGAAAAGCTTGGAGATCCCGGTCGTTTTGTGTTGCCGTGCGTGTTAAACAAAACTGAAGAATTTACTTCCCTTGCTAATCTCGGGGCTAGTATTAATTTGATGCCACTCAGTGTTTGGAAAACACTATCATTACCCGACCTCATTCCAACAAAGATGACTCTCGAACTTGCAAATCGCACTCTCGCTTACCCCGTTGGTATAGCCGAAGACGTGTTTATCAAAGTTGGCACATTTACTTTCCCGGTCGATTTTGTCGTAGTTAATTATGAAATGGACCCTCGTATTCCATTAATACTTGGTCGGCCATTCTTGAGAACCGGACGTGCTTTAGTAAATGTGGCCGAAGGTGAGTTAATCTTACGAGTCGGTGATGATTCAAATGTTTTTAAAATGGGGAAGCTTACAGGAAAATCCTTTGGAGGCTGAGAATCAGTGAATATGATTAATGTGCTCGATGACTTTACCGTCTATGACAATCCTCTATTCGATTCCTCCATCGATAACCCACTCTTTGACGATGATCAGGATGATTCTCGATCCACTTTGGAACCTTCTCCCATTTATGATTCGCCACCGGTCTTTGATGCTTATGATGATGATTCTAGCTCAGATTTGGATGATTTTGATTGTACTTCTGAGTATCCCGAGCTGCCCACTTTTGATGATTTTGATGAGGCTGATACTCTCTCGAGCGATTCTTCACATGATGAAGATCCTCCGCCATCACTCGATCCTACTTTGGACGATTACTCATTTGAGGAAGATTTCTCTGAATTTCTCAACACTTACTTCCCTCATGAGAGTGATGCACCTCCTTTGGACTTTGAAGATTATCGTCTTGATCCTACTTTGGATTTGAAGAAAATTTTGTCAAAGGAGAAGAAACCGGTCGACACCGAAATCCGTTGCACGTATGATTTGACACCTCTTTGTCCCCCTTCTGAGGACGAGTTTGTGCTTATTTGCGGATCTTCTTCACACTCGGCTGAGCCTGAGTGCTATTTTCCCTTAAAGGAAAAGGTGTTCGACCCTGGTATTGAAGTCTTTAAGCCATCTCAGTATCCACCTGATGAAGTAAAAGGAAAAATCTTTGGAAATTTTGAAGACATGCTTGCATCGCTTCCTACTTGCTCCCACCGTGCTCCATCGCTGCTTAAGGGAACCCTTCCACTTCTTCTTTGGCTTTCCTTGTTCGCCTTAAGCTCGTGCTTATTGATGGATGAAAACTATGTCTTTGATCCTGGTGGATATGTTTCATGCTTCTTCCGTTGATGCTCAGGGTCGAGTCAGGCTCACGACTCGGTAACAAAAGCAAGCGCTTCTTGGGAGGCAACCCATGCATCTATCTTTTTGCTTTCTTTACCATAAGTGTAGGGGGGACCCTTTGGTTTGTTTTCCTCTCCTCACTTCTTAATCAGGGATTCGAGCTTCAATGATCCACTCTTGATGATTCTTGACGACCCGTGATTCCGTGTTCTACTTCTTCCCGGTTCTATCCTAAACTCTTTTCGATTCACTATTTTATATTTTCTCAATATTAAAATAGGAATCTCTTTAGTTTTCTTTTCCTTAGCAAGATTTAAACAACGTGCACAATGTCCTAAGTGTAGGGGAGTTTACTCCCACATGCTTAAACATTGAGGACAATGTTTATCTTAAGTGTAGGGGGGACTTCTATCGAAGTTAAGTGGTCTTTTCCTTGTATTTGTCCTCATTTTAACCGGAAAATCAATTTTTCGACATTTTTCAAAATTTTTGATCTATTTTGGCCTATTAGTTTTTACCATTGTATAGTTATTTTCTTTCCTTATTAGAATAAATGTATTAATAAGTGGTTTTAATTTTCAAACGTTGTGAATCTTTTGACTCAACCCGAGTTTACTCTAGCTAGTATCCTTAACGTGTTTAAGTCAAGTTTTGCTAGGCTTTTATATAGGGAGCTATAAAACGCGAAAGTCTTAACTCTCACGGGTTAAGAACAATAACTTTTCGCAAGTTCCTATAATTGATCCTAGAGAGTCGTTTATCAAGGGAACTTTAAAATGCCATTTCTAAGCTTGAAAAAGTCCAAGAATTTGCAAGATCCTATAGGCGACTCGAAAACCCAAAACTTTGATTTAATAGGCTAAGTATCCACGAATCTCATTCCTTGAGATTTTAAACTGTGGAGAACGAGAGATGATAGAGCCAATTATAAGTTCGGTATTCTTTCGTGAATTTATGTGAGTTAATTATAAGCCTATTCTCCCATCGCTTGCTAATAAATTTATCTGCTAATAAATAAGGTTGTACGATTTGAAAGGTTACTTAGCTTCTAGCCCCAGATCGTTTAAAAGTTGCTCGGTATGGATTAGAGTTCATAGCCAAGGCATAACTTATTTAAGCGGGATGCAAAGATTGGCGAGTCCGAAAAGGCCCTAACAAGGCATGAGGGCTATATTTTGTTGCTAAAGATCCATATTGATGTGAAGAATCATTTATCGAAAATCAATATGAAGGATCGAGACACACGACGTAAAGCAAAACTCCCCAAAAGTGATGGAGAAGTGTATCCGAAAAGACCCTAACAAGGTATGAGGATAAATAGATCCAAGTCATAAAAGGAGGCGGATCGTTGTATATCAAAATCCAAAATAAAGATTGGAGAAAAATGAAGAAGTCGTGGTCCAAGTATGAATCTCTCAAAACTTCAAGTGAAGAAATTCCTATATGAAGAGAAGACCATAATTTCATGAACGTCTCTCAAGATTTGAAGTATGAAGTCGCTGCCAAATATCGGTCCGAGAAAGGTCTCAAATCGCGAAGCGAGTTATGCCAAGATATGAACTTTATGAGGTCCCGAGAAGCAGTTTTAAAAGATTTGGTCCTTTAGCTAACTATTGATTAAATCGTGCACTTTATTTTCAGACTAAAATAACTATCGAAATAAGTCAAACAATGCATCCTCGTGATCATTCAAGACAACAATAAAATATAAGAGATACACCTAGGAATAAGGGAGTCTAAGTGAATAATTGGCCCACATGAGTTCGTGATAGTTTACTAACTTATAATAACAATGATCTCGTTTTTAAGCTTGGTTTGGAGAAAGTGAAAACTTGAGGATGATGATTATTCATGACATTTCCAAAACCCAAGGTATGCTTTTGATTTCTTTAATTTGTATGTTTTTAATTTTCTATTTCTTTAATAAAGGCCAACGTGGATTGATTATGATGAAAAGTGTAATCTTGCTTTGTAATTAATGCATTGCATGAGGACATTGCAATGGTCAAGTGTAGGGGATTTGATAGGTGTGTAAACACCCATCTTTTCTACCACTTAATTGCAATAATAACCGGACCAAAACGTGTATTTTATGTCTTTTATGTCGGAATTATGTGTGGTTTGTGTTTTTGTTGTGTTTTAGGACGAAAAGGTGAAAAGTGGAGAAAACACGGACATTCACGGGCATTTACGGACTTTTATTGAAGAAAAAGATGAAAGACGAAGTCGAGAAATCAAGAGTGGAAAAGAAACGGAAGTCTACGACCAATTCTGAAGATTTATCGAAGAAACAGTCAAAAGACGGAAGCTTATCAAAAGCCGAAGAATTCAAGTCTATTTTATTGAAGAATTTAAAGACGAGTTCGAAGAAATCCCGAAGCCAAAAGTCCCTTAAGTCCAAGTTTAAAGAAGATTAGAAGAAAAGGACTAATGACGCAGTTAATGAAGATTAATAAAAGGAGGGACTTAAGCTTGTAATTAAGAAGAAATGAAAGAGGGGAGGCAGCTTCCTAATCCTCCCCTATATATAGATTAGGCTTAATCACTTTTCGTTTTTGTTGGCTAAGTGTGACAATTAGTCTTCCACCATTTCATTACCTTGCACCTTTAATTACCTTGTCAATTTAAATACTTGTCAAATTTAATTACCTTGTCTTGCACTTAATTACCATTTAATTTCAAGTAAGTTTTTATTTTAATTCTTGTTAATCTTTATCTTTATCTTGTTAATCTCATTCTACCTTTCTTTAATCTTTGTGTTGATTTATTTATGTTCATGTTCTTAATTTTTGTTGATTTATTAAGTGGGTTTTGATTATTTTGATTAAGTTTTGTGAGTTTGATTGTTTTGGATTGATTGTTTATGTTTAATAGTTGTTTTGTTATTAGTTTGATTTAATCTTGTGGTTGATTTGCCTTAGTTTTGATTAGATCCGAGATTGTAACCTTTCCCTTGTTCTTCGGATATATTGTTTCTGTTCTTTCCCAGAAGACGGCTCCATACATTCCGAATAAAGGGTTTAGCAGAGATTGCTATTCGGAATATCTACTATTCCGAATAGAGAAGATTTTCCGAATAGGATATCATTCCGATTAGGGGGATTTTCCGAATAGGAAATTATTCCGAGTAAGGCTGAACATTCCGAATAGCAAGTTTTTCCGCACAGGCCTTTTATTCCGCATAGGGCTATTTTTCCGAATAGGGTTTCTTATTCCGAATAGACTGAATATTCCGAGTAGGCACTTTATTCCGAATAGGGACAGATATTCCGGATAGAGGTATTATTCTGAATTGAAGGTTTTCCGAATAGGCCATTATTCCGAGTAGGGTATTATTCAGGATAGGTGACATATTCCGAATTGCCTTATATTCCGAATAGGGTTTATTCTGGATAGAGCTTATTTTCAGTTTCTTCAAATTTAGTTTTTAAGTTTCTGCCCTTTTATTTTAAGCTTTATTTTTCCCGCCTTTTTCCTTAATCGCACTTTAAATTTATTTGCCTTAGTTTAAGATTTAGTTTTAGTTGCGTTTTAAGTTTGCCTTAGTTAGATTTAAGTTTGCGTTATTTACATTATTGCCCTTTTATTTTAGTCGCGTTTTAAATACTTGCACTTTATTTTAATTAGAGTTAGATTTACTTTTAATTGAACTTTTACTTAATTTGTTCCGCACCTTTAATTTTAAACACTACAACGACACACTTTTGTTCCACCAAAAGATAACTGAGTCACACATTAAACATAAGTTTTTCAATTCGAAGAGACACACGACAAAGAACTTTTAATTTTTATACGGGGTGTAAAAAACCTTGTATTAAATTTCTCACGAGATTCTAAATCTTTCAAAATATATCATACTAAAGCACTACAATTAACCCTTATTAATTTAAGGGGGAGCATTAATATGTTCTATGGCCAAACGTTGATTTCATTTTTTACCCAAAGACCGGTTAATCCATTCAATATCCCAAATATTAATGGTTAACATTTTGGATAAGGGGAGAAAATGGGATTAAGGAGACTTAAATGATACTTGGCTAAAAGATGAAAAAGACTTAATGATAATCCAACTTAATATGTGTAAAGCACGTGTTAAGAGGGAGCGTTTTTGATGAACAAAACACTTAAGGTACAAAACTCTTGTTTTCAATAGCACAAGTACCTTAAGTGATTTTCAAGGATTTTTCATGGTGACTATACTTTCCCAAAACACGCTTTATTCACGACGGATGTGGTGACCAAAGGGTGGTAGGAATAGGTATTAGTCCAATGATTTATCAGAGCCGATGGAATCTTCCCAAGGACAATTCCCTAGATAGAATTAGAAGTCCTAGGAAAGATGGAGAAAGATTGTGAACGTAGCAGAGTACCGACTAATTACTGATGCTAGCACTGGAACAATCACAACAAGGTGCTAGTAATGATGTATTGGTAAGTACTAAAGGGGTTGAAGAATGAGAAAGAAATGTAAAGATAAAGGGTGTAAAGAAAGAAGCCCTCCTTACAACTTTAGGCAGAAACCTGGTCAATACATATGCTATTGAGATCATTTGTTAATGATTCTCGATATTGAAGAAAGACATCATGGACCCAGTGATGCAATGCACAACCCTTCCCAGCTAACTCAAATATCTCTCAAAAGGTATTTGTTTTAATCACACGGAGATCAACATGTTATCTATTGGTTTATTCACTCCGAATAGATTGATATTGAAAAAGTGGCACTCCTCTCCAGCCATCGCTCACTAAATCAAAACGCACTATCGAGTCTAGAGCCACGAGATCATCAAAAGTCTCATTAGGACACTTTCCATTTATTCCTTGCTTTCTCACACACTGTGAAAAGTAAGAGATTTTTATGAGTCCTACGCAGTATTCTTGTAATATTGCCAGAACATCCGAATAATACGCAAATATTACAATGAAGATGGAAATCCTGCTTGAGCCAACATCAAACAAGCTCATGGTAGGTTACACGTGCGGTTCTTTAAGAACCAATCTTGTGAAAAACTGGAAAGAAACAGTAGTTTAATTCTTAATTGAACTTAAACTCGTTCCAGGCCTCTACGCATTATCATATGATCTTGCCAGAACACTCAGAGTGACACTCTTTAGTGTTCACAGTGACGAGTGGAAATCCTTCTAGTGTTAACATCAAACATCACTTGGTAGGTGACGTGCAAGATTCTTTATGAATTAAGCTCGTGATAACTAGAAAGCAACGATGGTGAAAATCTTAATTAAAATTCACTTGTTCCAGGTTTCATGAATTGACGGCTTCAATCACAAGGATAATTTATCCAAGTGATTCACTCTTTATGTTCGCAGTCAAGCTTAGTGATCGTCGAATAAAGAGAACGGGTTTACCCGCGAAATCTTGTCAGGAAGTTACTTAATTGAAACTATCCGTCACAGGTACGATATCTAATATCGTCCAACTGTCTTCACCGACCGGAGGTAAAATTCTACCGATTTAGAATGAAATGTTCTAAGCCATTTCATTCGTGTCTTATCTTGTTGCTGCGAAGACGGTGGCGTTGCGGTGTACCAGCTGAAGTCGTTCCCACGTGCTTATGTTTTTCTGCATCAAAGTTCAACAAAATTCAAGAAAGTACCAAATGAAGTCTTCCGCTGTACCAAACTCTGAAGCTTTCGAGAATTCAACAAAAGACATAAGTGTGTGGAACATGGAGTCACGAGGAGGCAAGATTCACAAGAAGGCAAAGATCGCACGTGATTGGTCAAAAGAACAATGCTCTCAAGCCAAAGCCTAAAAGATCAAATCAACATATTCACAACAAAAAGAAAAAGAAGAAAAGACTACGAGCTGAAGAACGAAGACTTAGTATAGTATGCTAGGTTTAGAACTATGTAACATGGAGTGACCTCCCTTAGGGGGAGATTGTTAGAAATACGTTTTCTGTAACACCCCCAAATTTATACAACTCAATACAGCGGAAGACTCGTTGGTGTTACGGGATAGCACATTACTCACATCATAGACAACGCATAAAAATCACGTCGTTTAATAATAAAAGCATTTCCATTCATAAATATCAAAGTTACATCGGTGCCAAGTCATATTATTTCATACAAAGTTTTACAAAGTATTTGAATGGAAAATATAGTTTAGGTGCGGGCCATGAATTCTTGTTGTCTTCCCGAGAATTACCTTCAAGTACCTGAGATAAGACATGTTAAAAGAAAAGGTCAGCGATAACGCCGAGTGAATTCATAGAGTTTCATAAAATCCATCAATATAATATATCAGTATAAAATTATTACTGAAAATCATTTTGTACAAATCATTTTGATAGGCCATAAAATAGCCAAAGTCATTTTATACAAATCCTCATCGAAAATCATAATATAGGCATTTGCCTTAAAAATCAGTATACGAGCCAATGTCGTAAAAACATCATACGATACGTCTTATGACGTCGTATAAAATCAAATAAAAACAGTTATATGAATATGGTTATGAAAACCAAAACACAAACATAATATCAATAGTATGATCCTGTATTGCTAGTCAGGCAATACGTCGTAATTCTGAGCGTCTAGTAGTACTTCGTTAGTCTTTGGATTATTATAAGCCGCATGACATTGTTACCTTACTAAACCAACAACGGGTAGCTAACCCGATACCAATTTTGCCCATCTAAAGTAGCGTTTCGTCACAAAGGTCACGCTATGGAAATCTTTTCATACATAAATTCGCTTACCAATCAATGTGGCACGACGGGGATCAACCGTCAAGGCGCGAACTGGGGTGATCGTCCCCAAATAGTACTATTAAATGCATAAGCGTCTACCAACTCCCGGTAGTTCACAATTCATGCTAATGGGACTTTTAGTGACATAACCTAACTTTAATAATCCATTTTATTTCATCCATCGGGTCCATTCATCATTTATCGGGTCATACAATCGGGTCATTCAATCATTCGGGTCCAAAATCAATAAACAAACAATCGGGACAAATGGTGTCCTATTTTATAAAACTAACATGTTATCTCCCTCTCGGGTTTATAAAACATTTATAAAAACATTTAAAAGAATGCGAGGCTATGAACTCACGTTGATATGGGAAGGCGGGTTATCGGCAATTCGGTCGTACGGTACGTGCTTCAATCACGGAAACCTATATAAATAATAATCGGTCTTAGACGTTTGTCCAATGACTTTATAAAAATATCAATTATGTATACATATGATGATTATATATATATGATGATCAAGTGGGTTTACATTTTCTCGTTTACACATTTTAGAGTTATATGTCGATAACTTTTATACTAGTTTACTAGTTTTACCTATTTACACGTTTTAAGTCCAATAAACTTATTATAAGTTATTTAACTTGTTTTAATCCATTTTGTACTTGTATTATCAGTATTTAAACTTTCCATGTTGGGCCCAAATGGGTTAAGCCCAATAAGTTCTTTTTACAAGTATTTAACTTATTTAGTCCAATTATTAGCCCAATGTGTTTACTTAGCTCGTTAATGTCCGTATGCCCTATAGTTCGGGTTTTATCGGTTTTTACTTGTATTAGTTACCTATACATCAGTATATGACTTTTATAAACTTTACATTAGACGGGTTTGGTCGTCTAAGTTTTATTTGGCGAAAAACGTTAATTTTACGGCGATAGCCGAAAAAGTCGTAAAAATCAAGTTTATACTTTTTATTACTTATAAATTTTATTTTACCACCATTTATATAATTTATCCATTTAATTAAACTTTTATACATTTATATAAATAAGTTTTATATGTTAGTGGGTTTATATTTTTACATTTTATACATTATAATGTGAGTGCTTATATAATAATAATAAACATTATTTCCAAAATCTGATTTTTAACTTCATGTTCACCATTTTTACCATATCTAGAGTTCTATAATGACTTAGAAGCTCATTTTTGGATGACATGTTCTTCATAATATGTGCTACATATAACTTAGTTATAGCTACTGCCCATTTTGAGTTTAACTTGCCTTAACAGTCCCTACAAAACTGCTTATTCAGATTACATCACCTAACTTGTTTTGATCATATCTCACTCATTATTTTGATTCCATTGCATGGCCAACTCTCACATGTGTATAACATCATCTACTTACTGTAAATGGATCAAACCATGCAATTGTATCAGTTCATCTTTTAGTTATCTACTGTTTTTATACAGCCAACTAAATAGTCAAGATTTTAGCTTCATTCCTTATAGTTATCATCATTTTTAAGCATATTTATCAACACTTGATCCCCACACAACATTTTTATCATCATATAATCATCATAAATATATACAATAGGAAATAAAATACATGTTTACATAATCAAATTAACAAGAAGTTGAGGAGGACAATCTTTATACCACCATGATGATGTAGGTTGATCAAAACATGGATTTTGATGGAGAAACTTGTGCATAGCCAACACCATCTTCAAGACCACCATTCTTCATGTATACCTTGTGGAAAATCAGCCCTACTACTCCATGAAAACTCCTCCTTAGTTGTTATGAGCACCACCAATCAATAGGGTTTCAAAGTGGCTTCAACATGTATGTAAATAACAAGAGATTTCATGGTTAATTTTGATCAAGTGATGGTGGTTTATGGTGATGAATGGGACGGCACCATGGAGGAGGAAGAGAGTGTTTCAAGTGGTTTTGCATGTGTGAAATGAGGTGTGTGAGTGTTGCTAATGGTTTTGAGGAGTAGTGGCTTATTTTGTAAGCTACAAGTTAACATGTGTTAACTTGTTTATGAGGTTGTGACACCTCATGGTTTAGCTAGTTTATATGGCCGGTTTTGATGGGGGTGGGACAAGTGTCCCACTTGTCTCATCCCCATTTATTTACGGGTACTCCTCGATTCTAGTTTCCTCGATTTGCGTGCCCTCGGGTCGTTTTACGAAAAACGTTTTTTATAAATTATGAATCAACGTCACAAAACGAATCCAATAAAAATTGTTTCATCAAAAACGGAGTTCGAAATCGTAAATACGTAATCCTAAGGTTTCCGGTTTGGTCGTAAAGGACGTTAAAATAAAATCGTAAGTCCTAATCTCTTCTCGTAAATTTGTGAGTTTATGAAACAACACAAATTTAAAACTCCAAAATAATATTCACGGATAAATTTATTTTCTGAAATGTCGGACTGTCACCAAGGATGGTGTATGTAAACGTAAGCACGTAACGTTGAATCCTCCGGTTTAGACGTAGTCGATGCTACTTCAAGACGTAAATCCAAATTTCTTCCCAAAAATATGTGAGTTCATATTGTAAATTGTTTTTAAATAATATTCGAGAATAAAATATCAACCATAAATTGACGGATTGTCACAGCATTTACCCCTAAACAGGATCTTTGTCCTCAAAGATCATCTTACTACTCGCTTTTTATAGAGTTAGAGTCATGTGGGTATTTCCTCCACATTCGGTCTTTTCTCACAAGTGTAATCCATTATAATACGCGAGTTTCATCAAACATAACTACGGGAATAAGATCAGGCTAAATGTTGACTTACTTTCTCTATCCATGATGTTCACGGGTTTCTGATGAATGCAACTTTTCACCGATCTAAGTTTTACTAAGAACAATCATATTTTCACTTGATAGATATTCCATCAAGTTCGATATACGAAACATAATTCACGCAGTTCTTGAAGTCCTAGGGTAGATCCAGCTTATATGCCTTTCAGTCCCAACTTTTACATCATCTAAATGGTCCCATACAACGGGGACTTATATCCCATGATTTGTCAGTTCATGAATTCATTTTTCCAAGGTTAAAAATTGTGGCATAACTTTGCTACCCATTTGGCACTTCAAGATCTACATTTCACATTCACATAACCTCTTGCCCACTACTGGCAGTCAATAATCAAATCCTTATTTCAATAATCATTTCAGATCTCACGGGTCGGGTATTTTGTAAGGTTAGGTTCGTCATCATAGGAAACCTTAAACCTAAAAGACATGTCCAACTCACTATGGGTGTATGTCGGGTGTCTTTATCTCAACTCTTGCTTACAGATGCTCTAATATAGATTCTAACAAGATTCGACTTCAATCCTAATACGATGATCATCAATGGTAATCCCTCCAAAGGAAAACGATTATACGGTCTATTACCAAAGGTCAATCATTCAAACATAAAACAGCACTTATATTACTTTGTATCGTTACTTTACCTCGTCCCTTCGATTTGGGGTGGTACATAGTACTCTCATCAAGGTTCGTTCTCAATGATTTCTGAGCAAATCTCTTAGAAATTCGATGCGAAGCGAGAATCTTGATATAGATGTTCGATACAGGCACACTATGTTTACATAACTCTTTTGGATTTATCATTGACGGGAATGATATTAGCAGATTTGGTTAGTCTATCGACGATGACCCAAATCGAATCTAATTCAGATGATGACCTTTGCAATAGCTAAACGTTTACTAATGTATGAGGCGATGTCTGCCTTCATAATTTGCCATCAGTACAACTTCTTCTGATAATGATACATTAAGTCAGAAATGACAGGAATAGAATACTTATACTTACAAGTTTTCCAATTTAACTACATCTCACAATTTTTCACATTTAGGCAACCATAAACGGCCCTTTAAAACATTTAGCGCTATCGGCTTCTAAATTTTTAATGGTTCACATTAGCCGCGAACCTCTTTTATAATCTACATTATCCTTTTTACAAACATTGTTTATTTTTAAATTGTTCAGCAACTTATTTTGCACCTTCATTATTAAGGAACATGTCCTAACTGGTTCTTTACATTTTCTACATAATGCGTCGGTATCTATATTCACTTCTCATGATGATATAATTATCATGTCCACAATTCACTTAGGTATTCTTTCTACATTATGCGTCAGTAATTACGTTCACCTTCCTAATGAAATAAATATCATAACCGTATTTATTCAAAATTCTTTCTTCATATCTTTTATGTTTCAGTTTCGTCTCAACTATCATTTTTATCAGTTTTTCTCATTCCGGCGTCTAAGGCGTCGATAATTATTATATGTAAATTAACAATAATTATTTAATTTTTATGAAACGTAAACGTTAAAAGTTTAAATTTCTTAGTTCGACCAATTATATAAAATGTTCAAAATAAATTTGAATTTAATTAACAAGATTTTTGTTGATTTATCGAAAATATTTAATAAGATTCGTAAATGTTCGAAAAACCTTTGTTTATACTTTGGTCAAAGTTTTCTTAGTTGAAAAGCAAAAATTTTCGTTTTAAGTTTTCAGGTTATGGTATAAATGGTTTTACTCAATCCTTCTTAAGTTATCTTGAGGTATACACAAACATTTACCCCTAAACAGAAGTTTAGTTAAATGGTTTGTGTATAAGGGAATAATCCCTTAAAATCCTTTGTTAAAACATTTGTTGAAATATATTCGCACTTTCTTTTTGGTAAAATCCAAAGTCTTAAAAGGGCTCTTAATTTTTGAAGAGTATATACGCATACATCTTACCATTATTAATCCAACGGTCATTTTACGTAAAGGATTAAGTTTTTAATCCCTAAGCGTTAATGGTTCTAATCTTTGAAAAGTCAATATAGCTTCCATTATCTATTAATCACACGGTTAAATCATGTAAAGAACTAAGTCTTAATTCTTATGTTAAATATTCAAGGTACATGTTTTCATTGTTCGGCCAATTCAGGGCAATCTATAAATAATTATTAACTCATTCTTATTCTTATAAACAAACAAATAGTCCTTATTGATTACGAGCATGAATTTATCAAATTACAACCTACACACGAGATTCACCAAATTTATGAATACTACATGTGCATTGTCAATCCAAACGACATCACGTGAAACTCATAATGTTCATTTCAAGTTCTGGATGTAGTGATTGGAATACATAATCTTCCTCACAGATGCGAAGTTGATAATAACCATGCCGTGAATCAGATCTTTAATACATACGCTAAAACCTTGTAAATGATCGAACAATTCTTCCATTTCGAGTTATGGATATCGTTTTCGATTGTCAATTTACTCAGTCACAGTATTCTATAAATATAAGGAAAGATAACACCATAGCTCTTCAGGATGACAGGCTTGGTATAATAAAATCTTTCTCCGACAACTCTCAGTTGTATGGTAATTCCTTTAATTTAGATGGTGCTGACATACAGTGCACAAGCCACAGGTGCAGCATCGGGAATATAATCAATACCAATTTCAACTTGCCTTAATGGCGAAAGTCTAGGTAATTCACCAACAAATACTTACTAAAGTTTCAGATAACTGAAACATCTTTTAATAAATCATATTGGGTTCTTTCTAGATTACAATATCTATAACTAGTTCACAACCATTCACAATATAATTTCAAGTCTAAATGCAGGATATGGTCATCCATCAAGAATTATTTAGATCACTTTTGATAATCAACATCTTATCATTTAGGGGAATTCCACTCAAGTTCCCATCAATTAAGACAATGTCGTCATGTCATAATCAATCAATTCATTCTATTGGCATTACCATCTTTTCAGTTTTATTGCCGTCGATAAGATGTGAACTTCTCAAAAGTCTAATAATAACTCATAATCCTTTACAAATTCAAGGATATCTGGAGACACAACTACCATCTAAAGAGTAAGGTCAACGCATAATCTACGCGAGAAAATTTCAAATCAGATACAGATGAAAACATTTAACGAATATGAATATATCCCATGTCTTCATAATTTGAGTACGCATTCGAAAGCTCATCGGATCGTTACCCAGGTCATTCAAATGAAATCAAATCATAAGAAATGATAAGAACGTCAATACATCCAGTCGGGTATCAACACTCGGTAATCAGATACTTTTCCTAAGAATCTCACTACGGGAGAATTGGACAAGAACGGAATATCAATTGTCAAATAAGACAAATTCCACAGATCAGTAAATTCGATTTAGAATAATAGATGCTACAGGCACATATGTAGGTGTCCCTATCAATATGTCCCTATTTTTCACTTCTTGCAGATCTCATAAGATTTAATCTTTCACAATCTTCAAAGAAAATGTAGTGTTTATTAATCAGTTTTATGGTGACTACTAATCAGCCTTGCATAGTCCATTCCAAATTGTATGTAGGCGCGTAACTATATACAATTTCAAGATTAACGATGTAATACTCAGTTCGTCAAAATTTTATCATCATGTTTATAATAGAAACATTTTCATGCTTAATTTTTTAATAAGAATCAAGAATAAATTTACAAAGATTTTCTTTATTATGAAAACAATTATGTTTTTCCAAGGTACTTTATAAACAATCTCATTTCGATAACAGTCACTTATAAATCTCACTTTGAATAATCCTTATAGTGATGAAAATTCAATTTTTCTCAAAGGATACCGTTTTAACTTTATAAAAACAATGAGTGATCTGCAAAAGAGTGATGAAGAGTTGTTCGCCAAGAACTTAACTACAATATAATAGGAAATGAGCTTAGCCAAATAATCAGGAGGTTCATGACCTCGATGGCACTCAGGAATACAAAGGGAATAATCCACAACGTAACTCAATTCAAGATGAGTACTTGTTCAATGGTTGCATCACTAATGCGAACACTAGGATGAAGCAATAAGAGATAGATAACATCGATACATGTAGAATTTAGCAATCAAGGGTAGTCTTTTCAATAATCACAAACAAGTCAAATTGTACCGTAACACATTACGTGTCACTATGTCATACAATTCTCAAAACTCATCCTACCAACTGATATCTCAGTTAAGTTAGGGATTTTTTTTAAAAGATACCACAATGAATACTAATCTAAAAGAGTCATTAGGTGTCCTGCCTGTCCCGGAAGATCCACCGGTCCCAATTCAGAAGAAGATTTCTTCAATTTATTTGTTGGACACTGGGCATCCTCATTATTAGACATTGGCCTAGGAACAACCCTTAACACAAACTAACAATCAATTAAAACCTTATAATTCAATCACATAACTTAACGACTTCTATTAATATTCTCATATTTCATATGGGTTAAATTTTACTTTATTCAAGTTTCAACCAATTTTATACTCAATTCGACATCCTACCTTATTTTCCAATATTTACAACCTTATTCTTCGGCCTTGTAAAGGCAATACAATCTCAATATGAATCAACACTTAATTTCCAATCCTATATCTCTTACAACAACAATTAACAAATGAGTCACTAGCATGAAATGACTTGATCATTCAACTAGACTTCTCAGAAAGGCATTAGTGGCATGAGGCTTTTGGGTAATGGTTCCAATAACAGCCTCAAGTGCAACATTCACCCTTTGGATTTCAAATTTAAGAATTGGATGACAACGAATCAGATGACATCTTTCTAGGTGGTAACGTTTTGTCAAACTCCACTCTATAAGAAAAGATCGTCATGACATCGATATCAGATTTAATCTCGCCAATTCTTTTTCAATATCACAATCAACTAATATCTACATTTCTACGAATATCAACCATTTGTTGGGATCATAAATATCCACAACTTGGTTTAGATCCAGAATAGCTAGAATTCCTACGAGAATAGCTTAGATTAATTTACTAGGGGATTTAGGGTTACTTGTGACAATCTACGTCGTATAAATACCTCGTATAAAAATCAAAATAATCATCAAACAATCATGTAATAAAATTACATCATATATATATAATCCAAGTTATATATATATATATTAAAATAACACTTCTCAGTCTTGGCCTTGTCGGTAACTCGGGAATTCTTCAGCACCGTTATAGTCAAAAGATTTTTAGACATTTTTAGAAAAATGTTTGTAGTTAAAAGATTTTGAAATGTTTTATTCAAAACCTTTGGTTTTAAAAATCTTTCGTTCTCTATAACGAGAGCTCTGGTACCAAACTGTAACACCCCCAAATTTATACAACTCAATACAGCGGAAGACTCGTTGGTGTTACGGGATAGCACATTACTCACATCATAGACAACGCATAAAAATCGCGTCGTTTAATAATAAAAGCATTTCCATTCATAAATATGAAAGATACATCGGTCCCAAGTCATATTATTTCATACAAAGTTTTACAAAGTATTTGAATGGAAAATATAGTTTAGGTGCGGGCCATGAATTCTTGTTGTCTTCCCGAGAATTACCTTCAAGTACCTGAGATAAGACATGTTAAAAGAAAAGGTCAGCGATAGCGCCGAGTGAATTCATAGAGTTTCATAAAATCCATAAATATAATATATCAGTATAAAATTATTACTGAAAATCATTTTGTACAAATCATTTTGATAGGCCATAAAATAGCCAAAGTCATTTTATACAAATCCTCATCGAAAATCATAATATAGGCATTTGCCTTAAAAATCAGTATACGAGCCAATGTCGTAAAAACATCATACGATACGTCTTATGACGTCGTATAAAATCAAATAAAAACCGTTATATGAATATGGTTATGAAAACCAAAACACAAACATAATATCAATAGTATGACCCTGTATTGCTTGTCAGGCAATACGTCGTAATTCTGAGCGTCTAGTAGTATTTCGTTAGTCTTTGGATTATTATAAGCCGCATGACATTGTTACCTTACTAAACCAACAACGGGTAGCTAACCCGATACCAATTTTGCCCATCTAAAGTAGCGTGTCGTCACAAAGGTCACGCTATGGAAATCTTCTCATACATAAATTCGCTTACCAATCAATGTGGCACGACGGGGATCAACCGTCAAGGCGCGAACTGGGGTGATCGTCCCCAAATAGTACTATTAGATGCATAAGCGTCTACCAACTCCCGGTAGTTCACAATTCATGCTAATGGGACTTTTAGTGACATAACCTAACTTTAATAATCCATTTTATTTCATCTATCGGGTCCATTCATCATTTATCGGGTCATACAATCGGGTCATTCAATCATTCGGGTCCAAAATCAATAAACAAACAATCGGGACAAATGGTGTCCTATTTTATAAAACTAACATGTTATCTCCCTCGCGGGTTTATAAAACATTTATAAAAACATTTAAAAGAGTGCGAGGCTATGAACTCACGTTGATATGGGAAGGCGGGTTATCGGCAATTCGGTCGTACGGTACGTGCTTCAATCATGGAAACCTATATAAATAATAATCGGTCTTAGACGTTTGTCCAATGACTTTATAAAAATATCAATTATGTATACATATGATGATTATATACATATGATGATCAAGTGGGTTTACATTTTCTCGTTTACTCATTTTAGAGTAATATGTCGATAACTTTTATACTAGTTTACTAGTTTTACCTATTTACACGTTTTAAGTCCAATAAACTTATTATAAGTTATTTAACTTGTTTTAATCCATTTTGTACTTGTATTATCAGTATTTAAACTTTCCATGTTGGGCCCAAATGGGTTAAGCCCAATAAGTTCTTTTTACAAGTATTTAACTTATTTAGTCCAATTATTAGCCCAATGTGTTTACTTAGCTCGTTAATGTCCGTATGCCCTATAGTTCGGGTTTTATCGGTTTTTACTTGTATTAGTTACCTATACATCAGTATATGACTTTTATAAACTTTACATTAGACGGGTTTGGTCGTCTAAGTTTTATTTGGCGAAAAACGTTAATTTTACGGCGATAACCGAAAAAGTCGTAAAAATCAAGTTTATAGTTTTTATTACTTATAAATATTATTTTACCACCATTTATATAATTTATCCATTTAATTAACCTTTTATACATTTATATAAATAAGTTTTATAAGTTAGTGGGTTTATATTTTCACATTTTATATATTATAATGTGAGTGCTTATATAATAATAATAAACATTATTTCCAAAATCTGATTTTTAACTTCATGTTGACCATTTTTACCATATCTAGAGTTCTATAATGACTTAGAAGCTCATTTTTGGATGACATGTTCTTCATAATATGTGCTACATATAACTTAGTTATAGCTACTGCCCATTTTGAGTTTAACTTGCCTTAACAGTCCCTACAAAACTGCTTATTCAGATTACATCACCTAACTTGTTTTGATCATATCTCACTCATTATTTTGATTTCATTGCATGGCCAACTCTCACATGTGTATAACATCATCTACTTACTGTAAATGGATCAAACCATGCAATTTTATCAGTTCATATTTTAGTTATCTACTGTTTTTATACAGCCAACTAAATAGTCAAGATTTTAGCTTCATTCCTTATAGTTATAATCATTTTTAAGCATATTTATCAACACTTGATCCCCACACAACATTTTTATCATCATATAATCATTATAAATATATACAATAGGAAATAAAATACATGTTTACATAATCAAATTAACAAGAAGTTGAGGAGGACAATCTTTATACCACCATGATGATGTAGGTTGATCAAAACATGGATTTTGATGGAGAAACTTGTGCATAGCCAACACCATCTTCAAGACCACTATTCTTCATGTATACCTTGTGGAAAATCAGCCCTACTACTCCATGAAAACTCCTCCTTGGATGTTATGAGCACCACCAATCAATAGGGTTTCAAAGTGGCTTCAACATGTATGTAAATAACAAGAGATTTCATGGTTAATTTTGATCAAGTGATGGTGGTTTATGGTGAAGAATGGGACGGCACCATGGAGGAGGAAGAGAGTGTTTCAAGTGGTTTTGCATGTGTGAAATGAGGTGTGTGAGTGTTGCTAATGGTTTTGAGGAGTAGTGGCTTATTTTGTAAGCTACAAGTTAACATGTGTTAACTTGTTTATGAGGTTGTGACACCTCATGGTTTAGCTAGTTTATATGGCCGGTTTTGATGGGGGTGGGACAAGTGTCTCACTTGTCTCATCCCCATTTATTTACGGGTACTCCTCGATTCTAGTTTCCTCGATTTGCGTGCCCTCGGGTCGTTTTACGAAAAACGTTTTTTATAAATTATGAATCAACGTCACAAAACGAATCCAATAAAAATTGTTTCATCAAAAACGGAGTTCGAAATCGTAAATACGTAATCCTAAGGTTTCCGGTTTGGTCGTAAAGGACGTTAAAATAAAATCGTAAGTCCTAATCTCTTCTCGTAAATTTGTGAGTTTATGAAACAACACAAATTTAAAACTCCAAAATAATATTCACGGATAAATTTATTTTCTGAAATGTCGGACTGTCACCAAGGATGGTGTATGTAAACGTAAGCACGTAACGTTGAATCCTCCGGTTTAGACGTAGTCGATGCTACTTCAAAACGTAAATCCAAATTTCTTCCCAAAAATATGTGAGTTCATATTGTAAATTGTTTTTAAATAATATTCGAGAATAAAATATCAACCATAAATTGACGGATTGTCACATTTTCAACGTACATTAGAAGTATCGGTCACACCACAATATTATTAATGTTGTATAGCTCGTAGTTAATGTTTTCTTATTTAGTTAAGTAATAAACCGGCCCATGGGCTTGTCATGGGCCGGCCCAAGCCCAGTAGTGGCTTGGATATAAATACCCCTTTCCACCATGGAAAGGGGTTGGTTGTTGATTGTTTTCACATTTGAGTTTAATAAAGAAAACACATATTCTCTCTCACTTTCTCTCACTAACTTTCCCTCTCTAGAAATCTTCAACCCACCTTATTGATTCATAAGATTATCTATATTCTTCAAAAAGTCTTTCATCAGTTCTCTTAAATACAAAGACTACATCTCTTTAAATAGAAGACGGGTCTCTATTTAAGGGGGAGAAAATGTCAAATTGTTTTCATCATCAAATCGGTGTTCAAAAGACTTTCAGAAAAATTATTTGGTTATTTGCTTTATGGTGTATCATTCTTCGTGTGTACTCGTTGTGCTTCGTGACCTTTCGTGATTTATGTGACTCGGTGTTAGGATTTTTTGTGATAATATAATTAATGACTGTTAAGACATAGGAGTTCAATTGTGCGGTTTGGATTGAGTGTGACTAAATAGGATAATCACTAAACGCAAATATACGGAAATAGGAGGACTAATTACGTAAAAAGGGAAAAGGCTTATTTTTGACCTAATTCAAACACATAAATACACGTCCCCCCCATTTGTTGTGTATCGTTTATCTGTTTAACAACAAACTCAAACCACAAACCTTTGCCGCTATTGATTTCTTTCCTCAAGCTAGTTATTGATTTAATCTGCTAAAAACATCAAAGGTAAACATGGTCTTATCTAATTTTTCTTATGATTCACTTGTGTATCAGTCTAATTAGTCAAATCCCCAAAAATATCAACTTAGGGTTTATGAATCTTATTAGGTTGTATAATTGAATTAATAAGTGGGTTTTGAAAGGGATCGGTTTAGATCATAGATGTTTTCGTTTAGGATGCTTTAGATTCACTCATTTTTGCCCTAAGAATCATAACTAGCTTGTATTTGAGGATGGACATGAAATCTGTCAAAGTCTATTATCTGAAAATTACATTTATCTGAAGATTTATCTGAAAAACATGTTTTTTTCTAAAAACCATGCATTTGTCCGAAGATTTATATGAAAAAACATGGTTTTTCTGAACACCATGCATTTATCCGAAGATTTATATGAAAAACATGCTTTTTTCTGAAAACCATGCATTTATCCGAAGATTTATCTAAAACACATGCTTTTTTCTGAAAACCAGACATTTATCCGAAGATTTATCTGAAAAACATGCATTTATCTGAAAAAGTTTGTTTTTCCGAAAAAGATGATTTCTATGAAAAAGTCCTTTTATCTTAAAAGGATGATTTGTCTGAAAAAGTCATTTTCTCCGGAAAACATGATTTATCTGAAAAAGTTTGTTTTTCCGAAAAAGATTATTTCTATGAAAAAGTCCTTTTATCCGAAAAGGATGATTTCTCTGAAAAAGTCCTTTTCTCCGAAAAACATGATTTATCTGAAAAAGTCAGTTTTTTCCGAAAAAGTTGCTTTCTCTGAAAAAGTCTTTTTATCCGAAAAAGTTGATTTCTCTGAAAAAGTCTGTTTTTCCGAAAAAGTTGTTGTATATGAAAATATCATTTATTCCGAAAATGTCAAGTGCATTTATCCGAAGAATGTGGTTTTATCCGAAGATGGTGTATTGTTTGTTTTCTATGGTATATGCTTGATTTGCTTAGGTATAGATACATCATGATATATATTTTTGGGTATATCAATCTTGTATGTTTGTTCGTCTTAAGCCGAAAACATGTCTCAACTTACCGCGTAACAAATAAAAGCTAATCAGGCAATTGACGCCGCCAAGGCTCTACAGTTTATAACAAACAACTTTCGACTGAAAGAAGACAAAGAAGATTATGCCTCAGCTCACTATGCTTTCAAAGTGGCCACAGACATTTTTGATCGAACTCCATTTAAGAAGGCATTATGGGGTATGGCTTCGGTTCCAACCGATTATATGTATGAATTTTGGGCTTCAAAGAAACGGCTATCAGACAGAAAGCTCACATTCACCATCAACAAAAAGGAATATACTCTCACAATTTCTATCTTTCGTCAAATATTCGGATTACCAATGCGACCTGCAGGTCAAAGGTTTACAGTCGACCCGGACAAGAATGAAATTGTGAAGATGTATCATTCTCTTGGATACGGTGATCCTGAGTTACGAGTGGTGTCTCAGTTTACTATAGCTAACTTGGGTCAAGCTTGGAAAGCATTTTTTGGAATACTCATTCGGTGTTTTACTACTAAATCAACTGGATATGACTCTTTGCGTCTTTCAACTGCTTGTATCTTTTGGGGCATCTATAAGGGTAAGAATGTGAACTATGCAGAGTTACTATGGGAGGATTTTCTTTATCAACTCTTCAACAATACCAAGAAGAAGACATGTTACTTTACTTTCCCACGTTTCATTAAGCATGTTACTCGTCACTTCATGCAATTATATGCCTCAATCGATAAGCTTGAAGGAAGTCCGCATCATACTCCCGATGGCGATGATATTCTTGCGGATTTAAAACACGAGGGACACACCGGTGTTTACTCAGGTATTCCCACCGCTATTCCTACTCACATGTTGACTAATGAACTCAAAGAAAGTGAGGCATACAAGCAATTGTTGGATGAAATTGAACTTCAAAAGGAAAGAGTTGCATTGGGAGATTTCTCTTCATCAAAACCCAAAGGCAAAGGCAAACGCAAACAAGGATGTCTTATACCAGCATCACTGACCCGATGCCCGACATTTTCTACCTGAATGGTCATGGTATTATGAAGTTCCTGAGAATTCCAGAGATCAACAAATTCATTGACGGGACTCTCACCCATATTCGGGACAAGTTGGTGCATCTCAACAAGTATAAGACTCTTCCAGAGGTCACTATATATTGGGACAAGGTATATCAACAGAGTGCTACCTATACGATCAAGAAGATTGATGAGAAGCTGAGGGAAAGACGTCTTATAATAAGCTTAGAACGATTCGTTGGTGGAAGACCGTTTGGAGCGCACCACAAGTTCATGGAACGATCCATCTAATGGGTCGTACTACCTCAGGTCATCTCCATATTGTTAAATTTGTCAATATGTAAATATTGTGAATATTTTTATTTCGTGGCTTGTTGTAGTGTGAAAGTATGATAATGTTTCAAGAATTTCTCACGAGATTCTAAATCTTTCAAAATATGTCATACTCAAGCACTACAACTAACCCTCATTAACTTGAGGGGGAGCATTAATATGTTCTATGGCCATAGATTGATTTCATTTTTACCCAAATATCGGTTAATGATTCATCAGAACCGATGGAATCTTCCCAAGGGTGGTAGGATTAGGCATTAGTCCAATGATTCATCAGAACCGATGGAATCTTCCCAAGGACAATTCCCTATATAGAATTAGAAGTCCTAGGAAAGTTGGAGATGATTGTGAACGTAGCAGAGTACTGACTAATTACTGATGCTAGCACTGGAACAATCACAACAAGGTGCTAATGATGATGTATTGGTAAGCACTGAAGGGGTTGAAGAATGAAAAAGAAATGTAAATATAAAGGGTGTAAAGAAAGAAGCCCTCCTTACAACTTAGGACAGAAACCGAGTCAACACATCTATTATTGGGATCATTTTTTAATGATTCACAATATTGAAGACAAGACATCCTGGACCCAGTGATGTCATGCACAACCCCTCCCAGCTAACTCAAATATCTCTCAAAAGATGTTTGTTTTAATCACACGGAGCTTAACACTTTATCTATTGGTTTATTTACTCCGAATAGACTGATATTGAATAGGTGGTAATCCTCTCCATCGATCTCTCACTAAATAAAAACGCACTATCGAGTCTAGAGCCACGAGATCATCAAAAGTCTCATTAGGACACTTTTCATTTATTCCTTGCTTCTTCACACACTGTGAAAAGTAAGAGATCTTTATGAGTCCTACGCAGTATTCTTGTAATATTGCCAGAACATCCGAGTAATACGCAAGTACTACAATGAAGATGGAAATCCTGCTTGAGCCAACATCAAACAAGCTCATGGTAGGTGACACGTGCGGTTCTTTAAGAACCAATCTTGTAAAAACTGGAAAGAAACAGCAGTTTAATTCTTAATTGAACTTAAACTCGTTCCAGGCCTCTACGCATTATCGTATGATCTTGCCAGAACACTCAGAGTGACACTCATTAGTGGTCATAGTGACGAGTGGAAATCCTTCTAGTGTTAACATCAAACAGAACTTGGTAGGTGACAAGCAAGATTCTATTTGAATCTAGCTCGTGATAACTGGAAAGCAACGATGGTGAAAATCTTAATTGAAATTCACTTGTTCCAGGTTCCATGAATTGACGGCTTCAATCACAAGGATAATTTATCCAAGTGATTCACTCTTTATGTTCACAGTCAGGCTTAGTGATCATTGAATAAAGAGAACATGTTTACCCTCGAAATCCTGTCAGGAAGTTACTTAATTAAAACTATCCCAGGTACGGTATCTAATATCGTCCAAAGGTCTTCACCGACTAGGGGTAAAATGCTACCGATTTAGAATGAAATGTTCTAAGCCATTTCGTTCATGTCTTGTTATGTTGCGGCATTTGAAGACGGTGGCGTTGCGGTGTACTAGATGAAGTCGTTTCCACATGCTTATGTTTTTCTGCATCAATTTCAACAAAGCTCAAGAAAGTTTAAAATGAAGTCTTCCATTGTACCAAACTCTGAAGCTTTCAAGAATTCAACAAAAAACATAAGTGTGTGGAACATGGAGTCACGAGGAGGCAAGAATCACAAGATGGCAAAGATCACACGTGAAGGGTCAAAAGAACAATGCTCTAAAGCCAAAGGCTAAAAGATCAACATCAACATATTCACAACAAAAAGAAAAGAGAAAAGAGAAAGTGGACTGCGATCAAAAGAAAAAGATCTAACATGATAGATTAGGACTTTGTAAATTTGGAGTGACCTCCCTTTGGGGGAGATTGTTGGAAATACTTTTTGTGTATTAAGAAAGTCTCGGTCACTCCAACAATATAGTTATAGGCTCGTAGTATTGTTTAAGTAATACTTATGTTTAGCCCGACCCATGAGCATGTTCATGGGCCAGAGGCCCAAGTCCACTTAAGGACTTGGGTATATAAACCCCTTTCCACCATGGAAAGGGGTGTTGGTTGTTTTATCATTTCACATATTAACAAAGTTTCTTTGTTTCTCTCTCTACTCTCTCTCTAGAATAACAACAACCCTCTTGATTAGTTATAAGATTATCACGATTCTACACGTTCAACAGTATTAGATGAGCTTGGTCTCCCCTAAAGTGGTTGCATGGTAACTCTACCATCTTGAATTGTTGCTTGTTGACGAGAGTTAGAAAAAGTTCTCAACTGATTGTTTGTTGGAGATGGTCCTCTATAACCTCTTTTCTTCAACGTTTGAGTTATGTATGCAGACATTTGTGCAAGAACATCAGTAGGATTATCCCCTTGTCTGAACTCAGGAATTGGAACTTCATCATCAAAGTACAAAACCGGTGCTGGTGGAGCCACATACACACTGGAAGGAGTACTAACATGTTGTGAGTAGTGAGGTTGAGGAACTTCATGTTGCTGGTAAGTGATAGCAGGATTTGTTGGTGGTTGGTAATGAGAGTATGGTTGTTGAGCACGTTGTGATGATAATGCTGGTTGCTGATATTGTTGTTGATATGATGTAGGTGGTTGTGGTAAAATCGAATACTGAGGAAAGCTTGGAGTTTGATACAAGGGCTGATATGAAGATTGTTGTCCCATTGCATATGGAGAGTTGTGATATGACAAATTTGGATGATTTGCCATTAACGCCAATGGTTCAGAATAAGATCCTTGAGAGATGTGTTTCTGGATCACGTGCTTCTCGTGTTGCTGCAAGAAAGCATTGAGTTGATCTAAATTTGACTTGTGCAAATCCCGAATCATTTTAACATCTGTGACATATTGGCTCCACTCTTGGGGTAACATCAAAAACTTGGTGTTGAGTTGAAACTGAGCAATCCTTAGATTGTACACATTTAAATCATTCATCAACGTAGTGAAACGCCAGTAGTAGTCATGAAGTGTTTCCCCTGGAATGTATGTCAACCTATCAAACAAGTCATAAAGTTGACACTCTCGTTCCTGCTTGGCGAGTGAAGTACCTTGTAACAAAATAGTTAAGCGATCCCATAGATCCTTTGCCACTGTCTGTTCGCTTACCATTCTATAAATATCTGGTGGTAGAGCTTGAAGTATGGTCTGAACGGCCCTTTCATCCGCATCGGAAATGATTTTGTAGCATCTGTTAGTTCATGAAATAACCTTGGCCGAGTCACATTGTCGACAATAACTTATCCCCAATCAAGTGGACCTTGCTCAATGGATTGAACCATAAGTCTCTCATTGGGTTTACCCATAATGTAAGTTCTCTTGCAACCTTTCCATGCTTCAAATAAATCTTTGTTGAGAAACGGTGGGCGGGTCTCGGTACCCAAGATGATAGAAATATAGGTAAGCGATGTCATTGTCGGCATAAATGAATGAGGATTCATTTTTGAACACTTGATGGAAAAAGATTATCTTTTGATCATCTAATGAAATAAGGTTGTGAAAAGTGTTGTTGTGTGTTGATGTAACAATGTTAAAATCCACTAAGAATCCCTGAAAAATATTCTAAGTTAAACTAATCACAAATCTTCGGAATAAACCCCTATATTTGGAATAAGTCCATATCTTCGGAATAACCCTGTCTTCGGAATAAATGCCTATCTTCGGAATAACACTTGTTTTCGGATAACTTTGGATCTTCGGAAAAAATTCGGATAAAGAAGGATATTCGGAATAAACAAAGGATGGATTTTCGGAATAATGGGTTTTTCGGAATAAACTAGGATATTCAGATAAAGCTGGATTTTCGGAATAATGGGATTTTCGGATAAACTCTATATTCGGATAAAGATGGATTTTCAGAATAATGGGTTTTTCGGATAAACTCTAAATCTTTGGAATACTATGAATCTTCGGAATAATATGAATCTTCGGATAACTGGAAACTTTTGAAGACTTTTTCGGAATAATTAACCCTTTTCCGAAGATGTATTTTAAGAATTAGAAACTCTTTTCTGAAGATGTAAGTTCGGAATAAGAAACCCTGTTCCGAAATTTAAGATACGATTTTTATGATACAGTATACAAAAAATTACCCAAAAACACGAATTTTTTTTGTTATTTCAACTAAAATAAGTTAACTGAATGCTTTGTTTACAACTTTAAACCATAAGATCACAAAAAATTTCAAGATTCGAGATGGATTATCCTAAAACACCCACTAACCCAATCAAAAACTAAACAACTCGAATCAAATACCTTAAATCACCCCATGTCTCTTGATACCAATTGTAGAATAAGGATAATCTAAGATCTATCAAGAGTGTTGTTGTTTTCTAGAGAGAGAAACTAGAGAGAGAAAGATGAGAGAAATGTGTGTTTATGATGAAAATGAAATAACAACCAACACCCTCTCCATCAAAGGAGAGGGCTTATATACCCAAGTCCTTAGTGGACTTGGGCCTTCTAACCCATGGACAGGCCCATGGGCTAGGTTGATAATATAAATGTATTAACTTTCTAACTACGAGCTTACAACGTTTAATAAAATAACTGGAGTGACCGATACTTCTAATATACGTTAAAAACGTATTTCCAACAGCCGTACTCTATTATATCATGGCTGTGAGGGTTTTAAAGCTACAGTTCATGACATTGCTTCTGAGACACCTTCACTCCATGACCAACCAGTTGTGTCAGATTTTCCGGATGTATTCCCAGAAGAAATTCTAGGAATACCTCCCATGTGAGAGATAGAGTTTGGTATCGATCTCATTCTAGGTGCAGAACCAGTATCTAAAGCTTCTTACAGTATGGCTCCTGTTGAGATTAAAGAACTGAAAAATCAGCTTCAGGAACTTCTTGAAAGAGGTTTCATCCGTCCAAGCGTGTCACATTGGGGCGCGCCAGTTTTGTTTGTCAAAAAGAAGGATGGTAGTATGCGGCTGTGTATTGACTACCGTGAGCTTAATAAGCTCACTATTCATAATCTTTATCCACTTCCTCGTATTGATGATTTATTCGATCAACTTCAGGGTGCCAAGCACTTCTCAAAAATTGATTTATGATCAGGTTACCACCAGTTACGTATAAAAGTGAGCAGGATATATCCAAAACTGCTTTTCGTACGAGAGATGGTCATTATGAATTTGTTGTTATGCCATTCTGTCTCACCAATGCGCCTGCAGTATTTATGGACTTGATGAATCGAGTCTTCCACGAGTTCTTAGACAAGTTTGTGATTGTATTCATCGACGATATCCTTAGTTTCTCCAAATCTAAAGTAGAACATGAGGATCATCTTCGTACAGTTTTACAGATTCTTCGAAGAGAGAAGCTTTATGCTAAATTTTCTAAGTGCGATTTCTGGCTCACTAAAGTGGCATTTCTAGGCCATATTGTTTCTACAAAGGGAATCACCATGGATCATGCAAAGGTGGATGCTATCACTAAATGGCCGAGACCGACATTTGCCACAGAAGTCCGCAGTTTTCTTGGGTTAGCGTGATATTACCGTAGATTTGTAGAGAATTTCTCATGTTTGGCATTATCGTTGACCAAACTTGTAACACCCCAATTTGGTAAATGGAATGTCACGCGTGATTATGGCGTGTCATGAAAGCATACAAGGAAAAATGTCTTAAAACATAACATGACCATAAAAGGAAATACCAGAAAGAAACATCGGTACCCCAAAGTATAAGCTCATCACACACAAACGTAAGTACTGTAAAGGAAAAGGAATAAACAATATCCAAAGAAATAAGTATAAAAATGTATGATGAAATGCATAAGGTTGAGAAGGCTAGAAAGCTTCCAATCCATAAGCACATACACTTAAAGTCTTCGAGCACCCTTGATTACCTGCCGTTTGGGAATGTAGGTCCAAACTTTCTTAGGATTTAGCAAGTGTTATGATTATCTATTGAAGGAAGAAGATGAAAGAACTAGAAAGAGAGAGTTAGAGAGAGAAAGGAAGAATGAGAGAAAATGTGGAATGAGAGAATGAAATAACTAAGTGCTCAACCCCTCCTATCATGCTAGGAGGGGGTATATATAGCCACCCTACATGTGGGCTTTGGTGGGCTATATGTTTATATATTGGATCACGAGCCCAATAATTGAATATATCATTGGAGTTACCGATCCTTCATAAATACGTAAAAACATATTTCCAACAATCTCCCCCTAAGGAAGGTCACTCCAAGTTATAATGTCCTAAATAATCTATAGCTCGTTATATATGCTAACAATGATGTGAACGAGACTTTCTTTGGAAAAACGTATTTCCAACAATCTCCCCCTAAGGGAGGTCACACCATTTTACAAAATCTTAAACCTAGCATACTATGCTTGAGTCTTCGATCTTGTTCTTGTGAATATGCTGATGAGATCTTTGAATTTAGTCTTGAGCATGTTTCCTTCCCTTGACCTTGTGCATTCATCACTTGTGAAATTTTCCTCCTCGTGACTTCATGTTCCACATACTTATGCCTTTATAATTCTTGAAAGCTTCAGAGTTTGATACAGCGGAAGACTTGATTTTTAGGCTTCTTCAATTTGTTGAAGTATTAAGTGCAGAAACCATAAGCACGTGTTAATGACTTCTTCTAGATTGTACACCGTAATGCCACCTTCTTGTTACGCTATATAAGACAGTTAGCAACAAAAAATATACAGTGATGAAATGGGCTTGAACATTTCATTCTAATTCGGTAGCATTTTACCTCCGGTCGATGAAGATCGTTGGACGATATAAAATATCGTACTTGTGGCAGGTAGTTTCAATTAAGAACCTCCTTGACAAGATTTCGCGGGTAAACCCGTTCTCTTTACTTGACCGTCCAAAGCTGATTGCTAACGTAAAGAGTGAATCATTTGGATAAAGTTATTCTCATGATTGAAGTCGTCAATTCATGCTCCTGGAACAAGTTTGATTCATTAAAGAATCGCACCATCGTTGCTTTGCAGTTGTCACGAGCTTGATTCATATAGAATCATGCAAGTTACCTACCAAGTGCTGTTTGAGGTTAAAAGTAGAAGGATTTCCACTCATCATTGTGAACACTATGGTATCACTCGGAGTGTTCTGGAAAGATTACTAAGATATTGTGTAGAGGCCTAGAACGTGTTTAAGTTCAGTTAAGAATTAAACAACTGTTGCTTTCCAGTTATCACAAGCTTGATTCATAAAGAATCGCACAAGTCACCTACCATGAGCTTTTTGATATTCGCTCAAGAAAGATTTCAATCTTCATTGTAAATACTTTCGTATTACTCGAATGTTCAGGCAAGATCATGAATATTTTGCTTAGGACTCTTAAAATGTTTCTTACTTTTCACAGTGTGTGAAGAAGCAAGGAAATATGAAAGTGTGTCCTAATGAGATATTTGATGATCTCAAATGGCTCTAGACTAGATCGTGCATTTTGGATTTTAGTGATCGGAGGCTGGAGAGGAGTGCCACCATTTCAAGAGATATCTGAGTTAGTCGGGATGGGTTTTGCACTGCATCACTGGGTCCATGATGTCTATCTTCAATATCGAGAATCATTGAAAAATGATCTTAATAGCATATGTATTGACCCGGTTTCTGCCTAAGGTTGTAAGGAGGGCTTCTTTCTTTAGACCCTTTATCTTTACAATTCTTTTTCATTCTTCAACCCCTTCAATGCTTACTAATACGTCATAACTAGCACCTTTTTGTGATTGTTCCAGTGCTAACTTAAGTACTTTGTCGGCATTCAGCTACGTTCACAATCTTTCTCCATCTTTCCTAAGGACTACTATTTCTAGCTATGGAATGTCCTTGGGAAGATTCCTCCGGTTCTAGAGGAATCATTGGACTTTAACCTATCCTACCATCCTTATGTCACCACAATCTTCACCGTCATGAATAGAGATGTTTTAGGTAAGTGTATGTCACGATGAAATCCATTTTGATATCCAAATCCATTTTGCTCCCCCTTAACATATGCCACGATATTCGAAAACATTTCGCACATGTCAGGATGAGCCAACACATTAAGTCAAACCATTATTGATCTCAATACTAAATCACATTTTCTCCCCCATATTAAAAATATTAACCCAATCGATGTTTTTAATATCAATTGATTTAATAGCATTTTAAGAAAATTTGGGAAGAAAAATGCAAATCCAATTAACTTCATGATTTTCACAAGCTCCCCCTCAAAATAATGAGGGTGCACTTGAAACATAAATTAAATACCTTTTAAACACAAGTTTAAGGTATTTATCACGTGCAAAGATCATATATGATAATGTATTTACAAGATTAGCAATATACGAGGTTGGACCTGAATGATGGAGAACATCATATGATAGAATCACATGGTTCTTGTTCACGAATGTTGGTCGCCTCGTCATGTCTGAAGTTATCTCTTGACATCATGTGTATGAATAATATCGTTGCCTTGTCACCAATATGTGAACTTGGCACTTTCGGCATCAAAGATTCTCAATGCGGGACAATTGCTCCCCCTCAATTGTTGACCCGTGTTTTATTGAAAGAGCTGTAGTCGCCGTTTGAGTAGTCACATCGTCGAGTATGTAGATATCAATTGTAAATTGCTACAGTTGGTGGAGATGATAACTTCATAAAAACAAGATTTCTCTTGTTTTAACAAATAAATGCACTGACACGTACATATATTCGTGTTAGATTGTGTTATTACGTAAACACAATCCCTTACATGGTTATAAAGTAAACCATGCCCGAGAAAATTAATTCTCGTTGTTGAGTCAAAGTTTTCTGGTGAAATGCTTGACTTGAGTATGAAAAAACGGGTTACTATTGAAATAATAGCAAACCATTTTGAGCATGTTTTAAAACATTTGAACTTCTGCTCGAACTTTATTTACAACCCCATGTCATTATTGAATGACATTTCTAGTATCGTAAATATTATCGATTCCAGAAGACATGCTCTTTTTATCGAAACATTTTTTTAACACACAATTTTGAAAGATTTAGAAAAACCTTTTGAGAAATTCTCGAAAAATTGTGTTCATTATTTTGAAAACCAATTACTTGAGCTTAAGATGTTGAATATCTTACAAAGCGAGCTCAAGTCCGAGAAGTTGTAAGGAAAAATTTATCATCGGCGATAAACTTTCCTTTTAACTGAAGAACGAGTCCTAAGTTGACATTTACTTAGAAGTCGTTTTCATGAGCTTGAAATACTTTGAATATTTTAACGTAAAGCTCATGACCGAGAAAGATGAATTTCTCGTTGAGAAGAAAAGTTCTCTTATGTAAAAGATACACTTTACTTTATGAGCTTAAAACTTGGAATTTTTTAATACAAGCTCATGACCGAGAAAAATGAATTTCTCGTTATGAGGAAATGTTATCATGAAAGATAAGCTTTCCTAAAATAAAGGTCCGAGTTATAGTCTGATATTGAACTGTAAGTCTTAGTGCATGAGCTTAAAAAACTTCTAATGTTTTTAATATAAGCTCATACCCGAGAAAAATTAATTTCTCGTTGTAAGGATAAGTTTATCATCGTCGATAAACTTCCCTTTCTTTGAGGTCCGGGGCATAATCTGAAATATAATTATACGCCATTTACACGAGCTTAAAACTTTTGAATAGTTTTAATGTAAGCTCGTGTCCAAAAAAATTTATTTTCTGGTTAATGAGGATAAGTTTATCATCGGCGATAAATTTCCTTTCTTAGAATCGCGGGTTACAATCTGACATGTGACTGCAAGCCATTGTGCATGAGCTTAAAAAATTAGAATGTTTTTAATATAAGCTCATGCCCGAAAAAAATTAATTTCTCGTTGTGAGGGAAAGTTATCGTTGACAAGATAAACTTCCCTTTATTTGAAGTTCGGGTCATTGTCTGACATTTAACAATGAACCGTTTACACGAGCTTAAAACCTTTGAATATTTTAGATGCAAGCTCGTGTCCGGGAAAAATTTATTTTCTCGTTTTAAGGGTAAGTTATCGTTGCATAGATAAACTTCCCTTTCTTTGAAGTTCGGGTCACAGACTTTGATTTGAATGTGAGCCATGTACACGAGCTTAAAACCTTTGAATGGTTTAAGTGTAAGCTCGTGTCCGAGAAAACTTAATTTCTCGTTTTGAGGGTAAGTTATCGTTGACGAGATAGACTTCCCTTTCTCTGAAGTTCGGGTCACAGACTGTGATTTTACTGTGAGACATATGTGTATAAGCTTAAGAACTTTGAATGTTTTTAATATAAGCTCATGCCCGAGAAAAGTTAATTTCTCGTTGTGAGGATAAGTTTATCATCGGTGATAAACTTTCCTTTATTTGATGAACGGGTCACAGACTGTGATTTGTCTATAAGTCTTTAGTGGGTAAGATTAATCGTGAATCCCCTGAGACACTTGTTTCTCCGATATCTGCTTCTTTAGTAACCAAACTCTGAGAGTGTCCTTAGTTGAACGGTATACAATGATCGGACCGCTTCGTTCTTTTGGAACATCAACTTTAGTACGTGCATTCTTATTAGGAATTTGCATGCTTTGATATGGTTTAGCGATATCTATCTTAGAAGCTAGTGGGGATTCACATTTTTCTTTTCATGTGCTAGAGGTGACCTGAGGAGATGATTCACTTGTCTTAGTGGGCAAACGTTTCCTTTTATAGAAAACCTTAAGTTCAGGCTTAAGTGATGTATCATCTTTTTCAATTTCCTCTTTCGTAGTCTTAGTAGAATCGGAGACTATTCTAGTTAAAGGGCACTCGTTTCCTACAAGAGTGAAAGTTCTACCAGTGGGGCGCCACATTTTACCAATGGGTTTGATTTTAGCTACCCACTGGGATTTAAGTCTTGCACGGGAGTTCACCTCATTAAGTAATTTCTTGACGCAAGAATCATGATTGGCTTTAAAGACTCATTTCCTACATGTTTTACAAGTAGCATATTTAATGTCTGAGTAAGATCTAGAATTCCTAGATGATTGATTGATGCTCCTAGGATATGACATGCTACGGTTAGCAGTGTTGGGTAATCTAGAAGGCATCTCACTAGGTTTAAAATTCCTATCTCTTACTTGTGTCTTTTGAATAGCTTCCCTTATACCAAATGCATGGCGAACGTCATTCGAACTAGTTCGAGATGTGTTCTTTGGACTATGTCTAGGTAGACTAGAGGCAATCATGTGATTAGGTCTTGCAAAACCTGATTTAGTAACATTGAGCCTAGTTGGTGGAGTGACTGGTCTAGAAAGATGAACCATATCAACTTGGGAGGCAAACCGCTGTCTCGAGGATTTTGGTCGCTCGGATCTAAATGCAGTCGATTATCTAATGAACTGATTTGTAGGAGGTTTCCCCAAGATTGATGTATTTTCAAGCTTAGTGTCCACACTAGTTCCTTTAGTTTTCCTCAATTCGTTTTTCAACGCAGCTATAGCAAAGACCTTTTCCTGTACTTGAGCCTTTAAAGTTTCATTTTCTTTGAGCAATTCATCTTGGGATGCCAACTTAGATTCAAGCAACTTAATTTGTTTCAAAAGATTATCGATTTCAGTTTTAGAATCTAGAACAGTTTGATCCAATTTTCGTTCAAGATCAACGTTTGACTTTTCAAGTTTTTCAAAATATGTTTCAAATTTCTCTGTTTTCTTTGAAAATTCAATTTTGGCATCCTCAAGCTCTTTGGATTGGTGAGCTAAAATCGTTTCAAGCTCTTTAGTCCTAGAAATAGAATTGGTTAAAGAAGTAGTCATAAAGCACATATCATGATCTTTAACATTCTGATCATTTTCTCCCTCATTATGACTCACATCGGATGAATCAGAAGTGGTATTGTTATCACTCTTTTCCATCCCATGTTCGGAATATATAGGGTCGGAATTCTCAACATGCTGTAAATCATTGTTAGATACAGTATTCAATTGTACCCCAACTATTGTCTCTTCGTCATGCATGCTTGAATCATGTTGTCGTGATGCAATGAGTCTGCTATGATTGTTAACCAAGGTGGTCTCCTTTGAGTCATCTGATTGTCGTAAAATACGTCCTTTAGGAAAAGGAGCGTAAAAGCGGTAAGTATTAAGTGTACGTTTAGGAAAACGTAAGCACTAATGACCCTTATGGTGTGAAAGTTCGTTTCCCAAGGAGGTATATGTGTGTGAAAAACTTGTTAAATGTTTGTGATTAATGATTGGTTTAGAAGGGGATGAGAAAAGAAGATGACGAAGACGTGAAAATTACTACTACAACGACAAAATATAAAATCGTAAAAACTACAAAAATAAAAATTAATTCTAAAAATTACCAAAAATTCACCAAAAATCAAAATAAATAAACTAAGAGTTTACAATGATCAAAACTTTTTCAAACCTTTTAAATAATTAAATATTCAATTTTTAAATTCTAATTAAAGCCCTAAAAATCAAATAAATTATCAAAAAGCCCAAATAAAGATTTTCAATTGGTAAACCTCTAAAATGACATAAAAAGATTAAAAACTATTTTTAGAAATTTTTAAACTAATAAAAACTATTTAAAATGATTTAAAAACTATTAAAACTTAAAATAATTATAAAAATTAATCTAGAAATGATAAAATTATTCTAAAAGTTGCTAAATTCCTATTTTAATGTATTAAAGCTAAGAAAAATGTAAAAAGTTGGAAAATGTGAAATTTGAAAAATAATAATAAAATAATATTAAAATAATATTAAAATAATATTAAAAATCCAAAAATTATAAAAAATTCTAAAAACTTGCAAACTAGTTTATTTTAACCTAAATAATCAGAAAATCAAAGTGAAATGACCAGAATACCCCTATTGGGCCCTCAAATGGGCCAAAACCAAAAACAGTCAATCTTAATGGGCTTTTGGGCCCAAAAAGTCAAACTTGGCCCAATTGACTTGGAAAAGCCCTATCTGACTTAAAATTTAATTCTAAGCACAAAACTCTAAAGGCCCAAAAGCTGATTGTGAGCTTATCACAGCTTAATAAGCAAGCAGCTTATTCTTATTGGGCTTTTCAGCCCATTAAGCAATAAGCCAATGCCATAAGCTCTAATTTGACACACAACCTTCTTTTAGGATGCTTAAATTTTGAAAAAGCACACTCAGTAAGCCAGAAATAAGCAAAGTAAAAATCCACAAAACGACAAAATAGTCGGGTTTGAGATTTAGGGCACCTCAGAAGCTCTAGTTTGTTGCAAAAGCTCACAAATAGCTTAACTAAGAATAATCAATCAAGAAAACCACAAAAGCCAAGTAGAATAAGCTGTAAGAACAAATAAGCTGGCTGAAAAATCCAAATAAGCTAGTTTTCTAGCAAAAGCTTAACCAAAAGACTTGTAACCTTCCAGATTTGATATTAAGCTAAGAAAAATGATCTCTATTACAAAAGCCAAGTTGTTGCATGTGCCAATAAGCCGTTCTCAAAAATAAACCAATATGTGCTTATTTGACCAAAAATCAAAGTACTCTAAAGTTCACCAAATGATCAGAAATGGTCTATGGGCTTGTTATAAGCAATTTTTGTGAAGGACTCAAGGAGGAGGCCTTGTGAATCAAGAGGTCAGTTGACCTTTTGATGGCAAATTTTGGCAATAAGGGCTTAATAAGCCAGTTAGCTTATAAGCCAGATACAAAGCACACCAAATAGCAAAATCCACTCACAAGCAGCACATAAACAAGTTCCAAGCAGCAAAATCACAAGGCATACAATAGGATAACAAATGCAAGCACAAAATGAGGTGGTCACTTTGCTGATGCAAATGACCACTTCAGCCAACTTTGATAAGCTATAGCAATCACAATAAGCCACCAAATTCAACAACCAGATAACCAATAGATAGCTTATCACCCAAACTATTCCCAAACCTGATTTCAGACCTTAGATCCAAGTAACAAAGAAGTTATTGGATTTGATGTGTTTGACCAACTCCAAAACACTTTTTATCATATTTTTGCAAAACTTCAAATCCCTTTTCCAAACTTTCAGAAACTTAACCAATGACTAAAACTTGTATATTAAGACTTGTTTAGACTTCCCAAACCCAAAGAACCAAGGGCTCAAGGCCACAAGGCCTTATGAACCAGTAATCCCAAACAACCCTTTATCAAGCACTTTTCAAACAAACTTCGTAATCCTTCAAACAACCTACTGATATTAATGATCAAATAGCTACACTAGGTGACAACTAACAGATTACAACCATAAAACACAAAGCACAAACACAGGAACACCAAATCATATACCAAAATGTAAAACAGACAATAACATATGATTTTTGAGAGGAATCTTAACAAGAGGTTAAACATGCCCTCCACAACATCCTAGGAGGGCCAGCTATGCTCCTTGGACCTTGTTCAACAACTAGAACAAGACCAAGGTACTTCAACAAAGGAGATGCAAGACTGCCTTGGTTGATGGTTCAAAGTAGAACCTCAAGGACTTGATTTCTTCAACCCAAGCAGCAAACAACTCAACCAAGGGCTCTAATCCCTTCACAAGCTTGGTGTCAACAATCTTGCAAGAGCTTATAGCTTATGGCTAACGGTTAGTACACAAATATAGCAAAATCAGAAACCTTCTTTCAAGCTTTTTCAAACTTGAAAAACTTACCAAACATAAACGTCCTTGAACCAAATGATTCAAGCACACTTATAACAATCAATGGAACTCAGAATCACCTTTAAACAATACCAACTTTCAAAAACATAAAAAGGAATTACAATTTTCTCAAAATACCAACTTTTATAAATTTCAAAAAGGAATTACAAGTTTTAAAGGTAAAGACTGGAACAAAGGGACTCTCACATGTTGAGGTCTCCTTTTATAGGCAAATGCCTGGCTACACTATTCACAAACCCTAGAAGTGAATTCTCTAAAATGCCCTTGAGTTCTTGATGAGATGGCATTTATACATGATCTCATCGTTCTTTTCGGGCTTTAAATGCATAAAAATGTCATAAAATACCATATATATGCTTGTGTTTGTTTACTTGTGTATTTTAGGTATGGATATCGTGAAAAAGACAAAAGATCACAAGATACAAGGAAAAAACGAACACGAGAAACGAAGCCGTACAAAGAACCGGGCCCTAATCATGGAATTTTCATCAAATACCCTTGAAGACTTGAAGACAAGCAAGATTGATCCTCATTCTTTGAAGAAATGACACTTAAAACCCTTGTATATTAATAATTACAAGTTTGGTCCCTTAAGTTTGTCAAAATTGCAAAAAGGTCCTTCAACTTTGAAGAAATGGCAAGAATAGTCCTTCAACAATTTCAAATTGCCAATTATGGTCCCTCATAAAGTGGAAAACTCATTGAAGACCTTTGAAGATCATCATTGTCCAAGTTCAGCCCTTGAATTATCACAAAAGGTCAAAAACAACCCTTGATAAGCCTTTTACAAAGTCTTGTGCCAAAAATGTCAAGTGGGGAAAGTTATTTACAAAGTAAAACGGGTTTTAGGGCATAAAAACCTTTAATGCCAAAAATCTGAAAAGATAGGGGCCAAAGTTGCCAACTGAAACTTTCAAATCCTAAAAAGGCGCCTAACAAGTTACTTTCCCCTAAAAACGGATTCAAGAACTTACTGTTCATCATTCTTACCACCCAGAACTTACCCTCACTTAACCTTGGGTACAACCCAATTAAACTCACCCACGTGTGATTCACACACGCAGGAACTAATCCCACACACCCAATACCCAATCCCACGCATGAGTACCAAATCCCCAATTCCCCATCCACCAATAGGAGCATTCCTTTGGCTCCAAGTCTTGTGACGTGTCCCAAATCAAAGGCTAAGGATAAATGCTTACTCTCAAAGCAAAAATGAACGAAGGAGATCAAAAAGGACAGCTCACCACTCAAAACCGTTCAAGGGCACATTTGGGATTTTCTATGTATTAGGGTTTATGTTTTAAGCTCCTAGAATGTTCATTAGAGTACTATAAAAGGAGGCATCAACCTGTGATGACCCCTTTGTTCCAGTTTCAATTCTCTCACTTGTAATTCCTTTTTAAAGAAATAAAAAGTTTGGTTTTTGAATAATTCAAGTATAATTCCTTTTTTATTGTTTTTAAAAGATTGTGTGTTGTGAGGGAGATTGATTCTGAGTTCCACTTTGTTATATGGTTAAGCAACTTTGATTTTCAAAGTTGTTTAAGGTTTCTGAAACTTGGAAGATTTTTGGTAGAAATCTGTCCAAGGTATTTTGGTGTTTATGTTTCATGTTATTGGTGATATTAGGTTTTAGAAAACGTTTTAAGAAAGTTTAAAAAGTTTTGGAAAGGATTTAAAAAGGTAAGAAAGAAAACAGAAAGAGATTATATTGTTTATCTTGTATTTCTCTTCTTTGTTTTGTCTTCAACAGGGATTGAAGAGTGTTGATAAAGGGTCAGCTCCAACCCGTGTTGGATTGGAGGAGGGTTATACACCCTCTAGGGCTTAGGATGTTAAAGCCCTAAGGTATTTTCCTTTCCCTCTTAGTAAATCTCAGAAACTGCAAGTATATGTGCTTTGGTTTTGATTTGATGCTACAGTGTGCTTAAACTGTTGGATTGGTGTTATTTTGAGTTATTATACGTGTTTAGATGCAATTGAATCATTTTTCATAAGTTTTGTAAGGTTTTCCTTTGAAAAATTTTGGTTTCAGAATATTAAAAGGGTGTTTGGCATCAAGGTTTAGCAGGGCATAATGTTTTGATTTGGATATTAAAAGGTGTTAGCTAGGGATTATAGGATTGTGTTAGGTTATTAGTTAGTTTCTAGTAAGTTTGGAAGAAGTTTTGAGCTTAATTGTTGCATAAAAAAAAGATAAAAGGTGTTTAAAATCTGCTTATGCACTTTACTGCTTGTATGTCATAAGAATTTTGTGCATGATTTTGATTTCCTATTGAGATTCAGGCTAAGTGTGTAATTGTTACTGCTTAAGTGTTTTTTGAAGTATATGTTTGCTTAATCTTGGAGTCTAAAACTCAAAAGGGTGCTAGCTAGAAGCATATAAGCTCCCAGACCTGCCTGCTTTATCTCAGCAACTTGATTAGGGTGTTGTGTGCCTGATTTTTGATCTTGTGGTGTGCTAAGTGCTTACATTTGCTTGTGCTTGACTCCTTGAGCTTCAACAAGCTCAAGGGTGCCCCCCTCGTCCACAAACAACACCAAACAAGCCATCAACCAAGCTCCTCTTGGCATCAAAAGTGCACAAGAGTGCACTTGATTGGTTCATCAGAAACATTGAAAGACCTGGCAACATTTTGATCTTCATTTGTGCTTAAATCTAGCTAAAAAAGGGATTTGAATTAAGTTTACAAGCATTTGAGTGTCACAAATTGATTGGAAAAAGTTTAAAAAAATAAAAAAAATAAAAAACAAAAAAGTCCACTAGCCTGGCTTCGAACCCCTGACCTCTCGTTGGAGGGTTCAAGGCTCTTACCAGTGTGCTAGCATTTATCTTGTGTATAAACGTGAAAGGTTTATTACTTAAAGGCATTTGATTTCTAGCTTATTTAATAAGCCGTAGCACTTTTCATTTTTCCTAGCTTATTCTTTAAGCTTATTTTACTTTTCTTATTTTTCCTAGGTAAGTAATAGGTTTATAGATTTTTTAAAATTGGTTTCACATTTTTCCCTTTATTTTAATATTTTATAGGATTTAATTAATAGACGTTTTTTAATAAATCATTAAAAAATACCAAAAAGACTTTTAATTTTCAGGAAAAATAGTTTTTAGTTTTTAAAATATATTTTTGAGGTTTACATCTTATTTTGGTTTCAAAAACATTTATTTTTAATTTTATAATATTTTAAGGTTTTTTATAAACTTTAAGGATTTTTATAAAATTATTAAAAAAGGTTTAGAAGCTTAGATTTGTGTTTTTCTCTTAAATATATTATTTAGGATTTTTAGAAATTTTTTATTTCAAATTTTAGAAACTTTTTATTTTTAGCAATATTTTAATATTATTTTATTATTTAATTTTCAAAATTTTATTTTTCTTTCTTTTTCATTTTTCCTAGGTTCTTTATCATTAATTAGGACCTTTTCCATTTTTAGAATAATTTTTAAGCTTTTAGATTTATTTTTATAATTATTTTAAGTTTAATTAGGTTTTAATTATTTTAAATCATTTTTAGGGTTTTAAAAATAGTTTTAATAGGTTTTAATTTTTAGAAAAATACTTTTTAGTCTTCTAATAATATAAGTTAAGTAATTGTTCAATAAAATCATATTTTTGACATTTGAATTAATTAAATTTAATTTTAGGGCTTTAATTAGCATTTAAAATTAATTATTTAATTAATAAAAGGTTTTAAAATATCTTTGTTGGATTTTTAACTTTATTTATATTATTTTAGACTTGTTTTTATCTTTTTAATCTTTTTCTTGATTTTGTTTTTGGTTTAGTTTAATTTTTAATTTGGTTGGTTTTTCTACGGCTTTACGTTTACGTTTTTTACGACATAGTGTAATTTTCAAATAACCGTCATTCCATCTTCTCAATATTAATCTCAAATACATACAAGTTAATTCACAACACCATACCTCCTTGGGAAACGAATCTTTCTCTCATTTTATTTGATTGTGGGTCATTAGTGTTGATTTTTCCTAAAATCATCACTCGATACTTACCGCTCATATACGTTTTTTTTGTTTTCCTAAACAAGAGTCGTATTTTACTACAATCATTTTGGCGCCGCTGCCGGGGAGGTGTGTCGTGTCTTAATTTGGAAAATTTTGTTTTGACATTATCCATAAATAGTATTTGTGTTAAGTGGAACTCCCTTAACACGTATTATCGGTTTTCTTGGTTTTTCTTTGTGAATATTATTAATATATTGTATTAAGTATCACAATCAAAATACAATATCTCCAAAAGTGTGAAAACACAACCTTAATTGGGATTTGATCTCCTAATTATTGTATTCGAATCTCAAACAAAAAGAAAAGGCAAAAATAGATAAATACTTTCGAGAAGCTCGATTTTGAAAAATACGAACTATAAGGTGGGTATAAGGCGGGTATTATAAAATATACCCTAAGGAAAAAGGCTCTTAAGTGCTTCGCGCCGCCTCGTTTCCCCGCTTGCTTGTGAGTATTTTGAGATTGAAGGCTAATCGAGGGTTTTGCCGGCCAAAGTATTAATACGTATACTATATTTGCTTGGTTTCTTTGTGATTAAACCCTCGTGAACAATTTGGTTTTCACCAAAGTTCTAAAGTCATTCGAAGGCGTTCACTCCACGTGATCGTTTTCATTCCTTTGAGGCTTCTTTAATCAAGAGTTTGATTCGAGGAGAGATTTTGTAGATTGTTGTCTACGAAGATACACCAAAATCCAAAAAAAATTAAATATCATCAAAAACACAAAAAAATTGAAAATCCACAAAACGACCAAAAAGAATCTTCTTTGCTCACCTCCCATTCTTCGTGAAGTTTATGATCACTCGTAACCAAGCTAAACGAGCTCGTAAACGTCTTCAAAAGCAAGCAAATCAAGGATCGTTGATTGTTGAAAAACCTCCAATTGTTGAACCTATTGTAGAACAAGAAGTCGTAATGGCTAATCGTACTATGATGGAGTTGTTACAAGCACCCACCGAGGGTTTTGGAGAGGCCATTGTTATTCCCGCCATCCTTGCGGAGAATTTCGAGATTAAGACGGGTTTAATGTCGATGCTACAAGCAAACAAGTTTCGAGGTCACGAGAAAGACAACCCGCATTACCATATTAGGAATTTCAACCGTCTCACCGCCACTAGCAAATTCAAAGATGTTCCACATGACGCCATTAAGATGATGTTGTTTCCATATTCGTTGGATGGACCCGCAAAAATTTGGCTCGAGAAAGAACCGCCAAATTCGATTTTGACATGGGCCGATCTCGTTTCTAAGTTTGTGAACAAGTTTTTTCCACCATCGAAAACAACACACTTAAAAAATGAGATTTCACGATTTGTGCAACGTAAAAATGAAAGCTTTTCAATGGCATGGGAACGATTTAAGGAGATGTTACATGAATGTCCTCACCATGATTTTTCGGAATTGCATCAAATTGATACTTTTTATAATGGGCTTAATGATCATGAACGAGATTATTTGAATACCGCCGCGGGTGGTAATTTTTTGTGCAAGACGACAATTGAGGCTTTACAAATCATTGAAAATCGATCTAAGGTTTATAGCCCTCGTAACACACCGAGTGTTGCCAATATGGGTTCGTCATCTTCGTCACAATCGTCTCGTAGCATTAACGCCTTACATGATGAAGCTAATGAGGAAAATCGGTTTTTTGATAGATTTGCTAATCTAATGTCCCATTGGAAGGCTCAAGAAGCTTCCAATTCCGCTTCGGTTAAAGCGGTTGATAAGAGTTGTTTATCGTGTGGAGGAGCTCATGATCTTTCCGAGTGCATTACCGCGGATGGTAACACTTCGAGTGCTTATGTAGCAACGGGAACTTACAACCAAAACGGCCAAGGTTCCCGCCAAAATCAAGCTCCACCAAACCAAAATGTTAATAATTATCGAAACAACAACCAAGGTAATTACCAAGGCAACACACGCAATTACAACAAAGGGAATTATCAAAGTGGGAATGGACAAATCTCTAATCAAAATCAAAACCGTGATTTTCAAAACACCACACAAGGTTTTCAAAATGCTCACACGAAAAATTTGCAAGGAGAATTTTTGGATTATGCTAAAGCAAATGATGCTAAATTTGATAATATGCAACGTGAAATGATTAGCTTAAGATCCGAGTTGAAAAACGAGCTTAAAAATGAACTTGCTAATGAACTTAAAACTCATGCTAATAAAATGGAAGGAAATGTCCAACGTCTTCAACAAAACCAACAAAAGATGGAATTAGGACAACATGAGATTAAGCAAGAGTTATTAAAAGCGGATGCTAGGCAATCAAAATTTGAGGACCGAATGGGTAAAATGTTTGAAGCTATCATGTGTAAGCCCTCTTCTTCGGGTGGTCTTCCTAGTGATACCATTAACAACCCGAGGGGAGAATTGAAGGTTGTTACTACACGAAGTGGTAAAACTTTCAAGGAACCAATCTCTCGTCCAAGTACTTCTACGGAGAAGGAAATCGAGAAAGAACCCGAGGTGATGGTCGAAAAGGAGCACATTACAATCCCACGAAGTACCGCTCAAACCACACCTACGGTTGAACCAATACCAAATATGGAACCCGAGTTTCCAAGGCCGTTGCCTAATGACCAACCCACACCACCTTTACCTTACCCTTCGAGACGAAACAAAGAAAAAGCACAAGAAAGGAACAATTATCAATTTGAGCTATTTATGAAAATGTTTCGTGATTTACATTTTAACATAAGTTTTGCCGATGCTTTAATCATGATGCCTCGATTCGCCGCAAACTTCAAAAGTATGCTTAACAACAAAGAAAAGTTACAACAAACGTCTAGTTGTTCATCGGTTTTTCTAAGCCGCATACCACAAAAAGTCGGTGATCCCGGTAAATTTTTGATTCCGTGTGCTATACAAGATATGGAGGAATGCTACGCCTTGGCCGATCTTGGTGCTAGTATTAATTTAATGCCTCTCGAGATTTTCAAATCGCTTTCGCTTCCGGCTCTTACTCCTTCGAACATGTCCATCGAGATGGCCGATCATTCTACGATCATGGCATGTGGAGTAGCCGAGGACGTTTTCGTTAAAGTCGGAAAGTTTTACTATCCCGTTGACTTTATCGTTGTAGACATTCCCATCGATCGAAAAGTTCCTCTCATTTTGGGTCGTTCATTTTTGGATACATCAAGAGCACTCATCGATGTTCATGCTCGAAAAATCACCCTTCGTTTCAATGAAGAAGAACTTGTCATCAATGCAACACAAAACTCCAATCTTTCTCATGTATATTCCATTGCAACTTTAAACCATGGTGACTCGACCAATGTCGTTTGCAAAGAATTTTCACCAAGAGTTTTAGGGAATGTCTCCAAAAACAATTTACCATTTCCTCCGCCGGTGGAGGTTATGAGTGCAAAGCCTACAAAGAAGAAACCATCAATACTTGAATCGAAAAATCCTTCACCTTCATTCTTGAAAAGTGTTGATAAATTGCCGGTTTCTACGGAAGATCTTTCGGACGATGAATTTATGGACCCCGATGGGGAGGTTTTCTTCGTCGATAAACGTTTTGAGAACTTGCCACCACCAAAACCAAAACGGTTTCAAAATGTGAGAATTTTTAGTGTGACTAACATCGTTTTAGAAACACCGAATATTTTCGACATAATCAAAAAGGGTTTTCATAAGGAGAGTTCAAAAGATAACAAAGAAAAAGATCTTAAATGTGATTTAATTGATTTTTCTACAAATCTAACTCCGTCATCACCGCGTGATTTGAGTGCTACAAACTCGTCTACTCCTTTTGACGATGTTTTGTGTGGTTCTAGTATGGGGGAAGCCCCTTATGTTCCCTCATCCTTGTCCATCGAGGACGAGATATTCGATCCCGGAATTTCATATAAAGGGAAATCTCGGTCTTCCACCGATGCAATAAATGGAAACTATATCTATTTGCTTGGTGCGAGTCTACCTCGAGTAGCTCAATGTTTTGTCTTACCAATTGTCCCACCCTTCTACTTCTCATCTATTTTCTTCAAACTCTTTGAGTTTATGGCACATGTTGGAGTGGTGTTAATTTGTTTTTCCAATGGAAACGAGAACGCCATTTTCGACCCCGGTATTTTGCATCATCTAAGGACTTAGTCCTTTATACCGGTTGCTTTTTGGGCCTTGTTTATCATGTAAGCCCCGCTAAAAATTGACCACACCATGATTTCTCTAAATGTTCACATTTTAAGGGGATCGAGTCGAGCTCATGACTCGGTAATCAAAAACGAGGTGCCTCGTGGGGGAGATCCCATGCTTATCTTTATGCTTTATATTCACTAATAAGGGGACTTGTACCCTTCCAACTCGTTGTCTCGTGGTTGTTTGTGATTGTGTTATCTAGATCATCATCATCACCTACGATTGAAGACTCTCGTGTTCGTTTACGTAAGCCTCCATCGTTCGTTTGAAGAAGTTTTTCACGAATCCATGACATATCCTTTATTGTTCTAACAATTATCTTTTAGCATAATTAATAAACGGCTTTAGATATATTGTTGATCACCCTTTCCATGCTAGATCCTAAGCATTCGATTCTTCGTCTCTAGTATGGGGGTGCTCCACCTTTAGACTCGAAACATTGAGGACAATGTTTACTTTTAGTATGGGGGGGTGAATAGGTACTTGCTTTGCTACGCCCTCACGTTTTCCAATTTTCAATGTTTTGTTTTGCTAATAAGGCTAAAAATGGCCAAATTTTAAAATTTTTCTTAGTTTTCATAAGTGTTTTTAAGACACGAATGTATATTTTCCGATGGGTAGAATAAGAGTTAATTTTTGACTTGATGGGCATTTGGAGCCATTTACATTCCTTAACCCGCTCAATTCAAATTTTGCTAGACTTTTATATAGGGAGCTTTAAAACGCGAAAGTCTTAATTCATTCGAGTTAAGAACAAGAACTTTTCGCAAGTTCCTATAATTGATTCTAGAAAGTCACTTATCAAGGGAACTTTAAAACGCATTCTCTAAACTTGAAAAAGTCCAAGAAAGTGCAAGATCCTATAGGTGGCTTGAAAACCCAAAACTTTGATTTGATATAGTCTTAATGAAAGCTAATCCAAATTTGGCTTAATTTTGACTTGCATGGCTAAGTATTCACGAGTCTCTTTAATTAGAGGTCTTTAAATAGTGAAGAACGAGAAATGATAGAGTTAGACAAGTGATCATGCTAAACGTAGAACATGAAAGTGTTCTTTCAAAAACTCACATGTTTTTAATTGTGGCTTTTTCTTCCCATAAGATCAATGCATTAGGAATAAATCATAATTGCAATAAGTAAGGTCGTACGATTTGAAAGGTTACTTAGCCTCTAGCGCAAGATCGTTTAAAAGTTGCTCGGGGTTGAATAGAGTTCATAGCCAAGGCATAACTTATTGAAGCGGGACGCGAAGATTGGCGATTATCCAAAAAGGCCCTAACAAGGCATGAGGAGCTCTATTTTTGCTAAAGATCCAAAGATGATGTGAAGTATCATTATTCCAAAATCAATATGAAGGATCGAGACACACGACGAGAAGCTATTACTCCCCTAAAGAATGGAGAAAGTCTATCCAAAAAGACCCTAACAAGGTATGAGGATAAATATATCCAAGTCCGAAAAGGAGGCGGATCGTTGTATATCAAAATCCAAAGTAAAGATTGAAGAAAAATGATGAAGTCGTGGTCCTATATGAAGAATCTCTCAAAAACGTCAAGTGAAGAAATTCCAAATATATGAAGAGAAGACCATAATTTCGAGAACGTCTTCCCAAGATTTGAAGTATGAAGTACATGCCAAATATCGGTCCGAGAAAGGTCTCAAATCGTGAAACGAGTTATGCCAAGATATGAACTTAAGGAGATACACGAGAAGCCGTTTTAAAAGATTTTGTCCTTCGGCTAACTATTAATCAAATCGTGCTACTTTGCTTTCGGACTAATAACTACTCAAATAAGTCAATATGAATCACTTGTGATCCATGACAAATAGATAAAAAATGCTAGTAACCCATTTCCTTTTATAATAACTAGGATTGCGGGGAGAAAAAGTATTACACAATTTGGACGTATGAGTAGTGTTAGCATTGTGACTTGTACCAACAATGATCTTGTTTTTGCACTTAGCATGGAATGTATGACAATCAAGGATGACGAAGTTTACTCTAAGGGACATTAACTTGTTTCTATTCTTAGACCCTAAGAGTCACCTTTTGATGATGAAAATCATACATTATGTCTTTACACATCATCGTAGTATGTTGCAAGTCTTTTACTCTTCAATAAAGGTTAATAAAATTGAACTTTGGTGATGCTTAGATACTTTATTCTAGCATTGCGTGAGGGCACGGCAATGGCTTAGTATGGGGGAGTGATGAGATGGCATTTATACATGATCTCATCGTTCTTTTCGGGCTTTAAATGCATAAAAATGTCATAAAATACCATATATATGCTTGTGTTTGTTTACTTGTGTATTTTAGGTATGGATATCGTGAAAAAGACAAAAGATCACAAGATACAAGGAAAAAACGAACACGAGAAACGAAGCCGTACAAAGAACCGGGCCCTAATCATGGAATTTTCATCAAATACCCTTGAAGACTTGAAGACAAGCAAGATTGATCCTCATTCTTTGAAGAAATGACACTTAAAACCCTTGTATATTAATAATTACAAGTTTGGTCCCTTAAGTTTGTCAAAATTGCAAAAAGGTCCTTCAACTTTGAAGAAATGGCAAGAATAGTCCTTCAACAATTTCAAATTGCCAATTATGGTCCCTCATAAAGTGGAAAACTCATTGAAGACCTTTGAAGATCATCATTGTCCAAGTTCAGCCCTTGAATTATCACAAAAGGTCAAAAACAACCCTTGATAAGCCTTTTACAAAGTCTTGTGCCAAAAATGTCAAGTGGGGAAAGTTATTTACAAAGTAAAACGGGTTTTAGGGCATAAAAACCTTTAATGCCAAAAATCTGAAAAGATAGGGGCCAAAGTTGCCAACTGAAACTTTCAAATCCTAAAAAGGCGCCTAACAAGTTACTTTCCCCTAAAAACGGATTCAAGAACTTACTGTTCATCATTCTTACCACCCAGAACTTACCCTCACTTAACCTTGGGTAAAACCTAATTAAACTCACCCACGTGTGATTCACACACGCAGGAACTAATCCCACACACCCAATACCCAATCCCACGCATGAGTACCAAATCCCCAATTCCCCATCCACCAATAGGAGCATTCCTTTGGCTCCAAGTCTTGTGACGTGTCCCAAATCAAAGGCTAAGGATAAATGCTTACTCTCAAAGCAAAAATGAACGAAGGAGATCAAAAAGGACAGCTCACCACTCAAAACCGTTCAAGGGCACATTTGGGATTTTCTATGTATTAGGGTTTATGTTTTAAGCTCCTAGAATGTTCATTAGAGTACTATAAAAGGAGGCATCAACCTGTGATGACCCCTTTGTTCCAGTTTCAATTCTCTCACTTGTAATTCCTTTTTAAAGAAATAAAAAGTTTGGTTTTTGAATAATTCAAGTATAATTCCTTTTTTATTGTTTTTAAAAGATTGTGTGTTGTGAGGGAGATTGATTCTGAGTTCCACTTTGTTATATGGTTAAGCAACTTTGATTTTCAAAGTTGTTTAAGGTTTCTGAAACTTGGAAGATTTTTGGTAGAAATCTGTCCAAGGTATTTTGGTGTTTATGTTTCATGTTATTGGTGATATTAGGTTTTAGAAAACGTTTTAAGAAAGTTTAAAAAGTTTTGGAAAGGATTTAAAAAGGTAAGAAAGAAAACAGAAAGAGATTATATTGTTTATCTTGTATTTCTCTTCTTTGTTTTGTCTTCAACAGGGATTGAAGAGTGTTGATAAAGGGTCAGCTCCAACCCGTGTTGGATTGGAGGAGGGTTATACACCCTCTAGGGCTTAGGATGTTAAAGCCCTAAGGTATTTTCCTTTCCCTCTTAGTAAATCTCAGAAACTGCAAGTATATGTGCTTTGGTTTTGATTTGATGCTACAGTGTGCTTAAACTGTTGGATTGGTGTTATTTTGAGTTATTATACGTGTTTAGATGCAATTGAATCATTTTTCATAAGTTTTGTAAGGTTTTCCTTTGAAAAATTTTGGTTTCAGAATATTAAAAGGGTGTTTGGCATCAAGGTTTAGCAGGGCATAATGTTTTGATTTGGATATTAAAAGGTGTTAGCTAGGGATTATAGGATTGTGTTAGGTTATTAGTTAGTTTCTAGTAAGTTTGGAAGAAGTTTTGAGCTTAATTGTTGCATAAAAAAAAGATAAAAGGTGTTTAAAATCTGCTTATGCACTTTACTGCTTGTATGTCATAAGAATTTTGTGCATGATTTTGATTTCCTATTGAGATTCAGGCTAAGTGTGTAATTGTTACTGCTTAAGTGTTTTTTGAAGTATATGTTTGCTTAATCTTGGAGTCTAAAACTCAAAAGGGTGCTAGCTAGAAGCATATAAGCTCCCAGACCTGCCTGCTTTATCTCAGCAACTTGATTAGGGTGTTGTGTGCCTGATTTTTGATCTTGTGGTGTGCTAAGTGCTTACATTTGCTTGTGCTTGACTCCTTGAGCTTCAACAAGCTCAAGGGTGCCCCCCTCGTCCACAAACAACACCAAACAAGCCATCAACCAAGCTCCTCTTGGCATCAAAAGTGCACAAGAGTGCACTTGATTGGTTCATCAGAAACATTGAAAGACCTGGCAACATTTTGATCTTCATTTGTGCTTAAATCTAGCTAAAAAAGGGATTTGAATTAAGTTTACAAGCATTTGAGTGTCACAAATTGATTGGAAAAAGTTTAAAAAAATAAATAAAATAAAAAACAAAAAAGTCCACTAGCCTGGCTTCGAACCCCTGACCTCTCGTTGGAGGGTTCAAGGCTCTTACCAGTGTGCTAGCATTTATCTTGTGTATAAACGTGAAAGGTTTATTACTTAAAGGCATTTGATTTCTAGCTTATTTAATAAGCCGTAGCACTTTTCATTTTTCCTAGCTTATTCTTTAAGCTTATTTTACTTTTCTTATTTTTCCTAGGTAAGTAATAGGTTTATAGATTTTTTAAAATTGGTTTCACATTTTTCCCTTTATTTTAATATTTTATAGGATTTAATTAATAGACGTTTTTTAATAAATCATTAAAAAATACCAAAAAGACTTTTAATTTTCAGGAAAAATAGTTTTTAGTTTTTAAAATATATTTTTGAGGTTTACATCTTATTTTGGTTTCAAAAACATTTATTTTTAATTTTATAATATTTTAAGGTTTTTTATAAACTTTAAGGATTTTTATAAAATTATTAAAAAAGGTTTAGAAGCTTAGATTTGTGTTTTTCTCCTAATTATATTATTTAGGATTTTTAGAAATTTTTTATTTCAAATTTTAGAAACTTTTTATTTTTAGCAATATTTTAATATTATTTTATTATTTAATTTTCAAAATTTTATTTTTCTTTCTTTTTCATTTTTCCTAGGTTCTTTATCATTAATTAGGACCTTTTCCATTTTTAGAATAATTTTTAAGCTTTTAGATTTATTTTTATAATTATTTTAAGTTTAATTAGGTTTTAATTATTTTAAATCATTTTTAGGGTTTTAAAAATAGTTTTAATAGGTTTTAATTTTTAGAAAAATACTTTTTAGTCTTCTAATAATATAAGTTAAGTAATTGTTCAATAAAATCATATTTTTGACATTTGAATTAATTAAATTTAATTTTAGGGCTTTAATTAGCATTTAAAATTAATTATTTAATTAATAAAAGGTTTTAAAATATCTTTGTTGGATTTTTAACTTTATTTATATTATTTTAGACTTGTTTTTATCTTTTTAATCTTTTTCTTGATTTTGTTTTTGGTTTAGTTTAATTTTTAATTTGGTTGGTTTTTCTACGGCTTTACGTTTACGTTTTTTACGACATAGTGTAATTTTCAAATAACCGTCATTCCATCTTCTCAATATTAATCTCAAATACATACAAGTTAATTCACAACACCATACCTCCTTGGGAAACGAATCTTTCTCTCATTTTATTTGATTGTGGGTCATTAGTGTTGATTTTTCCTAAAATCATCACTCGATACTTACCGCTCATATACGTTTTTTTTGTTTTCCTAAACAAGAGTCGTATTTTACTACAATCAGTTCTTCTAGGCGTTTTCTGAATTTGAGCTGTCCAAGTTTATCAAGGCTATTTATTTTAGCTTTGGAATGAAGCAATGAGTCTTAGTTGTTGATTTTGCCACGTTGGATGACTTGGAGGGCAAGTAGTCACATGATTGGTGGACGGGTATTTAGGGGTGGGGTCCATTGTGAGTGGGAATAAGGGTTTTTGGGTTGGGATGGGTTTCTGCAGATGTGAATCACTCATGTGCAAAGGTAATTGAAAATTACCCTAAGTTTAAGTGGTGTAAATTCTGGGTGGGTAAAAGGTGAATAGTAGTGACTTTGATCCGAAATTGGGGGAAGTGGAGTTCTTTGGCGCAATTTCGTTTCAAATGTTTCAGTTGCACACATTTGGCCCTTGTGTTTTGGGAAATATGGTAAAACAAGTATTTCAGCCCTAAAAATGATTTCCATTTGTAAATAACTTTCACACTTTGGCAGTTTTGGCACAAAACTTTGGAAAAAGGTTTACAAGGGTTGTTTTTGTCATTTTGAGATATTTCAAGGGCTGATCTTGGACATTCTTGATCTTCAAAGGTCTTTAATGTATCTTTGGCTTGATGAGGGACCATAATTGACAAATTGGAATTGTTGATGGACTAATCTTGCCATTTCTTCAAAGTAGAAGGACCTTTTGTGTAATTTTGACAAACTTAAGGGACCAAACTTGTAATTATCAATATACAAGGGTTTTAAGTGTCATTTCTTCAATAAATGAGGATCAATCTTGTATGTCTTCATGTCTTCAAGGGTATTTGTTGAATATTCCATGATTTAGGGCCCGGTTCTTTGTACGGCTTCGTTTCTCGTGTCCGTTTTCCTTGTATCTTGTGATCTTTTGTCTTTTTTACGATATCCATACCTAAAATACACAAGTAAACAAACACAAGCATATATATGGTATATTATGACATTTTTATGCATTTAAAGCCCGAAAAGAACGATGAGATCATGTATAAATGCCATCTCATCATTCCCCCATACTAAGCCATTGCCGTTCCCTCACGCAATGCTAGAATAAAGTATCTAAGCATCGCCAAAGTTCAATTTTATTAACCTTTATTGAAGAGTAAAAGACTTGCAACATACTACGAAGATGTGTAAAGACATAACATATGATTTTCATCACAAAAAGTGACTTTTAAGGTCAAAGAATAGAAACAAGCAAATGTCCCTTAGAGTAAAATTCGTCATCCTTGATTGTCCTACATTACATGCTAAGTGCAAAAACGAGATCATTGTTGGTACAAGTCACAATGCTAACACTACTCGTATGTCCAAATTGTGTAATACTTTTTCCTCCCGCAATCCTAGTTATTATAAAAAGAAATGGGTTACTAGCCTTTTTTATCTATTTGTCATGGATCACAAGTGATTCATATTGACTTATTTGAGTAGTTATTAGTCCGAAAGCAAAGTAGCACAATTTGATCAATAGTTAGCCGAAGGACAAAATCTTTTAAAACGGCTTCTCGTGTATCTCCTTATGTTCATATCTTGGCATAACTCGTTTCACGATTTGAGACCTTTCTCGCACCGATATTTGGCATGTACTTCATACTTCAAATCTTGGGAAGACGTTCTCGAAATTATGGTCTTCTCTTCATATATTTGGAATTTCTTCACTTGACGTTTTTGAGAGATTCTTCATATTTGGACCACGACTTCATCATTTTTCTTCAATCTTTACTTTGAATTTGGATATACAACGGTCCGCCTCCTTTTCGGACTTGGATATATTTATCCTCATACCTTGTAAGGGTCTTTTTGGATAGACTTTCTCCATGATCTTTAGGGGAGTAATTGCTTTTCGTCGTGTGTCTCGATCCTTCATATTGATTTAGGAATAATAATACTTCACATCATCTTTGGATCTTTAGCAAAAATAGAGCTCCTCATGCCTTGTTAGGGCCTTTTTGGATAATCGCCAATCTTCGCGTCCCGCTTCAATAATTTATGCCTCGGCTATGAACTCTATTCAACCCCGAGCAACTTTTAAACTATCTTGCGCTAGAGGCTAAGTAACCTTTCAAATCGTACGACCTTACTTATTGCAATTATGATTTATTCCTAATGCATTGATCTTATGGGAAGAAAAAGCCACAATTAAAAACATATGAGTTTTTGAAAGAACATTTCCATGTTCTACGTTTAGCATGATCACTTGTCTAACTCTATCATCTCTGGTTCTTCACTATATAAAGACCTTTAATTAAAGAGACTCGTGAATACTTATCCATGCAAGTCAAAATTAAGCCAAATTTGGATTAGCTTTCATTAAGACTATATCAAATCAAAGTTTTGGGTTTTCAAGCCACCTATAGGATCTTGCACTTTCTTGGAACTTTTCAAGTTTAGAGAATGCATTTTATAGTTCCCTTGATAAGTGACTTTCTAGGATCAATTATAGGAACTTGCGAAAAGTTCTTGTTCTTAACCCGAATGAGTTAAGACTTTCACGTTTTAAAGCTCCCTATATAAAAGTATAGGAAAACTTGAATTGAGAGGGTTAAGAAATGTAAATGGCTCCAAATGACCATCAAGTCAAAAATTAACTCTTATTCTACCCATCGGAAAATATACATTCGTGTCTTAAAAACACTTATGAAAACTAAGAAAATTTTTAAAATTTGGCCATTTTTAGCCTTATTAGTAACAAAAACAAAACATTGAAGGTTGGTAAGCGTGAGGGCGTAGCAAAGCAAGTACCTATTCACCCCTCAATACTAAAAGCAAACATTATCCTCAATGTTTCGAGTCTAAAGGTGGAGCACCCCCATACTAGAGACGAAGAGTCGAATGCTTAGGATCTAGCAAGGAAAGGGTGATTAACAATATATCTAAAGTCGTTTATTAAGTATGCTAAAAGATAATTGTTAGAACAATAAAGGATATGTCATGGATTCGTGAAAAACGTCTTCAAGCAAACGATGGAGGCTCACGTAAACGAACACGAGAGTCTTCAATCGTAGATGATGATGATGATCTAGATAACACAATCACAAACAACCACGAGACAACGAGTTGAAAGGGTACAAGTGCCCTTATTAGTGAATAGTAAGCATAAAGGATAAGCATGGGCTCTCCCTCACGAGGCACCTCGTTTTGGATTACCGAGTCATGAGCTCGACTCGATCCCCTCAATGCTAATTATCATTGGGGAAGGTGACTTGGTCGAGGGAAATCATTGAAGGAATTTCCCCACCAAAGTAGTGCTTAAGCCTATGTCCATTCACCTTGAAATTAGGACCATCATCTTGAGCTAGCTCGATGGTCCTATAAGGAAACAATTGTGTAATGGTGAACGGACCCGACCAACGAGATTTCAATTTCTCGGAAAATATCTTAAGTCGAGAGTTCAAAAGTAACACTTGATCACCAACGTTAAAAACCCGGTTTTTAATCTTTGAATCATGAAACTTTTTAGTCTTTTCTTTAAAAATTAATGAATTTTCATGAGCATTAATCTTAATTCATCTAATTCATTCATTTCTATTTTCCGGTGATCTCCCGCGGTCTTCAAGTCAAAGTTTGCATGCTTAAGGGCCCAATATGCCTTATGCTCCAATTCAATGGGCAAATGACAATTCTTCCCATAGACTAACTTATAAGGAGTGCAACCGATAGGTGTATTATAAGCGGTCCTAAAGGCCTATAAAGCGTCATCGAGTTTGTCGGACCATGAAGCACGGTTTTCTCCAATTGACCTCTCTGAAATCCTTTTCAAATCTCGGTTCGAAACCTCGACTTGCCCACTCGTTTGCGGGTGATAAGCCGTAGAAAGACGATGAGTAACTCCATATTTATTTAGAACCTTTTCGAATTGGTCATTACAAAAATGGGTTCCATGATCTCTTATAATAGCACGAGGGGTTCCGAACCGAGAGAATAGTTGCTTCAAAAACTTCACTACCACATGAGCATCATTAGTAGGCAAAGCCTTAGCTTCCACCCACTTAGAAAGTTAGTCCACCGCGACGAGGATATATTTGTTGCCATGAGACGATGGGAACAACCCCATGAAGTCTATTCCCCATATGTCGAAAATCTCACACACTTGAATTATGTTTTGCGGCATTTCATCACGTTGAGACGACTTTCCTTGACGTTGGCACGAATCACACGACTTCACAAGTGCGTGTGCATCACGATAGATAGAAGGCCAAAAGAAACCGGCATCGAACACTTTCTTAGCCGTGATATTAGCACCGTGGTGACCACCCGTGGGTCCCTCGTGACAAGCTCTAAGGATATTAGAAGCTTCGGCACCAAAAACACAACGTCGAACGAGTTGATCCGCATAAACCCGAAAGAGATAAGGGTCGTCCCAAAAATAGAACTTGACGTCATGAAAGAATTTCCGTTTTTGTTGTGTCGTCATACCCTTGATTATGAAATTGCCCGCATGGTAATTTGCAATGTCGGCTAACCATGGGGTGGTGTCTTTAGAATTCACTACACCGAGAGTCTCGAGAGGAAATGTTTCGGTGATTTCCTTGTTCTCGAAAACATCTTTGTGAGGATCTTATAGACGAGAGAGATGATCGGCCGCTAGATTCTCGGCTCCTTTTTTGTCAAGCACGGTGACATCAAATTCTTGGAGGAGGAGCATCCAACGAAGCAATCTCGGCTTAGCATCTTGCTTAGCTAAGAGATACTTGATAGCCGAATGGTCGGTATACACGAGGCTTTTAGTCAAGACGAGATAAAGGTCGGAATTTCTCAAAAGCATAGACCACGGCAAGGAATTCCTTTTCCGTTGTGGTGTACTTTAATTGAGCCTCGGTCATCGTCTTACTAGCATAGTGGATAGGACGGAAATGCTTGTCATAACGTTGCCCTAAGACGGCCCCTATAGCATAATCACTTGCATCGCACATGATTTCAAAGGGTAATTCCTAATTAGGAGCAACAAGAATGGGAGCTTCGGTAAGTTTCCTTCTGAGAGTTTCGAAAGCTTTAACACAATCCTCATTGAAGTTAAAAGGAGCATCCTTCTCGAGAAGGTGCGTCATAGGTCGAGAGATTTTCGAAAAGTCTTTGATGAAACGACGATAAAAGCCCGCGTGGCCTAGGAAACTCCTAACTCCCTTAACGGTTTTGGGATGAGGTAACTTGGCGATGACGTCTACCTTAGCTTTATCGACCTCAATCCCCGCCTTCGACACCTTATGTCCTAAGACGATTCCTTGTTTACACATAAAATGACATTTTTCCCAATTAAGCACAAGGTTGGTTTCTTCACAACGTTTTAACATTTGCTCGAGATTAGATAAACATGACGTGAACGAATTGCCAAACACCGAGAAGTCATCCATAAACACTTCCATCGACTTCTCGATCATATCGTGAAAAATAGCCATCATACACCGTTGAAACGTACCCGGTGCATTACAAATCCGAAAGACATCCTACGATAAGAGAACGTTCCATAAGGACACGTAAACGTAGTCTTCTCTTGATCACGAGGGTCGATAGGGATTTGAAAGTAACCGGAAAAACCAACTAAAAAGCAATAGAATTCATTCCCGCGAGTCGCTCCAACATTTGATCCATGAAGGGCAAAGGAAAGTGGTCTTTACGAGTGGCATCATTTAACTTTCGGTAGTCAATACACACCCTCCAATCGGTCACAACACGAGTGGGAATTAACTCGTTATTTTCATTAGGCACAACGGTCATTCCTCCCTTTTTAGGGACACAATGGATTGGGCTCACCCATGGGCTATCGGATATAGGATAAATCATTCCCGCGTAAAGGAGTTTAAGGACCTCCTTTTTAATGACATCGTGAATTTTGGGATTCACCCTTCTTTGACTTTGAATTGCGGGTTTGTAGTCCTCCTCCATTAAAATCTTGTGAGTACAAAATTTTGGGTCAATACCCTTAATGTCAGATATTTTCCACGCAATTGCCCCTTTATGAGCCTTAAGAACTTTCAAGAGCTCGGTTTTTTCATCATTAGCAAGACCTCTTGCAATAATAACCGGAAACTTGTCATCACCTTCCAAGAATGCGTATTCAAGGTGAGAAGGAAGATCTTTCAATTCAAGGATAGGTGGTTCCTCGATTGAAGATTTTGGTTCAACACTCATAACTGCCATCGGCGGAAGAAATGGTGGAATAGAAGTATCATCACTAATCAACACCTCATCTTCATTGTCGATTTCATTTGAAGTGAGATCGCCTCTTTGGAATGGAGTGACATTTGGTGTAGAATTAGCAAGAATCGGATCCAAAATAGTGGGATTGCCACTTGACGAGCTATCGGAAAAACCTAACACTTCTTGTGAAAACTCATCGCAAACCACATCAACGAGGTCAATGTGGTTGATGGTAGTGATTGCATAAACATGAGAAGGTTTCGAGTTTTGAGTAGCGTTTATAACAAGTTCCTCTTCGTTGAATCTCAAAGTGATAGTTCTTGCATGAACATCGATAAGCGATCTCGAAGTGTCTAAAAATGAACGACCTAAAATTAAGGAACTTGAGGATCCGCGGGGATGTCAACTACTATAAAATCAACGGGATAGTAGAACTTCCCTCACGAAAACATCTTCGGCTACTCCACATGCTAGAATCGTAGAATGATCGGCCATCTCGATAGACATGTTCGAAGGAATGAGAGCCAGAAGCGAAAGCGATTTCCAAATGGAAAATGGCATCAAATTAATGCTCGCACCAAGATCGGCCAAGGCGAGGCATTCTTTCATATCTTGTATGTCACAAGGAATGAGAAACTTTCCGGGATCACCAACTTTTCCGGTATGCGGTTAAGATAAACCGAAGAACAATTAGCAAGCTTTGAAATCTTTTCCTTATCGCTCATCATACTTTTAAAAGTGGAAGCGAAACGAGGCATATACAACAACGCGTCGGCTAAACTCACATCAAAATGTACTTGTTGAAACATCTTTATAAAAAGCTCGATTTGTTGTTTGTTACGTTCTTTCAATTTCTCGTTGTTTCGTCTCGAAGGGTAGGGTAAAGGTGGTGTGGGTTGGTCATTAGGCAACGGCCTTGGAAACTCGCGTTCCACAATTTGTATTGGTTCAACCGTAGGTGTGGTATGAGCGGTACTTCGTGGGATTGTAATGTGCTCCTTTTCGACCATCACCTCGGGTTCTTTCTCGATTTCCTTCTCCGTAGAAGTACTTGGACGGGAGATTGGTTCCTTGAAAGTTTTACCACTTCGTGTAGTAATAACCTTCATTTCTCCCTTCGGGTTTGCAATGGTATCACTAGGAAGACCACCCAAGGAAGACGGTTTACACATGATTGCTTCAAACATCTTAGCCATTCGGTCCTCAAATTTTGATTGCCTAGCATCCGCTTTTAAAAACTCTTGCTTAATCTCATGTTGTCCTAATTCCATCTTTTGTTGATTTTGTTAAAGACGTTGGACATTTCCTTCCATTTTATTTGCATGAGTTTTAAGTTCATTAGCAAGTTCATTTTTTAGCTCGTTTTTCAACTCGGATCTTAAGCTAATCATCTCACATTGCATGTTATCAAATTTAGCATCATTTGCTTTAGCATAATCCAAAAATTCTCCTTGAAGATTTTTAGTGTGAGGATTTTGAAAACCTTGTGTAGTGTTTTGAAAATTATCCATTCCCATTTTGATAATTCCCTTTGTTGTTGTTACGTGAATTGCCTTGGTAATTACCACCTTGGTTGTTGTTTCGATAGTTATTAGCATTTTGATTTGGTGGAGCTTGATTTTGGCGGGAACCTTGACCGTTTTGGTTGTAAGTTCCCGGTTCTACATAAGCACTCGAAGTGTTACCATCCGCGGTAATGCACTCGGAAAGATCATGAGCTCCACCACAAGACAAACAACTCTTAGCAACCGCTTTAACTGAAGCGGAATTTGAAGCTTCTTGAGCTTTCCAATGGGACATAAGATTAGCAAATCTATCAAAAAATCGATTTTCCTCATTAGCTTCATCATGTAAGGCATTAATGCTACGAGACGATGACGATGATGACGAACCCAAATTGGCAACACTCGGTGTGTTACGAAGGCTATAAACCTTAGATCTATTCTCGATGATTTGTAAAGCCTCATTTGTCGTTTTGCACAAAAAATTACCACCCGCGGCGGCATTCAAATAATCTCGTTCATGATCATTAAGCCCATTATAAAAAGTATCAACTTGATGCAATTCCGTAAAATCATGGTGTGGACATTCATGTAACATTTCTTTAAAGCGTTCCCATGCCATTGAAAAACTTTCATTATTTCTTTGCACAAATCGTGAAATCTCATTTTTCAAATGTGTTGTTTTAGATTGTGGAAAAACTTGTTCACAAACTTGAAACGAGATCGGCCCATGTCAAAATCGAATTTGGTGGTTCTTTCTCAAGCCAAACTTTTGCGGGTCCATCTAAAGAGTATGGAAACAACATCATCTTAATGGCGTCATGAGGAACATCCTTATACTTGCTGGTAGCGGTGAGACGGTTAAAATTCCTAATGTGATAGTGCGGGTTGTCTTTCTCATGACCTCTAAACTTATTTGCTTGCAACATCGACATTAAACCCGTCTTAATCTCGAAATTCTCCGCAAGGATGGCGGGAATCACAATGGCCTCTCCAAAACCCTCGGTGGGTGCTTGTAGCAACTCCATCATAGTACGATTAGCCATGACGACTTCTTTTTCTACAATAGGTTCAACAATTGGAGGTTGTTCTTCAATCAACGTCTCTTGATTGGCTTGCTTTTGAAGACGTTTACGAGCTCGTTTTGCTTGATTACGAGTGATCATTAACTTCACGAAGAATGGGAGGTGAGCAAAGAATATTCTTTTTGGGTGTTTTGTGAATTTTCAATTTTTTTTGTGTTTTTGATTTTATTTATTTTTTTTGGATTTTGGTGTATCTTTGTAGACAACAAGCTACAAAATCTCTCCTCGAATCAAACTCTTGATTAAAGAAGCCTCAATGGAATGAAAACGATCACGTGGAGTGAACGCCTTCGAATGACTTTAGAACTTTGGTGAAAACCAAATTGTTCAGGAGGGTTTAATCACAAAGAAACCAAGCAAATATATTATACGTAATAATACTTTGGGCGGCAAAACCCTCGATTAGCCTTCAATTTCAAAATACTCACAAGCAAGCGGGGAAACGAGGCGGCGCGAAGCACTTAAGAGCCTTTTTCCCTAGGGTATATTTATAATACCCGCCTTATACCCACCTTATAGTTTGTATTTTTCAAAATTGAGCTTCACGAAAGTATTTATCTATTTTTGCCTTTTTCTTTTTGTTTGAGATTCGAATACAATAATTGAGTGATGAAATCCCAATTAAGGTTGTGTTTTCACACTTTTGGAGATATTGTTTATTTGTTGTGATACTTAATACAATATAGTAATAATATTTTTACAAGAAAAACCAAGAAAACCGATAATACGTATTAGTAGAGTTCTACTAATACAAATACTATTTTGGTTAATATTAAAAACAACAATGCAAATTGATCACGACACACCTCCCCGGCAGCGGTGGCAAAATGATTGTCGTAAAATACGTCCTTTAGGAAAAGGAGCGTAAAAGCGGTAAGTATTAAGTGTACGTTTAGGAAAACGTAAGCACTAATGACCCTTATGGTGTGAAAGTTCGTTTCCCAAGGAGGTATATGTGTGTGAAAAACTTGTTAAATGTTTGTGATTAATGATTGGTTTAGAAGGGGATGAGAAAAGAAGATGACGAAGACGTGAAAATTACTACTACAACGACAAAATGTAAAATCGTAAAAACTACAAAAATAAAAATTAATTCTAAAAATTACCAAAAATTCACCAAAAATCAAAATAAATAAACTAAGAGTTTACCAATGATCAAAACTTTTTCAAACCTTTTAAATAATTAAATATTCAATTTTTAAATGCTAATTAAAGCCCAAAAAATCAAATAAATTATCAAAAAGCCCAAATAAAGATTTTTCATTTGGTAAACCTCTAAAATGACCTAAAAAGATTAAAAACTATTTTTAGAAATTTTTAAACTAATAAAAACTATTTAAAATGATTTAAAAACTACTAAAACTTAAAATAATTATAAAAATTAATCTAGAAATGATTAAATTATTCTAAAAGTTGCTAAATTCCTATTTTAATGTATTAAAGCTAAGAAAAATGTAAAAAGTTGGAAAATGTGAAATTTGAAAAATAATAATAAAATAATATTAAATAATATTAAGAATCCAAAAATTATAAAAAATTCTAAAAACTTGTAAACTAGTTTATTTTAACCTAAATAATCAGAAAATCAAAGTGAAATGACCAGAATACCCCTATTGGGCCCTCAAATGAGCCAAAACCAAAAACAGTCAACCTTAATGGGCTTTTGGGCCCAAAAAGTCAAACTTGGCCCAATTGACTTGGAAAAGCCCTATCTGAATTAAAATTTAATTCTAAGCACAAAACTCTAAAGGCCCAAAAGCTGAATGTGAGCTTATCACAGCTTAATAAGCAAGCAGCTTATTCTTATTGGGCTTTTCAGCCCATTAAGCAATAAGCCAATGCCATAAGCTCTAATTTGACACACAACCTTCTTTTGGGATGCTTATGAGATCTGTAAAAAGAAATTTTGAAAAAGCACACTCAATAAGCCAGAAATAAGCAAAGTAAAAATCCACAAAACGACAAAATAGTCGGGTTTGAGATTTAGGGCACCTCAGAAGCTCTAGTTTGTTGCAAAAGCTCACAAATATCTTAACTAAGAATAATCAATCAAGAAAACCACAAAAAGCCAAGTAGAACAAGTTGTAAGAACAAATAAGCTGGCTGAAAAAGCCAAATAAGCTAGTTTTCTAGCAAAAGCTTAACCAAAAGACTTGTAACCTTCCAGATTTGATATTAAGCTAAGAAAAATGATCTCTATTACAAAAGCCAAGTTGTTGCATGTGCCAATAAGCAGTTCTCAAAAATAAGCCAATATGTGCTTATTTGACCAAAAATCAAAGTACTCTAAAGTTCACCAAATGATCAGAAATGGTCTATGGGCTTGTTATAAGCAATTTTTGTGAAGGACTCAAGGAGGAGGCCTTGTGAATCAAGAGGTCAGTTGACCTTTTGATGGCAAATTTTGGCAATAAGGGCTTAATAAGCCAGTTAGCTTATAAGCCATTTACAAAGCACACCAAATAGCAAAATCCACTCACAAGCAGCACATAAACAAGTTCCAAGCAGCAAAATCATAAGGCATACAATAGGATAACAAATGCAAGCACAAAATGAGGTGGTCACTTTGCTGATGCAAATGACCACTTCAGCCAACTTTGATAAGCTATAGCAATCACAATAAGCCACCAAATTCAACAACCAGATAACCAATAGATAGCTTATCACCCAAACTATTCCCAAACCTGATTTCAGACCTTAGATCCAAGTAACAAAGAAGTTATTGGATCTGATGTGTTTGACCAAATCCAAAACACATTTTATCAGATTTTTGCAAAACTTCAAATCCCTTTTCCAAACTTTCAGAAACTTAACCAATGACTAAAACTTGTATATTAAGACTTGTTTAGACTTCCCAAACCCTAAGAACCAAGGGCTCAAGGCCACAAGGCCTTATGAACCAGTAATCCCAAACAACCCTTTATCAAGCAATTTTCAAACAAACTTCTTAATCCTTCAAACAACCTACTGATTTTAATGATCAAATAGCTACACTAGGTGACAACTAACAGATTACAACCATAAAACACAAAGCACAAACACAGGAACACCAAATCATATACCAAAATGCAAAACAGACAATAACATATGATTTTTTGAGAGGAATCTTAACAAGAGGTTATACCTGCCCTCCACAACATCCTAGGAGGGCCAGCTATGCTCCTTGGACCTTGTTCAACAACTAGAACAAGACCAAGGTACTTCAACAAAGGAGATGCAAGACTGCCTTGGTTGATGGTTCAAAGTAGAACCTCAAGGACTTGATTTCTTCAACACAAGAAGCAAACAACTCAACCAAGGGCTCTAATCCCTTCACAAGCTTGGTCTCAACAAGCTTGCAAGAGCTTATAGCTTATGGCTAAGGGTTAGTACACAAATATAGCAAAATCAGAAACCTTCTTTCAAGCTTTTTCAAACTTGAAAAACTTACCAAACATAAACGTCCTTGAACCAAATGATTCAAGCACACTTATAACTATCAATGGAACTCGGAATCACCTTTAAACAATACCAACTTTCAAAAACATAAAAAGGAATTACAATTTTCTCAAAATACCAACTTTTATAAATTTCAAAAAGGAATTACAAGTTTTAAAGGTAAAGACTGGAACAAAGGGACTCTCACATGTTGAGGTCTCCTTTTATAGGCAAATGCCTGGCTACACTATTCACAAACCCTAGAAGTGAATTCTCTAAAATGCCCTTGAGTTCTTCTAGACGTTTTCTAAATTTGAGCTATCCAAGTTGATCAAGGCTGTTCATTTTAGCTTTGGAATGAAGCAATGAGTCTTAGTTGTTGATTTTGCCACGTTGGATGACTTGGAGGGCAAGTAGTCACATGATTGGTGGACGGGTATTTGGGGGTGGGGTCCATTGTGAGTGGGAATAAGGGTTTTTGGGTTGGGATGGGTTTCTACACATGTGAATCACTCATGTGCAAAGGTAATTGAAAATTACCCTAAGTTTAAGTGGTGTAAATTCGGGTGGGTAAAAGGTGAATAGTAGTGACTTTGATCCGAAATTGGGGGAAGTGGAGTTGTTTGGCGCAATTTCGTTTCAAATGTTTCAGTTGCACACATTTGGCCCTTGTGTTTTGGGAAATATGGTAAAACAAGTATTTCAACCCTAAAAACAAATTCCCTTTGTAAATAACTTTCACACTTTGGCAGTTTTGGCACAAAACTTTGGAAAAAGGTTTACAAGGGTTGTTTTTGTCATTTTGAGATATTTCAAGGGCTGATCTTGGAAATTCTTGATCTTCAAAGGTCTTCAATGTATATTTGGCTTGATGAGGGACCATAATTGACAATTTGGAATTGTTGAGGGACTAATCTTGCCATTTCATCAAAGTAGAAGGACCTTTTGTGTAATTTTGACAAACTTAATGGACCAAACTTGTAATTATCAATATACAAGGGTTTTAGGTGTCATTTCTTCAATAAATGAGGATCAATCTTGTATGTCTTCAAGTCTTCAAGGGTATTTGTTGAATATTCCATGATTTAGGGCCCGGTTCTTTGTACGGCTTCGTTTCTCGTGTCCGTTTTTCCTTGTATCTTGTGATCTTTTGTCTTTTTCACGATATCCATACCTAAAATACACAAGTAAACAAACACAAGCTTATATATGGTATATTATGACATTTTTATGCATTTAAATCCCGAAAAGAACGATGAGATCATGTCTAAATGCCATCTCATCATCATCCGTAAGACCATTTGTTTTCTCTGGCATCTGCATCTGATTTTCTTGTATTCCACTATCATGCTCTAGTTGAAGTTGTGAACTTTCATAAATCAAAAGTGCAATAGATTTCATGAAATCGAGCAATCTATCACTAAAGTCTTTAACCTTGATTTGTGTGTCTTCAAGGAATGATTGGCAGATCATTGAAGCTTCAACCTTGGCAGGATCAAACTGAAGGAACCTCGAAAAATGTTGCGCTAGAACTTGAAGTGAATTTGAGTATTCAATTTGATTAATGTCTTCTTTGTAGATTTGTTCTAGTAGGTGGTTCAAATTGAGGAGCATTCGGTAGACGAAAATGGTATGATCTTGACCGAAGAGTGTCACAAATCTGCTTCCTTCTTTAAGTAGATAAATGTTCGATAGATGGGACCGAAGTAGTCGAAATAAAGTCATTCTACTATATCTAGCTTTAACCTTCATGTGACGCGAGTCTCCCACCTGAACTGTCGAACTCAACGAATCCATGGAAGTTCGATGTAAAATAAGGTAAGGATTACTGATCGATGAAAAACCCGTCTTCAATTTCAAATAATAATACCTGAATAAAGTCGTAGCCACTAAAAATTCCAATGTAGCCAAGTTTATCGGTCTCGTCAAAATAAATTTTGTCACTTTGTCTCGTCTCTTTGTCACTGTGTCCCTATTAACACTGTTAAGTCAATGTACCACAATTTAACAAAAAGTGGTAAAATTGAACTTAAATTTCGGTTTGAACTTTGAAGTTATACAACATAACCCACGTTCATTTTGACTACATAGAATAGGCAACGTTACATGTTTGATCCACCACCCAATTTGGTAACCAATCTTCACTGCAAGTAAGTTTTATCAACATTGGCCCACTAACATTTAATCCACCAACATCTAACTTGGTCCAGACAATTTCCCTAAGACTTAAGGAAGTATATAAGACCAAGACCCCTAATAGCACTCACTCATAACCCTAATCTCCTCTAATGCACCGCCCCCTTTTCTCCTACTCAGCCAAAAAAAATATTAATCTCATCTCATATCATATCTAGACTTTCAAATCCCCTTTTATCAACAATCAATCATCAATAGTTTTGCAACCATGATAAAGATACGAACCCATCATTTATCTTTTTCTCATAATCGACCGAACTGCATAATGAATAACGAATGAAGAACCTAGACGACTCCATCTTCGGGATCTGTATATCGAGGTCACGGGTAGGTGTCAATGATGTGTTAATTCGTTTTTATTCATGCATGTTTGTGCGTCTTAATGAATCGAAACGAAGAAAAGTTATAACACAATTGTTATAATTTTGTCTTTATTTTCGGAAATCAAAGATTGGTTTATACCAAACACGGATCTATGATGATATATTTCAGAGTGTATAGATCAATTGAGATCTTCGCATGTCTTTAAATGATAATACCGATACTGAATCAGAGATTGTTTTTTTTTTTGTTTCGAGACATGATGGAGTAAAAAATGACGAAGGGAATAGGTTAGGATGATGGTATTGAGGAGTTAAAAAGTGGATTTGTTTAATTCGAGTCTTTGTTTCGATAGGGTTTTGGTGGGTTTGTCGAGAGTCTGATTGTTTTGGGTTTAGTCGAGTGTCGATTGTCTAGATGGGTTTAGAGATCGAGTCGTTTGAGTGTTGTCGAGTCTGGTCCTTGACAGTCGAGAGACTTTTTATGGTTGAGTTTGGTGGGTTTTGGTCGAATCTTTTGTGTCGAGTCTGTTTACGAGTCAGGTTTTGATGTTATCAAGGTTGAGGACTAGTCCAAAATAGAGTCAAGATTGTTGGTCTTGTAAGTTTTGAAAGTGACAAAACCATCGGAATGTCAAAAATAAAACCGTCGGAATACGTATCGGAATCAACCATCGGAATATCACAAAACCATCGGAATATCACAAAACCATCGGAATACGAGCTGTCAGAAAGTGGTATCCGGATATGTATCAGAATAAGACAAAACTTGAAACTGTCAGAATATATAACTGAAAAAATGTATCGGAATACGTATCTGTCGAAATCATAAACCCTTTTCTGATACAAACCAAACAATAAATCAGATACTCAGAAAGAGACAAAAATTGATAAAAAGGTAAAAAAAAACTGATACTTTTGTGACAAAAAAATCCAAAATCGAGACAAAGAACTGTGACAAATTGTTAAAATAAACTTCAAAAGTAAGAAAAAAATTATACCAAATCAATAGATCAAAAGTTCTACCAGATTTGGAACCAAAAGAAAAAATTTTGACCACCAAATCAATAGATCAAAACACGGAAATCATAAGATGTAACCATAGCTCTTGATACCAATTGTAGGATATTGTAAATCTAGCTTATGTTTTAGCGAGAGAAAGAGATAGAAATATGGTAAGAACACACATACACTTTGAGAGAGAAAGTATGAAAACACACTTTTACTATGTGTAAAGTTATATGAACCAACCACCCTCTCCTTCTAAGGAGAGGGTTTATATACCAAGCCCATAAGATGGGCTTGGGCTTACAATTGGGCCGGCCATACAAGTATGGACCGAGGTTTTCCTTGTTTTATATATATAAAGATATCTAGACTACGAGCTACTACTTAGTATATTGTCGGAGTGACCAAATCTTCCTAAATACGTAGAAACGTATTTCCAACAATCTCTCCCTAAGGGAGGTCACTCCAAGTTAAAATGTCCTAAATAGTCTATAGCTCGTGATCTATGCAAACAATGATGTTACCGATACTTTCTTTGGAAAATCTTAAACCTAGCATACTATGCTTGAGTCTTCGTTCTTGTTCTTGTGGATATGCTGATGAGATCTTTGACTTTAGTCTTGAGCATGTTTCCTTGCCTTGACCTTGTGCATTTATCACTTGTGAAATTTGCCTCCTCGTGACTTCATGTTCCACATACTTATGCCTTTATATTTCTTGAAAGCTTTAGAGTTTGATACGACGGAAGACTTGATTTTTAGGCTTTCTTGAATTTGTTGAAATATTAAGTGCAAAAAGCATAAGCATGTGTTGACGACTTCTTCTGTATTGTACACCGTAATTCCACCTTCTTGTTACGCTGCATAAGACAGTTAGCAACAAAACATATACACGGATGAAATGGCCTTGAACATTTCATTCTAATTTGGTAGCATTTTACCTCCGGTCGGTGAAGACCGTTGGACGATATAAAATATTGTACTTGTGGCAGGTAGTTTCAATTAAGAACCTCCTTGACAAGATTTCACGGGTAAACTCGTTCTCTTTACTTGACCGTCCAAAGCTGACTGCTAACGTAAAGAGTGAATCATTTGGATAAAGTTATCCTCATGATTGAAGTCGTTAATGCATGTTCCTGGAACAAGTTTGAATCTTTAAAGAATCGCACCATCGTTGCTTTCCAGTTGTCATGAGCTTGATTCGTATAGAATCTTGCAAGTTACCTACCAAGTGCTGTTTGAGGTTAACACTAGAAGCATTTCCACTCATCACTGTGAACACGAAGGTATCACTCTGAGTGTTCTGGCAAGATCACTAAGATGTTGCGTAGAGGCTTGGGACGTGTTTAAGTTCAGTTAAGAATTAAACAACTGTAGCTTTCTAGTTATCACAAGCTTGATTCATAAAGAATCGCACAAGTCACCTACCATGAGATTTTTGATATTCGCTCAAGAAGGATTTCCATCTTCATTGTAAATACTTTCGTATTACTCGGATGTTCAGGCAAGATCATGAAGATTTTGCGTAGGACTCTTAAAATATTTCTTACTTTTCACAGTGTGTGAAGAAACAAGAAAATATGAAAGTGTGTCCTAATGAGATATTTGATGATCTCAAATGGCTCTAGACTCGAACTTGCATTTTGGATTTTAGTGATCGGAGGCTGGAGATGAGTGCCACCATTTCAATAACAATTTATCCGGAGTGAATAAATCAATAGATAATTCGCTGTCTCCGTGTGATTAAAACAAATATCTTTTGATAGATATCTGAGTTAGCTGAGATGGGTTGTGCATTGCATCACTGGGTCCATGATGTCTATCTTCAATATCAAGAATCATTGAAAAATGATCTCAATAGCATATGTATTGACCCGGTTTCTGCCTAAGGTTGTAAGGAGGGCTTCTTTCTTTAGACCCTTTATCTTTACAATTCTGTTTTATTCTTCAACCACTTCAATGCTTACCAATACGTCATAACAAGCACCTTTTTGTGATTGTTCTAGTGCTAACTTATGTACTTGGTCGGCATTTAGCTACGTTCATAATCTTTCTCCATCTTTCCTAAGAACTACTATTTTTAGCTATGGAATGTCCTTGGGAAGATTCCTCCGGTTCTAGAGGAATCATTGTACTTTAACCTATCCTACCATCCTTATGTCACCATAATCTTCACCGTCGTGAACAAAGATGTTTTAGGTAAGTGTATGTCACTATGAAATCCATTTTGATATCTAAATCCATTTTGCTCCCCCTTAACATATGCCACGATATTCGGAAACATTTCGCACATGTCGGGATGAGCCAGCACATTAAGTCAAACAATTATTGATCTCAATATTAAATCACATTTTGTCCCCAATATTAAAAATATAAACCCAATCGATGTTTTTAATATCAATTGATTTAATAGCATTTTAAGAACATTTGGGAAGAAAAATGCAAATCCAATTAACTTCATGATTTTCATAAGCTCCCCCTTAGCATATGCCACGATATTCGAAAACATTTCACACATGTCGAGATGAGAAAGCACATTAATTCAAACCATTAAATTGATTGATTGTCAGGATGATACTTTCGTTGGAAAAACGTATTTCCAACAGGGAACATGAAAGGAAAACGGCTGAGCATAACGCTCAGTGCACGGATATACAAATATGACATGGAATAACATAAGCATCAATAACTAATAGCAGCGGAATATCATATTTCTAAGTAATCTGGATTCATGTTCATAAATCTGGTTTTATAGTTTGAAAAGACTTATGTTTCTATGAAAATCTGTTTTAATTAGCCAAATATCCTATATAGGTCATGAGGTTCCACCGTACATGAATACTTGGACGGGAGACCTCGTCATGCAATTAGAGGGGTTGCCTCTAATTAAATAGTTTGGGTAGGAAGAATCATCTCCTAGTGAAGGATGCAAGGCACACATCGCATTCACTTTGATAATACTGCCAAACATGTAACTAGGATGCACCCATACGCCTCACATGATAATATAATATAATGGCCAAAACTGAAAAGGGACGCCACGAGCAATCACTTCGCCATGGGGAAGTCATACCATTGGTGCCTACAATTTTATGGTTATGGTACCTCCATAACTAGGTTACACTGGTCATGCATATATATGTCTTAGGATCTTAATCTAACATAAGTATCAAACATTTTTTTTGGGTAAAGGGTTTTACCCCGTTAAATGGTATTAATCACAAGAAAAGGATAAGTACAATTGAATGTGGCTAGAGTACCACATTAACCTCAAGACAAACTTGAACTACTCACAATATGGACAACCCCATACGTGACAACCTACATCAACACAAAAAACCTAACACTTTAGCCATAGATCCTAAAAGTGGTAGGCATATTCCAACGCTCCAACAAAGAGTTCGCCATTGTTGAATTCTTAAACTTGAAAGTTAGCAGCCGCAGCCGAACCGTGACAACAAGATGATCAAACAATTCACGAGGCGATCGTTTACCCTTCTTGAACAACCTATTATTCCACTCAATCCACACAAAATAACATGAACCCGCCAAAACCATTCTCCCAATAATACTTCTAGGTGTTCGTTGAGAAGCTAGAGGCTGAAGATATGCAATAATAACATCAAGAATAGGAGGCACACCAGCAAGATCACGAGAAAGACTCCACGCCTGCGAAGGATATGTACATTCGAAAAATAAATGATCATGAGAGTCCGGTACCGTTTCACATAGAGGACACCAAAGATAGAGCAAGTCTATCTCATCCCCCACATCCCATTGCCTCAACCTATCCTGAGTTTTAAGGGATCGTCTCATTATTAACCAAAGGTTAAAAGCATGACGTTGAATGCAATGTGAGAACCAAACAACACCACACCAAGCCACCACATTCCCTCTAGGCCGAAGGACTTCCCATGCAGCTTTAACCGAAAACGTCTTCAAATACCCTTGAATATTTCTCCATTTACACATGTCATTATTATTACTAAGTACTGGAATGGGAATAAGAGCAAGATTAGGTGCTTTAGCCAACCACACCTGCGGCCAACCCCATGCTCTATTAGAGACAAAATCACCCACTGTATTACCTAGATTATATCCAGCCCTGTATACGTCCCTAGGTTATGACAACCTTGATAAAGGACATCGAGTGTCCCATGTATCATGAAATACCGATGAATTGTTTCCATTTCCAATAACCTTCCACATATGAGGCCTAACAATCTCACGGAGTTAGATAAGCTTCCTCCACCCCCAACTCATGTCTGATGTCTCTTGTATATCCCAAAAAGTTCGGTTCTTGATTATGAAAGTATGAATCCACCTCACCCATAACGACTCTTTATGAGAAACAATATTCCAAATTGGGGTAGTTAAAAGGGCCATATTAAATACATGAAGACTTTTAATCCCTAATCCGCCCTCTTGAACCGGAAGACAAATATCCTCCCAAGCTACCTTTTCCTTACCACGTTTGTACTCACCATTACACCATAAGAACCCTCTAATATGTTGATGCATATCATAAATCACACCTTTAGGAATAAGGAGAACCGATGCCCAATATACATGCATAGAAGAAAGAACCGACTTACAAAGTTGAAGACGCCCCAAATACGATAATGATTTGTTCTTTGAATCCCCAATTCGGTTCTTGACCTTTTCCACAAGCACTTTACAATCCCTGTTAAGTAATCTTGAAGAAATAAGAGGTACTCCAAGATACTTAACCGGTATAGTCCCTTCTGAAAACGACATAATATTGAGAATAGCAATTTTGACATGATTAAGCACATTACAAAAAAACGCCGTGCTCTTAGGGATACTTAGGACCAGCCCCGAAGCTAATTTAAATTCTCCAAGAGAGTCCATCACAAGTTTAGCTGAGTTAACGTCACCCCGGGAAAATATAAATAAGTCATCTGCAAAGCAAACATTATTAACACCTAATTCCTCACAATACCTATGGTATCGAAAAGAATCAGAATTACGGACTCGTCTCTTCAGAATTAGAGTCAAAATCTCCATGACCAATGTAAATAGGTAAGGGGAAATAGGGTCACCTTGCCTCAACACCAGCTTTCCTTTGAAAAAAACATGAACATCACCATTAAGACATAAAGAGAACGAAGGAGATCCAATGTAAGCCAAAATCCATTTAATCATCATTGGATGAAAACCGAACTTATTAAGAATACCTTTTAAAAACCGCCAGTCAACCGTATCATATGCCTTTTGGATATCCACCTTGAAGGCACATCGTGGAGGACCTCTATCAAGATGATAATTATGCATAAGCTCTTGAGTGACTAATATATTATCAGATATTCTTCTACCCGGAACAAAAGCAGATTGATTCTCACTAACAACCTCTTTGATTCAATCAATGATATGATTTGTGAGGATTTTGCTAATACATTTCTAAATCACATTACAACATGAAATCGGACGATAAGCATTGATCTTGACTGGGGTTGAAACCTTCGGGATAAGAGCAAGGAAGGTATGGTTCACTTCTTTCACTAGCTGCCCATTATTAAAGAAGTCACGAACATCATTACATACATCGTCCCCACAAAACTCCAACCATGTTTAAAGAAAGCCGACGTAAAACCATCCGTCCCCGACGCTTTGTCATCACCAATCCCGAACATAGCTGTCTTGATTTCATCATTAGTGACAGGACGAATTATATTACCACGAGTGGCATCCGAAACCTGCTTATCAAACAAATCAGTTGTATCCAGAACACTACAAGTACCTGCAACACGAAGAAAATGGATATAATGGTCAACAAAGGCCTGAGGAATAGTAGCTCCCATGATTTCTTGGTCCGCATCAATAAGAACTTCAATCCTACTCCTTTGATTTCTGCTCTTGACGGTCTTATGGAAATAAGAAGAATTAGTATCACCAAGGTTCAACCATTCAATCTTCGCCTTTTGTTTTAAAAACCGTTCTTCGTCCAATTTAGCATCATTAAAATCTTGTACATAAATCGCTTCTTCTTCACGCGATAAAAGGTTTGAAGGATCACCATCTAAAGCTTTTTGAACTTCATCCTGCTCGTGTCTAAATTTCACAATCCGATCATGCAAGTTACACTGGTCATACAAAAGGAGACGAAGAGGAGTCTTCATGTTACGGAGGTTTTTGACCACCTTGTACATACTATAACCCTCCATATCACTGTTCCAATTAACATCCAGCACCTCCGAGAACATGGCCTTATGAACAAAGAAATTCGCGAATTTAAATGGCTTAGGCTTAAGAGCAACCAACGTAGGAATTTTCAGGACAGAAGGCACATGATCCGAATTTCTATATGGCTGAAATATAACAAAAGCTCCTGGAAACGCATTCGTAAATTCCAAATTTCCCATAACCCGATCAAGCTTTTTGAGAATACCACCACTGCCTCTTGGTTTTTGGTTCCAAATATAATGAAGCCCCGAACACGTAAGATCCAGAACTTAAATATTCGAGACACAATCCTTAAATTCGCACATAGTTGTTGTCATGGATGATGACCCAGCATGTGTGTCCTCAATATTTAAGGCAACGTTGAAATAACCCATGATAACCCACGGGCAATCCCTAGTGACCTGTTTATGTAACCCCAATTCCTCCCACAACATTCTTCTCACAATAGGACTGTTATCCGCATAAATAAAGGAGCAAAACATAGAAGTATTATTCTCATGATGGTATATTTTGGTGTGAATAGCTTGTCGCGTTTGAGCAACAACCATAACAGAGACAACATCAACGTTCCAACCGAACATAATGCGACAACCTTTCGAAACAAGCTGGCGTTAGACGTCCAATCCCACGTACGAAACACTTTAGCACAAACCGCCGCTAAACCCGAAACCTCCACATGCGACTCTAAAATAGCACAAACACTAAGATAATTTTCATTAACTATTTGCCGAACCTCCGTTTGTTTAGGGACTCGGTTCATGCCCCTTATATTCTATGAGGCCACACTAAACATCAAGAACATCATTCATGGGAGTGCTTGTCCCCTGCGATGAGAAAATTGTCTCTGGTGTCTCCTCGACCTCGCTGTCCTCCTCCATAATAAAATCACCCGACTTCTGTTCCCCACGATTAGATGTTCCTTCTTTCCCGGTGCCACTAGTTTCCTCTACCTCCACACTATCAGAACACTCATCATCAACCTGAAGAACATTAAATTTGTTCTTTGAAACTACATCATTCTTGTCATTTGAACTTGGAGGTGATTTGCCTTTCTCCCTCTGAAATAGGAAGTTCACCTTAGGTTTATAAAGCTTAATACCTTCCACCTGCCTACCTTGAGGCTTGTCCACCTTCTTATTTTTCCTCCGCCAGTTCGTAACAGTGTTAAACCCATCATTTCCAACCTCAGTAGGATCTCTTCCTGTATCCACCTTTGGAAGGTTTGGGCAATGAGCACGAGAGTGTCCAAAAACTTTACAATCCTCACACATAGGCGGCTTTCACTCATGCTCAACTTGCATATGCCACTTAGCATGACCCGGTCCATCAATATTAGGAACAGCCATAACAACTTCCTCTTTGAGGGCTTGTACAGCAGTGACTTCAATTAGAGCCCGTGCATACCCCAAACGCCGCCATGCCTCCGTACACATGGAATTAGTGAAAGCATCAAACATAATTGTTGTACCAATTTGCGATCCAAATAGACTTAAACCATCAGCAGTATACGCAGCCACAGGAACTTTGTGTATCTTAACCCTTACTGGCACCTTGACCACCTTTTCCCGAGATAGTACCAAATTCGGACACCACTTCGTCAATATTAACGGTTGGTTTCTTATCGTCCATGGTCCTTTTTCCATAACCTGCTCCAGCCTTCGTCAATATTAACAGTTGGCTGCAGACGGAGAATCCTAATAAGGAATGAATATCCATACTGAAAGGACGAGAAATCCTTACCTTATGTCTAGTGAACGAAGAAGACGAACGAAAGCGATTCCTACTTTGATCTCACTAATGCTACATAAATAGTATACGTGTACAAGTATTCTGATTACTGAGTACGTAACTGGTTTTATATCATGTCATATCTTGTTTTATATGTTCATGTCTTGTTTTACTGATTTTAACGTTATGCAGTGTTTATCATGTATTATGTATATTTTGATTAAGTATTACTTGTATTTCTTGTATTATTATACTTGTTGTGTAATAGTAAGTAACTTTCTAAAAATAGCAGGTTTCCTAAAATATAAAGTTTACAAAAATAGAAAGTTTCCAAAAATAGTTTAACTTCTTAAAATAGATCAGTTTCTAAAAAATAGAAAGTTTCCAAAAAAGTAATTTTCCTGAATTAGAAACATTCCATATTTAGAATTAAGCTGAATTAATATCATAAGTCATGTAGTTATAGTATAGTTTATTAATCATATCATTTTTAATTAAATAAACTATAGGTTAAATGATTTAAGTAAATATAAGCATGATTTAATTAAATTAAAGTGCATAAAAATACTTAGGTTAAAACATGTATTAATATTGTATTAATAATAACCTAAGTCATAATTATTAATTAATTATATTCCATGTTTTTAATAATTAATTGATATTATAGTCTAAATTAAATAATAAATACTTAGGTTAAAACATGTGTTATTTTCTAAATAATAATTAGCCTAAGTTTCATGATTTAATTAAATTAATTATATGCCTTATTAAAATAAATACTTGTAAAATAAAAATACTTGTACATATTTTAGTCATGAACCGGACCCGTGTATTTAACTAAACATGTCATGAATCGGACCAGTGAAAACTCGTGAACCGGTCCGAACCAAACACCCCTAAAACAGTGGCAAACCGGCTTGAACCGGTTGCCACTGCCTTTGTTAGGCTGCCACCGGCTGCTGCCGGTGGTCTTTGCCTCTCGGCTAGCCGCTATCAGCAGTGGCGTTCCCACCGGCTGTGTGTCGGTGGTTACCCGTTGTTGCGCGCTGCGTTCCCTCTGTCAGACCAAGTCTGTCACCGGCTAGGTGCCGGTGGTGGGGCTGTGTGCTTCCGTGACCCAAACCAACCACAAGGACAGCCCCGACGCATGTCGGGGTGCCTTGTCCTTGCTGTCGACCGAACCCAAACACCACCGAGATCTAGATCTCGGTTGGTGGTGCGAACCAAACGACGCCGAGAGCCATTGGACTCTCGGTTTGAGTGGCGGCCAAACAAACAAACTCGAACAAACCCTTACTTTTTACCCCTTGATCCCATGACATGTTTTTAACTCATGTTTTTAAATCCCTTGTTCATGTGTTCATCATAAAAATAAAAGAACTATAAAGAAAAGGTTTTACGGATTACCAAAAACGTGGAATAAATGGAGAACGATCACACGATCACACTCCTTGAATTAGTTAATCAAGATCAAACAAACACCCCTTGTTGTTTTGTGATGTCGCCGGCCAACAGAGAGACAAAAGAGATTAGGGTTTTGTGATTTTATGAAAAACTCTTTAAATGCATAATTCCCTTATTTGTTAGTTTTTAATAAAACAAAATATAGGCTTGGCCCTTTCTTTCTCTTCGTTCCGTAGCTATAAGGGCCCACAAAGGAAACCCGAAGCCTTTTCGTGTCCATAATATTGCATGCTCGTGTGTTCGTGTTTACGTGTTACGTTATTATTAATTATTCGTCTTATTATAAATACTTGTACGTAACGATATTAATCGTATTAATAATATACGTAAATACATAATTATATGTTCGTGATTCTTACGTTCATGATTTCATGTTCATGATTATAATTATTATTGATAATAATTATCGTGTGCTAACACGTACTTAATACTTGTCGTAATAATAATACGTACATAACTTCTGTAATTTCTAATCGTGTCACGTGTTCATGCTCTAAAGGGAAAGTTTTTATATGCACGCATGTTTAATAATGGTACTATTCATGGTAAAAGTATGCGGGTTTTACAACTCTTCCCCACTAAAAAGAATAATTCGTCCCTGAATTATAGATAAAATAAACTGAAAGAGGAACATACCCGAATTCAAAATATGAAGTGAGGGTAAGAAGCCCAGATAGAGTCCTCTGTTTCCCAAGTGACTTCCCGCTCGGTATGATCCCTCCAAAGTATTTTGACGAATGAAATCGTCTTCTTCCTCATGACTCGTTCTTGTCTGTCAAGAACTCCCTCGGGTTCCTCTATGAAGGTAAGATCTTCACGAATCTGTTCTAGTGGATACTTAACCAAGTGAAGGGGATGATACTTGTACCTCTTACTAAGAACACATGAAAACGTCATGAACGTGAGAAAGCTGCGGAGGTAACGCTAAACGATAAGATACTTCACCGACTCGCTCGATGACATCAAATGGTCCGATGAATCGAAGACTGAGTTTCCCTTTGATTCCGAAACGTCTAACACCACGTGCCGGTGATACCTTAAGAAAGACGTGATGTGACAATCAGTCAATTTATGTGTAAAACCCCAAATTTGAGCTTTTAACACGTCACCAGTTTCATTATTATTATCGTTCATCATTTAATATTTTCCAGATCACCTTTACAGTATATCCTCACAAGACTTATCACGTACAAAAATCATCATTTTAGTATATAAAATAGTGGAGTATTGTATTTCACTATAATGAATATCGTCGTATTTAAAAACACAACTTGTAACTAGACTAATAATTAATTTATATTTAATTATTCAGAAGTTTTTCGATAAAACGATTAATTAAAATTATTTAATATTTCATTGTAAAAACGTACAAGAATGAGAAGTTATTTTTAATATACTTATTTAAAACGATAAATAATCGTCATTTAAATGAACGAGATCACAATATAGTAAATATTATTTATTTATATATATATTACTTAAAAACTTGACGTCTTAATCAGGGAGCTATTTTATTTTTATTTGCATAAATAATTACTAATTATATTTATTATAATTAATAATGATGATCCAAAATATTACGCACTAAAAACAATATACAATAATTTTTAAGCATAAAGTTTTAGTACAATTAACCAATACAAACTCGACTCAATGAAATACTTTAGAACCCCTTGACCATTTATTTCATGTATAAAATAAATCAAAAGGATGTATTCTACATTGAACTAAACATTTATTTGGATCTCTTTTCATTTACACATGGGGTATTATACAAAAACTACTAAAAACAACCCTTCTTTGGCCAATAAGATATACACGTCTTAATCACCAAGGTTTTAGCAAATCTAACCAAATCAAAGCGAACCCCCTAGATTCGAATAGTACTGTAAAACCCGTATTTAATTACATGTATATTAAATACTCCGTAACTATACGTTCTGAAAACTAAAAACACGCGGGAATAATACATACGATTACAAATAATGTTTTTTTTTAAAAGTTAAAAACAAGTTTAGGCCGGTTTGGTTTATAAAAAAAAGAGAATGAAAATTGGGCCTAAGCCCATCCCTTGTTTAAAAGAAATGGGGGTTAACCCCTTCTCCCATAACAGTCATACAAAAAAAAGGTGATTAGGGTTCTTGGCCACCGGGTTTTTATTAAAAAAAAAAAAAATCTGCGATTGTTGATACCATCATCTCAGTCACGTTCTCATCTATAACCATCATAAGGTAAATCAATGTTTTCGTTTCTTTTACATTCTTTGTCGCGGATTTATGAATTAGAAAAAAAGGAAAAGAAAAGGGGTTCGTTTGGGTTGGATCTGTCCAAACGAGACATCACAGTCTCGTGGTGGTGGCTACGGTGGTCGACCAAAGGCAGAAACCCCAAAAAGGGGTGTGTTCGTTTAGCTTATGATGGTCAAGGGGGGTTGGCTTATAGAACCGAGGCCATAAGGTCTTGTTGGCCTCATCTTTCTGCCCAGCCGTGACCCACACAGGGGCGGCTCGGGCTGTGATCGGTCAAAACATTCGAAACAAGCCCAAATGGGCTGTTCCAGAAATAAGGGTTCGTTTGGTTTATTGAAACAGTGGAAAATAGTAACCTAGCAGTGGGAACTAAGTGCTTAATCTGTGGGAAGAAATGGGACAGAAAAACAGGAAATATTAAATAAAATTAGCGACAGTTTTGCGACAGTTTTTCTGTCGCAGAATTGTTATATATATGCAGTTTTAAAAGGGCAGCTTTTAGCGACAGTTTTAGTGACTCGGATTCTGTCGCAAATTCATATAGGCAGATTTAATTATAGTTTGTTGATTTGTTTAGTGCGACCGAGATGGGGTTATCTCGGTAGGCTCGGGATATAGTTTAAACATATAAAACGAGGATTTATATATTATACCTTTTTATTAATTGTTTTATAAATGTCTTAAATTATATTTTAAATGAGTTAAATTTAAATAGTTTTAATATTTAAAAAGGGTATAATTTTATGAATTATAATATTTTAATTTAGAAATCTTATGTTTTATGGAGTTAATTTATTTTAGTCTTAACATAACGTCAGAACACGTTGTATGATACAAGGGTTTTCCTTTTATGAAAGTTTGTTTTTCCGATCTTTTCGAATTGATTACTAGTTAAGAGTGCGACTCAGTCGTTCTTGGTGGAAAAATAAATGGTTTGGTTATCTATTTTAAACTAAAAGTAAATATAAAAATGTCGTTGAGTAAAATAAAAGCTTTAAAAATTAAACTAAAAATTAAAACGTAATGAACTTTAAACTTGAAAACTTTGTAGAACTAAAAACTTTGTAAAAATGAAAACTCAAACCCATCGGAATAACCATGGTCGGAATACAACCATCGGAATGTATGTGTCGGAATGTATTAAAAACAAAACCATCGGAATATAACACTGAAAGCTATCGGAATAATAGTAAATTAACTCTATCGGAATGTAGTTTTGTCAGAATGTAAGTCTATCGGAATACATGTCTATCGGAATATTTCTATCTAAATGTCTAGTATCGGAATAATTAAGATTAAGGCTATCGGAATACACTCTGTCGCAATACACTTCTGTCGGAATGTGGCTAACAAACATTGGGCAGCGTTTCGTCTTAATATAACCTTAAGACCCGTCGCAATATACGATCGCAATGAGCGATCGCAATCACGATCGGAATAAGGGATCTGAATACACTTGATCGCAAAGAAAAACCCTAAGGTTATTGCGATCACACTGAAACCGTCGGAATGTAGCGTTGCAATGAGTAACCCCTAACATTGCGATGTAAATGAAAATATTCGGATGAAATGTTATAAGCTAAGACTCGAATAAGCACTAATAACAAAGATGAATAAGCACCTATTTGAATCCTAATCAAACGAAAACAAGCATAAAATTTATGACTTTTAAAACACGAAATAAACAAACCTTATAAATCAAACTTTAAAAAGATTAATTTTTTTAAGAAAACATAAAAGACAATAAGCTATATACGAAATAAGCCAATAAGCACAACAAGCTTAAAGCTTAAACCGTATAAAAACTTAGTAGGGAATAAAAAGATAAACTTCTTAATCACAAAAACATCAAAATCAAACACGAATCAAGAACATTTCGGATCAATGATAAATAAAAATCAAGAAAGGTAGAAGAAGATTAAAGATTAAAAGCTTAAACTTGGACTTTTGATTAATGAATTCCAAATACAAGGATGAAATAAAGCTTAAACTTGAAAGAAAAGATGAAGAAAAGATGAAAACTTAGTGAGAGAAAGTTAAACACTTTCTCTCTCTAAAATGAAAAACGAAAGAAAGAAAAATAACTAGCTAACACCCTCCTAAGGTGTCATTAGGAGGGTATTTATAGGAGGAGGGGAGGTGCATGTGTTGCTTCCTTCTTTCTTTCTTCTCGACTCGATTTAAATTCTTTGTCTTTCTCGACGTCATCTTGGGATTTGTCGATATAGATTGAACTTGTCTTATAATTTTATTCTTCTATTAGACTTTAGTTCTTTGACTTCGTTAAACTTCCGTCTTTAGACTTTTTCTTTGATAAATCTTCAGAATAGACCTTGGACTTCCGTTCTTTTGGCACTATTGATCTTTTGACTTCGTCTTTTGTCGTTAACTTCGATAAAAGCCCGTGACAGCCCATGTTTTCTTCCTTTTGCATATTTTTATCCTGAAACACAATAAAAACACAAACCACGCATAATTCCTACTTTTATGACATAAAATACACGTTTTGGTCTTGTTATTATTGGAAATAGGCGGTAAAAGGATAAGTGTTTTTACACTTATTAAATTCCCTACACTTGACCATTGAAATGCCCTCATGCAATGCATTAATTTCAAAGCACGGTTTACATTTTTCATCATAAATAACCCACCTTGGCCTTTATTAAAGACTAAACTTAAAGGAAACCAAAAAGATGGAAATATGTACAAAACAAGTAAAGAAATCAAATAGTTACATTGGGGTTTTGGTTGTCATGAATGTTCATCATCCTCAAGTTTCACGTTCCCCATACCAAGCTTAAAAACGAGATCATTGTTATTATAAGTTAGCAAACTAACACAAACTCATGTGGGCCCATTATTCACTTAGACTCCCTTATTCCTAGGTGTATCTCTTATATTTTAAGATTGTCTCTAATGATCACGAGGATGCATTGTTTGACTTATTTCGATAGTTTATTTAGGCTAAAAATAAAGTGGGACGATTTAATCAATAGTTAGCTAAAGGACATAATCTTTTAAAACTGCTTCTCGGGACCTCTTAAAGTTCATATCTTGGCATTACTCGCTTCACGATTTGAGACCTTGCTCGGACCGATATTTGGCAGCGACTTCATACTTCGAATCTTGAGAGACGTTCCTGAAATTATGGTCTTCTCTTCATATTAGGAATTTCTTCACTTGAACTTTTTTTAGAGATTCTTCATATTTAGACCACGACTTCTTCATTTTTTCTCCAATATTTATTTTGGACTTTGATATACAAAGATCCGCCTCCTTTTAGGACTTGGATCTATTTATCCTCATACCTTGTTAGGGCCTTTTTGGATAGAATTCTCCATGATCTTTTGGAGAGTATTTGCTTTTCGTCGTGTGTCTCGATCCTTCATATTGATTTTCGATAAATGATTCTTCACATCACTTTTGGATCTTTAGCAACAAAATGTAGCCCTCATGCCTTGTTAGGGCCTTTTCGGACTCGCCAATCTACGCATCCCGCTTCAATATGTTATGCCTTGGCTATGAACTCTAATTAATATCGAGCAACTTTTAAACGATCTTGTGCTAGAAGCTAAGTAACTTTTCAAATCGTACAACCTTATTTATTGCAAATATATTTATTAACAAGCGATGGGAGAAAAGCTTATAATCAACTCACATAAATTCATGAAAGAATACCAAACTTGTAATTGACTCTATCATCTCTCGTTCTCCACAATTTAAAATCTCAAGGAATGAGACTCGTGGATGCTTAGCCAATTAAATCAAAGTTTTGGGTTTTCAAGTCATATATAGGATCTTGCATCTTCTTAGACTTTTTCATGATTAGAATTTGCATTTTAAAGTTCCCTTGATAAACGACTTTCTAGGATCAATTATAGGAACTTGCGAAAAGTTCTTGTTCTTAACCCGTAAGAGTTAAGACTTTCGCGTTTTAAAGTTCCTTATATAAAAGCCTAGCAAAACTTGACTTAAACACGTTAAGGATTCTAGCTAGAGTAAACTTAGATAAGTAAACTCGGGTTGAGTAAGAAGATTCACAACGTTTAAAAATTAAAACCACTTTATTAAAATTTATTCTAGCGAAGAAAGAAAATAACAATAATAAAGGAAAAACTAAAAGGCCAAAATAGATCAAAAAATTTGAAAAATGTCGAAAAATCAAATTTTCCGGTTAAAATGAGGACAAATACAAGGAAAAGCCCACTTAACTTCGATAGAATTCCCCCCTACACTTAATATAAACACTGTCCTCAATGTTTAAGCATGTGGGAGTAACCTCCCCTACACTTAGGACATTGTGCACTTTGTTTAAATCTTGCTAAGGAAGAGACAACTATAGTGATTTCAATGTTAACATATAAGATATGAAATATTGAATCACGATAGTTTAGGATAGAACCAGGAAGACGGGAACACGGGATCACGATTCGTCAAAAGTACTCTTTGAAACTTAAATCCCTGCACAGAATAATAAACAAGACAACAAACACATACGAGGCTTCCCCCTACACTTATTATGAAAACGGTAAAGGATAGGTCAACGGGTTGCCTCCCGATAAGCGCTTGTTTTTGTTAACCGAGTCACGAGCCTGACTCGAACCAAAACTAGTTCAAGGGAAACGTGGTAAGGGATGGAATCATCTCATGAGAGATGTCCTCACCAAAGTACAGCTTCACACACTGTCCATTCAATTTGAAATTGGGCGCATTTGGCTGAGAAAGCTCAATGGTGCCATAGGGGAAGACTTTGGCCACGGTGAATGGACCAGACCAACGGCTCTTCAGCTTGCCCGAGAAGATCTTTAATCGAGAGTTAAAAAGTAAGACTTGATCACCGATGTGGATCTCTCAGTTCTTAATCCTTGCATCATGAATGATTTTGGTCTTCTCCTTGTAGATCAAAGAATTCTCGTAGGCTTCATTCCTCAGTTCATTGAGCTCGTTGAGTTGAATCTTCCGAAGATCACCGACTTTGTTGATGTCAAAATTGGCCCACTTCAAGGCCCAGGATGCCATATGTTCCAGCTCAATATGGAGGTGGCATGCCTTCCCGTACACAAGACGATAAGGTGTACAACCAATCAGGGTCTTATAAGCGGTACGAAAAGCCCACAAAGCATTGTCTAACTTATCGACCCACGAGGCACGATGCTCTCCCATAGTTCGATCTAAAATTCTCTTTAGTCCACGGTTAGATATCTCGGCTTGACCATTTGTTTGGGGATGATAGGCGGTGGAAAGACGGTGATTGACACCATATTTAGCCATGACTCTTGCGAATTGATCATTGCAAAAATGAGTCCCGTGGTCACTGATGATAGCACGAGGAACACTAAATCGAGAAAAAAGTTGCTTTAGAAAGTTCACAACCACCCTCGCATCATTCGTAGGGAGAACCTTAGCTTCAACCCATTTGGATACCTAGTCAACGGCTACGAGGATGTATTTGTTCCCTTTAGATGATGGAAATGGCCCCATAAAGTCGATGCCCCATACGTCAAAGATTTCACATTCTTGGATGAAATTTTGAGGCATCTCATCTTTATGTGTGATCTTGCCTTGTCTTTGGCAAGCATCGCAATGTTTAACCATTTCATGAGCGTCATGATAAATGGTGGGCCAATAAAATCTAGAGTCGAATACTTTCTTCACGGTGTAATTAGGACCAAAGTGACCACCGGTGGGTCCTTTATGGCACGCTTCAAGAATGTCTAAAGCTGCGGGTCCATCAACACACCGACGAATAATCAGATCAGCACATTGTTTGAAAAGGTAAGGGTCGTCCCAAAAATAGTGTTCAATGTCTTTAAAGAACTTTTTCTTTTGTTGGGACGTTAACCCTTCCTTGAGAATTCCACCTGCCAAGTAGTTTGCAATGTCCGCAAACCACGGGGTGCCATCGAGATTGGAATTGATAGACATTAAGGCCTCAATGGGAAAAGATTCATTGATCTCTTGATTCGGATGATCTAAGGATCCTCAAGTCTACTTAGATGATCTGCGGCTAGGTTTTCGGCTCCCTTTTTGTCATGAATATCAATTTTAATTCTTGAAGGAGCAAAACCCAACGAAGAAGTTTTGGCTTAGAATCTTGTTTATTTAACAAGTACTTCAACGGGGAATGGTTAGTATAGACAATGGTGGTGGAAAGGACAAGATAGGGGCGAAATTTTTCAAAAGCATACACTACATCTAAAAGCTCTTTTTTGGTAGTGGTATAATGCAATTGAGCCCCCGTCATTGTCTTGCTATCATAATGGATTGGTTGGAAGTGTTTGTTCACTCTTTGTCCCAAAACCGCTCTAATAGCAAAATCGCTAGCATCACACATCAATTCAAAAGGTAGCTCCCAATTAGGGGTAACCAAGACCGGTGCCTTAGTTAGCTTGTCCTTAAGAAGATTGAAGGATTCAAGACACTCTTTAGAAAAGATAAAAGGAGTATCTTTTTCCAAGAGGTGGGTCATCGGGCGACCGATTTTAGAAAAATCTTGAATGAATCGACGATAGAAGCCCGCATGACCAAGGAAACTTCTCACACCCTTCACGGTTGAAGGTGGAGGTAATTTTGCTATGACATCAACTTTAGCACGGTCCACTTCAAGACCGACTTTTGAGATTTTATGTCCAAGAACAATGCCTTCTTTTACCATGAAATGGCATTTTTCCCAATTTAGAACAAGGCGAGTGTCTTCACACCGCTTAAGCATGCGTTCCAAATTGGCAAGGCAAGAAGAGAAGGAGTCACCATAGACCGAGAAATCATCCATGAACACTTCCATAGTTTCTTCAACCATGTCATGGAAGATAGCCATCATACACTTTGGAAAGTCCCAGGAGCATTAGATAAGCCGAAATGCATTATTTTGTAAGCAAATGTTCCATAAGGACAAGTGAATGTGGTTTTCTATTGGTCTTTAGGATCGATGGGAATTTGAAAATACCCAGAGAAACCGTCTAAAAAGCAGTAATAGTCATTACCTGCTAGACGTTCAAGCATTTGGTCCATAAAAGGAAGGGTAAAATGATCCTTTCTCCTAGCATCATTGAGTTTGCGATAGTCTATACAAACTCTCCACCCTGTAACGAGACGAGTAGGAATCAACTCGTTGTTTTTATTGGGCACAACGGTGATTCCGCCTTTCTTAGGCACACAATGGACCGGACTAACCCATGATGAATCCGAGATAGGGTAGATCATTCCCGTATCAAGAAGTTTGATAACCTCTTTTTTGATAACGTCATGGATCTTGGGATTCACCCTTCTTTGGTTTTGAATAGTGGGTTTAAAGTCGGCCTCCATGATAATTTTATGTGTGCAAAAGTGAGGATCAATTCCATGAATATCGGAGATTTTCCAAGCAATCGCTTTCTTATGATTTTTCAGCACGACAATAAGGCGAGATTTTTCTTCTTCTGTCAAGTCCTTTGCGATGATGACGGGTGACTTCTTATTGTCTTCAAGGAAAACGTACTCGAGATGAGACGGAAGATCCTTAAGCTCTAAATCCGGAGGATTTTCGATGGAAGACGTAGTCAAATTCGGATCATCGATAGAGATTTCCTTAGGAGACTGTGGAGAAATATGGTCCTCATTGAGAAGTTTCTCAATGGTACGAATGTCTTCATCCCAATCGGAGGGAGAATCGTCATATTGTAAGTCCCCATCTCCCGAAGTTTCTTCAATGTTTTTGAAAAGCAAATCACTTTCTCCAAATGGAGTTAGTGAAGGAGCAATAGAGGCAACGGTCTCAACAATGGGTAGAGAAGAAGAACCACTTTTACAAGCGTCTTTCAAATGCTCTTCACAAGCCTCATCAAGAACGTCAATGAAATTAACGCTCTCGTTTTCCTAAGGTTGCTTAGAAAGTTTACCCATGTTGAAGACGATTTTATCGTCACCAACTCTCATGATTAATTCGCCCGCAGCTACATCAATGAGAGTGCGACCGGTCCTCAAGAATGGACGTCCAACGATTAATGGAACACGGGGATCCACCTTGTAGTCGACAACAACGAAATCGGCGGGGAAAGTGAATTTGTCAACTCCAACGAATACATCCTCGGCTATCCCCACCGGATAAGAAACCGATCGGTTAGCTAATTCCAATGTCATATGAGTGGGGACTAACTCAGGTAAAGATAATTTCTTCCATACGGACAATGGCATAAGATTGATACTCGCTCCGAGATCCGCCAAGGCCATACAATTCTCAACACCCGGGAAATTACAAGGAATAAGGATCGACCGGGATCTCCTAACTTAACTGGTAATTTTCTCAAAAGAACGGCAGAACAATTCTTATTTAATTGGGTATTGGCGATGTCGAGCAATTTTTCTTTATCACTTAAAAGATCATTAAACATATTAGCATACTTAGGCATGTGAGAGAGAGCCTCAGCAAAGGTGATGTTGAAATTCAGTTGTTTAAACATTTTAAGAAAGTTAGAAACCTAAATATCATCCTTGTTTTTCAACTTCTCTTTCCTCAACCTTGAGGGATAAGGTATATTGGGTTGAGAGGAAGACTTTGGAATGGAATTCTCACTCACATCCTTGGGTGGTGGTGGGGGGGGGGGGTAGAAGTGGAAGGTGGAGGAACAGGTTTTGGAACCAAAGGTGTGGTATAAGCTTGAGGTATCGATGGGACATAAGGTGTAGACGAAGGCATAACGGGTAGTATATCACAAGTAGAAGGAATCTTGGGTCCTTGGTTAGTTGGTGAAGAAGAAGGTTCAACGATGATCTTACCGCTCCTAGTAGTGATGGCATTAACGTTGGCCCTAGGATTGGTCACGGTGTTAGAAGGGAGAGTACCTTGGGGTGGGCCTTGGGGATTAATGGCTTGATACATTAGCATAAATTTCTTATCACTCGATTCTTGCATAGAAGACATGATTTTCTCATTTTCACTCAACTTATCAGTCAACTTTTGAAGAACCAATTCCATTGAAGGGGAATTCGTGTTTTGCCCTTAATTTTGAAAACCTTGGTTTGGATATTGTTGTTGATAAGCATTGTTATTATTAAAACCTTGGTTAAAGTTGGTATTTTGAAACCCTTGGTTTTGCCCATTAAAAGTCCCTTGATTTTGACTATGAAAATTCCCTTGATTTGAGTTATAATTCCTTTGATTATTAGAAGAATTCCCTTGGTAGTTACTTCTTTGGCCTTAGTTCCTTGGTGGGTATTATGTGTTGTTCAATGGAGGTGGTGGTGGTCTATTATGGGATTGAAAACTGGGTGGTGAAAGAAAGTTATTCGAATGATAACTAAGCAAATCGTGGTCACCTTGAGGACGTACTGGATAGCTTCCCATAGAAAAGTTATCGTTGGCGGCATACACATTTTCCGGATTGTCATGAGTAAAAGGACAATCGGTGTATGAATGAGAATCCCCGCAAATCTCACAAGAAGTTGCTACAGCTTTAGCTTGTTGTTGTTGATTCGTAGCTATAAGTAGAATATTTTTGTTCATTTCGGCCATCATGTGAGTGAATTTGGTCATATCTGGGGTTGCTGAAGTAGAAGAAACATTGAATCTCGGGTTTGATCTTGAGGATGCGGATGAATCCCAATTTTTTTGTGAGTGGTCATGTTCTCAATCAGCTCTCTACACTCCTCAGGTCTTCTCTTCATGAATGTACCACCAGCGGCAGCATTAATCGTATCACGATCACGAAAAGTTAAACCATTGTAGAAGGTATCAATCAAAGTAACGGGGAGCATGTTATGGTTCGGAAAACGGTCGATCAAGACATTATAACGTTCCCAAGCATCAAAAAGCGACTCATCAGGTTCTTGAGTAAATCCATTGATTTGGTTGCGAAGACTAGTGACCATGGATGGTGGAAAGTAGCGCGACAAAAATCGTTGAGTCATGTCATTCCATGTATGAATTGAGTTTTTGGGAAGACGATCAAACCATTTTTCGGCATGGTGGGATAAAGTGTGTGGGAAGAGATGTAGGCGAAGGAAATCCATAGTAACACCGGGAAGTTTCTTGCTTTGGGTGACGGTATTGAATTTGTCGAGGTGTTTGTTGGCATCATCATCGGGTAATCCGCGAAAAGGACAAGCGTTTTGAACTTGCTGGATCATGTGATGCTTCAACGAAAATTCAGGATCCGTGATTTGCATCGGCGCAATCGGTCCTCCGCGTCCGTTCATGGTTGGTTGAAAAAGCTCCTCCATTGTTCGTAAGTCGGGTGGGGGAACATTGTTGTTGTTGTTATTATTATTTAAATTGGGTAGAGGTGGGTTGTTCTTGTTGTTGTGCACACCAGCCATATCTAAATCTTCACGAGTCTCGGGCCCTAGATAAGTTGAAGATCTAGTACGCATACACCTGCAAAAGAAAAATAAAAAGATACCAAAGAAACAAAGAATACATATGTACTTATAAAAATAAAATCTTTTTGGTGCAAAAGTTTGGAAAAGAAATGCTTTTTATGATTTTTTAATGTTTTTTATTTTTGAAATTTTTTGAAATTTTTATGGATTTTTTGAAAATTTTTAAACAAGGAAAATAACGTTCACGAATGAACGGATCCCAAAATCTAACGCGTCTCTCACAAAAAACCGTTAATCTTAACGAAAAGAGCCGGCAGCGGCGCCATTTGATACAAGGGTTTTCCTTGTATGAAAGTTCGTTTTTCCGATCTTTTCGAATTGATTACTAGTTAAGAGTGCGACTCAGTCGTTCTTGGTGGAAACATAAATAGTTTGGTTATCTATTTTAAACTAAGAGTAAATATAAAAATGTCGTTGAGTAAAATAAAAGCTTTAAAAATTAAACTAAAACTAAAACGTAATGAATTAAAAACTTGAAAACTTTGTAGAACTAAAAACTTTGTAAAAACGAAAATTCAAACCCATCGGAATAACCATGGTCGGAATACAACCATCGAAATGTATTTGTCGGAATGTATTAAAAACAAAACCATCGGAATATAACACTGAAAGCTATCAGAATAATAGTAAATTAACTCTATCGCAATGCAGTTCTGTCGGAATGTAAGTCTATCGGAATACAATTCTATCGGAATATTTCTGTTTGAATGTCTAGTATCAGAATAATTAAGATTAAGACTATCGGAATACACTATGTCGCAATACACTTCTGTCGGAATGTGGCTAACGAAAATCGGGCAGCGTTTCGTCTTAATATAACCTTAAGACCCGTCGCAATATACGATCGCAATGAGCGATCGCAATCACGATCAGAATAAGGGATCTGAATACACTTGATCGCAAAGTAAAACCCAAAGGTTATTGCGATCACACTGAAACCATCGGAATGTAGCGTCGCAATGAGTAACCCCTAACTTTGCGATGGAAATGATAATATTCGGATGAAATGCTATAAGCTAAGACTCGAATAAGCACTAATAACAAAGATGATTAAGCACCTATTTGAATCCCAATCAAACGAAAACAAGCATAAAATTTAAGACTTCTAAAACTCGAAATAAACAAACCTTATAAATCAAACTTTAAGAAGATTAAATTTATTAAGAAAACTTAAAAGACAATAAGTTATATATGAAATAAGCCAATAAGCACAACAAGCTTAAAGCTTAAACCGTATAAAAACTTAGTAGGGAATAAAAAGATAAACATCTTAATCACAATAACATCAAAATCAAACACGAATCAAGAACATTTCGGATCAAAGATAAATAAAAATCAAGAAAGGTAGAAGAAGATTAAAGATTAAAAGCTTAAACTTGGACTTTTGATTAATGAATTCCAAATACAAGTATGAAATAAAGCTTAAACTTGAAAGAAAAGATGAAGAAAAGATGAAAACTTAGTGAGAAAAAGTTAAACACTTTCTCTCTCTAAAATGAAAAACTAAAGAAAGAAAAATAACTAGCTAACACCCTCCTAATGTGTCATTAGGAGGGTACTTATAAGAGGAGGGGAGGTGCATGTGTTGCTTCCTTCTTTCTTCCTTCTCGACTCGATTTAAATTCTTTGTCTTTCTCGATGTCGTCTCAGGATTTGTCGATATAGATTGAACTTGTCTTATAATTTTCTTCTTCTATTAGACTTGAGTTCTTCGACTTCGTTAAACTTTCGTCTTTAGACTTTTTCTTCGATAAATCTTCAGAATAGGCCTTGGACTTCCGTTCTTTTGGCACTCTTGATCTTTTGACTTCGTCTTTTGTCGTTAACTTCGATAAAAGCCCGCGATAACCTATGTTTTCTTCCATTTGCATATTTTTATCCTGAAACACAATAAAAACACAAACCACGCATAATTCCGACTTTTACGAAATAAAATACACGTTTTGGTCTTGTTATTATTGGAAATAAGCGGTAAAAGGATAAGTATTTTCACACTTATTATTGTATCATAATTATTAGTGACTCGTTATATATATATTAAGAAGATTAATATAAATCAGAGTCATCAGCTAATATACGTACAAACTTCTAGAAATAAAATTAATAATTGAAAAAGCCAATAAGATCCGTAAATTAAATAAACGAATATCAGTTTACTTATTCACGTCCCTTATTCGTGTAGCTCGCGTGAAATCAGAGTAGACTTTCCGTCAGTTGATCTTGGTCGGTTACTGGACACGAGGTACGGATTTTCCGTCCTTTAAGTAAGGACTTCCTTTCTATGCATGATTAGGATTCCCCGTCTGCAGCCAAATGTTTTCCCTCGTATGTGTTTAAGCTTATCAGTAATCATGTTAAAAACTAAATAAGTTGCCTGAGCATTATATACAAGCACGGCCAGTTTATGTACTAGTTACGGAGGTACCATAACCATGGCACTAGAGGCACCGGTGTCGTGACTCACAAGGAGGAGAGTGATATCCTGCATCATCCCACTCATGTTCAGTTTGGCCATTTTATCAGTATGTTTAGTGGGGCGTATGGATGCATCCTAGACTTATCAGTTTACAAGTTATCAGGGTGAATGTGGTGTGTGTTCTACATCCTTCACATTGGAGTTGATCCCTCCACCTAGCACAGTATTTAGAGGTCACCCCTCTACAGTTATTTAGAGGTCACCCCTCTACAGCATGACGAGGTCACCCCTCCAGTTATTCATGCACGGTTGTTACAGCACGTGACCTATATAAGCTCTGGTAATTAAAATATATTAAATGCATGTTTTCAGGTTTAATAGTTAATAATTCAGTTTCAGTATTTATAAACTAGGTTTCTCAGATTTTATACAGGATACTACTACATGTTACATATCAGTCTCATAGCTTCATTGTTTGTCATTTATTCCATTTCTTTCAGTACATTCTTATCATGCTTTATATCCGTTCACTGAACGTTATGCTCAGCCGTAGTTTCCTTTCATGTTTCCAAACGGCAGGTACACAGGGACGATCTTAGGACTTCTAAGAGAGTACGTGCATTGGATGGGAGCTATCCAGACTCCTTTATTTTATGCAAACATTACATTACTTTGGTTGTTTTGGACACTGTTTCGCCCTTTTCTTTTAGTATTTAAATCTTTATATTTTGAGCTTATGTTTGGACTATCGATGTTTGATACCGGTATTTCCGTATGGTCAGTTAATGTTTAATACATTGCCTTGCATGCTTTGATGACCCGCCATAAATACATGTAACGATCCATTTATCCAAGTGGGGTGTTAAAATTATGGTATCAGAGAGCAATGTTCAACCTGTAGGCTCTAAAACTTGACTTGTGACTAGTGGGTAGTCACCAAGAAGTTCCTGTATTTTGGCGTCGTTATCTTCCATGCTACTCATGTATTTTGTCAGTCGAATTTTCAAAATTTTTGATTAAGTAAACAGCTGGTACAGGACTGGCCATACTTAATCGCATGTGCTTTTCAGCGAACTTTTCGTTTTGGTGAAATGACCATAGGCGTTCACCCTTGCCCGTTTAAATTTTGTATAGATGAACTGACCATAGGCGTTCATCCTTACTCATGTCAGATTTATGTTTCTGTAAATTGTCATTTTGTGAACTGACCATAGGCTTCACCAGTATTCATGTCATATTTTGTTGGCTATGCCTTCATGAATTACACTATGCATATTCAGATTTATTATTCTAGGTTTTGACAGTTTTATCAACTTATCCTCTGTTATTTCAGATGTCACCCAGACGCGAAACCGAGAATGATCCTAAAGCAGCTGTCATTGCTGCTGTTGTTCAGGCTGCTATACAAGCTATGTTACCCCAAATTCGTGATGAGATCCGAGCTGAATATCAAAATGGACCTCAGCAGAATAACAACCCTCCTGCTACACCACCTGCCACTTTAGCCACTTGGCTAGATTTGTTTAACAACCAGAAACCCCGACTTTTTGAACAGACTGTAGCTCCAACTGACGCGGAAGACTGGATCTATCATGTAGAGAAAATCTCTGGAGCTATGGGTTGTGGTGATGCTTTCAAGGTTAGGCTTGCAGTTTACAAATTGAAGGGTCCTGCTCTGCATTGGTGGAGGTCTTAGAAACTGTCCAATGGGGGAGATGCTTAGGAGCTTGCATTGACCTGGGCACGTTTCAAGACGATGTTCTATGACCAGTTTTTCCCACATGCTGAGCAAGCTAAACAGAAGAGGGACTTCCATGTCATTCGTCAGAATCATGGCGAGAACAGTATAGAGTTCATGCACCAATACCTCAGGATGGCTGGATTCTTACGGGAGACTGCGGGTACCGTAGAGGAGCAAGGGAAGCAATTTCGTTGGGCTCTTCACTCTAGGACTGCAGATAGGCTAGTGAGTGCCACATTCACTAATGTGTTACAAGTAGCTAATGCAGCTCGTGACATTGAGATGCTTTTCGAGAGGGATGAGCTCGAGAATGTAGAGCGTCCTGAGAAGAGGTACATCTCATCCAACAGACATAAACAATTTAACTCCGATTATTTCTTGTCAACTTATATGTTATGTCTTATCTAATTATAATCTTGTAGAAACAGAGGAGGATACCGATCCCAATTGGCTACTCCACATCAGAACTACAGAAACCACGGTCAGTCTTATGACCGTAATCGATCAGATAAGAGGAGTGCCGGTGATAACTACCGCGGTAGCTCAAACTCATCTGGAAACTACATGTGATTCTTTAAGCTCCAGAAATACTAGACTATCGTGTAAAACAGATCTTAAAATTTTTTGTATATTCCAACAGAGATGCTAGACAGGGGCGTGACCAAAACAACAGAGGTCAGCAGTTTGCCCGACTGGCAAATTCTAGTAATTTTAAATTTCAGCCAAACAGCGTTATTTCTGTTATGTTATCAGAATCATGACACGTGTTTATCTTTGTAAATCAGGTTATCAGCAAACCAGAGCTGCTTCTACCAGGTATTCTTATCCCACTTGCATCACATGTGGGAAGAAACACTCGGGACCTTGCCATCGTGGTACGGGTAGTTGTTACAAGTGTGGTCAGCCGGGCCATTTGAAGAGGGATTGCAAGAGCGGGGATGCTGCCGGTACCTCAGGCCAGATTCCTCAGATTTTACCTCCACCACCACCAATACCACATACCACTGGTCGTGTCTACACTACTACCCGTGAGCAAGCAAATAAGACCATAAGTACCATTACTGGCATTTTGTTTATACACGGACAGTCTGCCTTCGTGCTTTTTGATACATGCGCCACGCACTCAGTTATATCTACTTCATATGTTGCTAGAATAAACATGACCCCTACGCCACTAGACAGTGTACTTAGTACATCTACCCCTGTGCGAGACTCTGTACTCATTACCCAGGTGTATAAGGATCTCCCTCTTGAGTTTGATGATAAAATCCGTCCAGTCAGTGCCCTTCCTCTAGATATGTGTGAATTCGGTATTATTTTAGGTATGGATTGGTTGTCGGTTCATCGTGCCACCATAGATTCTCATGCTCACCGGGTCATCTTTAGTGATGTCCAGACACCAGAGTATATTCACCGGGGCGTCCTAACAGGAAAACATGTTCAGACCATTTCAGCTTTACCGGCCCGTACTTTACTATACCATGGTTGTGAGGGTTTCCTAGCTACAGTTCATGACACGACTTCGGAGACACCTTCAATTCATGATCAGCCAGTTGTGTCAGATGTTCCAGATGTCTTTCCACAGGAACTCCCAGGCTTACCTCCCATGCGAGAGGTAGAATTTGGTATCGATCTCATTCCAGGTGCAGAACCAGTATCTAAAGCTCCTTACCGTATGGCTCCTGTAGAGCTTAAGGAACTGAAAGATCAGCTTCAGGAACTTCTATAAAGGGGTTTCATTCGTCCAAGCGTTTCACCTTGGGGCGCGCCAGTTTTGTTTGTCAAAAAGAAGGATGGTAGTATGTGATTGTGTATTGACTACCGTGAGTTGAATAAGCTCACTATTCGTAACCGTTATCCACTTCCTCGTATTGACGATTTATTCGATCAGCTTCAGGGTGCCAAGCACTTCTCAAAAATCGATCTACGATCAGGCTACCATCAGTTGCGTATAAAAGAGCAGGATATATCCAAAACTGATTTTTGCACGAGGTACGGTCATTACGAGTTTGTTGTTATGCCATTCGGTCTCACGAATGCGCCTGCAGTAGTTATGGACTTGATGAACAGAGTATTCCACGAATTCTTAGTCAAGTTTATGATTGTATTCATCGATGATATCCTTATTTTCTCCAAATCTAAATAGGAACATGAGGATCATCTCCGTACAGTTTTGCAGATTCTCAGACGAGAGAAGCTTAACGCTAAATTTTCTAAGTGCGAGGTTTGGCTGAATACAGTGGCGTTTCTAGGTCATATTGTTTCTGCAGAAGGAATCACTATGGATCCTTCAAAGGTAGAGGCTATCACCAAATGGCCGAGACCGACATCTGTCACAGAGATACGTAGTTTTCTTGGGTTAGCGGGTTATTACCGCAGGTTTGTGGAAAACTTCTCACGTTTGACGTTACCATTGACCCAACTTATGCAAAAAGGTGAGAAGTTTATATGGACCGAGGAGAGAGAAAATAGTTTTGAGGAACTCAAGCATCGATTGATCTCAACACTGATACTTACTCTTCATTCTGGTATAGGTGGGTATCAGATTTACAGTGACGCTTCAGGAAATGGCTTAATCTGTGTTCTTATGCAGCATGGGAAAGTCATTGCCTATGCTTCGCGTCAACTGAAGCCGTATGAGAAAAATTATCCTACTCATGATCTAGAGCTCGCAGCAGTCGTTTTCACCCTTAAAATCTGGAGGCATTATTTATACGGTGAGTCGTGTGGTATCTTCACCGATCACAAAAGTCTCAAGTACATATTTACCCAGCAAGAGCTGAACATGAGACAGAGGCGATGGCTAGAACTACTGAAAGACTATGACACTAATATTTAGTATCACCCAAGTAAAGCAAATGTAGTAGCAGATGCCCTTAGCAGAAAGTCAGGAATGATAAATGGCATCAAAGTTCAGGAAGAAATTATTCGGGACTTAGAGTGGTATGAAATTGAGCTCTTAGTACGCGGACATAGGGGATACTGGGCTAGTCAGAGGGTAGAACCAGATTTACTCTCTAGAATTAAAACCACATAAAAGGATGATGATGAAATCTGGGCGATTATCTAGAACATTGACCAGCAGACCGAATTTCGCATCGATGACGATGGTATCGTATGGGAGGGTACCAAACTCTGCGTTCCAGAAGACCCTGCTCTCAGAGAAGCCTTAATGACTGAGGCTCACAGCTCTCTATTCTCTATCCATCCAGGTTCCACTAAAATGTACCACGATCTTAAGCAGCATTTCTGGTGGAGCGTAATGAAACAGGATGTCGCAACTTTTGTGTCTAAATGCTTAACCTGCCAGCAGGTTAAGATAGAGCATCAGCGTACCAGTGGTCTTCTTCAGCCAATGTGGAAATAGGACAAGATCTCTATGGATTTTATCACCGGACTACCACAAACTCAGCGGAGACATGATGCAATCTGGGTTGTTGTCGATCGTTTGACCAAGTCGGCACATTTTATTCCTATCCGTAAAGATTTCGCATTCAGTAAATTAGCAGAACTATTCACCAAGGAAATTATATCAGATAGGGACCCAGGTTTCACTTCTCATTTCTGGGAAGGTTTGCATAAAGCTTGGGGAACTAGGCTCAAGCTCAGCACAGCCTTCCATCAACGGACGGACGGTCAGTCAGAGCGTACCATCCAGACCTTGGAGGACATGCTACGCGCCTGTGCATTAGAATGAACGAGGCACTGGGATGACTATATTTGCTTGGTTGAGTTTGCCTACAACAACAGTTGGCATGCTAGTATCAAGCGTGTTCTATTCGAGATGTTATACGACAGGAAATGTCGTGCTCCTATTGGATGGGATCAGGTTGGAGAACGTTTGATTGAAGGAACAGAATTAATAGAACTGACCAATGAAAAGTTCGCCATTGCTTGGTCAAAACTGAAAGAAGCGCGTACTCGCCAGAAGAGTTACGCCGACAAGCATTGCATAGATCTATCATTTCAGACTGGGGATCGGGTGTTCCTCAAAGTATCACCCGCACGCGGCATCAGACGTTTTGGCCTCAAAGGCAAGCTCAGCCCTCGTTATATCAGACCGTTCGAAATCCTTGAATGTATCGGTGAATTGTCATATCGGTTGGCGTTACCACCTCAGCTATCACACGTCCACAACGTGTTTCATGTATCATTACTTGGAGGATACAACTATCATGAGCTTCACAAAGTGAATTATCCACTCGATCAGATTCGAGAGGATCTATCTTATATTGAGGAACCCGAAGTAGTTTTAGATCGCCAGGATCGAGTTATGATAAGGAAGACCATTCCTTTCGTCAAAATCATGTGGAGGAACCATACCGAGCGGGAGGCCACTTGGGAAACAGAGGAGTCTATACGGACTTCTTATCCTCACTTTTAGTTTTGATTCAGGTATGTCTTTTCAGCTTTTATGTCTTCCAGCTTATTAGCATTTTTGGATTTTACTCCAGTCAACTTAAATACCTTATAATTAGAGGACGAATTCTCCTTTTTTAGCGGGGAAGAATTGTAAAACCCAGTACGGTCGTATCGTTAATTCGGGGACGAATTATTCTTTTTAGAGGAGAAGAATTATAAAACCCGTATTTAATTACATGTATATTAAATACGCCGTAACTATACGTTCTGAAAACTAAAAACACGCGGGAATAATACATACGATTACAAATAAGTTTTTTTTTAACAAAAAAAAAGTTAAAAACAAGTTTAGGCCGGTTTGGTTTATAAAAAAAAGAGAATGAAAATTGGGCCTAAGCCCATCCCTTGCATAAAAGAAACGGGGGTTAACCCCTTCTCACATAACAGTCGTACAAAAAAAAGGTGATTAGGGTTCTTGGCCGCCGGGTTTTTATTAAAAAAAAAGCTGTGATTGTTGATACCATAATCTCTGTCACGTTCTCATCTATAACCATCATAAGGTAAATCAATGTTTTCGTTTCTTTTACTTTCTTTGTCACGGATTTATGAATTAAAAAAAGGAAAAGAAAAGGGGTTCGTTTGGGTTAGATCTGTCCAAATGAGACATCACAGTCTCGTGGTGGTGGCTGCGATGGTCCACCAAAGGTAGAAACCCCAAAAAGGGGTGTGTTCGTTTATCTTATGATGGTCAAGGGGTGTTGTCTTATTGAAACGAGGCCATAAGGTTTTGTTGGCCTCATCTTTCTGCCCAGCCGTGACCCACACAGGGGCGGCTCGGGCTGTGATCGGTCAAAACATTCGAAACAAGCCCAAACGGGCTGCTCCAGAAATAAGGGTGCTTTTGGTATATTGAAACAGTGGAAAATAGTAACCTAGCAGTGGGAACTAAGTGCTTAATCAGTGGGAAGAAATGGGACAGAAAAACAGGAAATATTAAATAACATTAACGACAGTTTTGCGACAGTTTTTCTGTCGTAGAATTGTTATATAAATGCAGTTTTAAAAGGGCAACTTTTAGCGACAGTTTTAGTGACTCAGATTCTGTCGCAAATTCATATAGGCAGATTTAATTATAGTTTGTTGATTTGTTTAGTGCGACCGAGATGGGGGTATCTCAGTAGGCTCGGGATATAGTTTAAACATATAAAACCAGGATTTATATATTATACCTTTTTATTAATTGTTTTATAAATGTCTTAAATTGTATTTTAAATAGGTTAAATTAAAATAGTTTTAATATTTAAAAAGGGTATAATTTTATGAGTTATAATATTTTAAAACTTCTAATTTAGAAATCTTATGTTTTAACGAGTTAATTTATTTTAGTCTTAACATAACGTCAGGACACGTTGTATCATAATTATTAGTGAGTCGTTATATAAATATTGAGAGGATTAATATAAATTCAGAGTCATCAGCTAATATACATACAAACTTCTAGAAATAAAATAAATAATTGAAAAAGCCAATGAGATCCGTAAATTAAATAAACGAATATCAGTTTACTTATTCACGTCCCTTATTCATGTAGCTCGCATGAAATCAGAATAGACTTTCCGTCAGTTGATCTCGGCCGGTAACTGGACACGAGGTACGGATTTTCCGTCTTTTAGTACGGACTTCCTTTATATGCATGATTAGGATTCCCCGTCTGCAGCCAAACGTTTTCCCCCGTATGTGTTTAAGCTTATCAGTAATCATCTTAAAAACTAAATAAGTTGCCTGAGCATTAAATACAAGCACGACCAGTTTATGTACTAGTTACAGAGGTACCGTAACCACAAAACTAGAGGCACCGGTGTCGTGACTCACATGCAAGAAAGTGATATCCTGCATCGTCCCACTCATGTTCAGTTTGGCCATTTTATCAGTATGTTTAGTGAGGCGTATGGATGCATCCTAGTCTTATCAGTTTACAAGTTATCAGGGTGAATGTGGTGTGTGCTCTACATCCTTCACATTGGAGCTGATCCCTCCACCCAGCACAATATTTAGAGGTCACCCCTCTACAATTATTTAGAGGTCACGCCTCTACAGCATGACGAGGTCACCCATCCAGTTATTCATGCACGGTTGTTACATCACGTGACCTATATAAGCTCTGGCATTTAAAATACAGTAAATGCATGTTTTCATATTTAATAGTTAATAATTTAGTTTCAATATTTATAAACCAGGTTTCTCATATTTTATACAGGGTACTACTACATGTTACATATTAGTCTCATAGCTTCATTGTTTGTCATTTATTCCATTTCTTTCAGTACATTCTTATCATGCTTTATATCCGTTCACTGAGCGTTATGCTCAGTCGTAGTTTCCTTTCATGTTTCCAAACAGCAGGTACACATGGACGATCTTAGGACTTCTAAGAGAGTACGTGCATTGGATGGGAGCTATCCAGACTCCTTTATTTTATGCACACGTTACATTACTTTGGTTGTTTGGACACTGTTTCGTCCTTTTCTTTCAGTATTTAAATCTTTATATTTTGAGCTTATGTTTGGACTACCGATTTTTGATTCTGGTATTTCCGTATGGTCACTTAATGTTTAATATATTGCCTTGCATGTTTTGATGACACGCCATAAATACACGTAACGGTCCATTTATCCAAGTGGGGTGTTACAAGTACATAAGAAATCTTGCAAATCTCCATGAAGGACATGAAGACTCGTGGCTTTCAAACAACCATGCATACTTAGATTTGCTTCTCTCCTTGTTGTGTATAAACTTGAACCACACTTACTATCTCTCTTTCTCCCGTGTACAAGCCCTCACCACCCAAGCCTATCTCTCTCTTGGCTATACATAAACCACAAACACTCATCCCTCGTCTCTCACCTTACGAACCAAAAACCAACACCTTATTCCTTTTGTTTTCTTCCGAGAGCATCACCATGCGAAAACAATCACCCCCTAACCGAATAAAACAAACACCCCTACTGACTGTTAACAATAGATCCAAATGCTTTCTCTTGGCCTTTTTACAGCATATCTACACATCCCCTTTATCGTTAACATCATAAACAAACGACCCCTGTTGTGTTTTGTTGTGTCAAATATTGAGTTGATGTTTCATATCAACTAGGGGAAGATTGTTGGGTCAAATATTGAGTTGACGTGACAAAATAAACAAAATAAGAAGACAAGGACTAAAATGTAAAAGATGCAATTATACAAGTTGGTGGAGTCTTTTTATTATTATGTTAGCTTTCTTTGTAAGCCATATTTTCTATTATATAAAGAAAACATACGTAGGTTTACATCATTCAGTTTTCACAATGTAAGCTATAGTAAAGTTCGATCTCTAGGTGTGGGATTCAATGTATACAGAGCTAGAGTTGTTTGTGTTATCTTTAATACAAGCACTTTGGGAGAATTCATCTTTGTTAACATCTTGTTCATAATCATTATTCTATTCCGCTATTTTAATCATATGAATAATGATTATCCTAGATATAATGGTTTTTACCATTGAATCTAACAATCAATTGACTCCAAAATTGGTATCAGAGCTTGTGGCTCTCGATCTAAGATCTACAAGATGTTTATGTTCTTGATGCTGTGAAGCCGCTGTCCCGGATTAGCGACAACTTTAGTGACGGTCTGTCAGATCTGTGACAGATTTGCGATGTTTTTGTGACAGATCTGGTGTCGCAAAAAGAATGGGAGGAAGGAGTAATCAGATCTGCGACAGCTTAGCGACGAATAAACTGTTGCTATACGTGTATGATTTAAAATTCGTTTTTGGGTTTTGGATTTATAAACCCTAGATCGACTGGTTCTGTTTAGTGATTGTTCTAACCTTGGTGAGTTGATTCTTTCATCAACAATGAACCCTAGAATCATGATCTTATGACAGATGTGATTTTCGTTTTAGGGTTTGATAAACCCTTAATCCGTCCTTATTAAACATCAGGTCATACAAAACATGTGGTCATGGTATATTCGTTGGTGCTGCTGTTTTTATGGAAGATTGATAGGTGTGTAAACACCCATCCTTTTTACCACTTAATTACAATAATAACCGAGCCAAAACGTGTATTTTATGTCTTTTATGTCGGAATTATGCGTGGTTTGTGTTTTTGTTGTGATTTTGGACGAAAAGGTGAAAAGGGGAGAAAACACGGGCATTTACGGGCTTTTATTGAAGAAAAAGATGAAAGACGAGGTCAAGAAGTCAAGGGTGCAAAAAAACGGAAGTACAAGACCAATTCTGAATATTTATCGAAGAAAAAGTCAAAAGAAGGAAGTTTACTAAAAGCCGAAGAACTCAAGTCTTATTTATTGAAGAATTAAAAGACGAGTTTAAAGAAATCCCGAGCCAAAAGTCATTAAAGTCAAAGATTAACAAAAGATTAAGAAGGGAAGGACTTAATGGTGCAGTTAAGAAGAAATGAAGGAGGGGAGGAAGCTTCCTAAGCATTCCTTAATCCTCCCCTATATATAGTCATTAGGATTCATCTTTTCATTTCTTGTTGGATAGTTTGACACACTATTTATTCCATTTTATTTACTTGCACATTTACTTTATTGCACTTTAATTACCTTGTCTTGCACCTTAATTTCCAAGTAAGTTTACTTTTATTGTACCTTTACTTTACTTATTAAATCTATCATTCTTCCTTTCTTTCTATGCTTTAATCTTCATTTACATGCTTATTGTGTTGCTTATTTGATTAAAGGTTATGTTTTTATGCTTTTGATTGTTTTGGATCATTGATTTTTATAGCTTATTTGTGTTTATCTTTAAGTTTCTTAAGTTTTTATAAAAGTTATTTTTATATAAAAGTTTGTTTTCGTAAACTTTGTTTCATTTTGTGTTTTTAAAAGTCTTTAAACTGTAGCTTATTAGCTTTTTCTTATACGTGTTTGCTTAGGATTTTAGTCTAGTGCTTATTTGATTTATAGCTTATTTGTCTTGCTTATTTTGTGTTCTTTTCACTGTATTCCGACCATACCAGTCGGAAAAGGGCTTCTCATTCCGACCAGCACTCCTTTGGCTTGGTCGGAAAAGGGTTTTGATATTCCTATCAGCATTCCGATTGGAGTTCCACTCCACATTCCGATCTTGGGGTTTCCGATCAACATTCGGATTAGGAGGTAAGTCCATATTCCGATCTGGGTGAGCTTGGTTATTCCGATCAGGATAGGTGACAACATTCCGATTGGTATTTCCGATCAGCATTCCGATTGGAGCATCTTTGACTTTATTCCGATCAGGGTAAGTTGGTATTCCGATCAGAGGTTTTGTTTGGTTATTCCGAGCTGAAAAGGTGACAGCATTCCGATCTGGTGTTACCGATCATTATTCCGATCAGGAGGTAAGTGCATTCCGATCGGAATGTATTCCGATGGTAGGTTTGTTTTCATATTTTGTCTTGTTTAATTTTTAAGTTTACGTTTTAATACTTTGTCAAATTCTAATTCTTGTCACGCTTTAATTTCAAGTCACTTAATTTCTCGTTATTTACTTTTCAAGGTTTTTACATTTTGCACCATTTACTTTTAGTTAGACTCAGATTTATTTTAACGTCATTTTACTTTTATTTACCGTCATTTACTTTAAAATCTTGCAATTTAAATATACTACAACGACACAACTTTTGTTTCCACCAAAGAACGACTGAGTCGCACATAGAACCTAGATCAATTCGATTAGACCATTAGAACGATAATTTTTATACGGGCAAAACCCTAGTTATCAAATGGCGCCGCTGCCGGTTCTTTTCGTAAAGATTAACGGTTTTCTGTGAGAGACGCGTTGCTTTTTAGGATCCGTTCACTTGTGAGCGTTATTTTCTTGCTTAAAAAATTCAAAAAACCATAAAAATTGAAAATTGTTAAAAATCCATAAAAATTAAAAATTTCAAAAATCCAAACATATTTTATCTTTATTGTGTATATATATTGTCTTTGGGTTTGGTTTCTTTTTCTTTTGCATTTTCAGGTGTATGCGTACTAGATCTTCTAATTATCAAGAGCCCGAGACTCGAGAAGATTTAAGTATGTCAGGTGTTAACAACAACAATAATCCACCGCACCTCAACAATAACAAAAATGTTCTTCCACAGCCCGATCTTCGGACAATGGAGGAACTTTGTCAACCTACCATGTTTGGACGAGGAGGACCGATTGCGCCGATGCAAATCACGGCTCCGGAGTTTTCGTTGAAGCACCACATTATTCAGCAAGTGCAAACTAATCCATTCGCCGGAATGCCTGATGATGATGCCAACAAACACCTCGACAAGTTCATTACAATCACCCAAAGCATGAAGTTGCCTGGTGCCACAATGGATGTTCTTCGCCTTAAACTCTTTCCGCATACTTTATCACATCATGCCGAGAAATGGTTTGATCGTCTCCCGAAGAATTCTATTCATACTTGGGATGACATGACTCAACGCTTTTTGTCGCGCTACTTTCCACCATCCATGGTCACGAGCCTTCGCAATCAAATCAGCGGTTTCATGCAAGATCCTGATGAATCTCTTTTTGATGCTTGGGAAAGATATAATGTCTTGATTGATCGTTGTCCAAACCACAACATGCTTCTAGTCACATTGATTGATACTTTCTACAACGGATTGACTTTTCGTGATCGTGATACGATTAATGCAGCCGCCGGTGGCACATTTATGAAAAGGAGACCCGAGGAGTGTAGAGAGATAATTGAGAACATGACTAGTCACCACAACAACTGGGATTCCTCCGCTTCTTCAAGGAACAACCCGAGACTCAATGTCTCTTCTACTTCAGCAAACCCTGATATGACCGAACTCACCCGCATGATGACTAAAATGAGGAAAAGTATCTTGCTTCTCGCTTCAAACCAACAACAACAACAAGTTAAAGCGGTTGCACCTTCTTGTGAAACATGTGGCGGTCTTCACTCATACACCGATTGTCCTTCTACACAAGGAAATCCGGAAAATGTGTATGCAGCTTATGGTAATTATTCACTGGAAAATTACCAAGCTCGACCACAAGCGGATAGAAATTTGTTGAGTTACCGATCAAACAACTACCTTTCACCCGGTTTTTCTCCTCAAAACCAAAACCCCGCCAACAACTACACTAGAAGCAACCAAATCCCACCAAGAGCTTCTAATCCTTATCACCCACCCGCCCAACAAGCCCCACCCATTAACCCCGATGTTGAAGCCATAATGAGAACCCAAGGTGAGCAAATCAAGAATCTGCAAAGTCAAATTATCAATCTTAAAGGAGATATTACCAAGCAAGGATATGAGATAGGATCCGAGCTTCGAGATAATATCCAATCTTCCTTCAGCAATCAAACAAATGATTTGAAGAATATGCTTGCTAGTTTCTTGCCCGCCGCTCAACCTTCTTCTTCAAGTTCTCTACCTTCAAACACCGTCACCAATCCGCGAGCAAATGTGAGTGCTATTACTACCCGTAGTGGAGTTACCATCATAGGACCACCTATCCCACCCCCATCATCTACACCTCCTCCACCACCATTTATCCCTACTCCTCCTACACCTAGTATTAGTGCACCATTACCGTCTCCGCCTCGTCATGACGATGTCCCCAAGAAGAACCCTTCAACATCTCAACCTTTACCTGCTACGCCTTCACCTTCACCACCCAAACCCAATATCCCATATCCTTCTCGCTTAGGCAAGACCAACGAGCTAACCAAGAATGGTTGTCAAGTGTCAAGCTATATGAAGATGCTCTCTCAAGTGAACATCAACATTAGCCTTGTTGAAGCACTTGTCCACATGCCGAAATTTGTTAAAGCATTTAAGGAATTGCTTAACAAAAAGGAGAAGTTGATTGAGCTCGCCAACACACGCTTAAATGAAAACTGTTCTGCAGATATTCTTAAAGAACTTCCGGAAAAGCTTGGAGATCCCGGTCGTTTTGTGTTGCCTTGCATTTTCAACAAAACTGAAGAATTTACTGCCCTAGCTGATCTCGGGGCTAGTATTAATCTTATGCCTTTGAGTGTTTGGAAAACACTATCATTACCCGATCTTACTCCAACAAAGATGACTCTTGAACTTGCAAATCGCACTCTCTCTTACCCCGTTGGTATTGCCGAAGATGTGTTCCTTAAAGTTGGCACATTTACTTTCCCGGTCGAATTTGTCGTTGTTGATTATGAAATGGACCCTCGTATTCCTTTAATACTTGGTCGGCCATTCTTGAGAACCGGACGAGCTCTAGTTGATGTTGTCGAAGGTGAGTTAATCTTAAGAGTCGGGGATGATGCACAAGTTTTTAAAATGGGGAAGCTTACAAGAAAATCCTTTGGATGAGAATCAGTGAATATGATTAATGTGCTCGATGATTTTGTCATCTACAACAATCCGCTATTCGATTCTTGCATTGATAATCCACTGTTTCAAGATGATGTGGATGATTCTCTCTCCAATTTAGACCCTTCACCCATTTATGATTCTCCACAGATCTTTGATGCTTATGATGATGATTCTAGCTCAGATTCGGATGATTATGATGACCTTACTTCTGAGTATCCCGATCTGCCCACATATGATGATGACTTTGATGAAGCCGATACTCTTTCGAGCGATTCTTCACATGATGAAGATCCTCCGCCATCACTCGATCCTACTTTGGACGATTACTCATTTGAGGAAGACTTCTCTACGTTTCTCAACACTTACTTCCCTCATGAGAGTGATGCTCCTCCTTTAGATTTTGAAGATTATTGTCTTGATCCTACTTTGGATTTGAAGAACATTCTTTCAAAGGAGAAGAAACCGGTCGACACCAATATCCGCAGCACATATGATTTAACACCTCTTTGTCCCCCTTCTAAGGACGAGGTTGTGCATCTTCTTCGCGGATCTTCTTCACACTCTGCTGAGCCTGAGTGCTATTTTCCCTTAAAGGAAATGGTGTTCGACCCCGATATTGATATTCTTCAGCCATCTCAGTATCCACCTGATGAAATAAAAGGAAATATCTGTGGAACTATTGAAGACATGCTTGCACATCACCATACTTGCTCCCACCGTGCTCCATCGCTGCTTAAGGGAACCTTGCCTATTCTTCTTTAGCTTGCCTTGTTCGCCTTAAGCTTGTGCTATTTGATGGACGAAAACTATGTCTTTGATCCTGGTGGATATGTTTCATGCTTCTTCCTATGATGATCAAGGTCGAGTCAGGCTCACGACTCGGTAATAAAAAACCAAGCGCTTCTTGGGAGGCAACACATGTATCTATCATTTCGCTTTCTTTATCATAAGTGTAGGGGAGACCCGTTGGTTTGCTATTTCCTCTCCTCTCTTAATCAGGGATTCGCGCTTAATGATCCACTCTTGATGATTCTTGACGACCCGTGATTCCGTGTTCCCATTTTCCCAGTTCTATCCTAAACTCTTTTCGATTCACTATTTTATATTTTCTCAATATTAAAATAGGAATCTCTTTAGTTGTCTCTTCCTTAGCGAGATTTAAACAAAGTGCACAATTTCCTAAGTGTAGGGGAGTTTACTCCCACATGCTTAAACATTGAGGACAATGTTTATGTTAAGTGTAGGGGGGACTTCTATCGAAGTTAAGTGGTCTTTTCCTTGTATTTTCCCTCATTTTACCCGGAAAATCAATTTTTCGACATTTTTCAAAATTTTTGATCTATTTTGGCCCATTAGTTTTCAACGTTGTATAGTTATTTTCTTTCTTTGCTAGTATCCTTAACGTGTTTAAGTCAAGTTTTGCTAGGCTTTTATATACGGAGCTATAAAACGCGAAAATCTTAACTCTCACGGGTTAAGAACAAGAACTTTTCGCAAGTTCCTATAATTGATCCTAGAGAGTCGTTTATCAAGGGAACTTTAAAATGCGATTTCTAAACTTGAAAAAGTATAAGAATTTGCAAGATCCTATAGGCGACTCGAAAACCCAAAACTTTGATTTAATAGGCTAAGCATCCACGAGTCTCATTACTTGAGATTTTAAACTGTGGAGAACGAGAGATGATAGAGTCAATTATAAGTTTGTTATTCTTTCGTGAATTTATGTGAGTCAATTATAAGCCTATTCTCCCATCGCTTGTGAATAAATTTATCTGCAATAAATAAGGTTGTACGATTTGAAAAGTTACTTAGCTTCTAGCCCAAGATCGTTTAAAAGTTGCTCGGTATGGATTAGAGTTCATAGCCAAGGCATAACTTATTGAAGCGGGATGCGAAGATTGGCGAGTCCAAAAAGGTCCTAACAAGACATGAGGGCTATATTTTGTTGCTAAAGATCCAAAGTGATGTGAAGAATCATTTATCGAAAATCAATATGAAGGATCGAGACACACGACGAAAAGCAAAAACTCCCCAAAAGTCATGGAGAAATGTATCCGAAAAGACCCTAGCAAGGTATGAGGATAAATAGATCCAAGTCATAAAAGGAGGCGGATCGTTGTATATCAAAGTCCAAAATAATGATTGGAGAAAAATGAAGAAGTCGTGGTCCAAGTATGAATCTCTCAAAACTACAAGTGAAGAAATTCCTATATGAAGAGAAGACCATAATTTCATGAACGTCTCTCAAGGTTTGAAGTATGAAGTCGCTGCCAAATATCGGTCCGAGAAATGTCTCAAATCGTAAAGCGAGTTATGCCAAGATATGAACTATATGAGGTCTCGAGAAGCAGTTTTAAAAGATTTTGTCCTTTAGCTAACTATTGATTAAATCGTTCACTTTATTTTCGGACTAAATAACTATCGAAATAAGTCAACAATGCATCCTCGTGATCATTCAAGACAAAAATAAAATATAAGAGATACACCTAGGAATAAGGGAGTCTAAGTAAATAATTGGCCCACATTAGTTCGTGTTAGTTTGCTAACTTATAATAACAATGATCTCGTTTTTAAGCTTGGTTTGGAGAAAGTGAATACTTGAGGATGATGATTATTCATGACATTTCCAAAACCTAAGGTATGCTTTTGATTTCTTTACTTTGAATGTTTGTAATTTTCTATCTCTTTAATAAAGGCCACTATGGATTGATTATGATGAAAAGTGTAAACGTGCTTTGTAACTAATGCATTGCATGAGGACATTGCAATGGTCAAGTGTAGGGGATTTGATAGGTGTGTAAACACCCATCCTTTTTACCACTTAATTACAATAATAACCGAGCCAAAACGTGTATTTTATGTCTTTTATGTCGGAATTATGCGTGGTTTGTGTTTTTGTTGTGATTTAGGACGAAAAGGTGAAAAGGGGAGAAAACACGGGCATTTACGGGCTTTTATTGAAGAAAAAGTTGAAAGACGAGGTCAAGAAGTCAAGAGTGCAAAAAAACGGAAGCCCAAGACCAATTCTGAAGATTTATCGAAGAAAAAGTCAAAAGACAAAAGTTTACTAAAAGCCGAGGAACTCAAGTCTTATTTATTGAAGAATTAAAAGACGAGTTTAAAGAAATCCCTAGCCAAAAGTCATTAAAGTCCAAGATTAACAAAAGATTAAGAAGGGAAGGACTTAATGGTAGAATTAAGAAGAAATGAAGGATGGGAGGAAGCTTCCTAAGCATTCCTTAATCCTCCCCTATATATAGTCATTAGGATTCATCTTTTCATTTCTTGTTGGATAGTTTGACACACTATTTCTTCCATTTTATTTACTTGCACATTTACTTTATTGCACTTTAATTACCTAGTCTTGCACCTTAATTTCCAAGTAAGTTTACTTTTATTGCACCTTCACTTTACTTGTTTAATCTCTTATTCTTCCTTTCTTTCTATGCTTTAATCTTTATTTACATGCTTATTGTGTTGCATATTTGATTAAAGGTTATGTTTTTATGCTTTTGATTGTTTTGGATCATTGATTTTTATAGCTTATTTGTGTTTATCTTTAAGTTTCTTAAGTTTTTATAAAAGTTATTTTTATATAAAAGTTTGTTTTCGTAAACTTTATTTCATTTTGTGTTTTTAAAAGTCTTTAAACTGTAGCTTATTAGCTTTTTCTTATACGTGTTTGCTTAGGATTTTAGTCTAGTGCTTATTTGATTTATAGCTTATTTGTCTTGCTTATTTTGTGTTCTTTCCACTGTATTCCGACCATACCAGTCGAAAAAGGGTTTCTCATTCCGACCAGCACTCCTTTGGCTTGGTCAGAAAAGGGTTTTTATATTCCTATAAGCATTCCGATTGGAGTTCCACTCCACATTTCGATCTTGGGGTTTCCGATCAACATTCCGATTAGGAGGTAAGTCCATATTCCGATCTGGGTGAGCTTGGTTATTCCGATCAGGATAGGTGACAACATTCCGATTGGTATTTCCGATCAGCATTCCGATTGGAGCATCTTTGACCTTATTCCGATCAGGGTAAGTTGGTATTCCGATCAGAGGTTTTGTTTGGTTATTCCGATCTGAAAAGGTGACAGCATTCCGATCTGGTGTTTCCGATCATTATTCCGATCAGGAGGTAAGTGCATTCCGATCGGAATGTATTCCGATGGTAGGTTTGTTTTCATATTTTGTCTTGTTTAATTTTTAAGTTTACGTTTTAATACTTTGTCAAATTCTAATTCTTGTCACGCTTTAATTTCAAGTCACTTAATTTCTCGTTATTTACTTTTCAAAGTTTTTACATTTTGCACCATTTACCTTTAGTTAGACTTAGATTTATTTTAACGTCATTTTACTTTATTTACCGTCATTTACTTTAAAATCTTGCAATTTAAATATACTACAACGACACAACTTTTGTTTCCACCAAAGAACGACTGTGTCGCACATAGAACCTAGATCAATTCGATTAGACCATTAGAACGATAATTTTTATACGGGCAAAACCCTAGTTATCAAAGATCTTCAAAGATAGAGGATGTAGCAGTTTGTTTGACGATTGTGTCTAAATTCGTATGGTGCCAAAGGAGAAAAAGCCATTTTCTCTGTTCAACGAAAGAAAAGATGACGTGATTCAATTGTATCAGTGAGTAAAAAGGACGACAGAGACATGTGACAAGTAGGTTGCAGATCTAGGCTGCTAGTCTCACATTCTTTATTAGTACATGTGTTCACACAAGCCTCTTTGTTTGTGGTTCACATCAAATATCTAAGTATTGTGGGAAAAGATGTTTGATTATATGGTTCACGTGGGTTTGGCGTCCAAGAGTTGTTGTGATCTCATGTGTGTTCAAAAAGAGCTCAACTGGTGGTCTCTTATTTGTGGCTACAGTGTTAATGGTACAACAACGGGCAAATACGTTTGGAATACATCACAACTTCTGGAAAGAAGCGATACTTAGTGCATATTTTCAGGGATTGTGACTTGATTTATTATGAGAATGGATTTCCTAAATATTTTATGAGGAGATAATGGTCCGTAATATATGGAGATGATTGCTATTATGAACCGTGTGGACCAGCAAATAAAGGAGGGAATGATGTGATCCTAGGAATATATTCGTTCAAGTGTGCATTGTGGGCATGCGTTGTTTTTAACAACAATCAAATAGGAGTGTACATGTGACAAAAGATATTACTGTTTGATATCAGGTGAAAAGGAAAAGTATGATGTCAGATGATGGGATGTGTAGTCATATCCTCGTGGATGTATGAACTGTTGTAGCTACGTGCGTATATGGTAAAGTTTAGGCAGAAAAGGATGACGGTCGCCACTGTCAAAATAAAAGATCACGTGGGAAAGCTGCTTTATTTTTTAAAGGTGTTCATACTTTTTCTTTACATGGTCCCAGGATAGTGTGTGCTTTATATCAAAGTATCTGTTTTATGGCTAAATTTTCATCACGTGGAACTTAATGCTATTGATACGTGAGGTAAAGCAAGGAATGAAAGCAAGTAAAGGGTTGACAAAAATGTATTGTCTAAGTTGTGTTCACATGGTTATTGAGAGAAGTTTATGCTTCTATATAGAAAGTGACGTGACATGATTTATATTTGCTTATATTTGAAAAAGATGCCTATGACTTTGTTAAAGGAAAAAGATATGGATTACGAGTTATTTACGGGGAGCAGTTACATGGAAACTGATTTTATATTTGGACAAGATTGTGTTTTCAAAGGTCAAGTTATATTGCAATATTTTTGAAAGACGCTGACATATGATTTCGAGTCACAATCATATAATTTTCAGACACTGTCATATTTATCCGCTGAGACGTGAAAGCTGGACGCTGACACGTGTATCTTATCCACTGACAAAACGTTTTGGAGATGTTTTGGTTTGAAGTTTGATTTATTCACAACAACGAGTACTTAAAGGTATAAAGGCTCGTTTTATTTTCATTGATTACGAACAAAAGTTTTTATTACTTGTTTGAAGACGATGTGGATTTTCGTGGATTGAGGTTCTCTCATATCTTCAAATTTTGTTAGCATTTGAAGGTAACTTGTAGGTTCTTTTAATTTGTGACAACAAACTTGATAAAAAGGTATCAAAGGTATGAGATTTTTCTTAAGACACTCTGTGCTCATATTTGCTAGAGAATTCATTTTGTCAAGAGACTACTCATTATAGCCGTAAGTTTTATAGTCTACTCATTATAGCCGTGAGTTTTGGAGTCACATGTTTAGTACAAGACATGGAATACAAGTTCGGGTTATTCTACTTCATCATCAAGTAAGTCATAATTAGATTTCTTCATATGTGATCATTACATAAAGCCTACAGAATTTGAAGATTCGAGATATTTGACAAAAGTTGATCTTATTTGGTTCTATTCAACCATTATAAGTTGCTCTTTTCAAAGATACTACTACTTGGGTACGTATACTATTAGTCATTTAAAGATGGCACTACATGTTAATTTCTGGTGCTGCTCTCATCATGGATGGTACTACATAGTATTCGTTTCTACAAGTGGTTAGTCATTCATTTTCTTTTGATGGTTGATACTTCTACTTTTGTTCAAAAGAAATGGTGAACGCATGGTATAAGGGGAAGCTTATTGTTCTAAGCATTACATCATTTACATGGTACTTGTATGCTTCATAGCTTTCTACATTTTACTACTTCCTTGTTGATGTGACAAAAAGGGGAAGAAGTAATAAATTAAGGGGAAGATGGCAACTTGAAGAACTCGTGTCATGAAAGAAAACAGTTTGTTTTGTCATATCAACTAGGGAAGATTGTTGGGTCAAATATTGAGTTGATGTTTCATCTCAACTAGGGGAAGATTGTTGGGTCAAATATTGAGTTGATGTGACAAAATAAACAAAATAAGAAGACAAGGACTAAAATGTACAAGAAGCAATTCTACAAGCTGGTGGAGTCTTTTTATTATTATGTTAGCTTTCTTTGTAAGCCATGTTTTCTATTATATAAAGAAAACATACGTAGGTTTATATCATTCAGTTTTCACAATGTAACCTATAGTAAAGTTTGATCTCTAGGTGTGGGATTCAATGTATACAGAGCTAGAGTTGTTTGTGTTATCTTTAATACAAGCACTTTGGGAGAATTCATCTTTGTTAACATCTTGTTCATAATCATTATTCTATTCCGCTATGTTAATCATATGAATGATGATTATCCTAGATATAATGGTTTTTACCATTGAGTCTAACGATCAATGGACTCCAAGGGTATTAGGTTTTATTCATAACTTCATTCACAATGTAAACCTAAAAGCGTGTGTCGACTTGGTGTGGGATTCAATGTACACACACCTAGTGATTGTTTGTTATTAATATAATGAACAATCCATTAGTTTAATTGATGTGTTTTGTGCCTAAACACCTTGTTAATGTGTTGTGTTCTTATTCCGCTTTGATTATCTAATCACACGTTTCTCTCCTAGCTAAATAACACACTCGTTGGTGTTGCCGTTGTAAACGAAACACACTTCTATGGGTCGGTTTCGATGGTGATTTACAGCATGGATATGGTAGTGATGCGTGGCGGATGTGATAGATCAAAACCACAACTGTGGTGGTGACGGGTGTGAATGACAGCGGCTGTGGTGGTGTGTCTCGCGACTATCAATTCTCATTAGTGCCACGACTGTAATAGCCTCGTAAGTCTACTCATCTCTTTTTCCCTTTTTAAATCATATGCTCGCTACCTCCGAATCCTTGTGAGTAGTCATTCTTTGTGACAATCCGTCAATTTATGGTTGATATTTTATTCTCGAATATTATTTAAAAACATTATTTTAATGTTACAATATGAACTCACTTATTTTGGGAAGAAATTTGGATTTACGTCTTGAAGTGGCATCGACTACGTTTAAACCGGAGGATTCAACGTTACGTGCTTACGTTTACATACACCGTCCTTGGTGACAATCCGACATTTCAGAAAATAAATTTATCTGAGAATATTATTTTGGAGTTTTAAATTTGTGTTGGTTCATAAACTCACAAATTTACGGGAAGAGATTAGGACTTACGATTTTATTTTTACGCCCTTTACGACTAAACCGGAAACCCTAGGATTACGTATTTACGTTTTCGAACTCTGTTTTTGATGAAACAATTTTTATTGGATTCGTTTTGTGCCGTTGATTCATAATTTATAAAAACGTTTTTCGTAAAAGGACCCGAGGGCACGCAAATCGAGGAAACTAGAATCGAGGAGTACCCGTAAATTAGTGGGATGGGACAAACTAATTTATCCCACCCCACTACACATGGGGCGGCCAAAACACACCAACACATCATGTGATGTGTCAAAACTACAACAAGTTAACTACACTTGTCTTAGCTTACTATGTAAGCCAAGCTACCATCAAAACCACTAACTAAAACCACTTTTCATTTCTCACACATGCAAACAACTAAATCCTCTCATCCTCTCTATAGTATTTCGTCCCATACTCCCCAAAAATACCCATTTGATCCAAATTTAACCATAAACATATGTTATAATCAACATATGTTAATCTCCATTCAAAAAGATGAAGATTGGTGCAACTTATAACATCCATGGAGGAGTTTTCATGGTGTCATGGGGCTGATTTTCCACAAGGAGATTAGGAAGATTGGTGGTCTTGAAGATGGTCTTGGTGCAACACAAGTTTCTCCATCAAAATCCATGTTTTGATCACAACCTACATCATCATGGTGGTATAAAGATTGTCCTCCTCGACTTCTTGTTATTTTGATTATGTAAACATGTATTTTATTTCCTATTTTATATATTTATGATGATTATATGATGATAAAAATGTTATGTGGGGATTTGTTGTTGATAAACATGATTAAAAAGGTGAAAAACCATATGAAACAAGGTTAAAATCTTGATTAATTTACATGGCTGTATAAAACAGTAAGTAAACAGGTCATGGACTGATAAAATGATGAAGTAGAATGGATTTACAGTAAGCTATGGGTCTTGTACACATGTGAGAGTTGGCCATGCAATGGAATCAAAATAATAAGTGAGATATGATCAAAACAAGTTTAGGGTATAAATCTGAAGTTACTGTTTTGGACGATTTTTAGAAAATATTTAGAAGATGATTCAACAGTAGCTATAGAAGAGTTAAATGTAGCACATATCATGTAGTTTATGTGATAAACATTTGAGCTTCTATCTCCATATAGAACTCAAGATATGGCAGTTTTGGTGAAGATGAAGTTAAAAATCAGATTTTTGGAAATTAAAGAATAATACTATTATATAAGCACTCACATTTTAATATATAGAATGTAAAATAAAAACCCACTAACTTATAAAACTTATTTATATAAATATGTAAAAGGGTAAATGGATGAATAACTTATATAAATGGTAGTGAAATAATACTTATAAGTTATAAAACTATAAACTTGATTTTTTACGACTTTTTCGGCTATTGCCGTAAAATTAACGTTTTTGTTAAATAAAACTTAGATGGTTGGACCCGTCTAATGAAAACTTTATAAAACTTATATACTGATATATAGACATGTATAACAAGTAAAAACTGATAAAACCCGAACTATAGGGCATACGGACATTAACAAGTTAAATAAACATATTGGACTAATAAATGGACTAAATAGGATAACTTGTAAAAAGAATCTATTGGGCTTAACCCATTTAGGCCCAACTTGGAAAGTATACATACTGATAATATAGGTACAAAATGGATTAAAATAAGTTAAATAACTTATAATAAGCTTATTGGGCTTAAAACACGTAAATAGGTAAAACGAGAAAACTAGTATAAAAGTTATCGACACATAGCACAAAAATGAGTAAATGAGAATATGTAAACCCACTTGATCATCATATATATATAATCATCATATGTATACATAATTGATATTTTTATAAAGTCATTGGACAAATGTCTAAGACCGAGTATTATTTGTCTAGGTTTCCGTGATTGAAGCACGCACCGTACGTCTGAATTGCCGATAACCCGCCTTCCCACATCAACGTGAGTTCATAGCCTCGCACTCTTTTAAATGTTTTATAAATGCTTTATAAACCCGCGAGGGAGATAACATGTTAGTTTTTATAAACTTAGGACACCATTTGTCACGATTGTTTGTTTATTGATTTTGGACCCGAATGATTGAATGACCCGATTGTATGACCCGATAAATGATTAATGGACCCGATAGATGAAATTAAATGGATTATTAAAGTTAGGTTATGTCACTAAAAGTCCCATTAGCATGAATTGTGAACTACCGGGAGTTGGTAGACGCTTATGCATTTAATAGTACTATTTGGGGACGATCACCCCAGTTCGCGCCTTGACGGTTGATCCCCGTCGTGCCACATTGATTGGTAAGCGAATTTATGTATGAGAAGATTTCCATAGCGTGACCTTTGTGACGACACGCTACTTTAGATGGGCAAATTGAGTATCGGGTTAGCTACCCGTTGTTGGTTTAGTAAGGTAACAATGTCATGCGGCTTATAATAATCCAAAACTAACGAAATACTATTAGACGCTCCGAGTTACGATGTATTGCCTGACTAGCAATACTGGGTCATACTATTGATATTATGATTGTGTTTTGGTTTTCATAACCATATTCATATAACGGTTTTTATTTTCATACAACGTCCTAAGACGTATTGTATGTTATTTTTACGACATTGGCTCGTATAATGATTTTTAAGGCAAATGCCTATATTATGATTTTCGACAAGGATTTCTATAAAATGACTTTGGCTATTTTATGGACTATTAAGATGATTTGTACAAAATGATTTTCAGTAATAATTTTATACTGATATTATATTGATGGAATTTATTAAACTCTATGAATTCACTCGGCGTTATCGCTGACCTTTTCTTTTAACATGTTTTATCTCAGGTACTTGAAGGTAATTCTCGGGAAGACAACAAAAATTCATGGCCCGCACTTAAACAATATTTTCCATTCAGATACTTTGAAAAACTTTGTATGAAATGTAATGACTTGGGACCGATGTAACTTTGATATTTATGAATGGAAACGCTTTATTATTAAACGACGTGATTTTTATGCGTTGTCTATGATGTGAGTAATGTGCTATCCCGTAACACCAACGAGTCTTCCGCTGTACTGAGTTGTATAAATTTGGGGGTGTTACAGTTTGGTACCAGAGCTCTCGTTATAGAGAACGAAAGATTTTTAAAACTAAGGTTTTGAATAAAACATTTCAAAATCTTTTAACTAAAAACATTTTTCTAAAAATGTCTAAAAATCTTTTGACTATAACGGTGCCGAAGAATTCATGGCCCGCACTTAAACAATATTTTCCATTCAAATACTTTGAAAAACTTTGTATGAAATGTAATGACTTGGGACCGATGTAACTTTGATATTTATGAATGGAAATGCTTTATTATTAAACGACGCGATTTTTATGCGTTGTCTATGATGTGAGTAATGTGCTATCCCGTAACACCAACGAGTCTTCCGCTGTACTGAGTTGTATAAATTTGGGGGTGTTACAGTTTGGTACCAGAGCTCTCGTTATAGAGAACGAAAGATTTTTAAAACTAAGGTTTTGAATAAAACATTTCAAAATCTTTTAACTAAAAACATTTTTCTAAAAATGTCTAAAAATCTTTTGACTATAACGGTGCCGAAGAATTCCCGAGTTACCGACAAGGCCAAGACTGAGAAGTGTTATTTTAATATATATATAACTTGGATTATATATATATATATATGATGTAATTTTATTACATGATTGTTTGATGATTATTTTGATATTTATACGAGGTATTTATACGACGTAGATTGTCACAAGAAACCCTAAATCCCCTAGTAAATTAATCGAAGCTATTCTCGTAGGAATTCTAGCTATCCTAAATCTAAACCAAGTCGTGGATATTTATGATCCCAACAAATGGTTAATATTCGTAGAAATGTAGATATTAGTTGATTGTGATATTGAAGAAGAATTGGTGAGATTAACACTGATATCGATGTCATGACGATCTTTTCTTATAGAGTGGAGTTTGACAAAACGTTACCACCTAGAAAGATGTCATCTGATTCGTTGTCATCCAATTCTTAAATTGAAATCGAAAGGGTGAATGTTGCACTTGAGGCTGTTATTGGAACCATTACCCAAAAGCCTCATGCCACTAATACCTTTCCGAGAAGTCTAGTTGAATGATCAAGTCATTTCATATTAATGACTCATTTGATAATTGTTGTTGTAAGAGCTAATAGGATTGGAAATTAAGTGTTGATTCATATTGAGATTGTATTGCCTTTACAAGGCCGAAGAATAAGGTTGTAAGTATTGGAAAATGAGGAAGGATATCGAATTGAGTACAAATTGGTTAAAACTTGAATAAAGTAAAATTTAACCTGTATGGAATATGAGATTGTTAAGAGTAAGTCGTTAAGTTACGTGATTGAATTATAAGGTTTTAAATGATTGTTAGTTTGTGTTAAGGGTTGTTCCTAGGCCATTGTCCACTAATGAGGATGCCCAGTGTCCAAGAAATAAATTGAAGAAATCTTCTTCTGAATTGAGACCGATGGATCTTCTGGGACATGTGGAACACCTAATGACTCTTGTAGATTAGTATTCATTGTGGTATCTTTTAAAAATCCCTAACTTAACTGAGATATCAGTTGGTAGGATGAGTTTTGAGAATTGTATGACATAGTGACATGTAATGTGTTACGGTACAATTTTGACTTGTTTGTGATTAATGAAAAGACTACCTTTGATTGCTAAATTCTACATGTATCGATGTTATCTATCCTTTATTGCTTCATCCTAATGTTCGCATTAGTGATGCAACCATTGAATAAGTACTCATCTTGGATTGAGTTACGTTGTGGATTATTCTTTTGAGTGCCATCGATATCATGAACCTCATGATTAATTGGCTAAGCTCATTTCCTATCATATTGTAGTTAGTTCTTGGTGAACAACTCTTCATCACTCTTTTGCAGATCACACATTGTTTTTATAAAGTTAAAACCGTATCCTTTGAGAAAATTTAAATTTTCATCAATATAAGGATTATTCAAAGTAAGATTTATAAGTGATTGTTATCAAAGTGAGGTTGTTTATAAAGTATCTTGGAAAACTTAATTGTTTTCATAATAAAGAAAATCTTTGTAAATTTATTTTTGACTCTTATTTAAGAATTAAGCATGAAAATGTTTTTATTATGAACATGATGATAAAATTTTGATGAACTGAGTATTGCATCGTTAATCTTGAAATTGTATATAGTTGCGCGCCTACATACAATTTGGAATGGACCATGCAAGACTGATTAGTAGTCACCATAAAACTAATGAATAAACACTACATTTTCTTTGAAGATTGTGAAAGATTAAATTTTATGAGATCTGCAAGAAGTGAAAAATAGGGACATAGTGTTAGGGACACCTACATATGTGCCTGTAGCATCTATTCTTCTGAGTTGAATTTACTCATCTGTGGAAATTGTCTTATTTGACAATTGACAATTCTTTCTTGTCCAATTCTCCCGTAGTGAGATTCTTAGGAAAAGTATCTGATTACCGAGTGTTGATGCCCGACTGGATGTATTGACATTCTTATCACATCTTATGATTTGATTTCATTTGAATGACCTGGGTAACGATCCGAGGAGCTTTCGAATGCGTACTCAAATTATGAAAACATGGGATATATTCATATTCATTAAATGTTTTCATCTGTATCTGATTTGAAATTCTATCGCATAGATTATGCGTTGACCTTGCTCTTTTGATAGTAGTTGTGTCTCCATATATCCTTGAACTTGTGAAGGATTATGAGTTATTATTAGTCTTTTGAGAAGTTCACATCTTATCAACGGCAATAAAAACTGGGAAGTTGATAGTGCCAGTGGAATGGATTGATTGATTATGACATGACGATATTGTCTTAATTGATGGGAACTCGAGTAGAATTCCCCTAAATGATAAGATGTTGATTATCAAAAGTGATCTAAATAATTCTTGGTGGATGACGATATCCTGTATTTAGACTTAAAAGTATACCATGAATGGTTGTGAACTAGCATAGATACTGTAATCTAGAAGAACCTAATATGAATTTATTAAAAGATGTTTATGATATCTGAAACTTTAGGAGGTATTTATTGGTGAATTACCTAGACTTTCGCCATTAAGGCAAGTTGAAATTGGTATTGATTATATTTCCGGTGCTGCACTTGTGGCTTGTGCACTGTACGTCAGCACCATCTGAATTTAAGGAATTACCGTACAACTGAGAAAGTTGTCGGAGAAAGATTTTATTCTACCAAGCCTGTCATCATGAAGAGCTATGGTGTTATCATTCCTTATATTTATAAATTACTGTGAACTGAGTAAATTGACAATCGAAAACAATATCCATAACTCGAAATGGAAGATTTGTTCGATCATTTACAAGGTTTTTGATCCTCAGCATGGTTATTATCAACTTCGCGTCCGCGAAGAAGAGTATCTATTCCAATCATTACATCCGGTACTTGTAATGAACATTATGAGTTTCACGTGATGTCGTTTGGATTGACCAATGCACATGTAGCATTCATAAATTGATGAACCACGTGCGTAGGCTGTAATTTGATAAATTCATGCTCGTGATCATTAAGGACCATTTGTTTGTTATGAGAATAAGAATGAGTTAATAATTATTTATAGATTGCCCTGAATTGGCCGAACGATAAAAACCTATACCTTGAATAATTAACACGTGATTAAAGACTTAATTCTTTACATGATTTAACCATGTGATTAATGGATAATGGAAGCTATATTGACTTTTCAAAGATTAGAACCATTAACGCTTAGGGATTAAAAACTTAATCCTTTACATAAAATGACCATTGGATTAATAATGGTAAGATGTATGCATATAGACTCTTCAAAATTGAGAGCCCTTTTTAGACTTTGGATTTTACCAAAAAGAAAGTGCAAATATATTTTGACAAATATTTTAACAAAGGATTTTAAGGGATTATTCCCTTATACACAAACCAATTAACTAAACTTCTGTTTAGGGGTAAATGTTTGTGTATACTTCCAGATAACCTAAAAGGGATTGAGGAAATCATTTAACCCATGACTTAAAAATTTGAAACGACACTTTTTGCTTTTCAACTAAGAAAATTTTGACCAAAGTATAAACAAAGGTTTTTCGAACATTTACGAATCTTATTAACTATTTTTGATAAATCAGCAAAAATCTTGTTAATTAAATTCAAATTTATTTTGAACATTTTATATAATTGGTCGAACTAAGAAATTTAAAATCTTTACGTTTACATTTCATATAAAAATGGAATAATAATTATTTAATTAATTATAATAATTATCGACGCTTTAGACGACGGATTGAGAAAAACTGATAAAAATGATAGTTGAGACGAAACTGAAACATAAAGAATATGAAGAAAGAATTTTGACTAAATAAAGTTATGATATTTATTTCATCAGGAGAAAGTGAACGTAATTACTGACGCTTAATATATAAAGAATACCTGAGTGAATTATGGACACGATAATTATATCATCATGAGGGGTGAATACAGGTACCAACACATTATGTATAAAAGATAAAGAACCAATTAGGACTTGTTCTTTAATAATGAAGGTGCAAAATAAATTGCCAAACGATATAAAAATAAACGATGGTTGTAAGAAGGATACTATAAATAATAAAAAGAGATTCGCGGTTAATATGAACCATTAGAATTGAGAAGCCGATAGCGTTAAATATTTTAAAGACCACTTATGGTTATATAAATATGGAGATTGTGAGATATAGTTATGTTGGAATTTGTAAGTATAAGTATTATATGTATGTCATTTTTGACTAAAAGTATCTTTGTCTGAAGAGGTTGTACTGATGGCAATTATGAAGACAGACATCGCCTCATACATTAGTAAACGTCTAGCTATTGCAAAGGTCATCATCTGAATTTGATTCGATTTAGGTCATCGTCGATAGACTGACCAAATCTGCTAATATCATTCTCGATAATGATAAATGCAAAAGAGTTATATAAACATAGTGTGCATGTATCGATCATCTATATATATCAAGATCTTCGCTTCGCATAGAATTTCTAGAGATTTGCTCAGAAATCATTGAGAACGAATCTTGATGAGAGTACTATGTACCACCCCAAATCGAAAGGACGAGGTAAAGTAACGATACAAGGTAATATAAGCGTTGTTCTATGTTTGAATGATTGACCTTTGGTAATAAACCGTATAATCGTTTTCCTTTGGAGATATTATCATTGATAATTATCGTATTAGAATTGAGATCGAATCTTGTTAGGATCTGAATCTTAGAGCATCTATAAGCAGAAGTTGAGATGAAGACATCCGACATACACCCATTGTGAGTTGGACATGTCTCTTAGGTTTAAGGTTTCCTATGATGGCGAACCTATCCTTACAAAATACCCGACCCGCGAAATCTGAAATGATTGTGGAAATTAGGATCAGATTATTGACTGCCGATAGTGGGCAAGAGGTTATGTGAATATAAAATGTAGATCTTGAAGTGCCAAATGGGTAGCGAAGTTATGCCACAAATTTTAACCTTGGAAAAATGAATTCATGATCTGACAAATCATGGGATATAAGTCCCCGTTGTATGGGACCATTGAGATGATATAAAAGATTGGTTTGAAAGGCATATAAGCTGGATCTACCCTAGGACTTCAACGACTGCGTGAATTATGTTTCGTAAATCGAACTTGATGGAATATCTATCAAGTGAAATTCTGATTATTCTTAGTAGAGCTTAGATCGGCGAAAAGTTGCATTCATCAGAAACCCGTGAACATCATGGATAGAGAAAGTAAGTCAACATTTAGCCTGATCTTATTACCGTAGTTATGTTTGATGAAACTCGCGTATTATAATGGATTACACTTGTGAGAAAAGACCGAATGTGGAGGAAATACCCACATGGCTTTAACTCTATAAGAAGCGAGTAGTAAGGTAAGATGATCTTTGAGGACAAAGATCCTGTTTAGGGGTAAATGCTGTGACAATCCGTCAATTTATGGTTGATATTTTATTCTCAAATATTATTTAAAAACATTATTTTAATGTTACAATATGAACTCACTTATTTTGGGAAGAAATTTGGATTTACGTCTTGAAGTGGCATCGACTACATTTAAACCGGAGGATTCAACGTTACGTGCTTACGTTTACATACACCGTCCTTGGTGACAGTCCGACATTTCAGAAAATAAATTTATCTGAGAATATTATTTTGGAGTTTTAAATTTGTGTTGGTTCATAAACTCACAAATTTACGAGAAGAGATTAGGACTTACGATTTTATTTTTACGTCCTTTACGACTAAACCGGAAACCCTAGGATTACGTATTTACGTTTTCGAACTCTGTTTTTGATGAAACAATTTTTATTAGATTCGTTTTGTGCCGTTGATTCATAATTTATAAAAACATTTTTCGTAAAAGGACCCGAGGGCACGCAAATCGAGGAAACTAGAATCGAGGAGTACCCGTAAATTAGTGGGATGGGACAAACTAATTTATCCCACCCCACTACACATGGGGCGGCCAAAACACACCAACACATCATGTGATGTGTCAAAACTACAACAAGTTAACTACACTTGTCTTAGCTTACTATGTAAGCCAAGCTACCATCAAAACCACTAACTAAAACCACTTTTCATTTCTCACACATGCAAACAACTAAATCCTCTCATCCTCTCTATAGTATTTCGTCCCATACTCCCCAAAAATACCCATTTGATCCAAATTTAACCATAAACATATGTTATAATCAACATATGTTAATCTCCATTCAAAAAGATGAAGATTGGTGCAACTTATAACATCCATGGAGGAGTTTTCATGGTGTAATGGGGCTGATTTTCCACAAGGAGATTAGGAAGATTGGTGGTCTTGAAGATGGTCTTGGTGCAACACAAGTTTCTCCATAAAAATCCATATTTTGATCACAACATACATCATCATGGTGGTATAAAGATTGTCCTCCTCGACTTCTTGTTATTTTGATTATGTAAACATGTATTTTATTTCCTATTGTATATATTTATGATGATTATATGATGATAAAAATGTTATGTGGGGATTTGTTGTTGATAAACATGATTAAAAAGGTGAAAAACCATATGAAACAAGGTTAAAATCTTGATTAATTTACATGGCTGTATAAAACAGTAAGTAAACAGGTCATGGACTGATAAAATGATGAAGTAGAATGGATTTACAGTAAGCTATGGGTCTTGTACACATGTGAGAGTTGGCCATGCAATGGAATCAAAATAATGAGTGAGATATGATCAAAACAAGTTTAGGGTATAAATCTGAAGTTACTGTTTTGGACGATTTTTAGAAAATATTTAGAAGATGATTCAACAGTAGCTATAGAAGAGTTAAATGTAGCACATATCATGTAGTTTATGTGATAAACATTTGAGCTTCTATCTCCATATAGAACTCAAGATATGGCAGTTTTGGTGAAGATGAAGTTAAAAATCAGATTTTTGGAAATTAAAGAATAATACTATTATATAAGCACTCACATTTTAATATATAGAATGTAAAATAAAAACCCACTAACTTATAAAACTTATTTATATAAATATGTAAAAGGGTAAATGGATGAATAACTTATATAAATGGTAGTGAAATAATACTTATAAGTTATAAAACTATAAACTTGATTTTTTACGACTTTTTCGGCTATTGCCGTAAAATTAACGTTTTTGTTAAATAAAACTTAGATGGTTGGACCCGTCTAATGAAAACTTTATAAAACTTATATACTGATCTATAGACATGTATAACAAGTAAAAACCGATAAAACCCGAACTATAGGGCATACGGACATTAACAAGTTAAATAAACATATTGGACTAATAAATGGACTAAATAGGATAACTTGTAAAAAGAATCTATTGGGCTTAACCCATTTAGGCCCAACTTGGAAAGTATACATACTGATAATATAGGTACAAAATGGATTAAAATAAGTTAAATAACTTATAATAAGCTTATTGGGCTTAAAACACGTAAATAGGTAAAACGAGAAAACTAGTATAAAAGTTATCGACACATAGCACAAAAATGAGTAAATGAGAATATGTAAACCCACTTGATCATCATATATATATAATCATCATATGTATACATAATTGATATTTTTATAAAGTCATTGGACAAATGTCTAAGACCAAGTATTATTTGTCTAGGTTTCCGTGATTGAAGCACGCACCGTACGTCTGAATTGCCGATAACCCGCCTTCCCACATCAACGTGAGTTCATAGCCTCGCACTCTTTTAAATATTTTATAAATGCTTTATAAACCCGCGAGGGAGATAACATGTTAGTTTTTATAAACTTAGGACACCATTTGTCACGATTGTTTGTTTATTGATTTTGGACCCGAATGATTGAATGACCCGATTGTATGACCCGATAAATGATTAATGGACCCGATAGATGAAATTAAATGGATTATTAAAGTTAGGTTATGTCACTAAAAGTCCCATTAGCATGAATTGTGAACTACCGGGAGTTGGTAGACGCTTATGCATTTAATAGTACTATTTGGGGACGATCACCCCAGTTCGCGCCTTGACGGTTGATCCCGGTCGTGCCACATTGATTGGTAAGCGAATTTATGTATGAGAAGATTTCCATAGCGTGACCTTTGTGACGACACGCTACTTTAGATGGGCAAATTGAGTATCGGGTTAGCTACCCGTTGTTGGTTTAGTAAGGTAACAATGTCATGCGGCTTATAATAATCCAAAACTAACGAAATACTATTAGACGCTCCGAGTTACGATGTATTGCCTGACTAGCAATACTGGGTCATACTATTGATATTATGATTGTGTTTTGGTTTTCATAACCATATTCATATAACGGTTTTTATTTTCATACAACGTCCTAAGACGTATTGTATGTTATTTTTACGACATTGGCTCGTATAATGATTTTTAAGGCAAATGCCTATATTATGATTTTCGACAAGGATTTGTATAAAATGACTTTGGCTATTTTATGGACTATTAAGATGATTTGTACAAAATGATTTTCAGTAATAATTTTATACTGATATTATATTGATGGAATTTATTAAACTCTATGAATTCACTCGGCGTTATCGCTGACCTTTTCTTTTAACATGTTTTATCTCAGGTACTTGAAGGTAATTCTCGGGAAGACAACAAAAATTCATGGCCCGCACTTAAACAATATTTTCCATTCAGATACTTTGAAAAACTTTGTATGAAATGTAATGACTTGGGACCGATGTAACTTTGATATTTATGAATGGAAATGCTTTATTATTAAACGACGCGATTTTTATGCGTTGTCTATGATGTGAGTAATGTGCTATCCCGTAACACCAACGAGTCTTCCGCTGTACTGAGTTGTATAAATTTGGGGGTGTTACATTCTTGTTTTCTTTCGTTACCGTATGCATATAAATCTCCCTTAATGTGCTTGAATTGAGTTAAAACAAATACTAACATATAACCTTGATACCTCCTTTAGTTGCATTAATTTAAAACCAAGTAATGAAACGATGACCGTAGGCGTTGAAAATAGTAAGCAGAAACCTTGATATGTGTTAACAGAGAGTCGATGTTAGAACCAATTTGTAGAAATAAAATGCCTAAACCCCAATGTTTGACACTCTAGACGAGCCACCTAGGATTGTATGCCCACAAGTTTTACATGAACAAAGGGTAGTCGAGATAGCTAAGAATCCACCGAAACTCGAACCTCTTAAAATGATTAAGAAACGAACTAGATATTCATCGCCGAAAAATGCCGAATGTGACTAATTATGATTGAAAGCGTAACTTGGTTTAGTATTGCAAACGCGACCTTTTACGGCATACTTTTGAACCTTTAAACGACCTTGCCCCAAGTAGAGTAAACAACGAAAGTTGTAGACGGCCATGTCGTCTACACCAGCCTATTTTTAGTTTAACCTAAAAGTCTTTATCAAAAACCATAGACTAGATCGATAGTGACTCGACAAACACATGTCTTTTAAAATTGTTCTCGACACCTATTTCGAACATGACTTTACCCAATCAAATGATCTCGATTTATGAAACTAAGCATACGGGCGTCTAGACGACCCGACTAGCTTTCTAACGATGCTTTTAGTTTTCACCACGAATCACTTATAAAGTCATTACTTTCTTTCGAAAACAACCAAAATGACAAGCATCATATATAACTTGCCACCGTTACCTTAAACATTGCAACTGTTAGATAAAACTTACCATTCTTACATTTAAAGAGACGATTGATTTTATTTGCCAAAATACGTAACTTTAGCTATTTAAATGCAATGTCCCTTGTCTCCCCAACACCAACATCCTATGTTCCATGCTACCCCGACACCAACATGTTGTGTTTCCTTAAAAGAAACATGTTTCATATTTTAAAAACACTTTTATAATAAATATTTAATTTATTTAAATAATTATTTTTATAATAAAAATATAATATATTTAGGATATTTGACCCATTAAATGACCCGAACAAAAAAACTGGCCCGACAACAAATATTTAATATTCCTAAATATGTCCCGATTGAACGACTACAATTTTACTAAAACACTAAAACTTTCACAATTATTAAAACCATCGATTTATTTAATGAACTCAAGCACATACTAGGGGATTATATACAACTTATATTATTATTACAATAACGGAAACTTGTAAGACTTTTATGAAACATTATATTTATAAGTCTTAATTAAACAAAAATCATTTTATTTAATTCATTTAAACTATTACAATTTAACCAAGCTAAATACACTTCATTAAATTAAAGGTGTACATGTTACGATAACTTACTATAAGTTTAACACTTAAAATGATAGCAACTTATTAAATCTATGATCATGCATTTTCATCATATGCATTATATATGCACTTTATTTGTGCATCTATTGAGTCACACTTAAATTACTTAGGTAATTCTACTGCTTCGTGATCATACTTTGCCAGCATACTCAGTGACTTATTACTACTGCTCCATTATTGAGGTGCGTTCATGTCCTCATCTTTTACTGTTTTTTAACTGGTGGAGAAAATATACTTAATTGTTGTTTATGCAAACACTTACAGACAACAACAACTTATTGCCTATTGTTTGCCCCATTCCCGTGGACTGTAATAGTTAATAGTGTAGCGCGAAATTTATGAATAGATCTATTCGGGTATTGACAACACCTGGCCTGACGTGATCAGCTGTCACGTAAACGCTTAGGCCAAGCAACAGGTTTATTTCATTGTCGGACTGAGGGAACAACATCAGGACATATCCAAATGGGCGTACTGAGCATCTTTTCTCTAGCTTCTATTATAGGGCAATAGGAACTACTATAGCATTTGGCTGTGACTGTCCTGCTATGATCCTGGTGTATGGGATAACAATACTTATACTTTTTGAACTAAACTCTATGAATTCACCAACCTCGTGTTGACCCCAACATTTTACTTTATATGTTTTCTCAGGAAAATAAGCACGTTCATGTACATTGGATTTCTAGCATCATAGGAAGCATCATCTTTACCATCAGGCTGGGATATTTCTACAAATAATAACAAATGTTGATTTCAAGACAATTTATTGAATTTGTACATTTGATTCATGTAATATGTTTAAATGATAATTTATGATCATGCTCTGTATACTATTTGCTATCGATCCACCAAAGTAACACTCCAATTACTATTCCGCTGCATTTGACCAACTTGGGGGTGTTACATAAATGGTATCAGAGCGATAGTTATAGAGAACCATATCAAAAACTTAAAAAATTTTAAATAATAAATTTTTTTAAACTGGAGTATAACTGAATATAAAAATCAGTTTAAGGAAAAATTGATTTTTGGGGACCCTAATAGTTAGGCATATCGCATATAGAGCATACATATTATATGAACTAACCTTTTACATGCTATACATATTAAGATTGTGTAATACCCTTATGAAGATATTAAAATACTCAAGGTATTTAATGAAACATATAAACATGCCATGTTATTAGGGAGATTTATACTAAAGATGTTTCATCTCGATATTACATTTTGACTGAGTGGTTGGGTTTACGATTTAAAGTGCCCTCGCTCCTCAAACGTTTATAGAATGGCTTCTGAAGTATGATGTCCTGAACAATGCATTGTAACCACAAACAACTTTATACATAACAACTCTTAGAAATATCTAAATACAATCTAATTAAATCTTTATAAATCTTTAGAAAATCTAACAGGATTTTATAATCTTTGAAAATCTAACTAGATACTATGAATCTTTGGAAAATCTAAAAAGATTTTATAAATCTTTGAAAATCTAACTAGATACTGTGAATCTTTGGAAAATCTAACAAGATTTATTAAATCTTTGAAATTATAACTAGATTTTATAAATTTTAGAAAATCTTGGGAAATCTAACTAGATATAAACAAATCTATATAAATCTAACGAGATTTTAGCAAATCTTTTGAGATCATAGCTAGATTTTGTAAATCTTTGGAAATCTAACTGAATCTTTATAAATCCTTAGAAAATCTAAATGGATTACGATAAATCTTGAAAAATCTAACTAGATTTTTATAAATCTTGAGAAACTTTATTCGAACTAACTCTTTGTAAATCTTATTTACTCTTCGGAAATTTTGTCTTTGGAGATCTAACAAAATCATTTAGTATCTAACTAAACTTAACAAATTTCATAGTAAATTTTTAGCTAGTATTATTAACTAATGGGTAAAATTAGTCTCTACTTTTTAAACATTGCATAATGTTTTACCACCTTTGCATGAAAACCTTATACAATCATATGGATCAGACAAGAACATACATCATTTGAGCTATAGAGCTTTGAGCATTTATCATATCCGGGAACAGTTGAAACATTTGAGCAACAAGAGCTTTGAACAATACCTTATGATTGTGAATATTCAATCATGGGATCACAGGAACAACATGTGTGACTACATTTTTATGAGCATACAGACATACTACATTTCATCAACATTATGTATAGCTATATTTTTATGAGCATACAAACATACAATTAATCATTGAACATTACATAGGATTACATCTTGATGAGCATACAAAACATACAATTGATCATTTTGGGACTATTAAGTAACCTAGAACATATGAGTATATGCATACATTTTTTTTGATTCTATAAAGTCTAAAACCATGATCACAAGTATTTAAGTTTATCAAGTACGTAAACTCACTACGAAATGAATGTACACATGCCCTCTTTATACTATAAGTAATAATACGGGTCAACGAAAGCCACCTTTTACATTCCAACTTCACACTTATCAATTTTAATAAGTGCCATGCGTTTTATAACACTAAAACTATACGTTTTATACTACCAAAACTATACGTTTTATAATTTCTACTTATACTTTCACCACAAAACCTAAACCTTAACCAAATCACCTTAGATTTGAACATCTGCTCACGGAACAAAATTTATTGACGACACATACGCTTTTGCTTTTGGTACCTTCATGTGGTATTATTTGGATAAGTTTGCATCTTTAAATGATGCGGTGGGACCCAAACCAAGAACTTAAGAGTCTATATATTTAGAGGACTTGAGTCTCTTGATCGTATGCCACCGGACCAGAAGTTTATTTATGGTTTCGTATTAAGATGTTATGGGACGTCTGAAGACGAAAGTTATAAATAAACCAACTGTGAACTCTCTTAGTAATATCTATTTCCTTAGATATTGTATTGTTTTGATGATAAGCCTTGACGGGAATATTTAAGTAGGTTGGGCTATGAAATCCTTATTGAAACGAATTAGGACGCTTTTTCGTTTGAATAAAGAAATCATAGTTCACCGAACCATGAAGTTATAAATTTTTACGTTACATGGACGAGGATGCTTATCGATGTAAATAAAAATTTATAAACAAGTGGCCTTAAATATATTCGACATGACTCATTATGGATATTATTTTCTTAATCCATCTATGGAGTGTATTCCTTTTGACTCACGATTCCTCCAAAATACCTTATCATTATTAAATCCTTATAGAGATTCGTGTTCATATCTCCCGAATCATAGCATTGTGCTATTGATTCCCGGCTTATTTTTAACCCAACACCACATAAGCTTATTGAAGCTTAATAGACTTAAAAATCTCTTGCAGAACTATTAAAACATTAACAAGCCTTATCTATGCACACTAAGGCCCGATAAGGCCCATGAAACACATTTAATAAAGCCAAGACTTAAAACGAGCGTGCACTATTTTATCCAACCTTGTAAACTATCAGGGACTTATTTTGCCATTTGTCAAACATATTATAAGACCTAGAATAATAAGAAAAAAATCTAAGGAATAAACATGGATTTCCATGAACTTAAAAGAAGCTCTAGTTGATTTAACACGGATTAAAAAGCCTAGGGGTTGATTTTGCCACTTTTGAAACTAAATTTAAGCCCTAGGTTGTTTTGTTGGAAAAATATTTGTGCCCTAAGGGCCACATTACAAAAACAGAAGAACCAAATGTGTAAATTATCAAAACATAAAAGAAAAGTTACTTTGTGCATCAAAATTTACTCATCGGAGGCATGGGATCAATAACTACATTCTAAATATCACCTATGAGTCTAAACTTGAGTTCACAAGATTACACGTTCAAGAAAAAGTGTTCTCACTTGTTCCCGGGACGAGTAACTTCGTCTTAAACTTTGAGAACAAAGCTAAAATAACAGTAAGTGCTGTAAAACCCAAATTTTAGGCTTTTAACACGTCACCGGTTTCATTATTATTATCGTTCATCATTTAATATTTTACGGACCACCTTTACAGTATATCCTCACAAGACTTATCACGTACAAAAATCATCATTTTAGTATATAAAATAGTGGAGTATTGTATTTCACTATAATGAATATCGTCGTATTTAAAAACACAACTTGTAACTAGACTAATAATTAATTTATATTTAATTATTCAGAAGTTTTTCGATAAAACGATTAATTAAAATTATTTAATATTTCATTGTAAAAACGTACAAGAAATTTAATGAGAAGTTATTTTTAATATACTTATTTAAAACGATAAATAATCGTCATTTAAATGAACGAGATCACAATATAGTAAATATTATTTATTTATATATATTACTTAAAAACATGACGTTTTAACCAGGGAGCTATTTTATTTTTGTTTGCCTAAATAATTACTAATTATATTTAATATAATTAATAATGATGATCCAAAATATTACGCATTAAAAACAATATACAATAATTTTTAAGCATAAACTTTTAGTACAATTAACCAATACAAACTCGACTCAATGAAATACTTTAGAACCCTTGAACATTTATTTCATGTATAAAATAATTCAAAAGGATGTATACTACTTGAACTAAACATTTGGATCTCTTTTCATTTACACATGGGGTATCATACAAAAACAACTAAAAACAACCCTTCTTTGGCCAATAAGATATACACGTCTCAATCACCAAGGTTTTAGCAAATCTACCAAATAAAACCGAACCCCCTAGATTCGACTAGTACTTAAGAAATCTAGCAAATCTCCATGAAGGACATAAAGACTCGTGGCTTTTAAACAACCATGCATACTTAGATTTGCTTCTCTCCTTCTTGTGTATAAACTTGAACCACACTTACTATCTCTCTTTCTCCCGTGTACAAGCCCTCACCACACAAGCCTATCTCTCTCTTGGCTATACATAAACCACAAACACTCATCCCTCGTCTCTCACCTTACGAACCAAAAACCAACACCTTCTTCCTTTTGTTTTCTTCCGAGAGCATCACCATGCGAAAACAATCACCCCTGACCCGAATAAAACAAACACCCCTACTGACTGTTAACAATAGATCCAGATGCTTTCTGTTAGCCTTTTTACAGCATATCTACACATCCCCTTTATCGTTAACATCATAAACAAGTGACCCCTGTTGCGTTTCTCTCCTAGCTAAATAACACACTCGTTGGTGTTGCCGTTGTAAAGGAAAAACACTTGTATGGGTCGGTTTCGATGGTGATTTACAGCATTGATATGGTAGTGATGCGTGGCGGTTGTGTTAGATCAAAACCACAACTGTGGTGGTGACGGCTGTGAATGACAACGGCTGAGGTGGTGTGTCTCGCGACTATCAATTCTCATTAGTGCCACGACTGTAATAGCCTCGTAAGTCTACTCATCGCTTTTTCCCTTGTTAAATCATATGCTCGCTACCTCCGAATCCTTGTTAGTAGTCATTCTTGTTTTTTTCGTTACCGTATGCATATAAATCTCCCTTAATGTTCTTGAATTGAGTTAAAACAAATCCTAACATATAACCTTGATACCTCCTTTAGATACATTAATTCAAAACCAAGTAATGAAATGATGACCTTAGGCGTTGAAAATAGTAAGCAGAAACCTTGATATGTGTTAACAGAGTGTCGATGTTAGAACCAAGTTGTAGAAATAAAATGCCTAAACCCCAATGTTTGAGACTCTAGACGAACCACCTAGGATTGTATGCCCACAAGTTTTACATGAACAAAGGGTAGTCAAGATAGCTAAGAATCCACCGAAACTCGAACCTCTTAAAATGATTAAGAAACGAACTAGATATTCATCACCGAAAAATGCCGAATGTAACTAATTATGATTGAAAACGTAACTTGGTTTAGTATTGCAAACGCGACCTTTTATGGCATACTTTTGAACCTCTAAATGACCTTGCCCCAAGTCGAGTAAACAACGAGAGTTGTAGACGGCCATGTCGTCTACACGAGCCTATTTTTAGTTTAACCTAAAAGTCTTTATCGAAAACCATAGACTAGATCGAAAGTGACTCGACAAACACTTGTCTTTTAAAATAGTTCTCGACACCTATTTCGAACATGACTTTACCCTATCAAATGATCTCGATTTATGAAACTAAGCATACGGGCCTCTAGACGACCCGACTAGCTTTCTAACGATGCTTTTAGTTTGCACCACGAATCATTATGAAGTCGTTACTTGCTTTCCAAAACAACCAAAATGACAAGCATCATATATAACTTGCCACCGTTAACTTAAACATTGCCACTGTTAGATAAAACTTCCCACTGTTACATTTAAAGGATAGATTGATTGTATTTGCCAAAATGCGCACCTTTAGCCATTTAAATGCAATGTCCCTTGTCTCCCCAACACCAACATCCTTTGTCCCATGCTTCCCCCACACCAACATGTTGTGTTTCCTTAAAAGAAACATGTTTCATATTTTAAAAACACTTTTATAATAAATATTTAATTTATTTAATTAACTATTTTTATAATAAAAATATAATATATTTAGGATATTTGACCCGTTAAATGACCCGAATAAATAAACTGGCCCGACAACAAATATTTAATATTCCTAAATATGTCCCGATTGAACGACTACAATTTTACTAAAACACTAAAACTTTCACAATTATTAAAACCATCGATTTATTTAATGAACTCAAGCACATACTAGGGGAGTATATACAACGTATATTATTATTACAATAACCGAAACTTGTAAGACTTTTATGAAACGTTATATTTATAAGTCTTAATTAAATAAAAATCATTCTATTTAATTCATTTAAACTATTACCATTCAACCAAGGTAAATACACTTCATTAAATTAAAGGTGTACATGTTACGATAAGTTCTATAAGTTTAACACTTAAAACGATAACAACTTCTTAAATCTTTGATCATGCATTTTCATCAACTGCATTATATGTGCATTTTATTTGTGCATCTACTGAGTCACACATAAATTACTTAGGTAATTCTACTGCTTCGTGATCATACTGTTCCAGCATACTCAGTGACTTATTACTACTGCTCCATTATTGAGGTGAGTTCATGACCCCATCTTTTACTGTTTTATAACTGGTGGAGAAAATATACTTAATTATTGTTTATGCAAACACTTACGGACAACAACAACTTATTGCCTATTTTTTGCCCCATTCCCGTGGACTGTAATAGTTAATAGTGTAGCGCAAAATGTATGAATAGATCTATTCGGGTCTTGACAACATCCGGCCTGACTTGATCAGCTGTCACGTAAACGCTTAGGCCAAGCAACAGGTTTATTTCATTGTCGGACTGAGGGAACAACATCAGGACAGATCCAAATGGGCGTACTGAGCATCTTTTATCTAGCTTCTATTACAGGGAAATAGGAACTACTATAGCATTGGGCTGTGATTGTCCTGCTATGATCGTGGTGTATGGCATAACAATACTTATACTTTTTGAACTAAACTCTATGAATTCACCAACCTCGTGTTGACCCCCACATTTTATTTTATATGTTTTCTTAGGAAAATAAGCAGGTTCATGTGCATTGGATTTCCAGCATCATAGGAAGCATCATCTTTACCATCGGGCTGGGATATTTCTACAAATAATAACAAATGTTGATTTCAAGACAATTTATTAAATTTGTACATTTGATTCATGTAATATGTTTAAATGATAATTTATGATCATGCTTTGTATTCTATTTGCTATCGATGCACCAAAGTAACACCCCAATTACTATTCCGCTGCATTTGACCAACTTGGGGGTGTTACATTATGGTCGATATTTTATTCTCAAGTATTATCTAAATTCATTATTTTAATGTTATATTATGAACTCACTCATTTTTGGGAAGAAGTTTGATTTTACATCTTAAAGTAGCATCGACTACGTCTAAACCAGAGGACTCTACGTTACGTGCTTACGTTTACATACACCGTTTTTTGTGACAGTTCGACATTTCAGGAAATAAAATTTATACTTGAAAATTATTTTGGAATTTTAATTTGTGTTGGTTCATAAACTCACAAATTTACGAGAAGAGATTAGGACTTATGTGCATAATTTAACGTCCTTTACGACTAAACCGGAAACCCTAGGTTTACGTATTTACGTTTCTGAACTCCGTTTTTGATGAGACAATTTTTATTAGATTCGTTTTGTGCCGTTGATTCATAATTTATAAAAAAGTTTTTCGTAAAATGACCTGAGGGTAGGCAAATCGAGGAAACTAGAATCGAGGAGTACCCATAAATAAATAGGGATGAGACAAGATAAATCTTGTCCCATCCCCACATATGGGATGGCAATCTTAGCCAACACATCAATGATGTGTCAACTTATTAAACAAACTAGGACACTTGTCCTAGTTTATTCACCAAACCATTGTAACATCAAAACCACCTACAACTAAACTAGCAACTCATTTCTATCTCATGCAAACCACACAATCTCTCTCACTCTCTCCATTCTTGCCGTCCACTTCACCACCACAAACCACCATTTGATCAAAATTCAACCACAAATCTTGTGTTATTCTTGAATAAGATGATGTCCTTTTGAAGCCTTATTGATTGGAGGTGATCATAACATCTACAAAGGAGTTTCCTTGGTGTGTTGGGGCTGATTTTCCAAGGTGTTCATATAGTTGGGTGATCTTGAAGTTGATTTTGGTTTACCACAAGTTTTGTCATCAAAAGTCAAGCCTTGATCTTAACTTTCACTATCTTGGTTGGTAACAAGATCATTCCTTCCATTTCCTTGTTATTTTGTAAATGTAAATTTGTATTTTCTTTCTTTCTTAATGTATATGTATATGATGATATATGATGATCAAATTGTTATGTGGGGATCTTGTGTTGATAAATATGGTTAAAATGATTAAAAACTACATGTAAAGATGTTAAAATCATGACTAAAATTGTAGGCTGTATAAAACAGTAAAGAACCATATGATAACTTGTTAAAATGACTTGGATAATTTAATATACAGTAAGGTATGTGACTTTTACATATGTGAGAGTTGGACACTCAATGAAATCCATAAAATGAGTAAGATATGATCAAAATATTTTAAGGTTCAAATCTGTATAGTTTGTTTTGTAAGAATTATTAGAGACACTTAGAAGATGAATGAGAAGCAGCTAAAACGGAGTTAATTGTAGCAAATATTATTTAGTTTGTGCTGCCCAAAAATGAGCTTCTATCTCTTTGTATAACTCAAGATATGGTAAAAATGGCGAAAGTGAGTTTCAAAATCAGATTTGGAAAATAAAAGTATATATTATAAAATTAGCACTCAAGTAAAACTAATATAAAATGTATACCTAAAACCCACTAACTTATATAATACTTATAAATAAGTTATATACTTTGATAAGTAAATGTGACATTTTATAAAATTTCAAATTGATATGTTTTATAAGTTATAAAACTATACACATAAGTTTTACGTCTTTTCGGCTAAAACCGAAAGATTAACGTTTTCGTCAAATAAAACTTAGACGGTCGGACCCGTCTAATGTAAACTTTTTGTAACTCATCTACTGATGTATAAGTACATTTGACAAGTAAAAACCGATAAAACCCGAGCTTTATAACATATGGGCATTAACGGGCCAAAGTAGCCATATTGGACTATTGACCCAACTAGTTTGGATAAACACTAAGGGACTTAATCATTGGACTTAACCCACTTGGGCCCAACATATGGAGTATAGACCTGATATTAAAAGTTTAAAATGGGATAATATAATGTATTGGGCTTATAATGGGCTTATTCGGCCTCAATGTGTAAACAAGTAAAACTAGTGTAACTAGTCAAAAAATTACCTAACGCATAACACTATAATTTGTATGAAGATATAAAATCCCACTTGATCATCATCATACTTATAATATCATTATATATACATTTCCATTGTTTTTATAAATTCATTGGACAAGAGTCTAAGACGAGTATTATTTGTCTAGGTTTCCGTGATTGAAGCACGTACCGTACATCAAAATCGCCGATAACCCGCCTTCCCCAATCAACGTAGGTTCATAGCCTCACACTCTTTTAAATGTTTTATGAAATGTTTTATAAACCCGCGAGGGAGATAACATGTTATTTGTAACAAAATAGGACACAGTTGTCCCGATTATTTGTTTATTGATATGGACCCGAATGATTGTATGATTTGATGAATGATTATATGACCTGATGAATGAACTGAAATGGATTATTATTAGTTAGGTTATGTCACTAAAAGTCCCATTAGCATGAATTGTTAACTACCGGGATTTGGTAGACGCTTATGCATATAATAGTACTATTTGGGGAAGATCACCCTAGTTCACGCCTTGACGGTTGATCCCCGACGTGCCACATTGATTGGTAAGCAAATTTATGTATGAGAAGATTTATATAAGCGTGATTATTATGACGACACGTTGTTTTAGATGGTCAAACGAATTTCGGGTTAGCTACTCGTTGTTTGTTATAATAAGGTAGCAATGTCATGCGCCTTATAATAATCCAATAACGAAATTACTGATATACGAATTGTGTAACACCCCCAAATTTATACAACTCAATACAGCGGAAGACTCGTTGGTGTTACGGGATAGCACATTACTCACATCATAAACAACGCTTAAAAATCGCGTCGTTTAATAATAAAAGCATTTCCATTCATAAATATCAAATTTACATACGTCCCAAGTCATTATATTTCATACAGGTTTTACAAAGCATTTGAATGGAAATTATAATTTAAGTGCGGGCCATGAATTCTTGTTGTCTTCCCGAGAATTACCTTCAAGTACCTGAGATAACACATGTTAAAAGAAAAGGTCAGCGATAACGCCGAGTGAATTCATAGAGTTTAATAAATTCCATCAATATAACTTTGGTATAAAATTATTACCAAAAATCATTTCGTACAAATCATTGTAATAGGCCATAAAATAGCCAAAGTCATTTTATATAAATCCTTATCAAAATCATAACATAGGCATTTGCCTTAAAAATCATTATATGAACCAGTGTCGTAAAAACATCATACAATACGTTTTTCAACGTTGTATAGATCAAATAAAAATCGTTATATGAATATGGTTATGAAAAAACAAAACACGAACATAATATCAATAGTATGACCCCGTATTGCTAGTCAGGCAATACATCGTAATTCAGAGCGTATAGCAGTATTTCGTTAATTGGATTATTATAAGCCGCATGACATTGTTACCTTACTACAACAAACAACGGGTAGCTAGCCCGAAACTCATTTGCCCATCTAAATTAGCGTGTCGTCACAATAATCACGCTTGTGTAAATCTTCTCATACATAAATTCGCTTACCAATCAATGTGGTACCACGGGGATCAACCGTCAAGGCGCGAACTGGGGTGATCGTTCCGAAATAGTACTATTATATGCATAAGCGTCTACCAAATCCCGGTAGTTCACAATTCATGCTAATGGGACTTTTAGTGACATAACCTAACTTTAATAATCCATTTCATTTCATCTATCGGGTCATTTAATCATTCATCGGGTCATACAATCATTCGGGTCCAAATCAATAAACAGACAATCGGGACAACTAGTGTCCTATTTTATAAAAACTAACATGTTATCTCCCTCTCGGGTTTATAAAACATTTCATAAAAACATTTAAAAGAGTGTGAGGCTATGAACTCACATTGATGTGGGAAGGCGATTATCGGCGATTTGGATGTACGATACGTGCTTCAATCACAGAAACCTAGACAAATAATACTCGTCTTAGACTCTTGTCCAATGACTTTATAAAAATAACAAATATACATATGATGATTTTGTACATATGATGATGATCAAGTGGGTATATATATTCTTATTTACTCATTTTAGTGTTTATGTATTGGTACCTTTTTACTAGTTTACTAGTTTTACCTATTTACATGTTTTAGGTCCAATAAGCCTATTATAAGTTCATTAACTTGTATTAATCCATTTTATCCTTGTATTATCAGTATTTATACTTTACATGTTGGGCCCAAATGGGTTAAGCCCAATAAGTAATTTTTATAAGTGTTTAACTTATTTAGTTAAATTATTAGTCCAAATATGCTAACTTAGCTCGTTAATGTCCGTATGTCATATAGTTCGGGTTTTATCGGTTTTTTCTTGTATTAGGTACTTATACATCATTATATGACTTTTAAAAACTTTACATTAGACGGGTTTGATCGTCTAAGTTTTAATTGACGAAAAACGTTAATTTTACGGTAATAGCCGAAAAAGTCGTAAAAATCATGTTTATAGTTTTTATAACTTATAAATATTGTTCAACTACCATTTTTATAAAATGTCCATTTATTTAACCTTATACATATTTATATAAATGAAATTCATAAGTTAGTGGGTTTTAATTTCACATTTTATACTATATTATTTGAGTGCTTATATAATAGTATTAAACATTAATTCTTCAAAATCTGATTTTTAGTTTCATCTTCACCATTTTTATCATATCTAGAGTTATACAATGAGTTAGAAGCTCATTTTTGGATGGCATGAACTTCGTATTATGTGCTACAATTAAGTTAGTTATAGCTACTGCTCATTTTATGTCTAACTATCCTTAACAGTCCCTACAAAACAGAGTATTCAGATTAGCACACTCATCTTGTTTTGATCATATCTCACTCATTTTGATGATTCCATTGTATGGCCAACTCTCACATGTGTATAACACCTAATACTTACTGTATATTGATTCCACTTTACCATTTTATCAACTTATCATTTGGTTACTTACTGTTTTTTATACAGCCATCTTATTAAGCAAGATTTAACCATTTTTACATGTGGTTTTTCCATCTTTTTACCCATGTTTATCAAATCTATCAACACCAAATCCCCACATAATATTTTTAATCATCATTCATCATCATATACATATACATAAATAAAGAAAATACAAGATTACATAATCAAACTAACAAGAGGATAGGAAGAACAATCTTTATACCACCATTAGTGATGAAAAGATGAGTCTTTGATGAACAAGGCTTGGATATTGATGGCAAAACTTGTGATAAACCAATATCATCTTCAAGTCTACCAACCTTTATAAACTTCTCATCGAAAATCAGCCCTATGACACCAACAAATCTTCTCCTTGGATGTTAGAATCACCTCCAATCTTCAAAGCATCAAAGTAGCATCATCATGTGTATGAGTAACACATGATTTTATGGCTAACATACATCAAATGAGGGTTATTTTTTAGGATTGTTGGACGAATTTAAGAGAGAGAGGAGAGGAAAAATGGTGGTTTGCATGTGAAAATGGAAGTAATGGTAAGTGTTAGTGGTTTTGTGGTTTTGGTGGGTGAATAATGCTTCCATGTTAAGCTAAGCTTACATGTGTAAGCTTGTAGAGTGTAAGGATGCCACATCAAATAATGTGGTGTCCTCTTGGCCTTCCCTTTTAGTTAGTGGGGTGGGATAAACATGTTTTGTCCCATCCCGTTAATTTACAGGTATTCCTTGATTTGCATGCCCTCGGGTCGTTTTACGAAAAATGTTTTTATAAATTATGAATCAACGACACAAAACAAATCTAATAAAAATTGTCTCATCAAAAACGGAGTTCGAAAACGTAAATACGTAATCCTAAAGTTTTCGGTTTAGTCGTAAAAGACGTTAAATTATGAACGTAAGTCCTAATCTCTTCTCGTAAATTTGTGAGTTTATGAGCCAACACTAATTTAAAGTTCCAAAATAATATTCACGGATAAATTTATTTCCTGAAATGTCGGACTGTCACAAAAAACGGTGTATGTAAACGTAAGCACGTAATGTAGAATCCTCCGGTTTAGACGTAGTCGATGCTACTTCAAGATGTAAATCCAAATTTCTTCCCAAAAATAAGTGAGTTCATAATATAACATTAAAATAATGTTTTTAAATAACACTTGAGAATAAAATATCAACCATAAATTGACGGATTGTCACAGCATTTACCCCTAAACAGGATCTTTGTCCTCAAAGATCATCTTATCTTACTACTCGCTTCTTATAGAGTTAAATCCATGTGGGTATTTCCTCCACATTAGGTCTTTTCTCACAAGTGTAATTCATTACAATACGCGAGTTTCATTAAACATAACTACGGGAATAAGATCAAGTTTAATGTTGACTTACTTTCTCTATCCATGATGTTCACGGGTTTTTGATGAATGCAACTTTTCGCCGATCTAAACTTTATCAAGAAGTGATCAGATTCTCACTTGATAGAAATTTTATCAAGTTCAATATACGAAACATAATTCACGTAGCTCTTGAAGTCCTAGGGTAGATCCAGCTTATATGCCTTTCATACCATCTTTTACATCATCTCTATGGTCCCATACAACGGGGACTTATATCCCATGATATTCCAGATCATCAATTCATTTTTCCATGGTTAAAATTTTTGGCATAACTTCGCTACCCATCTGGCACTTCAAGATCTACATTTCATATTCACATAACCTCCTGCCCACTACCGGCAGTCAATAATCAGATCCTAATTTCAACAATCATTTCAGGTCTCGTGGGTCGAGTATTTTGTAAGGTTAGGTTCACCATCATAGGAAACCTTAAACCTAAAAGACATGTCCAACTCACAATGGGTGTATGTCGGGTGTCTTCATCCCAACTCCTGCTTACAAATGCTCTAATATTTAAATCTTAACAAGATTCGATCTCGATCCTAACACGATAATTATCAATGATAATCTCTCCAAAGGAAAACGATTTTACAGTTTATTACCAAAGGTCAATCATTCAAACATAGAACAACACTTATAGTATTTTGTATCGTTACTTTACCTCGTCCATTCGATTGGGGTGGTACACAGTACTCTCATCAAGATTCGTTCTTAATGACTTCTGAGCAAAACTCTAGAAATTCAATGTGAAGCGAGGATCTTGATAGAGATGATCGATACAGGCACACCATGTTTACACAACTCCTTTAAATACAAAAGAGTCAATTTTTTCATCAAGAATCTATCATTAACAGGAATGATATTAGTAGATTTGGTCAGTCTGTCGACGATGACCCAAATCGAATCAAATTCAGATGATGACCTTTGCAATAGCTAGACGTTTACTAATGTATGAGGCAATGTCTGCCATCATAATTTGCCATCAGTACAACTTCTTCAGATAAAGATACATTAAATCAGAAATGACAGGAATAGAATACTTATACTTACAAGATTCCAACATAACTATATCTCACAATCCTCCATATTTAGACAATCACAAGTGGCATTTTATACATTTAACGCTATCGGCTTCTCAATTCTAATGATTCATATTAGTCGCGAATCCCTTTTTATCATCTATATTATCCTTCCTACAAGCATCGGCTATATTTTAAATTGATTAGCAAATTTATTTTGCACAATCATTATTAAGGAACACATCCTAATTGATTCTTTATACTTTCTACAAAATGTGTCAGTATTTACATTCACCTTTCCTGATGAAATAATTATCATGACCACAATTCACTCAGATATTCTTTCTTCACATTTTCTAAATTTTAGTTTCGTCTCAACTATCATTTTTACCAGTTTTGCTTAATACGACGTTTTAAAGCGTCAATAATTATTACACGTAAATTAACAATAAATATTAAGTTTTTATGAAACGTAAACGTTAAAAGTTTTAAATTTCTTAGCTCGACCAATTATATAAAGATATTCAAAATAAATTTGAATTTTAGTTAACACGATTTTCGGTTGATTTATTGAAAATAATTAATAAGATTTGTAAATGTTCGAAAAATCTTTGGTTGTACTTTGGTCAAAATTTTCTTAGTTGAAAAGCAAAAATTGTTGTTTCAAATTTCAAGTTATGGTTTAAATGGTTTCCTCAATTCCTCTTAGGATGTCTTGAGGTATACACAAACATTACCCCTAAACAGGAGTTTAGTTAAATGATTTGTGTATAAGGGAATAATCCCTCAAAAGTTCTTTTTGATAAAACATTTGTCAAAACACATTTGCACTTTCCTTTTGGTAAAACCCAAAGTCTTAAATGGCTCTAATTTTTGAAAAGTCATTATAGATTCCATTATCTTATTAATCACACGGTCAAATAATGTAAAGGATTTAATCATAAATCTCATGTTAATTATCCAAGGTACAAGTTTTCATTGTTCCGCCAATTCAGGGCAATCTATAAATAATTATTAACTCATTCTTATTCTTATAAACAAACAGATTGTTCTTAATGATCACGAGCATGAATTTATCAAATTACAGCCTACACACGTGATTCACCAAATTTATGAATGCTACATGTGTATTAGTCAATCCAAACGACATCACGTGAAACTCATAATGTTCATTACAAGTACCGGATGTAGTGATTGGAATAGATAATCTTTTTCACGGATGTGAAATTGATGATAACCATGCCGAGGATCAAAATTTTTAAAACATATGCTAGAACCTTGTAAATGATCGAACAATCTATCATCTTGGGTAGTGGATATAGATTTTAATCGTCAGTTTACTTAGTTCACGGTAATCAATAAATATAAGAAATAATAACACTATAGCTCTTCATAATGACGAGCTCGGTAGAATAAAAGCTTTCTCCGACAACTCTCTCAGTTGTACGATAATTCTTTTAATTCAGATGGTGCTAACGTACAGTGCACAAGCCACAGGTGCAGCACCGGGAATATAATCAATACCAAATTCAACTTGCCTTAATGGCGAAAGTCTAGGTAATTCATCAACAAATACCTCCTAAAGTTTCAGATAACGAAAACATCTTTTAATAAATTCTTATTAGGTTCTTTCTAGATTATCATATCTCTGACTAGTTCACAACCATTCACGGTATAATTTCAAGTCTAAATGCAGGATATGGTCATCCATCAAGAATCATTTAAATAACTTTTGATAATCAACATCTTTCTTTTAGGGGATTTCTACTCGAGTTCCCATCAATTAAGACAATGTCGTCATGTCATAATCAATCAATCCTTTCTATTGGCACTATCAACTTTCCAGTTTTATTGCCGTTGATAAGATGTGAACTTCTCAAAAGACTAATAATAATTCATAATCCTTCGCAAATTCCAGGATATATGGAGACACAACTACCATTAAAAGAGTACGGTCAACGCATAATCTACACGAGAGAATTTCAATTCAGATAAGGACGAAAACATTTAACGAATATGAATATATCCCATGTTTTCATAATTTGAGTATGCATTCGAAAGCTCCTCAGATCGTTACCCAGGTCATTCAAATGAAATCAAATCAAAAGAAATGATAGGAACGTCGATACATCCAATCGGGTATCAACACTCGGTAATCAGATACTTTTCTAAAGAATCTCACTACGGAAGAATTGGACAAGAAAGAATTGTCAATCGTCAAATAAGACAATTTCCACAGATGAGTAAATTCGATTCAGAAGAAGAGATGGTACAGGCACATATGTAGGTGTTCCTAACACTATGTCCCTATTTTTCACTTCTTGCAGATCTCATAAAATTTAATCTTTCACAATCTTCAAAGAAAATGTAGTGTTTATTCATTAGTTTTATGGTGACTACTAATCAGTCTTGCATGGTCCATTCCAAATTGTATGTAGGCGCGCAACTATATACAATTTCAAGATTAACGATGCAATACTCAGTTCGTCAAAACTTTTATCATCATGTTTATAATAAAAACATTTTCATGCTTAATTCTTAAATAAGAATCAAAAATAAATTTACAAAGATTTTCTTTGTTATGAAAACAATTAAGTTTTCCAAGATGTTTCATAAACAACTTCATTTCGATAACAATTATTTATAAACCTCACTTTAAATAATCCTTATGGTGATGAAAATTTATTTTTTCTCAAGGAATACTGTTTTATCTTATAAAAACAATGAGTGATCTGCAAAAGAGTGATGAAGAGTTGTTTACCAAGAACTAAATACAATATAATAGGAAATGAGCTTAGCCAAATAATCATGAGGTTCATGACCTCGATGGCACTTAAAAAGAATAATCCACAACTTAACTCAATTCGAGATGAGTACTTGTTCAATGGTTGCATCACTAATGCGAACATTAGAATGAAGCAAGAGAAGATATATAACATCGATACATGTAGAATTTAGCAATCAAAGGTAGTCTTATCATTAATCATAAACAAGTCAAAATTGTACCGTAACACATTACGTGTCACTATGTCATACAATTCCAAGAACTCATCCTACCAACTGATATCTCAGTTAAGTTAGGGATTTTTAAAAGATACCATAATGAATACTAATCTACAAGAGTCGTTAGGTGTTCGACATGCCCCGGAAGATCCATCGGTCCCAATTTCAAAAGAAGATTTCTTCTATTTATTTCTTGGACACTAGGCATCCTCATCATTGGACAATGGCCTAGGAACAACCCTTAACACGAATCAACAATCAATTAAAACCTTATAATTCAATCAGAGAACTTAACGACTTCCTCATATCAATCTCATATTCCATACGGGTTAAATTTTATTTTTATTCAAGTTGCAATCAACTTATACTCAATGCGATATCCTACCTCATTCTCCAATACTTTCAACCTTATTCTTAGACCTTAAAAGGGCAATAAAAGCTTGATATGATCAACACTTAATTTCCAATCCTATAGCTCTTACAACAACAATTATCAAATGAGTCTTTAGTATGAAATGACTCATACATTCAATTAGACTTCTCGGAAAGGTACTAGTGGCATGAGGCTTTTGGGTAATGGTTCCATTGACAGCCTCAAGTGCAACATTCACCCTTTCGATTCTCAAATTTAAGAATTGGGTGAAAACGAATCAGATGACACCTTTCCAGGTGGTAAGGTTTTGTCAAACTCCACTCTATAAGGAAAGATCGTCATGACATCGATATCAAATTTAATCTCGCCAATTCTTCTTCAATACAATCAACTAATATCTACATTTCTACGAGTATCAACCATTTTGTTGGGATCATAAATATCCACAACTCGGTTTAGATCTAGAATAGCTAAAATTCCTACGGATATAACTTCGATTGATTTACTAGGGGAGTTAGGGTTTCTTGTGACAATGTACGTCGTATAAATACCTTGTATAAATATCAAAATAATCATCAAACAATCATGTAATAAAATTACATCATATATATATAATCCAAGTTATATATATATATATATATTAAAATAACACTTCTCAGTCTGGCCTTGTCGGTAACTCGGGAATTCTTCGGCACCGTTATAGTAAAAATATTTTTAGACATTTTGTGAAAAATGTTTATAGTTAAAAGATTTTGAAATGTTTTACTCAAAACCTTAGTTTTACAAATCTTTCGTTCTCTATAACGAGAGCTGTGGTACCAAACTGTAACACCCCCAAATTTATACAACTCAATACAACGGAAGACTCGTTGGTGTTACGGGATAGCACATTACTCAAATCATAGACAACGCTTAAAAATCGCGTCGTTTAATAATAAAAGCATTTCCATTCATAAATATCAAATTTACATAGGTCCCAAGTCATTATATTTCATACAGGTTTTACAAAGCATTTGAATGGAAATTATAATTTAAGTGCGGGCCATGAATTCTTGTTGTCTTCCCGAGAATTACCTTCAAGTACCTGAGATAAAACATGTTAAAAGAAAAGGTCAGCGATAACGTCAGGTGAATTCATAGAGTTTAATAAATTCCATCAATATAACTTTGGTATAAAATTATTACCAAAAATCATTTCGTACAAATCATTGTAATAGGCCGTAAAATAGCCAAAGTCATTTTATATAAATCCTTATCAAAATCATAACATAGGCATTTGCCTTAAAAATCATTATACGAACCAGTGTCGTAAAAACATCATACAATACGTTTTACAACTTTGTATAGATCAAATAAAATATGAATATGGTTATGAAAAACCAAAACACGAACATAATATCAATAGTATGACCCCGTATTGCTAGTCAGGCAATACATCGTAATTCAAAGCGTATAGCAGTATTTCGTTAATTGGATTATTATAAGCCGCATGACATTGTTACCTTACTACAACTAACAACGGGTATCTAGCCCGAAACTCATTTGCCCATCTAAATTAGCGTGTCGTCGCAATAATCACGCTTGTGTAAATCTTCTCATACATAAATTCGCTTACCAATCAATGTGGCACGACGGGGATCAACCGTCAAGGCGCGAACTGGGGTGATCGTTCCGAAATAGTACTATTATATGCATAAGCGTCTACCAAATCCCGGTAGTTCACAATTCATGCTAATGGGACTTTTAGTCACATAACCTAACTATAATAATCCATTTCATTTCATCTATCGGGTCATTTAATCATTCATCGGGTCATACAATCATTCGGGTCCAAATCAATAAACAGACAATCGGGACAACTAGTATCCTATTTTATAAAAACTAACATGTTATCTCCCTCGCGGGTTTATAAAACATTTCATAAAAACATTTAAAAGAGTGCGAGGCTATGAACTCACATTGATGTGGGAAGGCGATTATCGGCGATTTGGATGTACGATACGTGCTTCAATCACAGAAACCTAGAGAAATAATACTCGTCTTAGACTCTTGTCCAATGACTTTATAAAAATAACAAATATACATATGATGATTTTGTACATATGATGATGATCAAGTGGGTATATATATTCTTATTTACTCATTTTAGTGTTTATGTATTGGTAACTTTTTACTAGTTTACTAGTTTTACCTATTTACATGTTTTAGGTCCGATAAGCCTATTATAAGTTCATTAACTTGTATTAATCCATTTTATACTTGTATTATCAGTATTTATACTTTACATGTTGGGCCCAAATGGGTTAATCCCAATAAGTAATTTTTTTAAGTGTTTAACTTATTTAGGTAAATTATTAGTCCAAATATGCTAACTTAGCTCGTTAATGTCCGTATGTCATATAGTTCGGGTTTTATAGGTTTTTACTTGTATTAGGTACTTATACATCAGTATATGACTTTTAAAAACTTTACATTAGACGGGTTTGATCGTCTAAGTTTTAATTGACGAAAAACGTTAATTTTACGTTAATAGCCGAAAAAGTCGTAAAAATCATGTTTATAGTTTTTATAACTTATAAATATTATTCAACTACCATTTTTATAAAGTGTCCATTTTGTTTAACCTTATACATATTTATATAAATGAAATTCATAAGTTAGTGGGTTTTAATTTCACATTTTATACTATATTATTTGAGTGCTTATGTAATAGTATTAAACATTAATTCTTCAAAATCTGATTTTTAGTTTCATCTTCACCATTTTTATCCATGTCTAGAGTTCTACAATGAGTTAGAAGCTCATTTTTGGATGGCATGAACTTCATATTATGTGCTACAATTAAGTTAGTTATAGCTACTGCTCATTTTATGTCTAACTATCCTTAACAGTCCCTACAAAACAGACTATTCAGATTAGCACACTCATCTTGTTTTGATCATATCTCACTCATTTTGATGATTCCATTGTTTGGCCAACTCTCACATGTGTATAACACCTAATACTTACTGTATATTGATTCCACTTTACCATTTTATCAGTTTATCATTTGGTTACTTACTGTTTTTATACAGCCATCTTATTAAGCAAGATTTAACCATTTTTACATGTGGTTTTTCCATCTCTTTACCCATGTTTATCAAATCTATCAACACCAAATCCCCACATAATATTTTTAATCATCATTCATCATCATATACATATACATAAATAAAGAATATACAAGATTACATAATCAAAATAACAAGAGGATAGGAAGAACAATCTCTATACCACCATTAGTGATGAAAAGATGAGTCTTTGATGAACAAGGCTTGGATATTGATGGCAAAACTTGTGATAAACCAATATCATCTTCAAGTCTACCAACCTTTATAAACTTCTAATGGAAAATAAGCCCTATGACACCAACAAATCTTCTCCTTGGATGTTAGAATCACCTCCAATCTTCAAAGCATCAAAGTAGCATCATCATGTGTATGAGTAACACATGATTTTATGGCTAACATAGATCAAATGAGGGTTATTTTTGATGATTGTTGGACGAATTTAAGAGAGAGAGGAGAGGAAAAATGGTGGTTTGCATGTGAAAATGGAAGTAATGGTAAGTGTTAGTGGTTTTGTGGTTTTGGTGGGTGAATAATGCTTCCATGTTAAGCTAAGCTTACATATGTAAGCTTGTAGAGTGTAAGGATGCCACATCAAATGATGTGGTGTCCTCTTGGCCTTCCCTTTTAGTTAGTGGGGTGGGATAAACTTGTTTTGTCCCATCCCGCTAATTTACGGGTATTCCTCGATTCTAGTTTCCTCGATTTGCGTGCCCTCGGGTCGTTTTACGAAAAACGTTTTTATAAATTATGAATCAACGGCACAAAACGAATCCCATAAAAATTGTCTCATAAAAAACGGAGTTCGAAAACGTAAATACGTAATCCTAAGGTTTCCGGTTTAGTCGTAAAAGACGTTAAATTATGAACGTAAGTCCTAATCTCTTCTCGTAAATTTGTGAGTTTATGAACCAACACTAATTTAAAGTTCCAAAATAATATTCACAGATAAATTTATTTCCTAAAATGTCGGACTGTCACCAAAAACGGTGTATGTAAACGTAAGCACGTAATGTAGAATCCTCCGGTTTAGACGTAGTCGATGCTACTTCAAGATGTAAATCCAAATTTCTTCCCAAAAATAAGTGAGTTCATAATATAACATTAAAATAATGTTTTTAAATAACACTTGAGAATAAAATATCAACCATAAATTGATGGATTGTCACAAATTGAATTATAATATACTGCCTGACTAGCAATACGGGGTCTTATTATTGATATTATGTTCGTGTTTTGGTTTTACATAACCATTTTCATATAACGGTTTTTATTACACCTTATACAACGTTGTAAAATGTATTGTATGATGTTTTTACGACAATGGTTCGTATAATGGTTTTGATGGCAGAAGCCTATATTATGAATTATGACAAGGATTTGTATAAAATGTCTTTGGCCTATTTAATGGCCTACGATAATTAATACAAGATATTTTCTCGTATGAAAAAGATTCGTTAAACCAGTCTTTTCGAATTGATTACCAGTTGAAAGTGCGACTCAGTCGTTCTTGGTGGAAAAATAAAGTGGTGTGATTATCTACTTTAAATTAAAAGCAAAAATGAAAATGTCGTTGAGTAAAAATAAAAGCTTTAAAAGTTAAACTAAAAATTTAGACTTAAAATAAATGACGAAAGATTAAAACTTAAAAAAGTAAATTTTGAAAACTTAGTAAAAATGAAAACTTTTAAAATAAATCTAAGTTAAAACAAATAAAATAACACTTAAGAAAATTTTGCGGGAAAATAAGTATTTAAAAATAATTAGGGAAACAAAAACTGAACATAAGTAGGAATCCCAAAATTCAAACCTAATTCGGAATCTTAGTTACCAACGTAGTTCGGAATCTTGATTGGTATGTAATTCGGAATGCTGATACTATAACTAGTTCGGAATCCGTACTCTTAAAGCAATTCGGAATCCAAAACCTTAACGTAGTTCGGAATGCACCATTCTTGCACCTAATTCGGAATGATGTGTTTTTGACATAGTTCGGAATATAAGACTTTGACGTAACTCGGAATATAAAACCTTGACGTAACTCGGAATATTCACTTCCACACGTAATTCGGGAAACAGGAAGTTGTATGTAATTCAGAATCCCCACACTAGACGTTGTTCGGAATCCCCACACTAGACGTAACTCGGAATCTTCGTCCTTAAATAATTCGGAATTTGATCCACCTCCTAATTCGGGAAAAAGATCAAGTATGCAGTTCGGGATGCACAGATTTCTGACTTAACTCGGAATAAGAGAAATACACGCAACTCGGAATAATGAATCACAATAGTTCGGAATCCACAAATACATAACCTAACTCAGAATATTCAGACCTTCACATAAATTGGAATACATGATATTAATGTAATTCGGGAAAATCCGAATCAGAACCTAACTCAGGAAATTAGGGTCTAGTGTATTCCAAACTAAAATAAAATTATGCAAAATCTAAAAATAAGCTAAAACCAATTAAGCACTTATTCAAAAACTTAACCAAATCAATTTTTATGAAAAATCAAATACGTCAAAATTTAAAAACATTCAAAAACACTAAATAACTAAAATATTTAAAAACAACTTTTTATAAAAATAAACTATCAAAATCAACTTATTTTAAAAACTATTAAACATAGAAATTAAGCAAATAAGCACCTCAACCTAAAAACTCTAAACACACCTACTCAATAAGCACAATCAAATAAGCAAAACAATCACATCATCAACAAAATTAAACCAACTAAATGATTATAAGCAAAAACAATAGATAATTAATAAAGGTAAAATGAGAGATATGAAATAAACTTGATTAAATTGAAGATTAATATCAAAGATTACCAGATTAAGATGAAGGTTTGAAAAGCTTGAAAGAAAAACTAGAGAGAAGAAAAATAAAACACACTAAATTACCTAAAGACTAATTAACTAATTAATTAACTAACACCCTCCTAATGACACATTAAGAGGGTATATAGGAGGTGGGGAGGCTAGGTGTTGATGCTTTCTTCTTTCTTTCTTCTCGTCTCGACTCGATTTAAATTCTTTGTCTTTCTCGACGTCGTCTCGGGATTTGTCGATATAAATTGAACTCGTCTTATAATTTTCTTCTTTAATTAGACTTAGTTCTTCGACTTCATTAAACTTTCGTCTTTAGAATTTTTCTTCGATAAATCTTCAGAATAGGCCTTGGACTTCCGTTATTCTTGCACTTTTGACCTTTTGATTTCGTCTTTTGTCTTTTTCTTAGATAAAAGCCCGTGATAGCCCGTGTTTTCTTCCTTTTTCATATTTTTATCCTAAAACACAATAATAACACAAACCACGCATAATTCCGACTTTTACGACATAAAATACACGTTTTGGTCTTGTTATTATTGGAAATAAGTGGTAAAAGGATAAGTGTTTTCACACTTATTAAATCCCTTACACTTGACCATTACAATGCCCTCATGCAATGTATTAATTTCAAAGCACAGATTACATTTCTCATCATAATTAACCCACCTTGGCCTTTATTAAATACAAAACACTAAGGAAACTAAAAAGATAGGAAAATACATACAAAACAAGTAAAGAAATCAAAGACTTACATTGGGGTTTTGGTTGTCATGAATGTTTATCATCCTCAAGTTTCACGTTCCCATACCAAGCTTATAAACAAGACCATTGTTAGTATAAGTTAGCAAACTATCACAAACTCATGTGGCCCAATTATTCACTTAAACTCCCTTATTCCTAGGTGTATCTCTTATAATTTTATAATTGTCTTGAATGATCACGAGGATGCATTGTTTGACTTATTTCGATAGTTTATTTAGGCCGAAAATAAAGTGGGACGATTTAATCAATAGTTAGCTAAAGGACAAAATCTTTTAAAAGTGCTTCTCGGGACCACATAAAGTTCATATCTTGGCATAACTCGCTTCACGATTGAGACCTTTCTCAGACCGATATTTGGTAGCGACTTCATACTTCGAATCTTGAGAGACGTTCTTGAAATTATGGTCTTCTCTTCATAATAGGAATTTCTTCACTTGAAGTTCTTGAGAGATTCTTCATACTTGGACCACGACTTCTTCATTTTTCTCCACTCTTTATTTTGGATTTTGATATACAACGATCCGCCTCCTTTTAGGACTTGGATCTGTTTATCCTCATACCTTATTAGGGTCTTTTTGGATAGACTTCTCCATGATCTTTAGGTGAGTATTTGCTTTTCGTCGTGTGTCTCGATCCTTCATATTGAGTTTTGATAAATGATTCTTCACATCACTTGGGATCTTTAGCAACAAAATGTAGCCCTCATGCCTTGTTAGGGCCTTTTCGGACTCACCAATCTCCGCATCCCGCTTCAATAAGTTATGCCTTGGCTATGAACTCTAATTAATACCGAGAAACCTTTAAATGATCTTGTGCTAGAAGCTAAGTAACTTTTCAAATCGTACAACCTTATTTATTGCAAATATATTTATTAACAAGCGATGGGAGAAAAAGCTTATAATCAACTCACATAAATTCATGAAAGAATACCAAACTTATAATTGGCTCTATCATCTCTCGTTCTCCATAATTTAAAATCTCAAAGAATGAGACTCGTTAATGCTTAGCCAATTAAATCAAAATTTTGGGTTTTCAAGTCATCTATATGATCTTGCAAACTATTAGACTTTTTCAAGTTTAGAATTCGCATTTTAAAGTTCCCTTGATAAACGACTTTCTAGGATCATTTATAGGAACTTGCGAAAATTTCTTGTTCTTAACCCGTGAGAGTTAAGACTTTCGCGTTTTAAAGTTCCCTATATAAAAGCCTATCAAAACTTGACTTAAACACGTTAAGGATACTAGCTAGAGTAAACTTAGATAAGTAAACTCGGGTTGAGTCAAAAGATTCATGACGTTGAAAAATTTAAAAACACTTTATTAATATTTATTCTAGCAAAGAAAGTAAATAAAGATAACAAAGAAAAATACTACTATACTACTAGGCCAAAATAGATTAAAAATTTTGAAGATATCGAAAAATCGAATTTTCCGGTTAAAATGAGGACAAATTAATGGAAAAGCCCACTTACTTCGATAAAAGTCCCCCTACACTTGATATAAACATTATCCTCAATATTTAAGCATGTGGGAATAAACTCCCCTACACTTAGGACATTGTGCACTTTGTTTAAATCTTGCTAAAGGAAGGACAACTATAGTGATTTCAATGTGAACGTATAAGATATGAAATATTGAATCACGACAGTTTAGGATAGAACCGGGAAGACGGGTACACGGGATCATGGTCGTCAAATGTCATCAAAAGTGGATCTTTGAAGCATTAATCCCTGCATATCATAAGAAACAAGACAACAAACACCTACGGGGCTCCCCCTACACTTATTATGAAAACGTGTAAAAGGATAGATCAACAGGTTGCCTCCCGAGAAGCGCTTGTTTTTGTTAACTAAGGGAAACGTGGTGAGGGATGGAATCATCTCATGAGATATGTCCTCACCAAAGTACAACTTAACACTGATAACTAAGATTTTCCCAGTTAAAATTATTCGTTTAAGTATGTCTCTTCGAATTGAAAAACTTGTGTTTAATGTGTGACTCAGTTGAACTTTGGTGGAACAAAGATGTGTCGTTGTAGTTTTTGAAAATAAAAGGTGCAAAACAATTAAAGTAAAAGTGCAATTAAAATAAATCTAAATCTAATTAAAGTAAAGTGCAAGTAATTAAAAGCAAGACTAAAATTAAAGGGCAATAAAGTAAATAACGCAAACTTAGATCTAACTAAGGCAAACTTAAAATGAAACTAAAACTAAATCAAGGCAAAGCTAAAATAAATCTAAGGCAATAAACTTAAAGTGCAAGCAAGGAAAAAGGCGGGAAAAATAAAGCTTAAAATAAAAGGCAGAAACTTAAAATAAAGAAACTGAAAATAACCCTATCCGGAATAAACTCTTATTCGGAATAAAAGGCTATTCGGAATATGTCACCTATCCTGAAAGATTAGCCCTATTCGGAATATTTGTCTACTCGGAAAGATTGACCCTATGCGGAATGAACCTCCTATGCGGAATAATCCTCTATTCGGAATAGCTGTCCCTATTCGGAATAAAGTTCTACTTGGAATATTAGGCCTATTCGGAAAATCCAGCCTATTCGGAAAATCCAGCCTATTCGGAATATCAAGACCTACTCGGAATAAAAGTCTATTCGGAATAATGCTCCCTATGCGGAATATTGTCACCCTATTCGGAATGTGAGCCTTACTCGGAATAAATTGCTATTCGGAAGTCCTATTCGGAATATCCAGTCCCTATGCGGAAAACCTAGTCTATTCGGAATAATCACCTTATGCGGAATATCAAATATTCCACATGGACTAGCTTAGCAAAAACCTTTATACGGAATAAAGATTATTCCGCATAGAAAACTCAGAGATCCCTTACTCGGAATAAACGAAGATCAGTACCTGGAAAGGAATAGCAGCGAAGAACACGGACAAAGAATGAAGCACGAATTTAGACAAAACAAAGCTAAAATAAACGCAAGATTAAATCAAACAAGCAAATAAACAAATAATGATCATAAACAATCAATCCAAAACAATAAAACTCACAAAACTTAATCAAAATAATCAAAACCCACTTAAATAAATCAACCAAAATCAAGAAATTGAACATAAACAAATCAACACAAAGATTAAGAAAGGAAGAATGAGATTAACAAGATAAAGATAAAGCTTGACAAGAATTAAAAAGAAAAACTTACTTGAATTAAATGGTAATTAAGGTGCAAGACAAAGTAATTAAATGACAAGTATATAAATTGACAAGGTAATTAAAGGTGGAAGGACTAATTGGCACGATTAGCCAACAAAAACAAATGCTTAACAATCTAAACTATTTATAGGGGAGGATTAAGGAAGCTTCCTCCCCTCCTTCATTTCTTGTTAATTGCGGGATTAAGTCCCTCCTTCATTTAATCTTCATTAATTGCGTCATTAGTCCTTTTCTTCTAATCTTTCTTTTAAATTTGGACTTTAAGGACTTGTGGCTCGGGATATCTTTTGAACTAGTCTTTAATTTCTTCAATAAAATAGACTTGAGTTTCTTGGCTTTTGATAAATTTCCGTCTTTTGACTTTTTCTTCGATAAATCTTCAGAATCGGTCTTGGACTTCCGTTCTTTTTCCACTCTTGACTTCTCGACTCCGTCTTTCATCCTTTTCTTCAATAAAAGTCAGTAAATGCCCGTGAATGTCCGTGTTTTCTCCACTTTTCACCTTTTCATCCTAAATCACAACAAAAACACAAACCACGCATAATTCCGACATAAAAGACATAAAATACACGTTTTGGTCCGGTTATTATTGTAATTAAGTGGTAGAAAAGATGGGTGTTTACACACCTATCAAATCCCCTACACTTGACCATTGCAATGTCTTCATGCAATGCATTAGTTACACAGCAAGATTACACTTTTCATCATAATCAATCCACGTTGGCCTTTATTGATAGAAAATTATAAAAATGCAAAGCAAAGAAATTAAAAGCATACCTTGGGTTTTGAAAATGTCATGAATAATCATCATCCTCAACTTTTCACTTTCTCCAAACCAAGCTTAAAAACGAGATCATTGTTATTATAAGTTAGTAAACTAACACGAACTCATGTGGGCCAATTATTCACTTAGACTCCCTTATTCCTATGGGTATCTCTTATATTTTATTATTTGTCTTGAATGATCACGAAGATGCATTGTTTGACTTATTTCGATAATTATTTAGTCTGAAAATAAAGTGCACGATTTAATCAATAGTTAGCTAAAGGACCAAATCTTTTAAAACTGCTTCTCGGGATATCAAAAAGTTCATATCTTGGCATAACTTGGTTCGCGATTTGAGACCTTTCTCGGGCCGATATTTGGCAGCGACTTCATACTTCAAATCTTGAGAGACGTTCATGAAATAATGGTCTTCTCTTCATAATTGGAATTTCTTCACTTGGAATTTTTGAGAGATTCTTCATATATGGACCACGACTTCTTCATTTTTCTCCAATCTTTATTTTGGATTTTGATATACAACGATCCGCCTCCTTTATTGACTTGGATCTATTTATCCTCATACCTTGTTAGGGTCTTTTTGGATACACTTCTCCATGACTTTTTGGGAGTTTTTGCTTTTCGTCGTGTGTCTCGATCCTTCATATTGATTTTCGATAAATGATTCTTCACATCACTTTTGGATCTTTAGCAACAAAACATAGCCCTCATGCCTTGTTAGGGCCTTTTCGGACTCGCCAATCTTCGCGCCCCGCTTCATAAGTTATGCCTTGACTATGAACTCTCGTCATTACCGAGCAACTTTTAAACGATCTGGGGCTAGAAGCTAAGTAACTTTTCAAATCGTACAACCTTATTTATTAGCAGATAAATTTATTAGCAAGCGATGGGAGAATAGGCTTATAATTAACTCACATAAATTCATGAAAGAATACCGAACTTATAATTGGCTCTATCATCTCTCGTTCTCCACAGTTTAAAATCTCAAGTAATGAGACTCGTGGATACTTAGCCTATTAAATCAAAGTTTTGGGTTTTCGAGTCGCCTATAGGATCTTGCAAATTCTTAGACTCTTTCAAGTTTAGAAATCGCATTTTAAAGTTCCCTTGATAAACGACTCTCTAGGATCATTTATAGGAACTTGCGAAAAGTTCTTGTTCTTAACCCGTGAGGGTTAAACTTTCGCGTTTTATAGCTCCCTATATAAAAGCGTAGCAAAACTTGACTTAAACATGTTAAGGATACTAGCTAGAGTAAACTCGGATTGAGTCAAAAGATTCACAACGTTTGAAAATTAAAACCACTTATTAAACATTTATTCTAGCAAAGAAAGAAAATAACCATACAAAGGTAAAAACTAATAGGCCAAAATAGATAAAAAATTTTGAAAAATGTCGAAAAATTGACTTTCCGGTTAAAATGAGGACAAATACAAGGAAAAGACCACTTAACTTCGATAGAAGTCCCCCCTACACTTAAGATAAACATTGTCCTCAATGTTTAAGCATGTGGGAGTAAACTCCCCTACACTTAGGACATTGTGCACGTTGTTTAAATCTTGCTAAGGAAAAGACCACTAAAGAGATTCCTATTTTAATATTGAGAAAATATAAAATAATGAATCGAAAAGAGTTTAGGATAGAACCGGGATAAAGTAGAACATGGAATCACGGGTCGTCAAGAATCGTCAATAGTGGATCATTGAAGCTCGAATCCCTGATTAAGAAGTGAGGAGAGGAAAGCAAACCAAAGGGTCCCCCTACACTTATGGTAAAGAAAGCAAAAAGATAGATGCATGGGTTGCCTCCCAAGAAGCGCTTGGTTTTTGTTTACCGAGTCGTTAGCCTGACTCAACCTTGATCATCAACAGAAGTAGCATGAAACAAATCCACCAGGATCAAAGACATAGTTTTCATCCATCAATAAGCAAGAGCTTAAGGCGAACAAGGCAAGCCAAAAGAGAAGTGGAAAGGTTCCCTTAAGCAGTGATGGAGCACGGTAGAAGCAAGGATGAAGTGGTGCAAGCATGTCTTCAATGGTTCCAAAGATATTTCCTTTTATTTCATCAGGTGGATACTGAGATGGCTTAAAGACTTCAATACCGGGATCGAACACCTTTTCCTTCAAGGGAAAATAACACTCAGGCTCAGCCGAGTGTGAAGAAGATCCGCAAAGAAGCACAACCTCGTCCTCAGAAGAAGGACAAAGAGGTGTCAAATCGTATGTGCAACAGATTTCGGTGTCGACCGGTTTCTTCTCCTTTGACAAAATGCTCTTCAAATCCAAAGTAGGATCAAGACGATAATCTTCAAAGTCCAAGGGAGGAGCATCACTCTCATGAGGGAAGTATGTGTTGAGAAATTCAGAGAAATCTTCCTCAAATGAATAATCGTCCAAAGTAGGATCGAGTGATGGTGGAGGATCTTCATCATGTGAAGAATCGCTCGAGAGAGTATCAGCCTCATCGAAATCATCGAAAGTGGGCAGCTCGGGATACTCAGAAGTACAATCAAAATCATCCGAGTCTGAGCTAGAATCATCATCATCATAAGCATCGAAGACCGGTTGAGAATCATAAATGGGAGAAGCGTCCAAAGTAGGGAGAGAATCATCCACATCATCTTCAAAGAGTGGATTATCAGTGGAAGACTCGAATAAAGGATTATCGTAGACGGTAAAGTCATCGAGCACATTTATCATATTCACTGATTCTCGGCCTCCAAAGGATTTGCCTGTAAGCTTCCCCATTTTAAAAACTTTAGAATCATCCCCGACTCGTAGGATTAACTCACCTTAGGCCACATCTATTAAAGCACGTCCGGTTCTCAAGAATGGCCGACCAAGTATTAAAGGAATACGAGGGTCCATTTCATAATCAACGACAACAAAATCGACCGGGAAAGTAAATGTGCCAACTTTGATAAACACGTCTTCGGCTATACCAACGGGGTAAGCGAGAGTGCGGTTTGCAAGTTCGAGAGTCATCTTTGTTGGAATGAGGTCGGGCAATGATAGTGTTTTCCAAACACTCAGTGGCATCAAATTAATACTAGCCCCGAGATCAGCAAGGGCAGTAAATTCTTCAGTTTTGTTGAACACGCAAGGCAACACAAAACGACCGGGATCTCCAAGCTTTTCCGGAAGTTCTCTAAGAAGAAGTGCAGAGCAGTTTTCATTTAAGCGTGTGTTGGCGAGTTCAATCAGCTTCTCTTTCTTGCTAAGCAATTCCTTGAATGCTTTGACAAATTTCGGCATGTGGCAAAGTGCTTCAACAAGGCTAATGTTGATGGTCATTTTAGATAGCATATCCACATATTTCGATACTTGACAATCATTCTTGGTTAGATCGTTGGTCTTGCCTATGCGAGAAGGGTATGGGATTCTAGGTTGATAAGGGTTAGGTGAAGGTGTAGTTGGTGAAGGTTGTGATGTTGAAGGGTCCTTCCGAGATACATCGCCATGACGAGGCGGAGACGGTAATGGTGTACTATCACTAAGTGTAAGAGGAGTAGGGATATATTGTGGTGGAGGAGGTGTAGATGATGGTGGTGAATCAGGTGGGTTAACAATGGTAATTCCACTACCCGTAGTTATAGCACTCACATTAGCTCGCGGATTAGTGACGGTGTTTGAAGGTAGAGAACCCGAAGAAGAAGAAGGTTGAGCTTCGGGCAAGAAACTAGCCAACAGATTCTTTAATTCAGTTGTTTGAGTGATGAAGGAGGATTGAAGATTATCACGAACCTCGGTTCTGATGTCATTACCTTGCTTCAAGATATCTCCTTTCAAATTGATTATTTGGCTCTGTAGATTCTTGATTTGCTCACCTTGAGTTCTCATGATGGTGTCAACATCGGGATTAATGGGTGGGTGTTGTTGGGTGGGTGGTTGATAAGGGTTAGAAGATCTTGGTGGGATTTGGTTGCTTCTATTGTAGTTGTTGGCGGGATTTTGGTTTTGAGGAGAAAAACCGGGTGAAAGGTAATTGTTGGAACGGTAGCTCAGCAGATTTCTATCCCCTTGTTGTCTAGCTTGGTAATTTTCTGGTGAATAATTACCATAAGCAGCATACACATTTTCCGGATTTCCTTGTGTCGAAGGACAATCGGTGTATGAGTGAGGACCGCCACATGTTTCACAAGGATTAGCAACCGCTTTAACTTGTTGTTGTTGTTGGTTTGAAGCGAGAAGCGTAATACTTTTGCTCATTTCAGCCATCATGCGGGTGAGTTCGGTCATCTCAGGGTTTGCTGAGGTAGAAGAAACATTGACTCTCGTGTTGTTTCTAGAAGAAGCAGAGGAATCCCAGTTCTTATGATGAGTAGTCATGTTTTCAATTAACTCTCTACACTCCTCGGGTCTCCTTTTCATGAATGTGCCACCGGCGGCTGCATTGATCGTATCACGATCTCAAAAAGTCAATCCGTTGTAGAAAGTATCGATCAAGGTGACCGGAAGCATGTTGTGGTTTGGACAACGGTCGATCAAGACATTATATCTCTCCTATGCATCAAAAAGAGATTCATCGGGATCTTGCATGAAACCGCTGATCTGATTGCGAAGGCTTGTGACCATGGATGGTGGAAAGTAGCGCGACAAAAAGCGTTGAGTCATGTCATCCCAAGTGTGAATAGAATTCTTCGGGAGACGATCAAACCATTTCTCGGCATGATGTAATAGAGTGTGTGGAAAGAGTTGTAGGCGAAGCTCATCCATAGTGGCACCAGCCAACTTCATGCTTTGGGTGATTGTAATGAACTTGTCGAGGTGTTTGTTGGCATCATCATCAGGCAATCCTCTAAATGGGTTTGTTTGTACTTGCTGAATCATGTGGTGCTTCAACGAAAACTCAGGAGCGTTGATTTGCATCGGCGGAATCGGTCCTCCTCGTCCAAACATGGTTGGTTGACAAAGTTCCTCCATGGTCCGAAGATCGGGCTGTGGAAGAGCATTGTTGTTATTATTATTATTGAGGTGCGGTGGCATGTTGTTGTTAACACCTACCATATCTAAATCTTCTTGAGGCTCGGGCTCTTGATAATTAGAAGATCTAGTACGCATACACCTGAAAATGCAAAAGAAAACAAAACCAAACACAAAAACAATATATATACACAACAAAGATAAAATCTTTTTGGATTTTTGAAATTTTTAATTTTTATGTATTTTTTTAATTTTTTAATTTTTTTTATTATTTTTTGAATTTTTTATGCAAGAAAAATAACGTTCACAAGTGAACGGATCCCAAAAAGCAACGTGTCTCTAACAAAAAACTGTTGATCTTTACGAAAAGAGCCGGCAGCGGCGCCATTTGATAACTAAGATTTTCCCAGTTAAAATTATTCGTTTAAGTATGTCTCTTCGAATTGAAAAACTTGTGTTTAATGTGTGACTCAGTTGAACTTTGGTGGAACAAAGATGTGTCGTTGTAGTTTTTGAAAATAAAAGGTGCAAAACAATTAAAGTAAAAGTGCAATTAAAATAAATCTAAATCTAATTAAAGTAAAGTGCAAGTAATTAAAAGCAAGACTAAAATTAAAGGGCAATAAAGTAAATAACGCAAACTTAGATCTAACTAAGGCAAACTTAAAATGCAACTAAAACTAAATCAAGGCAAAGCTAAAATAAATCTAAGGCAATAAACTTAAAGTGCAAGCAAGGAAAAAGGCGGGAAAAATAAAGCTTAAAATAAAAGGCAGAAACTTAAAATAAAGAAACTGAAAATAACCCTATCCGGAATAAACTCTTATTCGGAATAAAAGGCTATTCTGAATATGTCACCTATCCTGAAAGATTAGCCCTATTCGGAATATTTTTCTACTCGGAAAGATTGACCCTATGCGGAATGAACCTCCTATGCGGAATAATCCTCTATTCGGAATAGCTGTCCCTATTCGGAATAAAGTTCTACTCAGAATATTAGGCCTATTCGGAAAATCCAGCCTATTCGGAATATCAAGACCTACTCGGAATAAAAGTCTATTCGGAATAATGCTCCCTATGCGGAATATTGTCACCCTATTCGGAATGTGAGCCTTACTCGGAATAAATTGCTATTCGGAAGTCCTATTCGGAATATCCAGTCCCTATGCGGAAAACCTAGTCTATTCGGAATAATCACCTTATGCGGAATATCAAATATTCCGCATGGACTAGCTTAGCAAAAACCTTTATACGGAATAAAGATTATTCCGCGTAGAAAACTCAGAGATCCCTTACTCGGAATAAACGAAGATCAGTACCTGGAAAGGAATAGCAGCGAAGAACACGGACAAAGAATGAAGCACGAATTTAGACAAAACAAAGCTAAAATAAACGCAAGATTAAATCAAACAAGCAAATAAACAAATAATGATCATAAAAAATCAATCCAAAACAATAAAACTAACAAAACTTAATCAAAATAATCAAAACCCACTTAAATAAATCAACCAAAATCAAGAACTTGAACATAAACAAATCAACACAAAGATTAAGAAAGGAAGAATGAGATTAACAAGATAAAGATAAAGCTTGACAAGAATTAAAAAGAAAAACTTACTTGAATTAAATGGTAATTAAGGTGCAAGACAAAGTAATTAAATGACAAGTATTTAAATTGACAAGGTAATTAAAGGTGGAAGGACTAATTGTCACGATTAGCCAACAAAAACAAATGCTTAACAATCTAAACTATTTATAGGGGAGGATTAAGGAAGCTTCCTCCCCTCCTTCATTTCTTGTTAATTGCGGGATTAAGTCCCTCCTTCATTTAATCTTCATTAATTGCGTCATTAGTCCTTTTCTTCTAATCTTTCTTTTAAATTTAGACTTAAAGGACTTGTGGCTCGGGATATCTTTTGAACTCGTCTTTAATTTCTTCAATAAAATAGACTTGAGTTTCTTGGCTTTTGATAAACTTCCGTCTTTTGACTTTTTCTTCGATAAATCTTCAGAATCGGTCTTGGACTTCCGTTCTTTTTCCACTCTTGACTTCTCGACTCCGTCTTTCATCCTTTTCTTCATTAAAAGTCAGTAAATGCCCGTGAATGTCCGTGTTTTCTACACTTTTCACCTTTTCATCCTAAATCACAACAAAAACACAAACCACGCATAATTCCGACATAAAAGACATAAAATACACGTTTTGGTCCGGTTATTATTGTAATTAAGTGGTAGAAAAGATGGGTGTTTACACACCTATCAAACACGCTGGTCATTCACTTTAAAATTAGGCCCATTTGGTTGCGAAAGCTCAATGGGGTCGTAAGGGAAGACTTTGGCGACGGTGAATGGACCAGACCAACGGCTCTTAAGCTTGCCCGAAAAGATCTTCAACCGAGAGTTAAAGAGTAAAACTTGATCACCAACGTGAAACTCTCGGTTCTTAATCCTAGCATCATGAATGAGCTTGGTTTTCTCGTTGTAGATCAATGAATTCTCATATGCTTCATTCCTTAGTTCATTTAGCTCGTTGAGTTGAATCTTCCAAAGATCACCGGCTTTGTTGATATCAAAATTGGCCCACTTCAAGGCCCAGTACGCCTTATGCTCTAACTCAATAAGGAGGTGGCATGCCTTTCCGTACACAAGACGATATGGAGTGCAACCAATAGGTGTCTTATATGCGGTACGGAAAGCCCACAAAGCATCATCTAACTTATCGGCCCACGAGGCACGATGCTCTCCCACAGTTCGCTCTAAATATCTCTTTGGTCCACGATTAGAAATCTCGTCTTGACCATTTGTTTGGGGATGATAAGCGGTGGAAAGACGGTGATTGACACCATACTTAGCCATGACTCGAGCAAATTGATCAATGCAAAAATGATTCCCGCGGTCACTGATGATAGCACGAGGAACATCGAATCGAGCAAAAAGTTGTTTCAAAAAGTTCACAACCACCCTCGCATCGTTCGTAGGGAGAGCCTTTGCTTCAACCCATTTAGATATGTAGTCAACGGCTACGAGGATGTACTTGTTCCCTTTTGATGATATAAAATGGCCCCATAAAGTCGATGCCCCATACGTCAAAGATTACACACTCTTGTATGAAATTTTTAGGCATCTCATCTTTATGTGTGATCTTGCCTTGGCGTTGGCAAGCATCACAATGCTTAACCATTTTGTGTGCATCACGATAAATGGTGGGCTAATAAAATCCAGAGTCGAAAACTTTCTTCGCGGTATAGTTAGGACCAAAGTGACCACCGATGGGTCCTTTATGGCAAGCTTCTAAGATTAATAAAGCTGCCGGCCCATCAACACACCGACAAATGACAAGATCCGTACATTGTTTGAAAAGGTAAGGGTCGTCCCAAAAATAGTGCTTAATGTCCTTAAAGAACTTTTTCTTTTGTTGGGACGTTAACTCTTCCATGAGAATTCCACCCACCAAATAGTTTGCAATGTCCGCAAACCATGGGTTTTCATCAAGATTGGAGTTAATAGACCTCAAGGCCTCAAGGGGAAAAGATTCATTAATCTCTTGATTTGGGAGCTCCCCTTGATAAAGATCCTCGAGTCTACTAAGATGATCTGTGGCTAGGTTTTCTGCTCCCATTTTGTCACGAATTTCAATTTTTAATTCTTGAAGGAATAAAACCCAACGAAGAAGTATCGGTTTAGAATATTGTTTTGTTAACAAGTACTTCAACGCGGAATGATCGGTATTGACAATGGTGGTGGAAAGGACAAGATAGGGGCGAAAATTTTCAAAAGCATACACTACAGCTAAAAGCTCTTTTTCGGTAGTGGTATAATGTAATTGAGCCCCCGTCATTGTCTTGCTAGCATAATGGATTGGTTAGAAGTGTTTGTTCACTCTTTGTCCCAAAACCGCTCCAATAGCAAAGTCGCTAGCATCACACATCAACTCAAAAGGTAACTCCTAATTAGGGGTAACCAAGACCGGTGCCTTAGTTAATTTATCCTTAAGAAGATCGAAAGAGTCAATACACTCCTTGGAAAAGATAAAAGGAGTATCTTTTTCCAAGAGGTGGGTCATCGGGCGAGCGATTTTAGAAAAATCTTGAATGAATCGACGATAGAAGCCCGCATGACCCAGGAAATTTCTCACACCCTTTACGGTTGAAGGTGGAGGTAATTTAGCAATCACTTCAACTTTAGCACGGTCGACTTCAAGACCGGATTTGGAGATTTATTGACCAAGAACAATACCTTCTTTTACCATGAAATGGCATTTTTCCCAATTAAGAACGAGACGAGTGTCTTCACACCGTTTGAGCATACATTCTAAATTGGCAAGGAAAGTAGAGAAAGAATCACCATAGACCGAGAAATCATCGATAAAGACTTCCATAGTTTCCTCAACCATGTCATGGAATATAGCCATCATACACGTTTGGAAAGTCCCAGGAGCATTGCATAAGCCGAAAGGCATTCTTTTGTAAGCAAATGTTCCATAAGGAAAAGTGAATGTGGTTTTCTCTTGGTCTTTAGGATCGATGGGAATTTGAAAATATCCGAAGAAACCGTCTAAGAAACAATATTAGTCATTACCCGCTAAATTCTCGAGCATTTGATCCATGAAAGGAAGAGGGAAATGATCCTTGCGAGTGGCATCATTAAGTTTGCGATAGTCTATGTAAACTCGCCAACCCGTGACAACTCGAGTAGGAATCAACTTGTTGTTTTCATTGGGAACAACGGTTATTCCGCTTTTCTTAGGAACACAATGGACGGGACTAACCCATGATGAATCCGAAATAGGGTAAATCATTCCAGCATCTAGAAGTTTGATAAATTCTTTCTTGACGACGTCATGAATTCTGGGATTAACCCTTCTTTGGATTTGGATTGCGGGTTAAAAGTCATCTTCTATAAGAATCTTATGAGTACAAAAGTTCGGATCAATTCCGCGGATATTGGAAATTTTCCAAGAAATTGCTTTCTTATGATTCTTCAGCACGTCGATAAGTCGAGATTTTTCGTCTTCTTTCAAGTCCTTAGCGATGATGACGGGTAACTTCTTATTGTCTTCAAGGAACACGTATTCGAGATGAGACTGTAGATCCTTAAGCTCTAAATCCGGAGGATTGTCGATGGAAGGCGTAGTCAAATTCGAATCATCGATAGAGATTTCCTTAGGAGACGGTGGAGAAATATGGTCCTCGTTGAGAAGTTTCTCAATGGTACGAATGTCTTCATTCCAATCGGAGGGAGAATTGTCATATTTTATGTCCACATTCCCTAAAGTTGCTTCAAATTCTTTCAAAAGGAAATCACTTTCTCCAAATGGAGGCAGTGAGGGAGCAATAGAGGCAACGGTCTCAACAATGGTAAGAGACGAAGAACCACTTTTACAAGCGTCTTTGAAATGCTCTTCACAAGCCTCATCAAGAACGTCAATGAAATTAACTCTTTCGTTTTCATAAGGTTGCTTAGAAAGTTTACCCATGTTCAGGACGATTTTATCGTCACCAACTCTCATGATTAATTCGCCCGCGCCTACATCAATGAGAGTGCGACCGGTCCTTAAGAATTGACGTCCCACGATTAACGGAACACGGGGATCCATCTCGTAGTCAACGACAACAAAATCCGCCAAAAAGGTGAATTTTTCGACACCGACGAAGACATCTTCGGCTATCCCCACCGGATAAGCAACCGCACGGTTAGCTAATTTGTGACAATCCGTCAATTTATGGTTGATATTTTATTCTCAAGTATTATTTAAAAACATTATTTTAATGTTATAATATGAACTCACTTATTTTTTGGAAGAAATTTGGGTTTAGGTCTTGAAGTAGTATCGACAACGTCTAAACCGGAGGATTCTACGCTACGTGTTTACGTTTACATACACCGTTTTGGTGTCAGTCTGACATTTCAGAAAATAAATTTATCCGTGAATATTATTTTGAGATTTTAAATTTGTGTTGCTTCATAAACTCACAAATTTATTAGAATAGATTAGGACTTACGATTATAATTTAACGTCCTTTACGACTAAACCGGAAACCTTATGATTACGTATTTACGTTTTTGAACTCCGTTTTTTATGAGAAAATTTTTATTAGATTCGTTTTGTGCCGTTGATTCAGAATTTATAAAAACGTTTTTCGTAAAACGACCCGAGGGCACACAAATCGAGGAAACTAGAATCGAGGAATACCCGTAAATTAATGGGGATGAGACAAGATAACTCTTGCCCCACCCCCTACATGTGGCATCCAAGAGTATACAACACACTTGAGGTGTGTCAACTTTACATGAGAAGACTAGGACACTTGTCCTAATCTTTACACCAAACCATATAACCTCAAAACAACTAGCATAAACCACTAACTCATAATTTCTACATGCAAACACACAACTCTCTCTTGTTCTCTCTATGAACGACCCATATACCCTCATAAACCACCATTTGATCAAAAAATCAACCATGAATCATTTGTTTAACTTGCACAAGTTGAATACCCTTTGAAGATATGAAGATTGGAGGTGATCCTAACCTATGAAAAGGAGTTTTCATGGAGGTCTTTGGGCTGATTTTCAAGAAGGAGTATAGGGCTGATTTCATGGAGGTGTTCATCTATTTGAAGGACTCAAGAAGTTTCCTTGCTAAAGTTGAAGGTTTGGTAACAAGGAACCAAGTCTTGTTCATCAAAAACCTCATCTTTTCATCACTAATGGTGGTATAGAGATTGTTCTTCTTATCCTCTTGTTATTTTGATTATGTAATATTGTATTTTCTTTATTTATGTATATTTATATGTATAAGATGATGAATGATGATTAAAAATATTATGTGGGGATTTGGTGTTGATAAACATGGGTAAAAATATGGAAAACCACATGTAAAATGGTTAAAATATTGCTTAATGTGATGGCTGTATAAAAACAGTAAGTAACCAAATGTCAAACTGATAAAATGGTAAAGTGGAATCAATATACAGTAAGTATTAGGTGTTATACACATGTGAGAGTTGGCCATGCAATGGAATCATCAAAATGAGTGAGATATGATCAAAACAAGTTTAGAGTGCAAATCTGCCAACACTGTTTTGGACGAATTTATTAAAATATTTAGAAGTTGATTCATCAGTAGCTACAAACGAATAAAATGAAGCACATATCAGGTAGTTTCTGTGGTAAGAAATTGAGGTCCTATCTCAATATAGAACTCTAGATATGGACAAATTAGTGAACTTAAAATTTAGGACTGATTTTGTGAAATTAAAGTTTAATATTATTATATAAGCACTCAAATAAATATAGTATAAAATGTGAATTAAAACCCACTAACTTATATATTTCATTTATATAAATATGTATAAGGATAAATAAATGGACATTATCTAAAAATTGTAGATTGATAAGTTTTATAAGTTATAAAAACTATAAACATGATTTTTACGTCTTTTCGGCTAGTATCGTAAAATTAACGTTTTTTCGTCAATTAAAACTTAGACGATCGGACCCGTCTAATGTAAACTTTTTATAATTTATATACTGATATATAAGTACTTAATACAAGTAAAATCGATAAAACCCGAACTATATAACATATTGACATTAACGGGCTAAGATAGCATTATTGGACTAATAATCCAACTAAATGGACTAAACACTTATAAACTTACTTATTGGGCTTAACCCACTTGGGCCCAAAATATAAAATATAATACTGATAATAAAAGTATAACTGGACTAATGAAATGTATTAGGCTTGTAATGGGCCTATTGGGCCTCCAAAATGTAAACAAGTTGAGCTAGTGTAACTAGTATAAAAGTTACCACACATAAACACTATAATGAATGAGTAGAGATGTATAAACCCACTTGATCATCATCATATATATAAAATCATCATATGTATACATAATTGTTATTTTTATAAAGTCATTGGACAAGAGTCTAAGACGGGTATTTTTTGTGTAGGTTTCCGTGATTGAAGCACGTACCGTACATCCAAACCGCCGATAACCGCATTCCCACATCAACGTGAGTTCATAGCCTCGCACTCTTTTAAATGTTTTATGAAATGTTTTATAAACCCACGAGGGAGATATCATGTTAGTTTTAATAAAAATAGGACACTAGTTGTCCCGATTGCTTGTTTATTGATTTGGACCCGAATGCTTGTATTACCCGATGAATGATTTTATGACCCGATGTATGAGATAAAATGGATTATTAAAGTTAGGTTATGTCACTAAAAGTGCCATTAGCATGAATTGTGAACTACCGGGATTTGGTAGATGCTTAGGCATATAATAGTACTATTTGGGGACGATCACCCCAGTTCGCGCCTTGACGGTTGATCCCCATCGTGCCACATTGATTGGTAAGCGAATTTATGTATGGGAAGATTTACACAAGCGTGATTATTGTGACGACACTCTAATTTAGATGGGTAAATGAGTTTCGGGCTAGCTACCCGTTGTTTGGTTTAGTAAGGTAACAATGTCATGCGGCTTATAATAATCCCAAAATAACGAAAATACTGCTTTATGCATTGAATTACAATATATTGCCTGACTAGCAATACAGGGTCTTATTATTGATATTATGTTCGTGTTTTGGTTTTATATAACCATATCCATATAACAGTTTTTATTTAACTATACAACGTTATAAAACGTATTGTATGATGTTTTTACGACAATGGTTCGTAAAATGATTTTAAAGGCAAAAGCCTATATTATGATTTTTGATAAGGATTTGTATAAAATGACTTTCGCTATTTTATGGCCTATTACAAAGATTTGTACAAAATGATTTTTCGTAATAATTTTATACCGATGTTATATTGATGGATTTTATTAAACTCTATGAATTCACTCGGCGTTACTGCCTGACCTTTTCTTTTAACATGTTTTATCTCAGGTACTTGAAGGTAATTCTCGGGAAGACAACAAGAATTCATGGCCCGCACTTAAATAATAATTTCCATTCAAATGCTTTGTAAAACTTTATGAATGGAAATGATTTATTATTAAACGACGCGATTTTTAAGCGTTGTCTATGATGTGAGTAATGTGCTATCCCGTAACACCAACGAGTCTTCCGCTGTAATTGAATTGTGTAAATTTGGGGGTGTTACAGTTTGGTACCAGAGCTCTCGTTATAGAGAACGAAAGATTTTTAAAACCAAGGTTTTGAATAAAACATTTCAAAATCTTTTAACTATAAACATTTTTCAAAAAATGTCTAAAAAACTTTTGACTATAACGGTGCCGAAGAATTCCCGAGTTACCGACAAGGCCAGACTGAGAAGTGTTATTATAATATATATATATATATATATATATATATATATATATATATATATATATATATATATATATATATATATATATATATATATATATATATATATATATATATATATATATATATATATATATATATATATATATATATATATATATATATACATATATATATATATACATATATATATATATATATATATATATATATATATATATATATATATATATATATATATATATATATATATATATATATATATATATATGATGTAATTTTATTACATGATTGTTTGATGATTATTTTGATATTTATACGAGGTATTTATACGACGTAGATTGTCACAAGGAACCCTAAATCCCCTAGTAAATTAATCGAAGCTATTCTCGTAGGAATTCTAGCTATCCTAGATCTAAACCAAGTTGTGGATATCTATGATCCCAACAAAATGGTTGATATTCGTAGAAATATAGACATTAGTTGATTGTGATATTAAAGAAGAATTGGCGAGATTAAATCTGATATCGATGTCATGACGATCTTTCCTTATAGAGTGGAGTTTAACAAAACGTTACCACCTAGAAAGATGTCATCTGATTCGTTGTTACCCAATTCTTAAATTTGAAATCGAAAGGGTGAATGTTTCACTTGAGGCTGTCATTGGAACCATTACCCAAAAGCCTCATGCCACTAGTACCTTTCCGAGAAGTCTAATTGAATGTGTGAGTCATTTCATACTAGTGACTCATTTGATTACTATTGATAAAGGAGCTATAGGATTGGAAATTAAGTGTTGATCATATTAAGCTTTTATTGCCCTATTAAGGTCTAAGAATAAGGTTGAAAGTATTGGAAAATGAGGTAGGATATCGCATTGGGTATAAGTTGATTAAAACTTGAATAAAATAAAATTTAACCCGTATGGAATATGAGATTGTTAAGAGGAAGTCGTTAAGTCCTGTGATTGAATTATAAGGTTTTAAATGATTGTTAGATCGTGTTAAGGGTTGTTCCTAGGCCATTGTCCACTAATGAGGATGCCAAGTGTCCAAGAAATAAATTGAAGAAATCTTCTTCTGAATTGGGACCGGTGGATCTTTCGGGACATGTGGAACACATAATGACTCTTGTAGATTAGTAATAATTGTGGTATCTTTTAAAAATCCCTAACTTAACTGAGATATCAGTTGGTAGGATGAGTTCCTGGAATTGTATGACATAGTGACACGTAATGTGTTACGATACAATTTAGACTTGTTTGTGATTATTGAAAAGACTACCTTTGATTGCTAAATCCTACATGTATCGATGTTATCTATCTTTTATTGCTTCATCCTAATGTTCACATTAGTGATGTAACCATTGAACAAGTACTCATCTCGAATTGAGTTACGTTGTGGATTATTCTTTTTGAGTGCCATCGAGGTCATGAACCTCATGATTAATTGGTAAAGCTCATTTCCTATCATATTGTAGTTAGTTCATGGTGAACAAGCTTTCATCACTCTTTTGCAGATCACTCATTATTTTATAAGATAAAACAGTATTCCTTGAGAAAAATTGGATTTTCATCACTATATGGATTATTTAAAGTGAGATTTATGAGTAATCATTATCGAAATAAGGTTGTTTATGAAACACTTTGGAAAACTTAATTATTTCCATAACAAAGAAAATCTTTGTAAATTGATTTTTGATTCTTATTTAAGAATTAAGCATGAAAATGTTTTTATTATACACATGATGATAAAATTTTGACGAACTGAGTATTGCATCGTTAATCTTGAAATTGTATATAGTTGCGCGCCTACATACAGTTTGGAATGGACCATGCAAGGCTGATTAGTAGTCACAATAAAACTGATTAATAAACACTACATTTTCTTTAAAGATTGTGAAAGATTAAATTTTATGAGATCTACAAGAAGTGAAAAATAGGGACATTGTGTTAGGGACACCTACATATGTGCCTGTAGCATCTATTCTTCTGAGTCGAATTTACTCATCTGTGGAAATTGTCTTATTTGACAATTGACAATTCTTTCTTGTACAATTCTCTCGTAGTGAGATTCTTAGGAAAAGTATCTGATTACCGAGTGTAGATACCCGGCTGGATGTATCGACGTTCCTATCATTTCTTTTGATTTTATTTCATTTGAATGACCTGGGTAACGATCCGAGGAGCTTTCGAATGCGTATTCAGATTATGAAAACATGGGATATATTCATATTCGTTAAATGTTTTCGTCTGTATCTGATTTGAAATTCTCTCCCGTAGATTATGCGTTGACCTTACTCTTTTAATGGTAGTTCTGTCTCCATATATCCTTGAATTTATGAAGGATTATGAGTTATTATTAGTCTTTTGATAAATTCACATCTTATCAACGGTAATGAAACTAGAAAGTTGATAGTGCCAGTAGAATGGATTGATTGATTATGACATGACGACATTGTCTTAATTGATGGGAACTCGAGTAGAATTCCCCTAAAAGATAAGATGCTGATTATCAAAAGTGATCTAAATAATTCTTGATGGATGTCCATATCCTGCATTTAGATTTGAAATTATACCATGAATGGTTGTGTATTAGTCAAAGATATTAAAATCTAGAAAGAACCTAATATGAATTTATTAAAAGATGTTTCTGTTATCTGAAACTTTAGGAGGTATTTGCTGGTGAATTACCTAGACTTTCGCCATTAAGGCAAGTTGAATTTGGTATTGATATATTCCCGGTGCTGCACCTATGGCGTGTGCACTGTACGTCAGCACCATCTGAATCGAAGGAATTACCGTACAACTGAGGGAGTTGTAGGAGAAGACTTTTATTCTATCAAGCTCGTCATCATGAAGAGCTATGGTGTTATTATTTCTTATATTTATTGATTACCGTGAACTAGGTAAATTGACGATTAAAAATCTATATCCACTACCCAAGATGATAGATTTGTTCGATAATTTACGAGGTTCTAGCGTATGTTTTAAAAAATTTTGATCCTCGGCATGGTTATCATCAATTTCGCATCTGCGAAAAAGATTATCTATTCCAATAACTACATTCGGTACATGTAATGAACATTATGAGTTTCACGTGATGACGTTTGGATTGACTAATACACATGTAGCATTCATAAATTGGGTGAATCACGTGTGTAGGCTGTAAATTGATAAATTCATGCTTGTGATCATTAAGGACCATCTGTTTGTTTATAAGAATAAGAATGAGTTAATAATTATTTATAGATTGCCCTGAAATGGCCGAACAATAAAAACCTGTACCTTGAATAATTAACATGTGATTTAAGGCTTAATCCTTTACATTATTTGACCGTATGATTAAAAGATAATGGAATCTATATTGACTGTTCAAAAATTAAGAGCCCTTTTAAGACTTTGAGTTTTACCAAAAAGAAAGTGCAAATATGTTTTGACAAATATTTATCAAAGGATTTTTAAGGGATCATTCTCTTATACCCAAATCATTTAACTAAACTCCTGTTTAGGGGTAAATGTTTGTGTATACCTCAAGAAAACCTAAGAGGGATTGAGGAAACCATTTAAACCATGACATGAAATTTGAAGCGACAATTTTTTCTTTTCAACTAAGAAAATTTTGACCAAAGTGTAACCAAAGATTTTTCGAACATTTATGAATCTTAATAATTATTTTTTTAATAAATCAACAAAAATCGTGTTAATTAAATTCAAATTTATTTTTGAACATTTTCATATAATTGGTCGAATTAAGAAATTTAAAATTTTTACGTTTACGTTTCATAAAAATTAAATATTTATTATTTAATTACTTGAATTAATTATCGACGCTTTAGACGTCGAATTGAGCAAAACTGATAAAAATAATAGTTGAGACGAGACTAAAACTTAGAAAATATGAAGAAAGAAATTTTGAATGAATACGGTCATGATATTTATTCCATCTAGGAAAATGAACGTAATTACTGACACACTATGTAAAAAAATAAAGAATCAATTAGGATATGTTCCTTAGTAATGATTGTGCAAAATAAATTGCCGAGCAATTTAGAAATAATTGATGCTTGTAAGGAGGATAATATAAATAATAAAAGGGGGTTCGCGGCTAATGTGAACCATTAGTAATAAGAGCGGATGGCGTTAAATGCTTAAAAGGCCACTTGTAGTTGCCTAAATATTGAGATTTAGAGATTTAGTTATGTTGGAATCTCACAAGGTTAAGTATTCTATTCATGCCATTTCTGATTTAATGTATCTTTAGCTGAAGAAGTTGTACTGATGCTAAATTATGAAGTCAGACATCGCCTCATACATTAGTAAACGTCTAACTATTGCAAAGGTCATCATCTGAATTTGATTCGATTTGGGTCATCGTCGACAGACTGACCAAATCTACTAATATCATTCTCGTTAATGATAGATTCTCGATGAAGAAATTGACTCTTTTGTATTTAAAGGAGTTGTGTAAACACAGTGTCTCTGTATCGATCATCTCTATCAAGATCCTCGCTTCGCATTGAATTTCTAGAGATTTGCTCAGAAGTCATTAGGAACGAACCTTGATAAGAGTACCGTTTACCACCCCAAATCAAAGGGACGAGGTAAAGTAACGATACAAAACACTAGAAGTTCTGTTTTATGCTTGAATGATTGACCTTTGGTAATAAACTGTATAATCGCTTTCCTTTGGAGAGATTATCATTGATAATTATTGTATTAGGATCGAGATCGAATCTTTTGAGGATAAATGTTAGAGCATCTGTAAGCAGGATTTGGGATGAAGACACCCGACATACACCCATTGTGAGTTGGACATGTCTTTTAGGTTTAAGGTTTCCTATGATGGCGAACCTAACCTTACAAATTACACGATCCATGAAACCTGAGATGATTGTTGAAATTAGGATCTGATTATTGACTGCCGGTAGTAGGCAGGAGGTTATATGAATATGAAAATTAGATCTTGAAGTGCCTGATGGGTAGCGAACTTATGCCAAAAAAAATATTTTACCTTGGAAAAATGAATAGATGATCTGAAAGATCATGGGATATAAGTCCCCGTTGTATGGGACCATTGAGATGATGTAAAAAGTTGGTTTGAAAGGCATATAAGCTGGATCTACCCTATGACTTCAAGGGCTGCATGAATTATGTTTCGTAAATCGAACTTGATAAATATTTGTCAAGTGAAAATCTGAATTCTTCTTGATAAATTTTAGATCGGCGAAAAGTTGCATTCATCAAAAACCCGTGAACATCATGGATAGAGAAAGTAATTCAACATTAAGCCTGATCGTATTCCCGTAGTTATGTTTGATGAAACTCGCGTATTGTAATGAATTACACTTGTGAGAAAAGACCGAATGTGGAGGAAATACCCACATGGCTTTAACTCTATAAGAAGCGAGTAGTAAGATAAAATGATCTTTGAGGACAAAGTTCCTGTTTAGGGGTAAATGCTGTGATAATCCGTCAATTTATGGTTGATATTTTATTCTCAAGTATTATTTAAAAACATTATTTTAATGTTATAATATGAACTCACTTATTTTTGGGAAGAAATTTGGGTTTACGTCTTGAAGTAGTATCGACTACGTCTAAACCGGAGGATTCTACGTTACATGTTTACGTTTACATACACCGTTTAGGTGACAGTCCGACATTTCAGAAAATAAATTTATCCGTGAATATTATTTTGAGATTTTTAATTTGTGTTGGTTCATAAACTCACAAATTTACGAGAAGAGATTAGGACTTACGATTATAATTTAACGTCCTTTACGACTAAATCAGAAATCTTAGGATTACTTATTTACGTTTTTGAACTCCGTTTTTTATGAGACAATTTTTATTAGATTCTTTTTGTGCTGTTGATTAATAATTTATAAAAACATTTTTCGTAAAACGACCCGAGGGCACGCAAATCGAGGAAACTAGAATCGAGGAATACCCGTAAATTAATGTGGATGAGACAAGATAACTCTTCCCACCCCCTACATGTGGCATCCACGAGTATACAACACACTTGAGGTGTGTCAACTTTACAAGAGAAGACTAGGACACTTGTCCTAATCTTTACACCAAACCATATAACCTCAAAACAACTAGCATAAACTACTAACTCATAATTTATACATGCAAACACACAACTCTCTCTTGTTCTCTCTCTATGAACGTCCCATATACCCCCATAAACCATCATTTTATCAAAAAATCAACCATGAATCATGTGTTTAACTTGCACAAGTTGAATACCCTTTGAAGATATGAAGATTGGAGGTGATCCTAACCTATGAAAAGGAGTTTTCATGGAGGTCTTTGGGCTGATTTAAAAGAAGTAGTTTAGGGCTGATTTCATGGAGGTGTTCATCCATTTGAAGGACTCAAGAAGTTGCCTTGCTAAAGTTGAAGGTTTGGTAACAAGGAACCATGTCTTGTTCATCAAAAACCTCATCTTTTCATCACTAATGGTGGTATAGAGATTGTTCTTCCTATCCTCTTGTTATTTTGATTATGTAATCTTGTATTTTCTTTATTTATGTATATGTATATGTATATGATGATGAATGATGATTAAAAATATTATGTGGGGATTTGGTGTTGATAAACATGGGTAAAAATATGGAAAACCACATGTAAAATGGTTAAAATATTGCTTAATGTGATGGCTGTATAAAAACAGTAAGTAACCAAATGTTAAACTGATAAAATGGTAAAGTGGAATCAATATACAGTAAGTATTAGCTGTTATACACATGTGAGAGTTGGCCATACAATGGAATTATCAAAATGAGTGAGATATGATCAAAACATGTTTAGAGTGCAAATCTGCCTACACTGTTTTGGACGAATTTATTAAAATATTTAGAGGTTGATTCATCAGTAGCTATAAAGGAATAGAATGAAGAACATATCATTTAGTTTCTGTGATGAAAATTTGAGGCCGTATCTCATTATAGAACTCAAGATATGGACAATTTAGTGAACTTAAAATTTAGGACTGATTTTGTGAACTTAAAGTTTAATATTATTATATAAGCACTCAAATAAATATAGTATAAAATGTGAATTAAAACCCACTAACTTATATATTTCATTAATATAAATATGCATAAGGATAAATAAATTGACATTATATAAAAATGGTAGATTGATAAGTTTTATAAGTTATAAAAACTATAAACATGATTTTTACGTCTTTTCGGCTAGTACCGTAAAATTAACGTTTTTTCGTCAATTAAAACTTAGACGATCGGACCCATCTAATGTAAAATTTTTATAATTCATATACTGATATATAATTACTTAATACAAGGAAAATCGATAAAACCCGAACTATATAACATATGGACATTAACGGGCTAAGTTAGCATTATTGGACTAATAATCCAACTAAATGGACTAAACACTTATAAACTTACTTATTGGGCTTTACCCGCTTGGGACCAAAATGTAAAGTATAATACTGATAATAAAAGTATAAATGGACTAATGAAATGTATTAGGCTTGTAATGGGCCTATTGGGCCTCCAAAATGTAAACAAGTTGAGCTAGTGTAACTAGTATAAAAGTTATCAACACATAAACACTATAATGAATGAGTAAAGATGTATAAACCCACTTGATCATCATCATATATATAAAATCATCATATGTATAAATAATTGTTATTTCTATAAAGTCATTGGACATGAGTCTAAGACGGGTATTATTTGTCTAGGTTTCCGTGTTTGAAGCACGTACCGTACATCCAAATCGCCGATAACCTCCTTCCCACATCAACGTGAGTTCATAGTCTCGCACTCTTTTAAATTTTTTATGAAATGTTTTATAAACCCGCGAGGGATATATCATGTTAGTTTTAATAAAAATAGGACACCAGTTGTCCCGATTGCTTGTTTATTGATTTGGACCCGAATGCTTGTATGACCCGATGAATGATTTTATGACCCGATGTATGAGATAAAATGGATTATTAAAGTTAGGTTATGTCACTAAATGTCCCATTAGCATGAATTGTGAACTACCGGGATTTGGTAGACGCTTATGCATATAATAGTACTATTTGGGGACGATCACCCCAGTTCGCGCCTTGACGGTTGATCCCCGTCGTGCCACATTGATTGGTAAGCGAATTTATGTATGGGAAGATTTACACAAGCGTGATTATTGTGACGACACGCTAATTTAGATGGGCAAATGAGTTTCGGGCTAGCTACCCGTTGTTTGGTTTAGTAAGGTAACAATGTCATGCGGCTTATAATAATCCAAAAATAACGAAAATACTGCTTTATGCATTGAATTTCAATATATTGCCTGACTAGCAATACATGGTCTTATTATTGATATTATGTTCGTGTTTTGGTTTTATATAACCATATCCATATAATGGTTTTTATTTAACTATACAACGTTATAAAACGTATTGTATGATGTTTTTACGACAATGGTTCGTAAAATGATTTTAAAGGCAAAAGCCTATATTATGATTTTTGATAAGGATTTGTATAAAATGACTTTGGCTATTTTATGGCCTATTACAAAGATTTGTACAGAGTGATTTTCGGTAATAATTTTATACCGATGTTATATTGATGGATTTTATTAAACTCTATGAATTCACTCGGCGTTACCGCTGACATTTTCTTTTAACATGTTTTATCTCAGGTACTTGAAGGTAATTCTCGGGAAGACAACAAGAATGCATGGCCCGCACTTAAATAATAATTTCTATTCAAATGCTTTGTAAAACTTGTATGAAATACAATGACTTGGGACATATGTAAATTTGATATTTATGAATGGAAATGCTTTATTATTAAACGACGCGATTTTTAAGCGTTATCTATGATGTAAGTAATGTGCCATCCCGTAACACCAACGAGTCTTCCGCTGTAATTGAATTGTGTAAATTTGGGGGTGTTACATAATTCATATGTCATTCGTGTGGGGACTAGCTCGGGTAGAGACAATTGTTTCCAAACGCTTAAAGGCATTAAGTTGATACTAGTACCTAGATCGGCTAGGGCCATACAACTCTCTACCCCGGGGAAGTTGCAAGGAATGAGAAAATGACCCGGATCACCAAGTTTGGTTGGTAATTTCCTTAAGAGCACTGCAGAGCAATTCTCATTAAGTTGGGTCTGAGCGATATTAAGGAGTTTCTCCATATTACTGAGAAGATCTTTAAACATTTTAGCATATTTCGGAATGTGAGTGTAACACCCCCACAATTGTTATGCGCAGCGGAACTACAACAATGGGTGCTACACAGTATTCATTGCACACAAGATATATCAAACGACGCTAAAAAGACGTCGACTTAAAACTTGAAATTTAAAATTTTTAGATAATACATGTCCACAGTTTTTCCAACCCCAAATAGTGCACAGAGTTTAGCGTTTTCGGTCCCCATGAATCTCAACCCCAAAAACTTCAGTTTACAACCACATGACATTAAACATAAAAATTGTTTAAGTAGAAAAGGAGGGAAAAACAAGCGGACACCAAGCCGTACACACAACATCCATCCCATGCATGCTCCATCCTACACCTCAGCGGTTACCTGAAACACATGCCAAAAATTTGGTCAACGAAAACGTTGAGTGGAATTCATAGGTTTTACAATCCATTTGAACGTATATATAATAAAAACCATTCGTGATCATTTATAGTCTTGTCGATCAAACAAACTATAATCAGGATACTGACAATTGTGTTTAAGCTCATGACACTAATCCGTTAACTCAATCACCCGCGTAAATATACCGGCATGATTCAGATGAAACCAGTGCCCCTTCTAAAGGCATCAGTTGCAATTATACCTTATTTCTCATACAAAATAATCTACCGCAGAACTTACTATAAGTACAGCTTCTCGGCTAGCATTGGGTCGTTAACCCCGTAGTACTACAAATTGCATAAGCGGCTATTTCCCCCTACTCGAGGGCAAGACAATAGTTAATAGTTCATGAATTTAGGGACTTTTGCAACTTTGGTACTCAACACAATTTCTAAGGCAACTTTCGGGTCTAACAATCATTCATGATATACGTTCCTTTTAAAAACTAGCATGCATTTCCCTCGCGGGTAAAACAATTGGAAATAATATAATCGAGGCTATAAATTCACACCTTAGATATTAAGTAGTCGGTAGTTCGAGGAGTGATCACTGACGATGTTACGGATGCCCGGGTAAATCAACACCTATCACAAATAACGCGTAATGAGTAATCTCATTTAAATACTTACGGTACTGTATAGAATACATATATACAAGTCACTTAAGACAAATATAACTCACGCCAAAAACAAAAACAACAAGTATCATTCATTTTACTCCATTCGTTCTTATAACCTACGTTATCCATTTTTACTCGTTCTCGCCGGTACTTGACTAAAGTACGGGCTGTTTTACCTTATTAAACCATGCTTATAAAATTTGACAAAATTTCCAAAAATCCTATATGACCTGTAGATAACATGTTTTTAAGCCCAACAAAAGTTTTCACTTTTACGACCCGTTACGCAACTCATTTCCACGACTACATTTTACGGGCTGAAATTGCGCTTCGACCAATTTTGACCACTTTGAACTATATGAAAAATACCTTTGACTTCCTTGACACCTAAGTCAACATATAGACCCATTTACACAGGTTAGGGACCAAATTTTGACCCTTGACCATTTACCAAATTATACTTGTGACCCTCGGGATTTGACTAAAACTTTGCACAAATTCGGATTGTGAAAGTCCTCGTCTCCCGGTACCCGATCTTTAAAATGTCATAACTTTTAGCTCGTTTTGAGTCACGGGCTCTACCTTATACCAAATTAAAGCTAGAAAAACCCTCTATCACTATATTTAGTTCTCAAGACCTGGAACAAAAATCATTTTTCTAAAATAGGCCAAATGTTTCTGCCTAAAAATGACCATACCAAAAACACGCTTAGACTCGATTCCAAGACTTCTAACCAACACTAAACATCATCCTAAGCCTTCCCAAACATATCCTAACATCAAACTTCCATCCTACCCCTATTGATCAACCAATCTTAATATCAAAAATCAAAGAAAATAAACATGCAAGTAATAAAACCTATATGAATCATCCTAAAACAACAAACCAAACACAAATATAACATGCAAAATCAACAACCACCATGGCTCCCCAAACACCCCCTTTGCCGTGGGGTTTGGGTGACCCAATCACCACAACCAAATTAATTTTGGTGGGTTTTCATGGTGTTTATACTTCCATAACACTAAATTATCAACATGCATTAGCTCTTTTAGCCTCAAAAACAAATTTGGATCATATGAAAAATCTTGAAAATTTTTTATCAATGCATGTTGGATTTGAGCACATGAATATGTGGGGAATGACCAAACTAAGTGTGGTCTAACCTTAGATTTTTGAAAAATCAAGTGGAAAATGATTTTTGGTGAATTTTTGAGTGGGTTGGGGGTTGCCGTGGGTTTGAGAGAGAAGAGAGAGTGATGGTTTGATTTTTTTTTTGTAAATTTTGTATGTGTTTGTGTGTTTATCCATTTTGGCCCTTTTGATGGGTTAGGAGGGGCCTAAGTGCAATTTTGGGCTTCTTTTGTCCTTAAATAGAAAACGACCTCAAAACTTTGCGGGTTTGGCTCATTTGTCAATTTTGAAAATTTTACGGGAGTCGGAAATCTTCCCGAATGCTCCAAAATATTTTTGGGATACTTTAAATGTACTTGGAAGGCTATAAAACTCACCCGACTCAACTTAACACGAACCGTAAATAAAATTCTCGAAAAATTACATTATCGATAAATCGTCAATAATTATATAAAATTGGGCATCCCTCGGGATCGTAATCGACATCGTCCTTCTTAAAACGTCAAACGTAAAAATTATAACCTCGAACGTCGGCTCTAACCAAAATACTCATAAGTATAGAAATTAAAACTTATTAAAAATTTCAAAAGTTAGCGTAATTTAGGGTATCGTTAATGACCTCGATTCTAGGGTGTCACATCCACCCCTCCTTAAAGAGAGCGACGTCCCGGCGCTCGCCTCTTCTTGTACTCACATTTCGTCTTACTGGAACAGATGAGGGTACCTTTCCTTGAAAAAGTCCTCACGTTCCCAGGTGTATTCCGGTCCACGCTTAGAATTCCATCGGACCTTCACGATAGGGATCCTACTACGCTTCAACCGCTTGACCTCCCGGTCCATTATTTCCACAGGTTCTTCCACAAAATGCATTTTGTCGTCTAGTCGAATCTCGTCCAAAGGAATCACCAATTCCTTGTCCGCCAAGCTCTTCTTCAGGTTCGATACGTGAAACGTGTCATGAATAGCACTAAGCTCGGTCGGCAATTCTAATTTGTACGCTACTGGTCCAATTCGTTCAACGATCTTAAACGGTCCAATATACCTAGGACTCAACTTTCCTTTCTTTCCAAAACGAATCACACCCTTCCATGGCGATACCTTGAGCATAACCATATCTCCCACTTCAAACTCCAACGGTTTCCTTCGGTTATCGGCATAACTCTTCTGTCGGCTTCTCGCAGCAAGTAGTCGGTTCTTGATCTGCACGATCTTCTCTGTCGTTTCTAAAACCATTTCGGGTCCAGTCAATTGACTCTCCCCTACCTCACTCCAACACACGGGCGATCTACACTTCCTTCCATACAATGCTTCGAACGGTGCCGCTTTGATACTCGCATGATAACTATTATTGTACGAAAATTCCACCAGAGGCAAGTGGCGTTCCCAACTTCCCCCAAAATCAATTACGCACGCTCGGAGCATGTCCTCCATCGTTTGAATCGTTCGTTCACTCTGGCCGTCAGTTTCCGGGTGATAAGCCGTGCTTAAACTCAGTTCAGTGCCCATCGAACGTTGAAGCGATCTCCAAAATTCCGACGTAAAACTACTGTCGCGATCCGAAATGATCGATAACGGCACTCCATGCCTACAGACGATCTCCTTCACGTACACGCTGGCGAGTCTTTCCATGCTGTCCGTCTTCTTCATAGGTAAGAAATGAGCAGATTTCGTCAACCTGTCCATAATTACCCATATCATATCGCATCCACTAGGAGTCCTAGGTAAACCCGTCACAAAATCCATTGCGATTTTCTCCCATTTCCATTCTGGGATTTCCGGTTGTACCAACAATCCAGATGGTTTCTTATGTTCTGCCTGAACCTTTGCACAAGTCAAACACTTACTGACGTAACGAGCAATATCTGCCTTCATATTCGGCCACCAATAGACTTTCTTCAGGTCGTGATACATCTTATCCGATCCAGGATGTATCGAATACTTCGACTTATGCGACTCATTCATGACCAATTCTCGAACTCCAGGCTTTCCTTCCTCAGATGAACACAATGGTAACCAAATCCGATTCTCAAAATATCTTAGTCCGTCAGACCTAATCACGAAAAGAGGTTTCAACATTCGTCCCAAGTTCTCGGCTTCAACATTCCCTTTCATTAAACCTCTCTCCTGAGCCTTTAGTATGGTTTCGGTTAAGTCAACGCTCTCACTCATCACTAAAGCTCTAACCCTCAAAGGTTTCTCCCGTTCCTTCCTACTCAAAGCATCCGCTACAACATTCGCCTTCCCAGGGTGATAGCGAATTTCACAGTCATAATCACTCAGTAGTTCAACCCATCGTCTTTGTCGCATATTCAACTCCTTTTGATCTAAAATGTGCTGCAAACTCTTGTGATCAGTGAATACAACGCACTTTGTCCCATACAGATAGTGTCTCCACAGCTTCAACGCAAAAACCACCGCTCCTAATTCCAAATCGTGCGTCGTGTAGTTCTCCTCGTTCTTCCTTAATTGCCTCGACGCGTAAGCTATCACCTTTTCACGTTGCATTAACACTGCTCCGTAACCCTTACGAGACGCATCACAATACACTACGAAGTCTTCGGTTCCTTCAGGCAATGATAAAATCGGCGCGGAACATAACTTATCCTTAAGCGTTTCGAAAGCAAGCTCTTCCTCATTTCCCCATTCATACACCCTATTCTTCTCGGTAAGCCGCGTCAATGGTTTCGCAATCAACGAAAATCCTTCAATAAACCTTCTATAATACCCAGCTAAACCCAAAAATTGTCGAACTTCAGTCGGCGTCGTCGGTGCTGACCATTCCCTGATCGCTACGATCTTAGCAGGATCTACACGAACTCCCTCACTATCAATCACATGACCTAGAAACTGCACTGATTCCAACCAAAACTCACACTTAGAGAATTTTGCATACAGCTTCTCCTTCCTTAACAACTCCAAAATCTTTCTTAGGTGCTTCTCGTGCTCCTCCTTACTCTTAGAATAAATAAGTATGTCGTCGATGAAAACAATAACAAACTTATCTAGATACGGCTTGCACACGCGATTCATAAGATCCATGAATACAGCAGGCGCGTTTGTCAACCCAAACGGCATCACTCGAAATTCAAAGTGTCCATACCGCGTACGAAAGGCGGTTACAGGAATATCCTCCTCTCTTACACGCAGTTGATGATACCCTGATCTTAAATCGATCTTAGAGTATACACTGGAACCTTGTAATTGATCGAACAAATCATCAATCCTCGGCAATGGGTACCGATTCTTAACCGTCAGCTTATTGAGTTCCCTATAGTCGATACACATCCTAAACGAACCATCCTTCTTCTTTACGAACAACACTGGCGCTCCCCAAGGTGATGAGCTCGGCCTAATAAATCCTTTGTCCATCAACTCCTTCAATTGATCCGATAACTCCTTTAACTCAGATGGTGCTAAACGATAAGGTGCACGTGCAACCGGCGCAGCTCCTGGCACTAAATCAATTCGAAACTCGACCTCACGGTTAGGCGGTAAACCTGGAAACTCGTCTGGAAAAACGTCCGGATACTCGCAAATAACTGGTACCTCTTCAATCCTCGCCTCTACATCACCATCGCTCAAAACCTGTGCCAAAAACACATCGCATCCGCTCTCTACGTACTTCATCATCTTCAAACACGAAATCACCTTCAAACGAGAAGTGCATTCGTCTCCCTTTACCGTCAAAACCCTATTCCTCAGCGGAATCTGCACCAATCTCTCACCACAGACGATCGTAGCACTGTGCGCCATTAGCCAATCCATTCCCACAATCACGTCAAACGATCCTAGCTCTATAGGCATCAAGTCGATTTTAAAAGCGTAGTTTCCTAACTTCAAGGTACACCCTTTCAGTATAGAATTCGTACTAACAATTTTTCCATCGGCTAATTCAACATTATAACTAGTCGTTAACAACACCGGTTCTCTATCGATATGACGACTAAATCTAACGTCTACAAAACTCTTGTCGGAGCCAGAATCAAATAAAATACTAGCATAACAAGCGTCTAGCAAAAACGTACCGGTAACCACATTTGGACCTTGTGGTTTATCAGCAGTTCCCACTTGATACACAGCTGCCGCATTATTTCCTCCCCGTCTGTTTCCTGCCTTCGGGCAATTCGCTTGCACATGCCCTCTTTCTCCACAGCTATAATATCCTCTCATCCTGATAGCATTAGCCCCAGTGGCTACTCCTCCCGTTCTACAACTAGCAGTCCTATGACCTGCCTTTCCACACTTGCCGCATGCCGGCGGGCAATTTCCAACATGATACAAGTTGCACTTTCCACAATGGGGGTTCACTTTGACACCTCTAGGGTTCGTCACTGCCCTCATCCCTTCGTTCCTTCTCTGATTAAACTGCTGATTACGGTTCGGCCCATGGTTATTTCGATTTCCTCCTCGGTTCTGGCCTTGGGATTGATTACCTTGTGCCGCTTCCCATTTCCTTTTGTTGCCTTCAGCAATGTAGTTCTGCTTGTCCTGAAGCTTAACGTCCATCAAAGCGTGTGCCATTTGAACCGCTTCGTCAAACGTTCCAGGTTTTGACGAAGTTGTTTCACCTTTGATGTTGCTAGATAAACCCTTAATATACTGCTTCATTTTCTTGGCATCATTGGCAAATATGTCCGGACACAAAAGACTTAACTCATTGAATCTCCTGGTGTAAGCAGCTATATCGTTGTTCTTCAAGGTCAAATGTCTCAATTCGTCCTCCAATTGCCCCAATTCCTCCTCTGGGCAAAACTTCTTGGTCAACAAAGCTTTGGTCGCATTACACGTTCTTGCATTTGCCACAGCCAATCCCACCGTAGCTACCTGGGTATTCCACCAACTCAACGCATCATCCAGAAACGTAGCTGCTGCAAACTTTACCTTATCCGCCTCTGCACAACCACTGATTTCAAACGTACTTTCAACTTTTTCCAACCATCGCCTAAGTTCTAGGGCTCCACCCGATCCACGGAATTGCGTGGGACCGCACTTCATAAAACTAGAATAGGTACACACTCTCGGGGCTGGTTGTCTCCCCGCGTTCCTTCCTGGATCCTGATTTCTCCCAGCTCGGTCCGCTTCCAACGCATTAGCTATTGCTTCCTGAATCATGTTGTTAACACGATCGGCAGTCAACTTTGGAGGCATTGTTTTATCGAATATCTCTTTCTGCAAGACAAGAAAAATAGAAAAACAATGTAAGTATTCATATCAAGTTTCCCAGACATAAAATACATACAACGACACATCACTACGGAGTTACTAATATTCATCAATTCACATCACAAAAGATCAAATTTAAGACATATCACAGATCATGAAAGGTAACATAGATTGTATTGATAGTTAACCAAAATCGTGACAAGTAGTGCCACTACAATCGTTCACCACAAAACATCAAGTACTTGAGTTTCTCGTCATAATACCATCATACAAAGGTCTAAAATAGTTCTATTACAATGATCAAAGAAAAATACAAAACAAGTAACTAGGCATGTGGTGATCCACACTGCCTCTTGGATGGCGGCTCGTCGTCTTCCTCGGTTTCCTCATCACTCACGTCCTCATCCACCTCATCCACTTTTCCCTTTCCTTTCTCATCCGGCCCACATTCTGTTTCCTTTCTCATCCCTGATGTGGATCCACACTCAATAGCTACCTGATTTCCCACCGAAATACAAGCACCTCCAGTAGGCGGCTGAACCATGAAGTCATTCGCCTCCATCTCCACATCGTCCACGAATCTCCAATCCGGGGGCAATGAATCCCTCACACGATGCTCCCAACTCTGCATCCTCGACAACCTCATCTGATCTTCCCTCACACGGTCAAGACTAGCACTTAAATTCGCAACCATTGATTTCAAACTGTTGATGGCACTTGTGTTCATCATCCCATCATACGCAATTCTTGAAGTCCTTTCCAACAGTCTTTGATGTTCCCTTTCAGTCTTATCAAACTTCTTAATCACCCTAGTCTCAACTACAAACCGCTCATACATCAACCTTTCCATCCTCCCCAAACGACCTGCGGGATCCCAGTAGTGACTCGGCCTCGGAAAATAGACCCTTGCAATATTCTCATGAATCGATGGCGACTTGGATGACTCTCCACTGCTCCCATTACTATGGTCCATCGGGCGATCAAAGGGTTGCTGCTCATAACGACCGGTCGGTGGTACCTCATAACCCTTCGGCGAATTCGGAGACTGAAACAAATCGGGTTCGGTCTGGCCTACGGCATCCTCGGGAATACCATCATCCAATAGCTCCTCGGGCTCTTCTTCGGAATCCTCATTGTCGTCACTACTCATGCTGAAATTATCCACCTCGCTTTCGCCATTGTCGTTTTCCGGCCCTATTTCGTCTTCTGGAGCGATCCATCCATTATTATTGTCCGGCGGGTTCGGAGGAAACGGTCCCCCTTCGTGACCTACGACGTAATCGTTTCCGTTATCGTTGGGAGGTACCTCGGCCATTCCTGCAATAACAGCGAATTTCGGAGGGTACATAAGTAATTATACAATAATTATAAATATATGCATGCAAATGCAATGCAAAGGTGGTACATATGCCCAAACTAATATGATGCTCATGCATGATTAATATGAAAATTACGATGTCGGATATTTCACGTAAAATTCAACGTTTACATATAGTAATTCCATACTTATATAATAATTACCCATATATATATACTTTACTCAAAAGTATACGTCAAATACCATAAATACAACAATAAATCTTACCGGAGCCATGCAGGATAGTTGTGTGTGCTTGGACCCTTTTCTTATGACACCAAAAGTTATAGTTTAGGATTTTCAAAAACGACCTAGTTCTCTATAACTCGTGGCTCTGATACCAATCTGTAACACCCCCACAATTGTTATGCGCAGCGGAACTACAACAATGGGTGCTACACAGTATTCAGTGCACACAAGATATATCAAACGACGCTAAAAAGACGTCGACTTAAAACTTGAAATTTAAAATTTTTAGATAATACATGTCCACAGTTTTTCCAACCCCAAATAGTGCACAGAGTTTAGCGTTTTCGGTCCCCATGAATCTCAACCCCAAAAACTTCAGTTTACAACCACATGACATTAAACATAAAAATTGTTTAAGTAGAAAAGGAGGGAAAAACAAGCGGACACCAAGCCGTACACACAACATCCATCCCATGCATGCTCCATCCTACACCTCAGCGGTTACCTGAAACACATGCCAAAAATTTGGTCAACGAAAACGTTGAGTGGAATTCATAGGTTTTACAATCCATTTGAACGTATATATAATAAAAACCATTCGTGATCATTTATAGTCTTGTCGATCAAACAAACTATAATCAGGATACTGACAATTGTGTTTAAGCTCATGACACTAATCCGTTAACTCAATCACCCGCGTAAATATACCGGCATGATTCAGATGAAACCAGTGCCCCTTCTAATGGCATCAGTTGCAATTATACCTTATTTCTCATACAAAATAATCTACCGCAGAACTTACTATAAGTACAGCTTCTCGGCTAGCATTGGGTCGTTAACCCCGTAGTACTACAAATTGCATAAGCGGCTATTTCCCCCTACTCGAGGGCAAGACAATAGTTAATAGTTCATGAATTTAGGGACTTTTGCAACTTTGGTACTCAACACAATTTCTAAGGCAACTTTCGGGTCTAACAATCATTCATGATATACGTTCCTTTTAAAAACTAGCATGCATTTCCCTCGCGGGTAAAACAATTGGAAATAATATAAGCGAGGCTATAAATTCACACCTTAGATATTAAGTAGTCGGTAGTTCGAGGAGTGATCACTGACGATGTTACGGATGCCCGGGTAAATCAACACCTATCACAAATAACGCGTAATGAGTAATCTCATTTAAATACTTACGGTACTGTATAGAATACATATATACAAGTCACTTAAGACAAATATAACTCACGCCAAAAACAAAAACAACAAGTATCATTCATTTTACTCCATTCGTTCTTATAACCTACGTTATCCATTTTTACTCGTTCTCGCCGGTACTTGACTAAAGTACGGGCTGTTTTACCTTATTAAACCATGCTTATAAAATTTGACAAAATTTCCAAAAATCCTATATGACCTGTAGATAACATGTTTTTAAGCCCAACAAAAGTTTTCACTTTTACGACCCGTTACGCAACTCATTTCCACGACTAAATTTTACGGGCTGAAATTGCGCTTCGACCAATTTTGACCACTTTGAACTATATGAAAAATACCTTTGACTTCCTTGACACCTAAGTCAACATATAGACCCATTTACACAGGTTAGGGACCAAATTTTGACCCTTGACCATTTACCAAATTATACTTGTGACCCTCGGGATTTGACTAAAACTTTGCACAAATTCGGATTGTGAAAGTCCTCGTCTCCCGGTACCCGATCTTTAAAATGTCATAACTTTTAGCTCGTTTTGAGTCACGGGCTCTACCTTATACCAAATTAAAGCTAGAAAAACCCTCTATCACTATATTTAGTTCTCAAGACCTGGAACAAAAATCATTTTTCTAAAATAGGCCAAATGTTTCTGCCTAAAAATGACCATACCAAAAACACGCTTAGACTCGATTCCAAGACTTCTAACCAACACTAAACATCATCCTAAGCCTTCCCAAACATATCCTAACATCAAACTTCCATCCTACCCCTATTGATCAACCAATCTTATTATCAAAAATCAAAGAAAATAAACATGCAAGTAATAAAACCTATATGAATCATCCTAAAACAACAAACCAAACACAAATATAACATGCAAAATCAACAACCACCATGGCTCCCCAAACACCCCCTTTGCCGTGGGGTTTGGGTGACCCAATCACCACAACCAAATTAATTTTGGTGGGTTTTCATGGTGTTTATACTTCCATAACACTAAATTATCAACATGCATTAGCTCTTTTAGCCTCAAAAACAAATTTGGATCATATGAAAAATCTTGAAAATTTTTTATCAATGCATGTTGGATTTGAGCACATGAATATGTGGGGAATGACCAAACTAAGTGTGGTCTAACCTTAGATTTTTGAAAAATCAAGTGGAAAATGATTTTTGGTGAATTTTTGAGTGGGTTGGGGGTTGCCGTGGGTTTGAGAGAGAAGAGAGAGTGATGGTTTGATTTTTTTTTTGTAAATTTTGTATGTGTTTGTGTGTTTATCCATTTTGGCCCTTTTGATGGGTTAGGAGGGGCCTAAGTGCAATTTTGGGCTTCTTTTGTCCTTAAATAGAAAACGACCTCAAAACTTTGCGGGTTTGGCTCATTTGTCAATTTTGAAAATTTTACGGGAGTCGGAAATCTTCCCGAATGCTCTAAAATATTTTTGGGATACTTTAAATGTACTTGGAAGGCTATAAAACTCACCCGACTCAACTTAACACGAACCGTAAATAAAATTCTCGAAAAATTACATTATCGATAAATCGTCAATAATTATATAAAATTGGGCATCCCTCGGGATCGTAATCGACATCGTCCTTCTTAAAACGTCAAACGTAAAAATTATAACCTCGAACGTCGGCTCTAACCAAAATACTCATAAGTATAGAAATTAAAACTTATTAAAAATTTCAAAAGTTAGCGTAATTTAGGGTATCGTTAATGACCTCGATTCTAGGGTGTCACAGTGAGCGAGAGCCTCAGCAAAGGAGATGTTTAAATTCAATTGTTTAAACATTTTAAGAAAGTTAGAAACCTGAATATCATCCTTGTTCTTCAAGTTCTCTTTCCTCAACCTTGAGGGATAAGGTATATTGGGTTTAGATGAAGGCTTTGGAATGGAATTCTCACTCACATCCTTGGGTGGTGGAGGGGTGGAAGTAGAAGGTGGAGGAATTGGAGAAGGGGACTCTTTCTCCTTTGTCACAATCACCGGTGTAGGTGTAGGAATCTCGGGTTCCTTTAAACCATTGCCACTTCGGGTGGTGATTGCTTTCATCTCCCCTCTTGGATTAGCAACGGTGTTACTCGGAAGAGAACCCGAACTAGAGGCTTGATTATTTGGGAAGAAACTAGCCATCATATCCCTTAAGTCATTCATTTTACTGCTCAAAGAGTTTCGCATATCGGCTCGAAGATCATTCCCTTGTTTCGCCATATCTCCTTTGAAGTTGAGGATTTGAATCTAAAGATTCTTCACTAGCGCGTCATTAGTCCTCATGTAAGTTTCAACCTCGTGATTAAATGCGGTGGGTTGGTTGGAAGGAGGAGCATGGTAGGCAGGTGGTTGATAAGCGGGTTGTTGGTAAACTTGGTTATTGCCTTGAGGTGGATATGGGTTTCTTTCGGTTTGATATTGATTTGGAGCTCGAGTTTGGTGTTGATTGTTGCGATTGAGGTTGTTTTCATTTTGAGGAGGAAAACTGGGTGGTGAAAGGAAGTTGTTTGAACGATAACTGAGCAAATTGCGGTCACCTTGAGGACGTGCTTGATAACCTCCCGTAGAAAAGTTACCGTTAGCAGCATACACATTTTCCGTATTGTCATGAGTCGAAGGACAATCGGTGTATGAATGAGAACCCCCGCATATTTCACATGACTGACTCAAAGCATTAACTTGCGCATTATTGTTTTTGGCATTGTTAGCGGTTTGTAGAGCAAGTGCTGTAACAATAAAAGTAAGCTTATCAATTCTCTTGTCGCTCTCACTAGTACTAGTACAAGCCACATTAGCCCGAACAATCTTAGTATGCACTCTAGACTTATTCTCAATAATCTCCCACGCGGCATTAGAAGACTTAACCAAAATGTTACCCCCCGAGGCACTATTTAGTGAATCTTGGTCATTCATGCTTAAACCATTGTAAAAAGTATTAATTTGATGCACTTTTGTAAAACCATGTTGTGGACACTTTCTTGAAAGTTCCTTAAAACGGTCCCAAGATTCACTAAATGTCTCACCGTACTTTTGTTCAAAGTTAATGATTTCATTCCACAAAACGGTAGTATGTGAGTGTGGGAAAAAGTAGTTGATGAATTTGGTCTCTAAATCCGACCACCTAAGAATACTTTGTAGTGGTTCCTTATAAAGCCAATGCTGGGCTTGTCCCTCTAAGGAGAAAGGAAAAAGTTGCAAGTGAATTACCTCTTGTGAAACCCCATTATACTTGACCGTATTAGTGAGTTGAAGGAACCTTTTGATATGGTCATGAGGATCATCAAGTGTACGCCCAAGAATGGTTGAGCAGAGACCATTTGAATTAAGCCGGATATGAACTCAAAGTTGTTGGCTCCAATCTCGGGTATGACAATAGCATTAGTGTTGCCCTCTACTTGTGATTGCAAAAGCTCGATCATTGGTCGATTGTCCATGGCGACAATAGGTTGAGTTTCGGCTTTGGCTTGAGTTGCTTTCTTCTTACGAGCACGGGTACGCATACACCCCTACAAAAGGAAAAGAAAGATAGACAAGAATTATTTTTGGTTTTTTATGTTTTTCAATTTTTTTGGATTTTTGAAAATTTTTTATTTTTATGGATTTTTGAAAATTGTTGATACGAAAAATAACGTTCAAAAGTGAACGGATCCCAAAATCCAACGCGTCTCTCACTAAAAACAGTTAATCTTCACGAAAAGAGCCGGCAGCGGCGCCATTTAATACAAGATATTTTCTCGTATGAAAAAGATTCGTTAAACCAGTCTTTTCGAATTGATTACCAGTTGAAAGTGCGACTCAGTCGTTCTTGGTGGAAAAATAAAATGGTGTGATTATCTATTTTATATTAAAAGCAAAAATGAAAATGTCGTTGAGTAAAAATAAAAGCTTTAAAAGTTAAACTAAAAATTTAGACTTAAAATAAATGACGAAAGATTAAAACTTAAAAAAGTAAACTTTGAAAACTTAATAAAAATGAAATTTTTTAAAATAAATCTAAGTTAAAATAAATAAAATAACACTTAGGAAAATTTAGCGGGAAAATAAGTATATAAAAATAATTAGGGAAATAAAAACTGAACATAAGTAGGAATCCCAAAATTCAAACCTAATTCGGAATCCTAGTTACCAACGTAGTTTGGAATCTTGATTGGTGATGTAATTCGGAATGCTGATACTGTAACTAGTTCGGAATCCGTACTCTTGAAGTAATTCGGAATCCAAAACCTTAACGTAGTTCGGAATGCACCATTCTTGCACCTAATTCGGAATGCTGTGTTTTTGACATAGTTCGGAATATAAGACTTTGACGTAACTCGGAATATAAAACCTTGACGTAACTCGGAATATTCACTTCCACGCGTAATTCGGGAAACATGAAGTTGTATTTAATTCGGAATCCCCACACTAGACGTAGTTCGGAATCCCCACACTAGACGTAACTCGGAATCTTCGTCCTTAACTAATTCGGAATTTGATCCACCTCCTAATTCGGGAAAAAGACCAAGTATGCAGTTCGGAATGCACATATTTCTGACTTAACTCGGAATAAGAGAAATACATGCAACTCGGAATAATGAATCACAAAAATTCGGAATCCACAAATACATAACCTAACTCGGAATATTTAGACCTTCATGATAGGTGTGTAAACACCCATCCTTTTTACCACTTAATTACAATAATAACCAAGCCAAAACGTGTATTTTATGTCTTTTATGTCGGAATTATGCGTGGTTTGTGTTTTTGTTGTAATTTAGGACGAAATTGTGAAAGGTGGAGAAAACACGGCAATTACGGGCTTTTATTGAAGAAAAAGATGAAAGATGAAGTCGAGAAGTCAAGAGTGCAAAAAGAACGGAAGTCCAAGACCAACTCTGAAGATTTATCGAAGAAAAAGTCCAAAGACGGAAGTTTACCAAAAGCCGAAGAACTCGAGTCTTATTTATTGACGAATTAAAAGACGAGTTTAAAGAAATCCCGAGCCAAAAGATTAACAAAAGATTAAGAAGGGAATGACTTTATGGCGCAATTAAGAAGAAAGGAAGGAGGGGAGGAAGCTTCCTCTAACCACCTCCCTAATCTCCTATAAATACCTCTCATATTCATTTCATTAGTTTTGTTGGCTAAGGTGACAATTAGTCTTCCACCTTTTAATTACTTGCAAATTTACTTTTTTGCACATTTTAAATACTTGTCTTGCACTTTTAATACATTTAATTTCCAAGTAAGTGTTCTTTAATTATCTTGTTTTAAATCTCTCATTCTACCTTTCTTTCTTGCTTGATCTTTATAATTACATGTTTATTATCTTGCTTATTTGATTAAAGATTGCGTTTTTATGCTTGTGATTGTTTTAGATCATTGATTCTTATAGCTTATTTGTGTTATTTTTAAGTTTTATAAAGTTTTTATAAAAGTTATTTTCGTATAAAAGTTGTTTTTCGTAAACCTTTCTCTTTTCGTGTTATAAAAGTCTTTAAATTTCAGTTTAGTAGCTTATTTTTACTCGGTTTGCCTTAGGATTTTAGACTTGTGCTTATTTGATTAGTAGCTTATTTGTTTAGCTTATTTTGTGCCTTTTCTTCTGTATTCCGATCTGACAAATCGGAAAAGGGTTTATCATTCCGATTGGAGTGATCAGAAAAGGGTTTTGATATTCCTAACAACATTCCGATTGGAGGGATTTGTGTACATTCCGATCAAGGTAAATAGTTACATTCCAATCTGGGTTCTAGCTTGGTTATTCCGATCAGTGAAAAGGTGACATATTCCGATTGGTATTCCAAGCTACATTCCGATCAAGGGTTCTGATCCACATTCCGACCAAAGGTAAGTGAACATTCTGATCAAGAGTAAGTGTGGTATTCCGACTGGAAAGGTGACAGTTATTCTGATCAGACCCATTCCTTATTCCGATCAGGGGGTGAGTACATTCCAACTGTGAGCCTGATCGGAATACATTCCGATCTGGGGTATTTTTCATGTTTTGTCTTGTTTAATTTTTACATTCTCATTTTAATTCTTGTCCAAATTTAATTCTCGTCACGCTTTTAATTTTTGTCATTTTATTATTTTACTTTTCGAAGTTTTAATATTGCACAATTTAAGTTTTAATTAGTTTTGATTTAAATTAACGTCATTTATTTTAAAGTCTTGCAATTTAAATATACTTCAACAACAAATCTTTGTTTTCTACCAAAAGACGACTGAGTCATACTTTAAACCAGTAATCAATTCGATTAGACACACATCAAAGAACTATAATTTTCTCACTAGCAAAATGTAGTTATGAAAAGGCGCCGCTGCCGGCTCTTTTCGTAAAGATTAACGGTTTTCTGTGAGAGACACGTTGCTTTTTGGGATCCGTTCACTTGTGAGCGTTATTTTTCTTGCATAAAAAATTCAAAAAGTCATAAAAATTAAAATTGATAAAAATCCATAAAAATTAAAAATTTCAAAAATCCAAAAAAATTTAATCTTTATTGTGTATATATATTGTCTTTGTGTTTGGTTTCTTTTTATTTTGCATTTTCAGGTGTATGCGTACTAGATCTTCTAATTATCAAGAGCCCGAGACTCAAGAAGAGTTAAGTATGTCAGGTGTTAACAACAATAATCCACCGCACCTCAACAATAACAACAATGTTCTTCCACAACCCGATCTTCGGACCATGGAGGAGCTTTGTCAACCTACCATGTTTGGACGAGGAGGACCGATTGCGTCGATGCAAATCAACGCTCCTGAGTTTTCGTTGAAGCACCACATGATTCAGCAAGTGCAAACTAATCCATTCGCCGGAATGCCTGATGATGATGCCAACAAACACCTCGACAAGTTCATTACAATCACCCAAAGCATGAAGTTGCCATGGGCCACAATGGATGCTCTTTGCCTACAACTCTTTCCACATACTTTATCACATCATGCAGAGAAATGGTTTGATCGTCTCCCGATGAATTCTATTCACACTTGGGATGACATGACTCAACGCTTTTTGTCGCGCTACTTTCCACCATCCATGGTCACGAGCCTTCGCAATCAAATCAGCGGTTTCATGCAAGACCCTGACGAATCTCTTTTTGATGCTTGGGAGCGATATAATATCTTGATTGATCGTTGTCCAAACCACAACATGCTCCCTGTGACCTTAATAGATACTTTCTACAACGGTTTGACTTTTCGTGATCGTGATACGATTAATGCAGCCGCTGGTGGCACATTTATGAAAAGGAGACCCGAGGAGTGTAGAGAGCTAATTGAGAACATGACTACTCACCACAAAAACTGGGATTCCTCTGCTTCTTCAAGGAACAACCCGAGAGTCAATGTTTCTTCCACTTCAGCAAACCCTGATATGACCGAACTCACCCGCATGATGACTGAAATGAGCAAAAGTATCTTGCTTCTCGCTTCAAACCAACAACAACAAGTTAAAGCGGTTGCACCTTCTTGTGAAACATGCGGCGGTCCTCACTCATACACTGATTGTCCTTCTACACAAGGAAATCCGGAAAATGTGTATGCAGCTTATGGTAATTATTCACCAGAAAATTACCAAGCTCGACCTCAAGGGGAGAGAAATTTGCTGAGTTACCGATCAAACAACTACCTATCACCCGGTTTTTTTCCTCAAAACCAAAACCCCGCCAACAACTACAATAGAAGCAACCAGATCCCACCAAGAGCTTCTAATCCTTATCACCCACCCGCCCAACAAACCCCACCCATTAACCCCGATGTTGAAGCCATCATGAGAACCCAAGGTGAGCAAATCAAGAATCTTCAGAGCCAAATTATCAATCTGAAAGGAGATATCACAAAGCAAGGAAATGAGATTAGATCCGAGCTTCGAGATAACATTCAATCCTCCTTCAGCAATCAAACGAATGACTTGAAGAATATGCTTGCTAGTTTCTTGCCTGCCGCTCAACCTTCTACTGCTAGTTCTCTACATTCAAACACCGTCACCAATCCGCGAGAAAATGTGAGTGCTATTACTACTTGTAGTGGAATTACCATTGTCGATCCACCAATCCCGCCCCCATCATCCACACCTCCTCCACCACCATTTATCCCTACTCCTCCTACACCTAGTATTAGTGCACCATTACTGTCTCCGCCTCGTCATGACGATGTCTCTAGGAAGGACCCTTCAACATCTCAACCTTCACCTGCTACACCTGCACCTTCACCACCTAAACCCAATATCCCTTATCCCTCTCGTTTAGGCAAGACCAAAATGCTAACCAAGGATGACTCTGAAGTGGCACGCTATGTGAAGATGATTTCCCAAATGAACTTCAACATTAGCTTTCTTGAAGCACTTGTCCACATGCCCAAATTTGTAAAAGCATTTAAGGTATTGCTTAACAAGAAGGAGAAGCTGATTGAACTCGCAAACACACGCTTAAATGAAAACTGCTCTGCAATTATTCTTAAAGAACTTCCAGAAAAGCTTAGAGATCCCGGTTGTTTTGTGTTGCCTCGCGTGTTCAACAAAACTTAAGAATTTATTGCCCTTGCTGATCTCGGGGCTAGTATAAATCTTATGCCTTTGAGTGTTTGGAAAACACTATCATTACCCGACCTCACTCCAACAAAGATGACCCTTGAACTTGCAAATCGCACTCTCGCTTACCCCGTTGGTATTGCCGAAGATGTGTTCATCAAAGTTGGCACATTTACTTTCCCGGTCGACATTGTGGTAGTTGATTATGAAATGGACCCTCGTATTCCTTTAATACTTGGTCGGCCATTCTTGAGAACCGGACGAGCTTTAGTTGATGTTGTCGAAGGTGAGTTAATCTTAATATTCGGGGATGATGCACAAGTTTTCAAAATGGGGAAGCTTACAAGTACAACCTTTGGAGGCCGAGAATCAGTGAATATGATTAATGTGCATGATGACTTTGTTGTCTACAACAATCCTCTATTTGATTCTTCCATTGACAATCCACTTTTTCATGATGATGTGGATGATTCTCGCTCCAATTTCGAACCTTCTCCCATTTATGATTCTCCACCGGTCTTTGATGCTTATGATGATGAGTCTAGCTCAGATTCGGATGATTTTGATGATTGTACTTCCGAGTATCCCGAGCTGCCCACATATGATGATTTTGATGAGGCTGATACTCTTTCGAGCGATTCTTCACATGATGAAGATCCTCCACCTACATCACTCGATCCTACTTTGGACGATTACTCATTTGATTAAGACTTCTCTGCATTTCTCAACACTTACTTCCCTCATGAGAGTGATGCTCCTCCTTTGGATTTTGAAGATTATCGTCTTGATCCTACTTTTGATTTGAAGAACATTCTTTCAAAGGAGAAGAAACCGATCGACACCAATATCCGCAGCACGTATGATTTAACACCTCTTTGTCCCCCTTCTGAGGACGAGGTTGTGCTTCTTCGCGGATCTTCTCCACACTCTGCTGAGCCTGAGTGCTATTTTCCCTTAAAGGAAAAGGTGTTCGACCCCGGTATTGATATTCTGCAGCCATCTCAGTATCCACCTGATGAAATAAAAGGAAAAATCTTTGGAAATATTGAAGACATGCTTGCACCACTTCACCCTTGCTTCCACCGTGCTCCATTGCTGCTTAAGGGAACCTTGTCTCTTCTTCTTTGGCTTGCCTTGTTCGCCTTAAGCATGTGCTATTTGATGGACGAAAACTATGTCTTTGATCCTGGTGGATATATTTCATGCTTCTTCCGTTGATGATCAAGGTCGAGTCAGGCTCACGACTCGGTAATCAAAACTCAAGCGCTTCTTGGGAGGCAACCCATGCATCTATCTTTTAGTTTTCTTTATCCTAAGTGTAGGGGAGACCCGATGGTTTGCTATTTCCTCTCCTCCCTTCTTATAATCAGGGATTCGTGCTCAATGATCCACTCTTGATGATTCTTGACAACCCGTGATTCCGTGTCTCCATTTGCCCGGTTCTATCCTAAACTCTTTTCGATTCACTATTTTATATTTTCTCAATATTAAAATAGGAATCTCTTTAGTAGTCTTTTCCTTAGTGAGATTTAAACAAAGTGCACAATGTCCTAAGTGTAGGGGAGTTTACTCCCACATGCCTAAACATTGAGGACAATGTTTATGTTAAGTGTAGGGGGACTTCTATCGAAGTTAAGTGGCCTTTTCCTTGTATTTGTCCTCATTTTAACCGGAAAATCAATTTTTCGACATTTTTCAAATTTTTTGATCTATTTTGGCCTATTAGTTTTGCCCTTTGTATAGTTATTTTCTTTCTTTGTTAGAATAAATTTTTAATAAAGTGTTTTTAATTTTCAAACATTGTGAATCTTTTGACTCAACCCGAGTTTACTTATCTAAGTTTACTCTAGCTAGTATCCTTAACATGTTTAAGTCAAGTTTTGCTAGGCTTTTATATAGGGAGCTATAAAACACGAAAGTCTTAACTCTCACGGGTATCAAGGGAACTTTAAAATGCGATTTCTAAAACTTGAAAAAGTCCAAGAATTTACAAGATCCTATAGATGACTCGAAAACCTAAAACTCTGATTTAATAGGCTAAGCATCCACGAGTCTCATTCCTTGAGATTTTAAACTGTGGAGAACGAGAGATGATAGAGTCAATTTTAAGTTTGGTATTCTTTCGGGAATTTATGTGAGTTAATTATAAGCCTATACTCCCATCGCTTGCTAATAAATATATCTTCAATAAATAAGGTTGTACGATTTAAAAGGTTATTTAGCTTTTAGCCCAAGATCGTTTAAAAGTTGCTCGGTACGGATTAGAGTTCATAGCCAAGGCATAACTTATTGAAGCGGGATGCGAAGATTGGCAAGTCCAAAAAGGCCCTAACAAGGCATGAGGGCTATATTTTGTTGCTAAAGATCCAAAGTGATGTGAAGAATCATTTATCGAAAATCAATATGAAGGATCGAGACACACGACGAAAAGCAAAAACTCCCCAAAAGTCATGGAGAAGTGTATCCGAAAAGACCCTAGCAAGGTATGTGGATAAATAGACCCAAGTCAAAAAGGAGGCGGATCGTTGTATATCAATGTCCAAAATAAAGATTGGAGAAAATGAAGAAGTTGTGGTCCAAGTATGAATCTCTCAAAACTTTAAGTGAAGAAATTCCATTATGAAGAGAAGACCATTATTTCATGAACGTCTCTCAAGGTTTTAAGTATGAAGTCGCTGCCAAATATCGGTCCGAGAAAGGTCTCAAATCGCGAAGCGAGTTATGCCAAGATATGAACTTTATGAGGTCCCGAGAAGCAGTTTTAAAAGATTTTGTCCTTTAGCTAACTATTGATTAAATCGTTCACTTTATTTTCGGCCTAATAACTATCGAAATAAGTCAACAATGCATCCTTGTGATCATTCAAGACAATAATAATATATAAGAGATACACCTAGGAATAAGGAAGTCTAAGTGAATAATTGGCCCACATGAGTTCGTGTTAGTCTACTAACTTATAATAACAATGATCTCGTTTTTAAGCTTGGTTTGGAGAAAGTGAAAACTTGAGGATGACGATCATTCTCGACCTTTCCAAAACCCAAGGTATGCTTTTGATTTCTTTACTTTTAATGTTTATGATTTTCTATCTCTTTAATAAAGACCAACGTGGATTGATTATGATGAAAAATGTAAACGTGCTTTGTAACTAATGCATTGCATGAGGACATTGCAATGGTCAAGTGTAGGGGATTTGATAGGTGTGTAAACACCCATCCTTTTTACCACTTAATTACAATAATAACCAAGCCAAAACGTGTATTTTATGTCTTTTATGTCGGAATTATGCGTGGTTTGTGTTTTTGTTGTAATTTAGGACGAAATTGTGAAAAGTGGAGAAAACACGGCAATTACGGGCTTTTATTGAAGAAAAAGATGAAAGATGAAGTCGAGAAGTCAAGAGTGCAAAAAGAACGGAAGTCCAAGACCAACTCTGAAGATTTATCGAAGAAAAAGTCAAAAGACAGAAGTTTACCAAAAGCCGAAGAACTCGAGTCTTATTTATTGACGAATTAAAAGACAAGTTTAAAGAAATCCCGAGCCAAAAGATTAACAAAATATTAAGAAGGGAAGGACTTAATGGCGCAATTAAGAAGAAAGGAAGGAGGGGAGGAAGCTTCCTCTAACCACCTCCCTAATCTCCTATAAATACCTCTCATATTCATTTCATTAGTTTTGTTGGCTAAGGTGACAATTAGTCTTCCACCTTTTAATTACTTTCACATTTACTTTTTTGCACATTTTAAATACTTGTCTTGCACTTTTAATACATTTAATTTCCAAGTAAGTGTTCTTTAATTATCTTGTTTTAAATCTCTCATTTTACCTTTCTTTCTTGCTTGATCTTTATAATTACATGTTTATTATCTTGCTTATTTGATTAAAGATTGTGTTTTTATGCTTGTGATTGTTTTAGATCATTGATTCTTATAGCTTATTTGTGTTATTTTTAAGTTTTATAAAGTTTTTATAAAAGTTATTTTCGTATAAAAGTTGTTTTTCGTAAACCTTTCACTTTTCGTGTTATAAAAGTCTTTAAATTTCAGTTTAGTAGCTTATTTTTACTCGGTTTGCCTTAGGATTTTAGACTTGTGCTAATTTGATTAGTAGCTTATTTGTTTAGCTTATTTTGTGCCTTTTCTTCCGTATTCTGATCTGACAAATCGGAAAAGGGTTTATCATTCCGATTGGAGTGATCAGAAAAGGGTTTTGATATTCCTAACAACATTCGGATTGGAGGGATTTGTGTACATTCCGATCAAGGTAAGCAGTTACATTCCGATCTGGGTTCTAGCTTGGTTATTCCGATCAGTGAAAAGGTGACATATTCCGATTGGTATTCCAAGCTACATTCCGATCAAGGGTTCCGATCCACATTCCGACCAAAGGTAAGTGAACATTCCGATCAAGAGTAAGTGTGGTATTCCGATTGGAAAGGTGACAGTTATTCCGATCAGACCCATTCATTATTCCGATCAGGGGGTGAGTACATTCCGACGGTGAGCCTGATCGGAATACATTTCGATCTGGGGTATTTTTCATGTTTTGTCTTGTTTAATTTTTACATTCTCATTTTAATTCTTGTCCAAATTTAATTCTCGTCACGCTTTTAATTTTTGTCATTTTATTATTTTACTTTTCGAAGTTTTAATATTGCACAATTTAAGTTTTAATTAGTTTAGATTTAAATTAACGTCATTTATTTTAAAGTCTTGCAATTTAAATATACTTCAACGACAAATCTTTGTTTTCCACCAAAAGACGACTGAGTCATACTTTAAACCAGTAATCAATTCGATTAGACACACATCAAAGAACTATAATTTTCTCACTAGCAAAATGCAGTTATCACTTCACATAATTCAGAATACATGATATTAATGTAATTCGGGAAAATCTGAATCAGAACCTAACTCGGGAAATTCGGGTTTAGTGTATTCTGAACTAAAATAAAATTAAGCAAAATCTAAAAATAAGCCAAAACCAATTAAGCACTTATTGAAAAACTTAACCAAATCAATTTTTAAGAAAAAGCAAATACGCCAAAATTTAAAAACTCTTAAAAACACTAAATAATTAAAATATTTAAAAACAACTTTTTATAAAAATAAACTATCAAACTCAACTTATTTTAAAAACTATTAAACATAAAAATTAAGCAAATAAGCACCTCAATCTAAAAACTCTAAACAAACCAACTCAATAAGCACAATCAAATAAGCAAAACAATCACATCATCAACAAAATTAAACCAACTACATGATTAATTAAGCAAAAACAATAGATAATTAAGAAAGGTAGAATGAGAGATATGAAATAAACTTGATTAAATTGAAGATTAATATCAAAGATTACAAGATTAAGATGAAGGTTTGAAAAGCTTGAAAGAAAAACTAGAGAGAAGAAAACTAAAACACACTAAATTACCTAAAGACTAATTAACTAATTAATTAACTAACACCCTTCTAATGACACATTAGGAGGGTATATATATGAGGTGGGGAGGCTAGGTGTTGATGCTTTCTTCTTTCTTTCTTCTTGTCTCGACTCGATTTAAATTCTTTGTCTTTCTTAACGTCGTCTCGGGATTTGTCGATATAAATTGAACTCGTCTTATAATTTTCTTCTTTAATTAGACTTGGATCTTCAACTTCATTAAACTACCATCTTTATACTTTTTCTTCGATAAATCTTCAGAATAGGCCTTGGACTTCCGTTATTCTTGCACTTTTGACCTTTTGACTTCGTCTTTTGTCTTTTTCTTCGATAAAAGCCCGTGATAGCCCGTGTTTTCTTCCTTTTTCATATTTTTATCCGGAAACACAATAAAAACACAAACCACGCATAATTCCGACTTTTACGACATAAAATACACATTTTGGTCTTGTTATTATTGGAAATAAGTGGTAAAAGGATAAATGTTTTCACACTTATTAATAAGGAATTCTATAAAATGATTTTTGGTTACGATTATATATACCGGTGATATATTAATGGTTTATTAAACTCTATAAATTCACTCAGCGTTTTTGCTGACCTTTTCTTTTTAAATGTTTTAGCTCAGCTACTTGAAGGTAATTCTCGGGAAGACGACGAGAATTTATGGCCTGCATTCAAATAAAATTTCCATTCAAATGTTTGGTAAAATTCTATGAAATACTATGACTTGGGACCTATGTAAATTTGATATTCATGATTGGAAAATGCTTTATTATTAAACGACGCGATTCTTAAGCGTTGTCTATGATTTGAGTAATGTGCTATCCCATAACACCAACGACTCTTCCGCTGAACAAAAGTATGAATATTTGCGGGTGTTATAGTTTGGTACCACAGCTCTCGTTATAGAGAACAAAAGATTTTTAAAACCAAGGTTTTGAATAAAACATTTCAAAATCTTTTACCCATAAATATTTTTAAATAGATATTTTGAGTTAAATGTTTAAAAATCTTTTGACTATAACGGTGCCGAAGAATTCCCGAGTTACCGAAAAGGCCAGACTGAGAAATGTTATTTTAAAATATATATATATATATATATATATATATATATATATATATATATATATATATATATATATATATATATATATATATATATATATATATAACTTGGATTATATATATGTTTTACTTTGATTACATGATTGTTTGATGATTATTTTAATACTTATACGAGGTATTTATACGACATAGATTGTCATAAGAAAGCCTAACTCCCCTAGCAAATCAATCGAAGCTATTTTTGTAGGAATTCTAGCTATTCTAGATCTAAACCAAGTTGTGGATATTTATGATCCCAACAAAATGTTTGATATTCGTAGAAATATTGGTATTAGTTGATTATGATATTAAAGAAGAATTGGCGAGATTAAATCTGATATCGATGTCATGACGATCTTTCCTTATAGAGTGGATTTTGACAAAACCTTACCACCTGGAAAGGTGTCATCTGATTCGGTGTCACCCAATTCTTAAATTTGAAATCGAAAGGGGTGAATGTTGCACTTGAGGCTGTCATTGGAGCCTTTACCCAAAAGCCTCATGCCACTAGTACCTTTCCGAGAAGTCTAATTGAATGTGTGAGTCATTTCACACTAGTGACTCATTTGATAATTATTGTTGTAAGAGCTATAGGATTGGAAATTAAGTGTTGTTCATATCGAGCTTTTATTTCCCTTTTGAGATCTAAGAATAAGGTTGAAAGTATTGGAGAATGAGGTAGGATATTGCGTCGAGCATAAGTTGATTGAAACTTGAATAAAGTAAAATTTAACTTGTATGGAATATGAGATTGTTAAGAGGAGGTTGTTAAGTCCTGTGACAGATTTATAAGGTTTTAAATGATTGTTGGTTCGTGTTAAGGGTTGTTCCTAGACCATTGTCCAATGACGAGGATGCCCAGTGTCCAGGAAATAAATTGAAGAAAACATCTTCTGAATTGGGACTGATGGATCTTCCAGGACAGGTGGAACACCTAATGACTCTTGTAGATTAGTATTCATTGTGATATCTTTTAAAATCCCTTACTTAACTGAGATATCAGTTGGTAGGATGAGTTTTTGGAATTGTATGACATGGCGACACGTAATGTGTTACGGTACAATTTTGACTTGTTTGTGATTAATGAAAAGACTACCTTTGATTGCTAAATGCTACATGTATCGATGTTATCTATCTTTTATTGTTTCATCCTAATGTTCTAATTAGTGATGCAATCTTTGAGCAAGTACTCATTTCGGATAGAGTTGTGTTGTAGATTCTTCTCTTTATATTCCTGAGTGCCATTAAGGTCATGAACCTCATGAATATTTGGCTAAGCTCGTTTTCTATCATATTGTAGTTAGTTCTTGGTGAACAACTTTTCATCACTCCTTTTTACAGATCACTCATTGTTTGTATAAGAAATTACTATCAAAATAAGAGTTTTATTAACCATCTTGTAAATGAAGTGCTTTCATAGTGATGAACATCTCTTTAAATTCATTTTGATTCTTATTCACGAATTAAGCATGAAAATATTTTTATTTTAAACATGATGAAAAAGTTTTGGCGAACTGATTATAGCATCGTTAATCCTAAAATTGTATATAGTTGCGCGCCTACATACAATTTGAAAAGGAACATGCAAGGCTGATTAGTAGTCACCATGAAATTTTTAATAAACACCACATTTTCTTTGAAATTGTGAAAGATTAAATTTTATGAGATCTGCAAGAAGTGAAAAAATAGGGACATATTGTTAAAGACATCTACATATGTGCCCGTACCATTTATTTTCTGAATCGAATTTAATCATCAGTGGAAATTGTCTTATTTGACACTTGATATTCCCTTCTTGTCCAATTCTCTCGTGGTGAGATTCTTTGGAAAAGTATCTAATTATCGAGTATTAATACCCGACTGGGTGTATCAACGTTCCTGTCATTTCTTTTGATTAGATTTCATTTGAATCACCTGGGTAACGATCTGAGGAGCTTTCGAAAGCGTACTCAATCATGAAAACATGGGATATATTAATATTCGTTAATGTTTTCGTCTGTATCTGATTTGAAATTCTCTCGCGTATATTATGCGTTGACCTTACTCATTTAATGGTAGCTATGTCCCCAGATATCCTTGAATCTGTGAAGGATATTGAGTTATTATTAGTCTTTTGAGAAGTTCACATCTTATCAACGGTAACGAAACTGGAAAGTTGATAGTGCCAGTAGAATGGATTAATTGATTATGACATAATGTCATTGTCTAAATTGATGGGAACTCGAGTAGAATTCCCCTAAAAGATAAGATGTAGATTATCAAAAGTGATCAAAATAATTCCCGATGGGTGACCATATCCTGAATTTAGGCTTGAAATTATACCAGGAATAGTTATGAACTAGTCATAGATCTTGTAATCTAGAAAGAACTTAAAAGTGAATGTATTAAAAGATGGTTATGTTATCTGAAACTTTCGGAGATATTTGCTGGTGAATTACCTAGACTTTCGCCATTAAGGCAAGTTGAAATTGGTATTGATTATATTCCCGGTGCTGCACCTGTGGCATGTGCACTCTACTTCAGCACCATCTGAATTGAAAGAATTACCGTGCAACTGAGAGAGTTGTCTGAAAAAGCTTTTATTCTACCGAGCTCGTCATCATGTAGAGCTATGGTGTTCTCATTCCTTATATTTATTGATTACTGTGAACTAAGTAAATTGACGATAGAAATCGATATCCATTATCCAAGATGAAAGATTTGTTCGATCATTTACAAAGTTGTAGCGTATATTCAAAAATATGATCCGGGACATGGTTATCATCAACTTCGCATCCGCGAAAAAGATTATCTATTCCATCACTAAATCCGGAACTCGTAATGAACATTATGATTTTCATGTTATGTCGTTTGGATTGACCAATGCACATGTAGCATCCATAAATTTGGTGAATCACGTGTGTAGGTTGTAATTTGATAAATTCATGCTTGAGATCATTGAGGACCATCTGTTTGTTTATAAGAATAGGAAGGAGTTAATAATCATTTATAGACTGCCCTGATTTGGCCGAGCAATGAAAACCTGTACCTTGAGTATTTAACATTTTATTTAAGGCTTAATCCTTTACATTATTTGACCATGTGATTAATAGATAATGGAATATATTGACTCTTCAAAAAATAGAGCCATTAAAGATTCTGGGTTATACCAAAAAGAAAGTGCAAAAACATTTTGACAAATATTTATCAAATGATTTTTAAGGAATCATTCCCTTATACCCAAATCATTTACCAAACTCCTTTAGGGGTAAATGTTTGTGTATACCTCAAGACAACCTAAGAGGGATTGAGGAAACCATTTAAACCATGACTTGGAATTTGAAACGGCAATTTTTGCTTTTCAACTAAGAAAATTTTGACCAAAGTATGAACAAAGACTTTTTCGAACATTGACGGATTTTATTAATTATTTTCGATAAATCGACAAAAATCGTGTTAATTAAATTCAAATTTATTTTGAACATTTTTCTATAACTGGACAAACTGAGAAATTTAAAAATTTTTATGTTTACGTTTTGAAAAATTAAATATTTATTACTTAATTACTTGTAATATTTATCGACGCTTTAAACGTCAGATTGACCAAAACTAATAAAGATAATAGTTGAGACGAAACTAAAACTTAGAAAATATGAAGAAAGAATTTTTGAGTGAATTGTGGTCCTGATAATTATTTCATCAGGGAAGGTGAATGTAGATACTGACACACTGTGTAGAAAGGATAAAGAATCAATTACGATGTGTTCCTTAGTAATGATTGTGCAACATAAATTGTCGATCAATTTAAAAATAGCCGATGCTTGTAAAAAGGATAATATAGATGATGAGTGGTTTCGCGGCTAATGTAAACCATTAGAAATGAGAGTCGATGGCGTTAAATGTTTAAAAGATCGTTTGTGGTGGCCTGAATATGGAGGATTTTTGAGATTTATTCATATTAGAATCTCATAAGTTTAAGTATACTATTCATGCCATTTCTGATTTAATGTATCTTTATCTGAAGAAGTTGTAGTGATAGTAAATTATAAAGGCAGACATCGCCTCATACACTAGTAAACGTCTAACTATTGCAAAGGTCATCATCTAAATTTGATTCGATTTGGGTCATCGTCGACAGACTGACCAAATCTACTAATATCATTCCCGTTAATGATAGATTATCGATGAAGAAATTGATTCTTTGTATTTAAAGGAGTTGTGTAAGCATGGTGTGCCTGTATCGATCATCTCTATCAAGATCCTCCCTTCACATCGAATTTCTAGAGATTTGCTTAGAAGTCATTGAGAACGAACCTTGATGAGAGTACTGTTTACCACCCCAATCGAAGGGACGAGGTAAATTAACGATACAAAAAACTAGAAGTGTTGTTTTATGCTTGAATGATTGACCTTTGGTAATAAACCGTATAATCTCTTTCCTTTGGAGAGATTATCATTGATAATTATCGTATTAGGATCGAGATCGAATCTTGTTAAGATCTAAATATAAGAGCATCTATAGGTAGGGGTTGGGATGAAGATACCCGACATACACCCATTGTGAGTTGGACATGTCTTTTAGGTTTGAGTTTGCCTATGATGACAAACCTAACCTTACAAAATACCCGTCCCGTGAAACCTGAAATGATTGTTGAAATTAGGATCTGATTATTGACTGCTAGTAGTGGGCAGGAGATTATGTGAATATGAAATGTAGATCTTGAAGTGCAGAATGGGTAGCGAAGTTATGCCAAAAAATTTCACCATGGAAAGGTGAATTGATGATATGAAAGATCATGGGAAATAAGTCTCCGTTGTATGGGACCATTGAGATAATGTAAAAAGTTGGTTTGAAAGGCATATAAGCTGGATCTACCCTATGACCTCAAGGGTTGCGTGAATTATGTTCGTATATCGAACTTGATAAAATGTCTATCAAGTGAAAATCTGATTAGTTCTTGATGAAGTTTAGATCGGCAAAAATTTGTGTTTATCAAAAACCCGTGAACATCATGGATAGGGAAAGTAAGTCAACATTAAGCCTGATCGTATTCCCGTAGTTATGTTTGATGAAACTTGCGTATTGTAATGAAATTCACTTGAGAGAAAAGACCTAATGTGGAGGAAATACCCACATGGCTCTAACTTTATAAGAAGCGAGTAGTAAGATAAATTGATCTTTGAGGACAAAGATCCTGTTTAGGGGTAAATGTTGTGACAATCTGTCAATTTATGGTCGATATTTTATTCTCAAGTATTATCTAAGAACATTATTTTAATGTTATATTATGAACTCACTCATTTTTGGGAAGAAATTTGAGTTTACATCTTAAAGTAGCATCGACTACGTCTAAACTGGAGGACTCCACGTCACGTGCTTACGTTTACATACACCGTTTTTGGTGACAGTCCGAAATTCAGGAAATAAACTTTATACTTGAATATTATTTTGGAATTTTAATTTGTGTTGGTTCATAAACTCACAAATTTACCAGAAGAGATTAGGACTTACGTGCATAATTTAACGTCCTTTACGACTAAACCGGAAACCCTAGGTTTACGTATTTATGTTTCTGAACTCCGTTTTTGATGAGACAACTTTTATTAGATTCGTTTTGTATCGTTAATACATAATTTATAAAAATGTTTTTCATAAAATGACCCGAGGGTACACAAATCGAGGAAACTAGAATCGAGGAGTACCCGTAAATAAATGGGGATGAGACTAGATAAATCTTACCCCACCCCCACATATGGGACGGCAAGCTTAGCCAACACATCAAGGACGTGTCAACTTATTAAAAAAAACTAGGACACTTGTCCTAATTTATTCACCAAACCATTGTAACATCAAAACCACCTACAACTAAACTACCAACTCATATCTCATGCAAACCGCACAATCTCTCTCACTCTCTCCATTCTTTCCGTCCACTTCACCACCACAAACCACCATTTGATCAAAATTTAATCACAAATCTTGTGTTATTCGTGCATAAGATGATGTCTTTTTGAAGCCTTATTGATTAGAGGTGATCATAACATCTACAAAGGAGTTTCCTTGGTGTCTTGGGGATGATTTTCCACAAGGTGTTCATATAGTTGGGTGATCTTGAAGTTGATTTTGCTTTACCACAAGTTTTGTCATCAAAAGTCAAGCTTTGATCTTAACTTTCAATATCTTGGTTAGTAACAAGATCATTCCTTCCATTTCCTTGTTATTTTGTAAATGTAAATTTGTATTTTCTTTCTTAATGTATATGTATATGATGATTAAAGTATTATTTGGGGATCTTGTGTTGATAAATATGGTTAAAATGATTAAAAACTACATGTAAAGATGTTAAAATCATGACTAAAATTGTAGGCTCTATAAAACAGTAAAGAACCATATGATAACTTGTTAAAATGACTTGGATAATTTAATATACATTACGGTATGTGACTTTTACATTTGTGAGAGTTGGCCACTCAATGGAATCCATAAAATGAGTAAGATATGATAAAAACATTATTAAGGTTCAAATCTGTATAGTCTATTTTGGACGAATTATTAGAGACACTTAGAGGATGAATGAGCAGTAGCTAAATTGGAGTTAATTGTAGCACGTATTATGTAGTTTGTGCTGCCAAAAAATGAGCTTCTATCTCTTTGTAGAACTCAAGATATGGTAATAATGGTGAAAGTGAGTTTCAAAATCAGATTTGGAAAAGAAAAGTATATATTATAAAATTAGCACTCAAGTAAAACTAATATAAAATATATACCTAAAATCCACTAACTTATAAAATACTTATTAATAAGCTATATACTTTGATAATTAAATGTGACATTTTATAAAATTTCAAATTGATATGTTTTATAAGTTATAAAACTATACACATAAGTTTTACGTCTTTTCGGCTAAAACCGAAAGATTAACGTTTTCGTCAAATAAAACTTAGACGGTCGGACCCGTCTAATGTAAAATTTTTATAACTCATCTACAAATGTATAAGTACATTTGACAAGTAAAAACCGATAAAACCCGAGCTTTATAACATATGGGCATTAACGGGCCAAAGTAGCCTTATTGGACTATTGACCAAACTAGTTTGGATAAACACTAATAGACTTACTCATTAGGATTAACCCACTTGGGACCAACATATGAGTATAGACCTGATAATAAAATTATAAAATGGGCTAATTAAATGTATTGGGCTTATAATGGGCTTATTGGGCCTCAATGTGTAAACAAGTAAAACTAGTGTAACTAGTCAAAAATTTGACTAACACATAACACTATAATGTGTATGAAGATATAAAATCCCACTTGATCATCATCATACTTATAATATCATCATATATACATAGCCATTGTTTTTATAAAGTCATTGGACAACAGTCTAAGACGAGTATTATTTGTCTAGGTTTCCGTGATTGAAGCACGTACCGTACATCCAAATCGCTGATAACCCGCATTCCCCAATCAACGTGAGTTCATAGCCTCACACTCTTTTAAATGTTTTATGAAATGTTTTATAAAGACGCGAGGGAGATAACATGTTAGTTTTAATAAAATAGGACACAGTTGTCCCGATTATTTGTTTATTGATATGGACCCGAATGATTGTATGACCCGATGAAAAATTATATGACCCGATGAATGAACTGAAATAGATTATTACTAGTTAGGTTATGTCACTAAAAGTCCCATTAGCATGAATTGTTAACTACCGGTATTTGGTAGACGCTTATGCATATAATAGTACTATTTGGGGAAGATCACCCCAGTTCGCGCCTTGACGGTTGATCCCCGTCGTGCCACATTGATTAGTAAGCGAATTTATGTATGATAAGCTTTATATAAGCGTGATTATTGTGACGACACGCTGTTTTAGATGGGCAAATGAATTTCGGGTTAGCTACCCGTTGTTTGTTATAGTAAGGTAGCAATGCCATGTGGCTTATAATAATCCAATAACGAAATTACTAATATACGAATTGAATTATAATATATTGCCTGACTAGCAATACGGGGTCTTATTATTGATATTATGTTCGTGTTTTTGTTTTACATAACCATTTTCATATAACGGTTTTTATTACACCTTATACAATGTTATAAAATGTATTATATGATGTTTTTACGACAATGGTTCGTATAATGGTATTGAAGGCAGAAGCCTATATTATGAATTATGACAAGGATTTGAATAAAATGTCTTTGGCCTATTTTATGGCCTACGATAATGAATTGTATAAAATGATTTTTGGTAACGATTATATACACCGGTGATATAGGTTTATTAAACTCTATGAATTCACTCGGCATTTTTGTTGACCTTTTCTTTTTAACATGTTTTATCTTAGGTACTTGAAGGTAATTCTCGGGAAGATGACAAGAATTTATGGCCCGCATTCAAATAAAATTTCCATTCAAATGTTTTCTAAAATTGTATAAAATACTATGACTTGGGACCTATGTACATTTGATATTAATGAATGGAAAATGCTTTATAAATTAAACGACGTGATCCTTAAGCGTTGTCTATGATTTGAGTAATGTGCTATCCCGTAACACCAACGACTTTTCCGCTGAACAAAAGTATGAATATTTGGGGGTGTTACACGTGATATCCTACATTAAAATTTAAGTCCCTACGATGCTTGTCGGCATAATTCTTCTGACGTGAACGTGCCTCTTGAAATTTCTGCTTAGCTACAGCGACCTTCTCGTTGGTCAACTCTATCATTTCTGGTCCTTCAAGTGTTCGCTTACCAACCTGATCCCAGCAGATTGGGGCGCGACACTTCCTGCGATATAACATCTCGAATGGAGCACACTTAATGCTGGAATGCCAACTGTTGTTGTATGAAAACTCTACCAAACAGATGTAATCGTCCCAATCTCATGTCCATTCCAACGCACATGACCTCAACACGTCTTCTAATGTCTGAATCGTTCGCTCCGATTGCCCGTCTGTTTGACGATGAAAAGTCGTGCTAAGCTTAAGTTTTGTACCCCAAGCTTTATGCAGACTCCTCCAAAATCACGAAGTGAACTAAGGATCTCTGTCCGAGACGATACTGGATGGAGCACCATGAAGTCTCATGATCTCCTTCTTGTAAGTATCGACGAGTTTGCTGACTGGATCATCCTTGCGGATCGGTAAGAAATGAGCTAACTTAGTAAGTCGATCAACGATAACCTAAATCGCATCATGCCTCCTCTTTGTCTACGGAAGACGGTAACAAAATCCATGGTGATCTTGTCCCATTTCCACTATGGAATGTCTAACGGTTGTAGTAACCCACTAGACCACTGATGTTCGATCTTAACCTGCTGGCAGGTAAGACATTTGGAGACGTAAGTAGCAACATCCTGTTTCATACCACTCCACCAAAAGTATTGCTTGATGTCATGGTACATCTTGGTCGAACCAGGATGAATGGAGAATGGGGGCTATGAGCTTCAGCTAATAACGCTTCCCTGAGAGTAGGATCATCAGGAACACAAAGTCTGGTGCCCTGCCATAAGATACCATCGTCATCCAACTGAAACTCCGTCTGTTGTTATAAGTTCTAAATGATCGCCCAAATTTCACCATCATCCTTCTGAGCTTCCTTGATCCTAGAGAGTAACTCATGTTCCACTCTAAGATTAGCCCAGTAACCGTGCTATCCACGTACCATGATCTTGATGTCTAGTCGCTCTAAGTCTCTTATAATTTCCTCTTCAATTTTAATGCCGTTTATCATACCGTACATTCTACTAAGTGCATCTGCCACTACATTCGGCTTGCCGTGATGATACTGCAGATTAATGTCATAATCCTTCAACGGCTCTAACTATCTCCTTTGTCTATTATTCAGTTCACGTTGAGTGAAGATGTACTTCAGGCTCTTGTGGTCTGTGAAGATATCACATAATACTCCATACAAGTAGTGCCTCCATATCTTCAATGCAAACACGACTGCTGCAAGTTCCAAGTCATGCGTAGGGTAATTTTCCTCTTAAGGCTTAACCTGCCGTGAAGCGTATACAATCACATTCCTATGTTGCATGAGAACACAGCCAAGTCCCTTCCCTGAAGCATCACTATAGATTTGAAATCCACCTGTACCAGATGGGAGAGTAAGAATCGGTGCAGATACTAACTTCTTCTTTAGGTCTTCAAAGCTCTTCTCTCTTTCTTTAGTCCAGACGAATTTCTCCTCTTTTCGCATCAGTTTTGTCAATGGCAGTGCTAAACGGGAAAAGTTCTCTATGAACATACGGTAGTAACCAGCTAATCCTAAAAAACTGCGAACTTCAGTCGCTGATGTCGGCCTTGGCCACTTGGTAATAGCCTCAACCTTTGCTAGATCCATGGTGATTCCTTCTGCTGATACAATGTGACCTAAGAACGCCACCTTGTCTAACCTGAACTCACACTTGAGAATTTGGCATACAACTGCTTCTATCGAAGTATCAGTAGTACTGTACAAAAATGGTCTCCGTGTTCCTCCTTGGACTTATAGAAAATAAAAATGTCGTCAATGATGAACTTGTCCAGGAACTCATGGAAGATACATTTCATTAGATCCATGAAAACATCTGGAGCATTGGTAAGGCCAAAAGGCATCACTACAAACTCGTAGTGCCCATAACGTGTACGAAAAGCAGTCTTGGGAATGTCATGCTCCTTAACCCGTAACTGATGATAGCCCGACCTCAGATCAATCTTGGAGAAATGATTAGCCCCGTGGATTTGGTCAAACAAATCGTCAATGCGTGGCAGCGATATCTATTCCTGAGGGCGATCTTGTTAAGCTCGCGATAATATATGCACAGACGCATGCTGCCGTCCTTCTTCTTTACGAACAGTATAGGTGCGCCTCATGGAGAAGCACTAAGTCGAATAAAACTGCGTTCTAACAGTTCCTACAATTGTTCTTTTAACTTCTTTAGCTCTATGGGAGTCATGCGATAAGGAGCCTTGGAAATTGGCTCAGCTCCTGGGATGAGCTCAATATTAAAATCCACTTCACAAGCAGGTGGTATGCTCGGAAGTTCTTCTGGAAACACGTCTAGAAATTCTGACATGATCGGCTGATTCTGGATAGATGGAGCTTCAGCCTCCAAATCATGAACAGTAGCAAGATAACCCTCACAACCATGTGACAGTAGTGCACATGCTTGCAAGGTCGATATGATTTGTACAGACCTTCCGGGTACGAACCCGTTGTGAATGTACTCTTGTGCATTTACATCACCGAAGATGACCCGATATGTATGGCAGTCTATGGTGGCGTGATGTTTGGATAGCCAGTCCATGCCTAATATCATGTCAAAATCGCACATATCCAGTGGAAGTGCGTCAATTGGACGAATCTTGTCGTCAAATTCTATGGGAAGGCTCTTGCACCCATGGGTTATGCGTACAGAGTCTCTTAAAGGCGTGGAAATGTTTAAAACATTCTCTAAAGGCATAGGGGATATCCTAACATTCTTGGCATAAGCAGTAGAAATGATTGAATGCGTAGCACCCGTATCGAATAAAACACATGCATCTTGACCATACATATACAAGATTCCAGTGATGGTACCTGTAGACTTGTTGGCTTGGTCGCGAGAAGTCGTGTACACCCATCCACTAGTAGGAGGTGGCTTGGAATCAGCATGTCCAGATGTGCCCTCCATCTCGCCCTTGCGGCAATCCTTCATGCCCTGACCAGTAAGGCCACACTTGTAGCAAGCGTCGCTGTCGCGACGCCATGGCCTTGTGTGCCTACGGTTGTAGGTAGTGCAGAGAGGGTGAGTATACCCTCTAGCAGGTGCCCTTGCTGGCTGGGAGCCTGTTTGGAAAAGTACACATGAGACATGATTTATAGATACAAAATGACAATGTGGAAAAATCGTAGGATGTAATACCAGTGATAGCTGGACGGTTAGGCTGTGATCCTCTTTGGTTCTGCTCCCTCTCGTTACCATGATTCCTGGTAGAAGATTGCTAATGTGTCAGAATTATGCATTATCACATGTAACATAAGGAAATGAGTAAGTGTAAGGACCTGCTGTTGTTGGAGTTTCCAGCGTTGTTACGGTAATTATCATTACCACCACGCCTATCCGTAGCAGAACGGTCTTGAGTCTGACCGTTACCCTTGGGTTGAATAGGCTTTTGCTTAGTAGCCGGCTGAGACCGGTCCCCAGTCTTCTGCCTGAAAGAAGCAATTTAAAAAGAGATATAAATATTGGATCGTACAGAATGAATTCGAAATGGTCATCGTTGAATAACGAATAATTACCTCTTCTCGGGTCTCTCTGCTTCCCCGAACTCCTCTCTTTCCTGCAGCATCTCCAGCTTACGTGTTGCATCGGCAACTTGTTCCACCGTGTTGAAGGTAGCACACACCAAGTTGTTGGAGACCGATGTACGAAGAGCCCACCTGAAGTGGTATGCTTTCTCTTCGGCAGTACCTGCTGCTGCGCCAAGAAAACCAGCCGAACGAAGAAAGCGTTGCATGAACTCGTTGATGTTCTCCCCAACTCTCTGCCTGATTCCGTTGTAATCCCTCTTCAGCTTGTCTTGCTCAGCCTTGGGGAAGAACTGTCCCATCAGTAACTCCATGAACTGAGCCCAAGTCAAACCAACCACCAAATTGTCACCTCCCTCAGACTGCTTCACTGCCTTCCACCATCCTAGCACGTCGCCTTCGAACTTGTAACAGGCTAACCTCTACTTGAAGACGGTGTCGCATCCTTTGCATCGAATATCTTCTCGATATGAGCCAACAAGCTTTTAGCTTCACTTGGGCTATCAGTTCTCTCGAAGGATCGAGGACGTTGTTTGTTGAATCTCTCCAGCCATGTGACCAATGTTGCTGTAGGAGGAGGAGGAGGAATTGGGTGTTGTTGTTGATTGTTGGCAGTCTGCACCTCAGCTCTGATTTCGTTCCTCAGTTGAGGAAGCAAAGCTTGCATCACAGCTTGGAATGCTGCATTGAGTTGTTCCTGATCGTGTGTGAGAACCATCTGACAGTATAAAACAAAATAAATGATTAAACTGATCAAAACAAAAAATATATTCATGAAAAAAATTTATGCCAATAAATTATGAGAAAAAATTTATGAAGGAAAAATAGTGCATGAATGCATGATGCATTTTTATGAAAACTTTTATATGCTCGAGAGTGAACGCCTATGGTTAGTTCACCGAAAACAAAAGACATAGCGAGGGGACGTGATTGTGGTAAACTTACACTTGTTTAGGAAAACAAGGTAAAAGCGGTAAGTATTAAGTACGACGGTTTAGGAAAACCATGCACTAATGACCCAAAGGTGAAAGTCCTTTTCCCAATGATGAGACTGCTTTTATACATAGTCTCATCATCCAAATAGGGCTTAAAATGCATTATCATCAAAATACCCATATATATGTTTGTATTTGTTGCTTGTGTATTTTAGGTACGGATATTGAGAAAATGACAAAAGATCACAAGAATCATGCAAAAACGAACACGGGAAATGAAGCCGCACAATGAACCAAGCCCTAATAAAGAATTTTCCAAAGAAAACCCTTGAAGACTTGAAGAATTATGAATAAGGGTCCTCCAATATGGAATAATTGACACTTTATACCCTTGTATCATCATAATTACAAGATTGGTCCCTAAAGTTTGTCAAAATTACAAAAAGGGCCCTCCACTTTGAAGAATTGACAAGTTTAGCCCCTCAACAAAGCTAAATTGTCAACCATTATCCTCCACAAAGTCAAATATATCATGAAGTCCTTCAAAGAACAAGAAATTACAAGTTTAGTCCTTTGAAAATATCAAAATTACCAAAAGGACCCTTGACTTTCAACATTTGGCAAGAATGGTCCCTCATAAATGAAGACTTGGCAATTTCAGTCCTCCAAAATGCCAATCATACAAGTTAAGACCATAATCCATCAAGAAAATGCCAAATCAGTCCCTCAAGAATCGCAACATGGCAAGAAATACCGCTGAATTTGCTTTACAAAACTTTTTTGGGCAAAAGTGTGAAAATGGAAAGTTTGATAACAAAGGAAATCCGGATTTGTGCTATTATTTACAAAGTGAAAGAAAGAAAGAAGAGAAGGGATTAAACATGGCCAGACAAGAAACTTACCTTAACCTACCATAGGTTGACACCTGTCCCACTTACTCCACCCCACCAATCAGCTTTCTCCATGGCGTCACATCACTTCCCACCATTAACTGATTTAAACTAATCTTATTAGTTTAATAAAAGTGGGCCTAACACTTATTTAAACACTAATCCGGATCAAACACTTAACTGTTCACCAAGAACACAAATTGGGGTTTTATTAATTACTTGTAATTAAACCTTAATATTGTGCAGATTAGTGATTGATGATCATATTAACACAACCCAACCTTAAAAACCCTTGCAACCTCACTCCCTTGTCCCACACAAGATTCCCCTGCTACTACAAAGAAGAAACTGCCAAAAGACGCCAGCAATCCAACGTCCAAGGATTGTACTTACATCCTAAGCTTGTTACAAGCCCTTTGATCACTTTTCACACATGCCACCTACACAAAACAACAAATTAAGTCACATGATTCTTCAAGAGTTCAAAAAGCTACAAGGTCATTTTAGGGATTCTCCAAGCTAGGGTTTACGTTTTTTATGCACTTAGTAGTTCATTGTATGCATATATAAAGGCCTTACCTCTTTACATTTCAACTGCTTTTGGTTTTTCCTTGTTCACAAACTTGTAAATCCTCTTTTCTGATTAATGAAATTGTGTTAAGTTTGTTGAAGAAAGACCAAGTGCCATTTAATCTTAAGCTTGTTTATGTTATATGTTAACTGAGTTTGAACTTTAAAACGTGTTTTTTTAACCTTGTGTAAGAAATTACACATTGGACTGAAACTTGATATTTTGCTAAGTTTTCTTGGTACACCTTGGAGTTTTTGGGATATAAGCTGATCATAGCACCCTAATTTGGATATTAAGGTGTTGTGAGGCTCATATCTTGGGGATAATCAAGAGTGGTTACAAGAAGTTGCATTAATCAAGTTTATTTTCCAACAAAGTCACCTTTCTGTTTTACTATTTTGTTCTTAACTCTGTTGAATCTTAGCAGGATTGTTGTTGGAAGCTTGTGCTTGTTCTTGCTAGCACATAAGCTCTAACATTCGTGGTTGTGGATGTACATCCATGAGGTTTGTCTTAAAACCTTGAAAATCTGATAAACCTTGGATTTTTTGTGGATTTGTGCTATACTTGTGTTCTTGTTGTTTTCTTGGCTTGAATCTGCTTAATCTTGCATGATAATGTTGTTTATATGCTAGATTAGTCATTGGGTAAACTGAATCACACCTATACTTGTTTAATTTTTGGATTGAAAAGTTAAAAGGGTGTTTGGGATTACCTGTTTGATTTCAAAACTAGTTACTGTGTTGTTAGAAGGTTGTATTTGTGCTTGGTATCTAATATATGCTTGGTTGAGAGTATTTTGCTGCAAGTTTTTGAGTTTGAAACCTGAATCACACATTGTGCTATAACTTGTTGATTTTAACTGTTTTTGACCTAAGATTTTGGTGAAATCTAGAATTTGTGCATGCTTAGGGTTAAAAGTTGTTTAAACATCATTATTATAACATATGTGATAGATTTGGAGGTTTGAATCTGGCTTGTTGGTCAAGTGCATCAGCAAAAGTATAAAACTGCATATGTTAGTGTTCATCAGTAACTTAAGGTGCTTGAATCTTGCTTAAAACTTTGAATCATTGCATGAAACTTGTTTAGACTTGTTCATTTGAGTTTAATATATAGCTTGTGTATGCATTTGGTTAAGTTTGGCTGGCTGAATATTGCTAAAAGTGCTTATTGAACCTCATCTGCTTATTTGTTCAAGTCTGGGCTAGATCTGGTAATTGTTTGAATTAACTATACAAATTGGCTTGTTGGATTGTTGATTTCTTTGTTTGTATTGACTCCTTATGATCCAATGATCATTTGGGTGCCTTGTTGAAACTTGAATCTCCAAAAAAGTCACTAAAGGCAAACAAGTCTATAAGTCAAGCAGTGGAAAAAGTTTCCACTGCTCAACACCCAAAACTAGCCCCTGCTAGTGTTAATTTGTTCTTAGCTTATCAATAAGCTATAATTGCTTATCCAGACCTGCAACAACTTATTTTTTGTGATAGATCTTCATTATTTGACCCATTTGATTAGACTGGAGCTTATTGGACTTTGACTTTGACTTTTTGCTAGAAAATCAACTTAATTGACTTTTTCATAAGTGCTTATTTGCTTTTTCCAGCTTATTGAGTCAGCTTATTTGAAAACTTTTTGTTGAAATAGCTTAAGTAAGTCATTTAAAAGCTTTAGAAACTTCAATTATCTCTTGGGGTGGCCTAGAACTCAAAAACGACTATTTTGTCGTTTTCTGTAGATTGCTTTTTGCATTTTCAGGCTTATTCCTTTGGCTTATTTCAAATTTCTTTTTACAGAAGTCTTATTTAGGACAAAAGAAGCTTGTGTGTCTAATTCGAGCTTATGGCATTAGCTTATAGCTTAATGGGCGAAAAAGCCCATTAAGAATAGGCTGTTTGGTATAAGCTTACTTATTTCACATTTTCAGCTTTTGGGCCTTTGGAAAGAGTTGTTTAAAATCAAATTTTGAGTCAAGCAGTGCTTTTTGGGCTCATTTGGGCCACTTTTTCATTTTGGGCTAAATTTGGCCCATTAAGGAGTCTGTTTTGGGTTTAGCCCATTTTCTAGGCCCAGTAAGGGTATTTAGGTAATTTCAAGTTCATTTCTGAGTTATTTAGGTTAAAGTTAGCTAGTTTGCAACTTTTTAGAATTTTTTAGGATTTTTGGATTTTAATTAATATTTTAATATTATTTTATTATTAAAACTCAAAAGTCTGATTTTCTAAGTTTTTACATTTTTCCTTGGTTCTAGACACTTAATTAGGAATTTTACAACTTTCTAAATATTTTGGGAGTCTTTCAATTATTTTATAGAATTATTTTAAGTTTTATTAGCTTTTAATAGTTTTTAATTGTTTAAAAATAGTTTTTAGTGGTTTTAAAATTTTGAAAAATACTTTTTAGCTTAATTAGGTTATTTTAAAGGTTTACAAACTTTAAGATCTTGATTGGGACTTTTTTTAGTTAATATTGATTTTAGGGATTTAATTAGCATTAAAAAATTAATATTTAATTAATTAAAAGGTTTTGGCAAGTTTGCATTTTTTGTAAACCCTTAGAATATTTTAGTGGATTTATTGCATTTTTTTAGGAATTTTTAGAGTAAATTTTTAAATTTGGTGCTTTTACGGTTTCACGTGTACGACTCTTTCGTCTTAGTGTAAATCGTCATCGTAACCGTCATTCTCTTCTCATCCCATTTCTATTTTCTTTCTCATAAAAATATAATCACAAAGTTAATCATTTCATTACACACACACCAAGCCTCCTTGAGAACGATCCCCATTTTGGGTCATAACTCGTGGTTTTCCTAAACTACTTGTTTTACTTGCCCTAATTACGCTCTTTTTCCTAAAGAGTGGTAAAAAAACTTCAACATCACCCAAGGAGGTATTTGTGTGTGAATAACATGTAACGATTTTGGATTAATATGGAAGAAAGAAAATATGAGAAATTAGAATGACGGATACGTTAAAATTACACTACCACGACGAAACGAAAAACCGTAAAAAGTGACAGAATAAAAATTAATTCTAAAAATTCCCAAAAAAATCACCCAAAATAACTAAAAAGGCAAATAGGGTTTACAAATGATCAAAACTTTTTCAAACCTTTTAATTCATTAAATAATAATTTTTAAATGCTAATTAAAGCCCTAAAAATCAAATAATTAATAAAAAGCCTAAATAAATATTTCTCTATTTGTAAAACTCTAAAATGACTCAATTAAACTAAAAAACTATATTTATAAAATTTAAAACTATTTAAAATGATTAAAATCTAAAATTAAATATTAAAATAAGATTAAAAATTCAAAGTTATAAAAATTTCTAAAAACTTGCAAACTAGTTTATTTTAACCTAAATAAACAGCAAATGAAAGTGAAATTACCAAAATACCCCTGTTTGGCCCGAAATGGGCTAAAAACAAAAACAATGCACCTTAATGGGTTTTTAGCCCAATAAGCCAACAATCAACCAAATAAGCTGAAAATTTCCAGTCTGACTCAAATTTTAATTCTAAACACAAAACTCTAAAGGCCCAAAAGCTGAAAATGTGCTTATCACAGCTTAATAAGTCAACAGCTTATTCTTAATGGGCTTTTGGCCCATGAAGCTATAAGCTAATGCCATAAGCTCTAATTTGACACACAACCTTATTTTAGGATGCTTAAGAGATCTGTAAAAAGAAATTTTGAAAAAGCTTAACCAATAAGCCAGAAATAAGCCAAGTATAATTTCATTAAAAGACAAAATAATCGACTTAGATATTTAGACCACTTAAGAACTTGATTTAACTTGCAAAAGACTCTAAATGACTTAATTAAGACAAATAAATCAAAAAAAATTAATAAGCAAATCCAAATAAGCTGAATGAGTCAATAAGCACTTATAAAAAAGTCAAATAAGTTGGTTTTCTAGTCAAACCCTAAAGTCAACAGCCTAAAAGCTCCAGAATGGTTAAATGGGTCAAATAAGGAAGATTGATTACCAAATCCAAGTTGTTGCACAACAGAATAAGCTATTATAGCTTATTAATAAGCTGATGAACAAAATACACTATCAGTGGTAACAAGCGGTGGGAAAGGAGTTCCCACTGCTGCTTATATATATTTGTTTTTGGCTTGATTTTAGGCCTTTCTTGTTGGTTTTAAATGGAACAAAGGGCACCCCTACACTCAGTGGAGTGTAGGGAGTCACAATAAGCAAAGAAAACAACAAGTCCAAGGCAAATAAATCACAAAAAATGCAAAAACCAAATACTGATATGAATAGATGGTCTGATGAGATTTTGCTGATCTAGTTGGCCAATAAGTGATTTTCAAACCACCCAATCCCTCACAATACACAATCAAACTGCAATTAAACACGTCCAAACCCTAGGTTACCATTAAATCTAATAGAATCCAAGATTTGGAACCAAGAACTACTAAAACAAACTAGATTTGGCTTGATGAATGCTTTATGCAGTTTTCACCATTTTTTAAACATACAAAACCTATTTTCTACCACCAAACATGAAACACACTCCTATTTAACCTCTGACTACTTTTTTTAGGTTTGTTTAAGCTGATTTAAGCCAAAGAATAGACTAGTACTTGTCTCAAATCCTACTCCCAAACACCCCTTTAAGATAGATTGACAAGATTAAACATACAGAATGTTTAAAACCCCATGAACAAGAAAGCAATCAACACAAATAGCTCTCAAACCACATAAACAACAGATAACAAGCATGATTAAACAAATTAATGTCACAAAACTACAAAACTCATCCAAATCACATAATACCACAGAAATATGATAAAATAGTAAAAGGTTGAGAGATCAAACCTCCAAGATGTACATCCACACATTGGGGTGTTTTGAGCTTAAGTGGCAGCTTAAAAGCCACTAGCATCCCACTTTTGTACCTGCAAATGATTAGAACACCAAAAAAAGAAATATGCAATATTTTTTAGAATTCCAAAAATGTTTCAAAACCTCTTTTGTAAACTTTTCAAACACACATGAGAACAGATTAAGATATTGGAACTCAGACTTGCTATGCTTAATACCAACTTTTAACAAAATAAAAATGAATTATATTTTATAAAAAAGACACCAACTTTTATTTGAATAAAAAGGGATTACAAAAGGAAAATAGCAAGCCTGGAACAAAGGGATCACCACAAGTTGGGTCTCCTTTTATAGACAATGATAGACGATTCTAGAATGAGAAATACATGAAACCTTAGCTAGAAAATCTCTAGAATAACCTTGAGTGCTTGAAGGCGTGTTGAGGTGTGTTAGTTGTCAAATGTGATCTATACCCTTTATCTTGAGCGTAGGCAGCAAGCAGTTGATGTGAGCCTTTGATTTGGACACGTAGGACTACTTGGATGGGAAGTCGTCACATGATTGGTACAGGGGAGGATTGGCTGGGGTCCATGGGTGATGGGGTGTGAGAGTTTAAGCGTGGGATGGGTGCGTGTGATGGTGAATCACACGTTGGAAGTGCCAATTGGGTTTTACCCTTTGGTTTAAGTGGGGTAAAGCTTGGGGGTAAAGAAGGGTGAATAGTGGTAAGTTTGATCTGAAATTAGTGGGAGAAAGATGTTTGCCGTGTGTTTGTGGGATTCAAATGTTTCAGTGCACACCTTTGGTCCTTGTATTTTTGTGAAATGTGTTTAATAAGTTTTTCAGCCCAAACAAACGCATCCCTTTGTTAATTAACTCTCAGATTTCATACATTGGCCACAACAAGTTTTCAAAAAGGGTTTTAGGGCTTATATAACTTTGGTATAATTACACAAATGGCCCTTTTGTGTTTTAAATCATAGACTAAGGACAAAATGTGTAATATTCTTGAACATCAAGGGTCTTAATTGGATGTTTGATATCTTGGAGGACCATTTTTGAAATTCTTCAAAGTTGAGGGATCATTTTAAATTTTTGACAAACTTAAGGGATCAAACTTGTAATTATGAATATACAAGGGTATTAAGTGTCATTTCTTCATACATGATGGATCATTCTTGTACATATTCAAATCTTCAAGGTCTTTTCTTTGAGAAATCCATAACTAGGGCCCGGTTCATTGTACGGCTTCGTTTCTCGTGTTCGTTTTTCCTTGTTTCTTGTGATCTTTTGTCTTTTTCATGATATCCATACCTAAAATACACAAGTAAACAAACACAAGCATATATATGGTTTTTATGACATTTTGTGCATTTAAAGCCCGAAAAGAACGATGAGATCATGTATAAATGCCATCTCATCACTCCCCCATACTAAACCATTGACGAGCCCTCACGCAATGCTAGAATAAAGTATCTAAGCATCTCCAAAATTCAATTTTATTAACCTTTATTGAAAAGTAAAACTTACTAAAATACTACGAAGATGTGTAAAAGACATAATGTATGATTTTCATCACGAATGTGACTTTTAAGGTCAATGAATAGAAACAAGTGAATGTCTCATAGAGTAAAGTTCGTCATACTAGATTGTCATACATTCCATGTTAAGTGTAAAAACAAGATCATTGTTGGTACAAGTCACAATGCTAAACTACTTATACGTCCAAATTGTGTAATACTTTTTCTCCCTGCAATCCTAGTTATTATGAAAAGAAAAGGTATCTAGAATTTTTTAACTATTTGTCATGGATCACAAGTGATTCATATTGACTTATTTGAGTATTTCTTAGTCTGAAAATAAAGTAGCACGATTTAATAGATAGTTAGCTAAAGGACAAAATCTTTTAAAACGGCTTCTCGTGTATCTCCTTAAATTCATATCTTGGCATAACTCGTTTCACGATTTGAGACCTTTCTCGGACCGATATTTGGAATGTACTTCATACTTCGAATCTTCGGAAGACGTTCTTGAAATTATAGTCTTCTCTTCATATTTTGGATTTTCTTCACTTGACGTTTTTGAGAGATTGTTCATACTTGGACCACGACTTCATCATTTTTCTTCAATCTTTATTTTGTATTTTGATATACAATGATCCGCCTCCTTTTAGGACTTGGATATATTTATCCTCATACCTTGTTAGGGTCTTTTCAGATAGACATTCTCCATGATCTTTAGGGGAGTAATTGCTTTTCGTCGTGTGTCTCGATCCTTCATATTGATTTTGGAATAATGATTCTTCACATAATCTTGGATCTTTAGAAAGAAAATAGAGCTCCTCATGCCTTGAAAGGGCCTTTTTGGATCTTCACCAATCTTCGCATCCCGCTTCAATAAGTTATGCCTTGGCTATGAACTCTATTCAACCATGAGCAACTTTTAAACGATCTTGGGCTAGAAGCTAAGTAACCTTTGAAATCGTGCGACCTTACTTATTACAATTATTTTATTCCTAATGCATTGATCTTATGGGGGGAAAAGCCACAATTAAAAACATATGAGTTTTTGAAAGAACATTTTCTTGTTCTAGTTTAGCATGATCACTTGTATAACTCTATCACTTCTCGTTCTTCACTATTTAAAGACCTCTAATTAAAGAGACTCGTGAATACTTAGCCATGCAAGTAAAAATTAAGCCAAATTTAGATTAGCTTCATTAAGACTATATCAAATCGAAGTTTTGGGTTTTCAAGTCACCTATAGGATCTTGTACTTTCTTAGACTTTTTCAAGCTTAGAGAATGCATTTTAAATTTCCCTTGATATGTGACTTTCTAGGATCAATTATAGGAACTTGCGAAAAGTTGATTCAAGCGGGTTAAGGAATGTAAAGGGCTCCAAATGCCCATCAAGTCAAAAATTACCTATCCCTCTGAAAACAATGCTATTGGAAGGGTATGCATTAAGACTCGAATCCATAGTCAAGTCAATGAAATATGAAAAGTGGTTATCCTTGGAAAATCTTTTAATGTGTCTGTTAAAGAATTCGCTGGATGGGTCCCAGACATTAAAGATTTGGAATCATTATCGGATCATCCCGATATGGATAACCCTAACAAAAAAGACTATGATTTCACCAATCACTCAAATAGTGGTACAGAGGATGAAGAGGAAGGAGAGATACGTAACGACAGTATTAATAAAGAAGAAGATTTTGTTAAAGACACCCTCTGTTCCGATGCAACAGAAGACGTTCTCAAGAAACAAGATGGTATTTCCAAAGATACTCAAAACCCCCCATCCGATCCTGATCAACCAGAGATTCCAAAAGAGGATTCAGCATCAATCTCAAAACCTTCTGGTTTTGAAGGATGTAAAAACAGCAGTCCTAAATCTTCAGCTGGTGGTAAACATAGTAGTCACAAACAACCATCAAATTTTTCATCAGATCCCGCTAAGTCTTCAAGGACCGGTAAGTCTCATTCCAAATCTTCCAAAAGTCATGGTTCTATGGTTGAAGCATTTATCTCACACATTGAAATGGGTAACGTTTTGGGCTATGACATGCAAGGAAGCAAAGATGATCTCAAAAAATTCATTGATAGTATTGGTGCGAACAATGTTCATCCATGAATATCATGTCTTTCAACTCTTATGGATTGGGATTGGGTAAATGTAAAGCTATTGCAAAGCTCTGTAACAAGCACAAAGTTTCTTTTCTTGGCATTCAAGAAACTCATTCTCCCAAAGTAGATCCTTTTAAGGTGAAGAGCTCTGGGGGTAATTTCCAATTTGACTATGCGGAATGCCCCTCTTCTGGTAGATCAGGAGGTTTGGTTTCTATTTGGGACCCGAATATATTTTCAAAGACTGAAGTTTCTTCCTTTGATCATATCCTCATTGTTGAAGGTATCTGGATATATACCAATACACGTTGTTTCATGATTAACGTTTATGCTCCACAAGAAGATAGGAAAAAAGAAACTCTTTGGAACAAGATTATTGATTTCAAGGAGAATAACCCAGGTCACTATTTCATATTTGGTGATTTTAACGTTGTCCGATATGCCACTGAAAGAATAGGTACGATTTTCAACCCTACTTCTGCCAATGTTTTCAACAAGTTTATTCATGATGCTAATCTTTAGGACATTCCGCTTGGGGGCCATTTATTTACTCGAACTAACAAACGAGGAGATAAATTAAGCAAGCTCGATCGTTTCCTCGTTTCAGATAGTCTAACTCCCATCACTAAGAACTATTCAGCTTTGGTTTTGGATTGTCTCATCTCAGATCATAGACCCATTTTGTTATCTCCTTTGAAGGTTAATTTTGGGCCCATCCCATTTAAACTTTTCAACTCTTTCCTCCAAGAAACACATCTCAATGCCACTGTTACCGACTTCTGGGTTCAACATGTCCCTAATGTCCATTGTACAAATCCCATTATTTCTTTCAAAAACAAAATGAAAGACTTAAAACCTGTTATTAAAGCATGGTCTAAAAACAAGAATAATTCTCAGTATAGGGATAAAGAGGATCTCATCAAGAAGATCAAGGATTTTGATGAATGTGTTGCTACACGTTCTAACCATACAATGGATGCCTCTCTCAGACCTTCTTGGATCGATAAACTTCGAGACATTGTTGATAAGGAAAACCATGATTTTGCTCAAAAAGCGAAAATCAATTGGGCCATTGAAGCGGATGAAAACAGCAAGTTCTTTCATGCCATCATCAATAAGAAGCGTCGGTACTTATCTATTCAAGGGATAAAATTAGACGGTCAGTGGATTGAGGATCCCATCGATATCAAGGAAGCTTTTCTCACTTTCTATGAAAATAAATTCCAAAAAGTTGAAGTGGCAAAAGTTACCAGTAGAAGTTCTTTCTATAAATCTCTTAGCGATGACCAAAATGATTACATTACTTCTCCATGTTCTGAATTAGAGATCAAAGAAGCAATTTGGGATTGTGGTTCGGACAAATCCCCGGGGCCGGACGGTTTCACTTTTGCTTTCTACAAAAAGTTTTGGGATATGATCAAAGGCGAAATTCTAGAGTTTGTACATCATTTTTTCAGCTCTGGTATTTTACCTCGTGGATGCAACGCTTCTTTTATATCTCTTATCCCAAAAGTTCCAAACCCTATGGTGATTAGCGACTTCCGTCCCATTAACCTTATAGGGGCCCAGTACAAAATCATTGCTAAAGTTTTGGCAAATCGTTTAGCATGTGTAATTGATTCTGTCATAAGCCAGGAACAATCTGCTTTTGTCAAAAATCGACAGATTCTCGACGGGCCTCTCATGATTAGTGAAGTAATCCAATGGTGCAAGCGTAAAAAGGCTAAGCTCATGATTTTTAAAATCGATTTTGAAAAAGCCTTCGATACTATTTCATGGGACTTTTTATTCCAGGTCATGCATTTTATGGGATTCAATGAAACATGGATAAAGTGGATTTCTGGTTGCTTAAATTCAGCCACTTCTTCGATCCTCATCAACGGAAGCCCTACTCGTGAATTCAACATTCAACGTGGTCTTCGGCAAGGGGACCCTTTTTCCCCTTTTCTCTTCATCATCGCTATGGAAGGTTTACATGTCGCGATGAATGATGCCATGGCAGCTGGTCTATACAAAGGTTTTAAAATTAACCATTTGAGTATATCTCACTTTTTCTTCGCGGATGACGCTTTGTTCGTTGGTGAATGGATGCGTTATAACGTTCAAAACTTGGTCACGATTATGGAGTGTTTCCACCGTGTCTCTGGTCTTAAGATCAATTATCAAAAATCTAACCTCCTTGGAATAGGTGTGCCGTATGAAGAGGTCGAGTTCCTTGCCACTCTCACAGGTTGTAAGGCTATGGGATCTCCTTTTTATTATCTTGGTCTTCCTATTGACAGAAACATGGCTCTTGTCAAAAGTTGGGATCCAATAATTGATAAGTTTACCAAAAGGCTATCTACTTGGAAAGCCTCGCTTCTTTCCATTGGTGGTAGATCCACTCTTATCACTTCGGTGCTAGGCGCTTTAGGTACGTATTATTTCTCTCTTTTCCCGATGCCTATTTGTGTGAATAAGAAGCTGGAATCTATTAGATCTAAGTTTTTTTGGGGTAGCAAAGAAAACACTAAAAAGATTCCTTGGATTGCTTGGAATTTGATTCTTGCTAGAAAGAATAAAGGCGGCCTTGGCATCGGTAGTTTATACTCCCTTAACCACGCGCTTATTCAAAAATGGCGTTGGCGTTTCCTTAATAACCAAGACGCTCTTTGGGTTCGTTTGATTGCTGCTATTCATGGTACAAATGAGGATGCTTCCTCTTTCTTCAGTAATATTAAAACCAACAGGGTTTGGGGCAGAATTATTGGATCCATCAATACGATGCATGACAAAGGTTTCATTCCTCTTTCCTCTTTGAGGAGGCGCGTTAATAGTGGTACATCTACAAAGTTTTGGCATGATATCTGGATTGGCAACATAGCTCTCAGAAATGAATTTCCTCGCCTCTATCGCCTTAGCATGAACAAAGATTCTATGATTCGCGATTGCTGGAACCAAGGATGGAATTTCACCTGGTCTCGAAACATCAATAGTGGCACCAATGCTATACATATCGCTAATCTACACAACATGTTGTCAGGTATAAACCTTTCTGATCATGCTGATACTTGGGTTTGGAGCATCAAACCCCCTGTTTTCTTGGTTAAAGATGCCCGCAAACACATCGATAATCTTCTTCTTCCTGATGGAGGTGACGAAACTAGATGGAACAGTTCGCTTCCTAAAAAGATTAACATTTTTATCTGGAGGACTTTGCGTGACCGGTTACCCTCCAGGTGGAATCTTAGTCGGAAAGGTATTGACATTGCTTCTATTTCCTGTCCTATTTGTGATCAAGGGATTGAAACTTCTCATCATACTTTGTGGACCTGCTCGTTGGCTACAACGGTTTGGATTCGTGTTCTAAATTGGTTAGACCTTTCCATTCCTACTATTTCTTCTATCAAAGATCTATATGCTTGGATTGATGAGTTTCCTTCCAAAAAGAAGATGATTTTAGATGTCATTTACAGCATGGTTTTGTGGTCATTATGGAATTTTCGTAACGAAATGATCTTCAGTACCGATACTCCTAGACGCAATCTTCTCTTTGATAAGATTGTTGATTGCTCCTTTAGATGGTTCTCTACTAGAAACAAAATGTATTCTTTTTCTTTGAACAATTGGATTATGAATCCTTTAGAGGACTACTCTTTGTAATTTTATAGCGCCTTGCTAGTTTTGAATAAAATTTGCCGTTCAAAAAAAAATTCTACCCATCGGAGAATATACATTCGTGTCTTAAACACTTATGAAAGCTAAGAAAAATTTTAAAATTTGGCCATTTTTAGCCTTATTTGCAACAAAACAAAACAAAACGTTGAAAGTTGGAAAATGTGAGGGCGTAGCAAGGCAAGTATCTATTCACCCCCCATACTAAAATTAAACATTGTCCTTAATGTTTCGAGTCTAAAGGTGGAGCACCCTCATACTAGATACGAAGAGTCGAATGCTTGGGATCTAGCATGGAAAGGGTGATCAACAATATATCTGAAGCCGTTTATAAATTATGCTAAAAGATAATTGTTGTAACAATAGGATATGTCATGGATTCGTGAAAAACTCTTCAAGCAAACGATCGAAGCTCACGTAAAAGAACACGAGAGTTTTCAATTGTGGCGATGATGATGATCTAGATAACACATTCACAAACAACCACGAGACAATGAGTCGGAAGGGCACAAATTCCCTCTCATTAATTACATTAGAAAGCAATAATATATACATGGATAAGCATGGGATCTCCCCCATGAGGCACCTCGTGTTTGATTACCGAGTCATGAGCTCGACTCGATCCCCTCAATGCTAATTATCATTGGTGAAAGTGACTTGGTCGATGTCGTCCAAAGAAGGGACTTCCGCACCGAAGTAGTGCTTAAGCCTATGTACATTCACCTTGAAAATAGGACCATCATTTTGAGCTAGCTCGATGGTCCCATAAGGAAACACTTGTGTTATGGTGAATGGACGCGACCAACGAGATTTCAATTTCCTGGAAAATATCTTCAAACGAGAGTTAAAAAGTAACACTTGATCACCAATGTTAAAAACCATGTTTTTAATCTTTGAATCATGAAACTTTTTACTCTTTTCCTTAAAAATCAATGAATTTTCATAAGGATTATCTCTAATTCATCCAATTCATTAAGTTGTATTTTCCGGTGATCTCCTGTGGTTTTCAAGTCATAATTGGCATGCCTTAGGGCCTAATATGCCTTGTGTTCCAATTCAATAGGCAAATGACAATTCTTTCCATAAACCAACTTATAAGGAGTACAACCGATAGGTGTCTTATAAGCGGTCTGAAAGGCCCATAAAGTTTCATCGAGTTTGTCGGACCATGAAGCACGGTTTTCTCTAATCGACCTCTCTAAAATCCTCTTCAAAGCTCGGTTTGAAACCTCGACTTGCCCACTCGTTTACGGGTGATAAGCCGTAGAAAGACGATGTGTAACTCCATATTTCTTTAAAACCTTCTCGAATTGGTCATTACAAAAATGGGTTCCAAGATCGCTTGTAATATCACGAGGGGTTCCAAACCGAGAGAATAGTTGCTTCAAAAACTCCACTACCACACGAGCATGATTCGTAGGCAAAGCCTTAGCTTCCACCCACTTTGATAAGTAGTCGACGGCGACGAGGATATCCTCGTTTCCATGAGACGATGGGAACGACCCCATAAAGTCAATGCCCCAAATGTCAAAAATCACACACACATAAATTATATTTTGCGGCATTTCATCCTTTTGCGACGATTTTCCTTGGTGTTGGCAAGAATCACACGACTTCACAAGTGCGTGTGCATCACGATAGATCGTAGGCCAAAAGAAGCCGACATCGAACACTTTCTTAGCCGTGAGATTAGCACCATGGTGATCACCCGTGGGTCCTTCGTGACAAGCTCTAAGGATTTTAGAAGCTTCGGTACCAAAGACACAACGTCGAACAAGTTGATCCGCACAAACCCGAAAGAGATAAGGTTTGTCCCAAAAATAGAACTTGATGTCACGAAAGAATTTTCTCTTTTGTTGTGTCGTCATACCCTTGATTATGAAGTTGCCCGCATGGTAATTTGCAATGTCGGCAAACCATGGGGTGTCGTCCTTAGAATTCACTACATCGAGAGTCTCGAGAGGAAATGTTTCGGTAATTTCCTTGTTCTCGGATACATCTTTGTGAGGATATTTAATAACTCATTTTGTATAGTCGTTCACGAATCTATTCGAATTGACATCCGGTTAAAAGTGTGACTCAATTGTTTTTGGTTAAGAAAAAGGGATGTTTGATTATCTATTTCTACTTAAAAGGTAAAAGTGAAACGTGATAAAAATAAACCAAAAACAAATAACTAATAATAAAGGACCAAAACAAATAATAAAACGTAAATTAAAAAAACAATTAATAAAAATAAAACTAAAAGAAGAAATTAACTTTCGACTAGAAAATAAAGTTTACTAAATGAGAAAGGAGAAAATAAAACTATGAGGGGCATTTTAAAACTAAACGAGACAAAAACTAAAGCGGGCGCTAAATAAAAGTCAAAACTTAAACTTTTCGAAAAAATAATAATACTAAAATTCGAAGAAAAATATAACTAAAAATATGTGACTTTCAAAATAGAAATCGGAAAAACTTTCAGATAAAACTAAACGATTAACGGAACACATGTTACTCTAGTGGAAACATGTTCCCATGAGGGAAACAAGATTTTAGGCGCCAAAATGGATTAAGCATGCAGGCATGCATGTCATTCTATCGTAATGTTGGAATTGTAAACTATCGGAATGTTGTATCACATAATGAAAACCTATCACAATATGAAGTATCACAATATGAAAACCTATCACAATATGAAGTATAACAATATGAAGTATCACAATATGAAAATCTATCACAATATGAAGTATCACAATATGAAGTATCACAATATGAAAACCTATCACAATATGAAGTATCACAATATGGAAAACATATGAAGTATCACAATATGTAAAACCTATCACAATATGGAAAACCTATCACAATATGAAGTATCACAATATGTAAAACCTATCACAATATGGCTGTTGAAAATCGGGCAGCGTTTCGTCGCAATATGCCTTATACCCGATCGCAATGTATGATGCCAGGGGCTATCGCAATCCACGATCGGAATAAGTGATCGGAATGAGCTGTCACAATGTAGAAACCCTAATGATATTGTGATGGAAAGATCACAATATTCGGATGGAGTAAAAATAATCATAAACCCGAATAAGCACTTTTCAAAAACATAACCAAAACAATAATAAGAACAAATTAAGCTACGAATTTAAAAACTATCAAGATACCAAATAAGCAAAATTTACAAATTGAACTAAAAGAAAAAGATTAAACTTTAAAAAGATAAAGCCTTTAAAACACTTAAATGAAAATAAGCTAGACACCAATTAAGCAAAAAGCACAATAAGCTAAGACCATGAATCACACAAAAATGATAATAACAAAAAGATAAGAACTTTAATCAAATTAAGCATAAAGATAAAAACTTTAAGATTAATCAAACAAGACAATAGACTTTTAAAAACAAGAAGAGAAGAATGAGAATGATTATGAAAAACTTGATTAAAAATGAAGATTCAACAACAAAATATTAAAACTTACTTGGAATTAAAAGACTTGAAATTAAAGACAATAAAGTAAATTGACAATATGAAAGTGCATGAAATTAATTGGAGAGCTAAGTTGTCAATTTAGCTAATAAAAACAAAATGAAATGAAGGTGGAGTATATATAGTGAGATTTGTAAGTGGTAGGTGGTGGTTGATTTCTCTTTCTTCTTTTCTTTGTCGTCTCGAGTTTTAATTAACTTTGAGTCTTTGACTTCAGCTCGGGATTTATCGATAAATATCTTTAACTCGTCTTATATATTCTTCATTTATTAGACTTGGGTTCTTCGACTTGTAAATCTTCCGTCTTTGGTCCTTTTCTTCAATAATTCTTCTAAATAGGCCCATTGACTTCCAATCTTTTGCACTCTTGATCTTCTGACTTTGTCTTTTATCTTTTTCTTCGATAAAAGCCCGTGAAAGACCGTGTGTTCTTCCCTTTTCACATTTTAGTCCTAAATCACAACAAAAACACAAACCACGCATAATTCCGACATTTAAGACATAAAATACACGTTTTGGCTTGGTTATTATTATAATTAAGTGGTAAAAGGATGGGTGTTTTCACACTTATTAAATCCCCTACACTTGACCATTGCAATGCCCTTATGCAATGCATTAATTACAAAGAAAGATTTACATTTTCCATCATAATTAACCCACCTTGGCCTTTATTGAACACAAGACATTAAGGAAACGTAAAAAGATAGAAGATAACAAAATATTTGAAGGAAGTAAACAAGTAAAGAAATCGAAGACTTATATTAGGGCTTTGTATTGTCATGAATGTTTATCACCCTCAAGTTTCACGTTCCCCAAACCAAGCTTAAAAACGAGATCATTGTTATTATAAGTTAGCAAACTAACACAAACTCATGTAAGCCAATTATTCACTTAGACTCCCTTATTCCTAGGTGTAACTCTTATATTTTATTTTTGTCTTGAATGATCACGAGGATGCATTGTTGACTTATTTCAATAGTTATTTAGGCTGAAAATAAAGTAGGACGATTTAATCTATAGTTAGCTAAAAGACAAAATCTTTTAAAACTACTTCTCGGGACATCATAAAGTTCATATCTTGGCATAACTTGCTTCACGATTTGAGACCTTTCTCGGACCGATATTTGGCATTGACTTCATACTTCGAATCTTGAGAGACGTTCATGAAATAATGGTATTCTCTTCATAATAGGAATTTCTTAACTTGAAGTTTTTGAGAGATTCTTCATACTTGGACCACGACTTCTTCATTTTTCTCCAATCTTTATTTTGGATTTTAATATACAACGATCCGCCTCCTTTTAGGACTTGGATCTATTTATCCTCATACCTTGCTAGGGTCTTTTTGGATTGACTTCTCCATGATCTTTAGGGGAGTATTTGCTTTTCGTCGTGTGTCTTGATCCTTCATATTGATTTTTGATAAATGATTCTTCATATCACTTTGGATCTTTAGCAACAAAATGTAGCCCTCATGCCTTGTTAGGGCCTTTTTGAACTCGCCAATCTTCGCATCCCGCTTCAATAAGTTATGCCTTGGCTATGAACTCTAATTAATACCGAGCAACTTTTAAACGATCTTGGGCTAGAAGCTAAGTACCTTTTCAAATCGTACAACCTTACTTATTGCAATTAAATTTATTAACAAGCTATGGGAGAAAAAGCTCATAATTAACTCACATAAATTCATGAAAGAATACCAAACTTATAATTGACTCTATCATCTCTCGTTCTCCACAATTTAAAATCCCAAGGAATGAGACTCGTGGATGCTTAGCCAATTAAATCAAAGTTTTGGGTTTTCAAGTCATCTATAGGATCTTGCATCTTCTTATACTTTCTCAAGTTTAGAATTTGCATTTTAAAGTTCCCTTGATAAACGACTTTCTAGGATCAATTATAGGAACTTGCGAAAACTTCTTGTTCTTAACCTGTAAGAGTTAAGACTTTCGCGTTTTAAAGTTCCCTATATAAAAGCCTAGCAAAACATGACTTAAACACGTTAAGGATACTAGCTAGAGTAAACTTAGATAAGTAAAGTCGGGTTGAGTCAAAAGATTCACAACGTTTAAAAATTAAAACCAGTTTATTAAAATTTATTCTAGCAACGAAATAAAATAACTATAACAAAGGAAAAACTACAAGGCCAAAATAGATCAAAAATTTTGAAAAATGTCGAAAAATAAATATGTCGGTTAAAATGAGGACATATACAAGGAAAAGCCCACTTAATTTCGATAGAAGTCCCCGTATACTTAATATAAACATTGTCCTTAATGTTTAAGCATGTGGGAGTAAACTCCCCTACACTTAGGAAATTGTGCATGTTGTTTAAATCTTGCTAAGGAAGAGACAACTAAAGTGATTCCTATTTTAATATTGAAGAATATCAAAAAGATAATCAAAAGAGTTTAGGATCGAACCGGGAAGACAGAGACACGGAATCACGGGTCGTCAAAAGTCATCAAGAATGGATCTTTGATAGCTCGAATTCCTGGACGTGATAAGAAAGAAAACAACAAACACATACTAGGGTCTCCCCCTACACATACTATAAAAACGGAATAAAAAGGATAGATACTGCAGGTTGCCTCCCGAGAAGCGCTTGTTTTTGTTAATCGAGTCGTAAGCCTGACTCGACCTTGATTAGCATGGTAAGAAGCTTGAAGAACATCCACCGGGATCAAATACATGGTTTTCATCCATCAAGTACACAAGCTTAAGGCGAACAAGGAAAGCCAAAGGAGAGTTGGCAAGGTTCCCTTAAGCAGTTGTTGAGCACGGTGGTAGAAAGTGTGTTGAAGTGCAAGCATATCTCCATAAGTTCTAAAAAAATTTCCTTTTATTTCATCAGATGGATACTGAGATGGCTTAAAAATTGCAATACCGGGATCAAACACCTTTTCCTTTAGGGGAAAATAACATTCATGCTCGGTAGAATTTGAAGAAGATCCGCTCATAAATCGCACAATCTCATCCTCAGAAGGTGGATAGAGAGGTGTCAATACATAGGTACTACGGATATTGGTGTCTACCGGTTTCTTCTCCTTTGAAATGGGTTTCTTAATATCCGAAGGAGGATAAAGACCATAATCAAAGTCCAAAGGAGGAGAATCATTCTCATTGGAGAAGTAATTATTGAGAAAAGTAGCAAAGTCTTACTCAAATGAGTAGTCATCCAAAGTAGGATCAAGCACTGTTGGTGGAGGATCTTCATCAAAAGTAGGAGCAAGGTCATCATTTGAAGAATCACTCGAAAGAGTATCAACATCATCAAAATCATCATATGTTGGCATGTCTTTATACTCTAAAGAAAAATCATCATAATCATCCACATCGGAACTAGAATCATCATTATAAGCATCATAGATCGGTGGAGACTCATAAATTGGTGGGTGATCTAAATTGGAGAGAAAAATATCCACATCATCTTGGAAAAGTAGATTATCATAGCAAGACTCGAAAAGAGGATTATTGTAGACGAAAAAATCATCAAGCTTTGTACTTTCACAAGTAGTTATATCAAGCTTGTCTTGAAGCACATTAATCATATTCGCCGATTCTCTTCCATTGGATTTGTTTGTGATCTTCCCTATTTTGTACACCTACAAAAGAAAAAGATACCAAAGAAATAGAGAATATATATGTACTTGTAAAAATAAAATCTTTTTGGTGCAAAACTTTGAAAAAGAAATGTTTTTAATGATTTTTAAATGTTTTCGGATTTTTTGGAAATTTTTTAATTTTTATTGATTTTTGAAAATTTTTGACACGAAAAATAACGTTCACGAGTGAAAGGATCCCAAAATCCAACGCGTCTCTCACAGAAAACCGTTAATCTTCACGAAAAGAGCCGGCAGCGGCGCCATTTTAATAACTCATTTTGTATAGTCGTTCACGAATCTATTCGAATTGACCTCCGGTTAAAAGTGTGACTCAATTTTTTTTGGTTAAGAAAAAGGGAAGTTTGATTATCTATTTCTACTTAGAAGGTAAAAGCGAAACGTGATAAAAATAAACCAAAAACAAATAACTAATAATAAAGGAGCAAAACAAATAATAAAACGTATATTAAAACAAAACAATTAATAAAAATAAAACTAAAAGAAGAAATTAACTTTCGACTAGAAAATAAAGTTTACTAAATGAAAAAGGAGAAAATAAAATTATGAGGGGACTTTAAAACTAAACGAGACAAAAACTAAAGCGGGCGCTAAATAAAAGTCAAAACTTAAACTTTTAAAAAAATACTAATACTAAAATTTGACGAAAAATATAACTAAAAATATGTTACTTTCAAAATAGAAATCGGAAAAACTTTCAGATAAAACTAAACGATTAACGGAACACATGTTACTCTAGTGGAAACATGTTCCCATGAGGGAAACAAGGTTTTAGGCGCCAAATTGGATTAAGCATGCAGGCATGCATGTCATTCTATCGTAATGTTGGAATTGTAAACTATCGGAATGTTGTATCACAATATGAAAACCTATCACAATATGAAGTATCACAATATGAAAACCTATCACAATATGAAGTATGACAATATGAAGTATCACAATATGAAAACCTATCACAATATGAAGTATCACAATATGATGTATCACAATATGAAAACCTATCACAATATGAAGTATCACAATATGGAAAACCTATCACAATATGTAAAACCTATCACAATATGGCTGTTGAAAATTGGGCAGCGTTTCGTCGCAATATGCCTTATACCCGATCGCAATGTACGATGCCAGGGGCTATCGCAATCCACGATCGGAATAAGTGATCGGAATGAGCTGTCATAATAAGTTGTCACAATGTAGAAACCCTAATTATATTGTGATGGAAAGATCACAATATTCGGATGGAGTAAAAATAAGCATAAACCCGAATAAGCACTTTTCAAAAACTTAACCAAAACAATAATAAGAAGAACAAATTAAGCTACGAATTTAAAAACTTTCAAGATACCAAATAAGCAAAATTTATAAATTGAACTAAAAGAAAAAGATTAAACTTTAAAAAGATAAAACCTTTAAAAACACTTAAATGAAAATAAGCTAGACACCAATTAAGAAAAAAGCACAATAAGCTAAGACCGTGAATCACACCAAAATGATAATAACAAAAAGATAAGAACTTTAATCAAATTAAGCATAAAGATAAAAACTTTAAGATTAATCAAACAAGACAATAGATTTTTAAAAACAAGAAGAGAAGAATGAGAATGATTATGAAAAACTTGATTAATAATGAAGATTCAACAACAAAATATTAAAACTTACTTGGAATTAAAAGACTTGAAATTAAAGACAATAAAGTAAATTGACAATATGAAAGTGCATGAAATTAAGTGGAGATCTAAGTTTTCAATTTAGCAAACAAAAACAAAATGAAATGAAGGTGGAGTATATATATAGTGAGATTTGTAAGTGGTAGGTGGTGGTTGATTTCTCTTTATTATTTTCTTTGTCGTCTCGACTTTTAATTAACTTTGAGTCTTTAACTTCAGCTCGGGATTTGTCGATAAATATCTTGAATTCGTCTTATAATTTCTTCATTTATTAGACTTGGGTTCTTCGACTTGTAAATCTTCCGTCTTTGGTCCTTTTCTTCAATAATTCTTCCAAATAGGCCCATTGACTTCCAATCTTTTACACTCTTGATCTCTTGACTTCGTCTTTTGTCTTTTTCTTCAATAAAAGCCCGTGAAAGACCGTGTTTTCTTCCCTTTTCACATTTTAGTCCTAAATCACAACAAAAACACAAACCACGCATAATTCCGACATTTACGACATAAAATACACGATTTGGCTTGGTTCTTATTATAATTAAGTGGTAAAAGGATGGGTGTTTTCACACTTATTAATATTCTAAACGAGAGATATGATCGGCCGCTAGATTCTCGGCTCCTTTTTTTCAAGTACGGTGACATCAAATTCTTGGAGGAGGAGCATCCAATGAAGCAATCTCGGCTTAGCATCTTGCTTAGCTAAGAGGTACTTGTTAGCTGAATGGTCCGTATACACGATGCTTTTCGTCAAGACGAGATAAGGTCGAAATTTCTCAAAAGCATAAACCACGGCAAGGAATTCCTTTTCTGTTGTAGTGTACTTAAGTTGAGCCTCGGTTATCGTCTTGCTAGCATAATGGATAGGATGGAAGTGCTTTTCATAAGGTTTCCCTAAGACGGACCCAATTGCATAATCACTTGCATCGCACATGATTTCAAAGGGTAATTCCCAATTAGGAGCAACAAGAATGGGAGCTTCGGTAAGTTTCCTTTTAAGAGTTTCGAAAGCTCTAACACAATCCTCATTGAATTTAAAATGAGCGTCCTTCTCGAGAAGGTGTGTCATAGGTCGAGTGATTTTCAAAAAGCCTTTGATGAAACGACGATAAAGACCGCGTGGCCAGGGAAACTCCTAACTCCCTTGACGGTTTTGGGGTGAGGTAACTTAGCGATGACGTCTATCTTAGCTTTATCGACCTCAATCCTCGCTTTTGAGACCTTGTGCCCTAAGACGATTCCTTGTTTACACATAAAATGACATTTTTTCCCAATTAAGCACAAGGTTGGTTTCTTCACAACGTTTTAACATTTTCTCGAGATTAGATAAACACGACGTGAACGAATCACCAAATACCGAAAAGTCATCCATGAATACTTCTATCGACTTCTTGATCATATCATGAAAAATAGCCATCATACACCGTTGATACGTTCACGATGCACTGCAAAGTCCGAAAGACATTTTACGATAAGCAAACGTTCCATGAGGGCACGAAAACGTAGTTTTCTCTTGATCACGAGGGTCGATAGGGATTTGAAAGTAACCGGAAAAACCATCTAATAAGCAATAGAAGTCATTTCCCGCAAGTCGCTCCAACATTTGATCCATGAAGGGCAAGGGAAAGTGGTCTTTACGAGTGGCGTCATTTAACTTTCGGTAGTCAATACACACCCTCCAACCGGTCACAACACGAGTAGGAATTAACTCATTGTTTTCATTGGGCACAACGGTCATTCCTCCCTTCTTAGAGACACAATGGATTGGGCTCACCCATGGGATATTGGAGATAGGATAAATCATTCCCGTGTCAATAAGTTTTAAGACTTCCTTTTATATGACATCGGAAATTTTGGGGTTTACCCTTCTTTGACTTTGAATTGCAGGTTTGTAGTCCTCCTCCATTAAAATCTTGTGAGTACAAAATTATGGGTCAATACCCTTAATGTCGGAAATTTTCCACCCAATTGCCCCTTTATGAGCTTTAAGAATTTTTACAAGTGCGGTTTTTTCATTATGAGCAAGACCTCTTGCAATAATAACCGAAAACTTGTCATCACCTTCCAATAATGCGTATTCAAGGTGAGATGAAAGATATTTCAACTCAAGGATTGGCGGTTCCTCGATTGAAGATTTTTTTTCAACACTCATAACTTCCATCGGCAGAAGAAATGGTGGAATAAGAGTATCATTACTAATAATCACCTCATCTTCATTGTCGATTTCATATGAAATAAAATCGCCTCCTTGGAATGGAGTGAGATTTGGTGTAGAATTAGCAAGAATCGGATCCATAATAGTGGGATTGCCACTTGACGAACTATCAAAAAAACCTAACACTTGTGAAAACTCATCGCAAACCACATCGACTAAGTCAATATGGTTGATGGTAGCGATTGCATAAACATGAGAAGGTGTCGAGTTTTGAGTAGCGTTTATAACAAGTTCATCTTTGTTGAATCTCAAAGTAATAGTTCTTGCATGAACATCGATAAGCGTTCTCAAGCTGTCTAAAAATGGACGACTTAAAATTAGAGAACTTGAGGATCCGCGGGGATGTCAACTACTATAAAATCAACAGGATAGTAGAACTTCCCCACTTTCACGAAAACATCCTCAGCTACTCCACATGCTAAAATAATAGAATGATCGGCCATCTCGATAGACATGTTTGATGGAGTAAGAGCCGGAAGCGATAACGATTTCCAAATGGAAAATGGCATCAAATTAATGCTCGTGCCAAGATCGGCCAAGGCGAGGCATTCTTTCATATCTTGTATAACACAAGGAATGAGAAACTTCCCGGGGTCACCAACTTTTTCCGGTATTCGATTAAGATAAACCGAAGAACAATTAGATATCTTGTAAAGCTTCTCCTTATCGTTCATCATACCTTTAAAAGTGGAAGCGAAACGAGGCATGTATAACAACGCGTCAGCTAAACTCACATTAAAATGCACTTGTTGAAACATTTTTATAAAAAGCTCAATTTGTTGTTTGTTACGTTCTTGCATTTTCTATTTGTTTCGTCTCGATGGGTAAGGTAAGGGTGGTGTGAGTTGGGGCATAGGCATCGGCCTTGGAATCTTGGGTTCCACAATTGGTATTGGTTCAACCGTAGGTGTGGTATGAGCGGTGCTTCGTGGGCTTGTGATATGCTCCTTTCGACCATCACCGCGGGCTATTTCTCGATTTCCTTCTCCATAGAAGTACTAGGACGAGAGATTGATTCCTTGAAAGTTTTACCACTACGAGTAGTAATAACCTTCATTTCTCCCTACAGGTTTGCAATGGTATCACTAGGAAGACCACCCGAGGAAGTGTGTTTACACATGATTTCTTCAAACAGTTTAGCCATTCGATCTTCAAATTTTGATTGCCTTATATCCGCTATTAACAACTCTTGCTTAATCTCATGTTGACCTTGTTCAATCTTTTGTTGATTTTGTTGAAGACGTTAAACGTTTCGTTCCATTTTATTAGCATGAGTTTTCAATTCATTAGCAAGTTCGTTTTTAAGCTCGTTTTTCAACTCGGATCTTAAGCTAATCATCTCACGTTGCATGTTATCAAACTTAGCATCGTTTACTTTTGCATAATCCAAAAATTCTCCATTAAGATTTTTAGTGTGAGCATTTTGAAAACCTTGTGTAGTGTTTTGAAAATCACGGTTTTGGTTTTGATTTTGAACTTGCCCATTCCCACTTTTGTAATTACCCTTGTTGTAGTTACGTTGATTGCCTTGATAACCACCATTTTGATTGTTGTTTCGATAGTTTTTAACATTTTGATTTTGGTGAGCTTGATTTGGGCGGGAACCTTGGCCGTTTTGGTTGTAGGTTCCCGTTGCTACGTAAGCACTCGAAGTGTTACCACCGGCGGTAATGCACTCGGAAAAATCATGAGCTCCACCACAAGATATACAACTCTTTTCAACCGCTTTAACCTACGAGGAATTCAAAGCATCTTGTGCTTTCCAATGCGTCATAAGCGTCGAAAATCTATCAAAAAACCGATTTTCCTCATTTGCTTCATCATGTAAGGCATTCATGTTATGAGACGATGACGATGACGATGAACCCATATTGGCAACACTCGGTGTGTTACGAGGGTTATAAACCTTAGATCTGTTCTCGATAATCTTTAAAGCTTCATCGGTCGTTTTGCACAAAAAGTTACCACCCGCGGCGGCATTCAAATAATCTCGTTCATGATCGTTAATCCCATTGAAAAAAGTATCAATTTGATGTAATTCCGAAAAATCATGGTGAGGACATTCATGTAACATTTCCTTAAATCGTTCCTATGCCATAGAAAAAATTTCATTATTACGTTGTGCAAACCTTGAAATCTCATTTTTCAAATGTGTTGTCTTAGATGGTGGAAAAAATTGGTTCACAAACTTAGAAACGAGATCACCCCATGTCAAAATCGAATTTGGCGGTTCTTTCTCGAGTCAAATTTTTGCGGGTCCATCTAACGAGTATGGAAACAACATCATCTTATTGGCGTCATGTGGAACATCCTTAAACTTGCTTGTTGCGGTGAGACGATTGAAATTCCGTATGTGATAATGCGGGTTGTCTTTTTCATGACCTCGAAACTTGTTTGCTTGTAGCATCGACATTAAACCCGTCTTTATCTCGAAATTCTCCGCAAGGATGGCAGGAATCACAATAGCTTCTCCAAAACCCTCGGTGGGTGCTTGAAGCAACTCCATCATAGTACGATTAGCCATAGTGACTATTGATTCTACAACGGTTTCGACAATTGGAGTTTCTTCTTCAATCAAAGGTCCTTGATTTTGACGACGTTTGTGAGCTCGTTTTGCTTGATTACGAGTTTGCATAAACGTGACGTAGAACGTGGAGGTGAGCAAAGAAGATTCTTTTGGGTGTTTTGTTGATTTTCAATTTTTTTGTGTTTTTTATTGTTTTTAATTTTTTTAGATATTGTGTGTATTCGTAGACAACAATCTACCAAATCTCTCCTCGAATCAAACTCTCGATTAAAGAAGCCTCAAAGGAATGAAAACGATCATGTGGAGGGAACGTCTTCGATTGACTTTAGAACTTTGGTGAAAACCAATTTGTTTAAGAGGGTTTAATCACAAAGAAACCAAGCAAATATATATGATATGTAATAATACTTTGGGCGGCAAAACCCTCGATTAGCCTTCAATCTCAAATACTCACAAGTGAACGGGGGGGAATGAGGTGGCGCGAAGCACTTAAGTACCTAACTTCCCTTTAACGGCCTTTTATAACACGTTGCCGATCTATTCACCTTATAGTTCATATTTTTCAAAATCGAGCTTCACGAAAGTATTTATCTATTTTTGCCTTTTTCTTTTTGTTTGAGTTTAGAATAAAATAATTAGGAGATCAAATCCCAATTAAGGTTGTGTTTTCACACTTTTGGAGATATTTTTTATTTGTTGTGATACTTATACAATATAGTAATAATAATTTCACAAGAAAAATGAAAAAAACCGATAATACGTATTTGTAGAGTTCTACTAACACAAATACTATTTATGGTTAGATATTAAAAACAAAATGAACAAACTAATCACGACACACCTCCCCAGCAGCGGCGCCAAAATGATTGTTGGTAAACTTACACTTGTTTAGGAAAACAAGGTAAAAGCGGCAAGTATTAAGTACCACGGTTTAGGAAAACCGTGCACTAATGACCCAAATGTGAAAGTTCGTTTCGCAAGGAGGTATTTGTGTGTGAATAACTTGTAATGATTTTGGATTAATATGGAAGAAAGAAAAGATGAGAAATTAGAATGACGGATACGTTAAAATTACACTACGACGACGAAACGAAAAACCGTAAAAAGTGACAAAATAAAAATTAATTCTAAAAATTCCCAAAAAATCACCAAAAATAACTAAAAATGCAAATAGTGTCTACAAATGATCAAAACTTTTTCAAACTTTTTAATAAATTAAATATTAATTTTTAAATGCTAATTAAAGCCCTAAAAATCAAAATAATTAATAAAAAGCCCAAATAAATATTATTCAATTTGTAAAACTCTAAATCACATAATTAAACTAAAAAACTATTTTTATAAAATTTAAAACTATTTAACATGATTAAAATCTAAAATTAAATATTAAAATAATATTAAAAATTTAAAAATTATAAAAATTTCTAAAAACATGCAAACTAGTTTATTTTAACCTAAATAAACATAAAATGAAAGTGAAATTACCAAAATACCCCTATTGGGCCCCCAAATGGGCTAAAAACAAAAACAATGCACTTTAATGGGCTTTTTAGCCCAATAAGCCAAAAATCAACCAAATAAGCTGAATAGTTCCAATCTGACACAAAATTTAATTCTAAACACAAAACTCTAAGGCCCAAAAGCTGAAACTGTTCTTATCACAGCTTAATAAGTCAACAACTTATTCTTAATGGGCTTTTTGGCCCATTAAGCTATTAGCTAATGTCATAAGCTCTAATTTGACACACAACCTTCTTTTGGGATGCTTAAGAGATCTATAAAAAGAAATTTTGAAAAAGCTTAACCAATAAGCTAGAAATAAGCCATGTATAATTTCACTAAAAGATAAAATAGTCGAATACGAGATTTAGACAACTTTAGAACTTTTTTTAACTTTCAAAAGACAAATCAATCAATAAAAATCCAATAAGCAAAGCCAAATAAGCTGAATGAGTCAATAAGCACTTATGAAAAAGTCAAATAAGTTGGTTTTCTAGTCAAACCCTAAATTCAATAGCCCAAAAGCTACAGAATGGTTAAATGGGTAAAATGAGGAAGACTGATTACCAAATCTTATATAGATTTGTTTTTGGCTTGAGTTCAGGCTTTTCTTGTTGGTTTTATATGGAACAAAGGGAACTCCTACACCTCAGTAGAGTGTAAGGAGTCACAATAAGCAAAGAAAACAACAAGTCGAAGGCAATAAATCAAAAAAAAATTGCAAAAACCAGTTACTGATATGAATAGATGGTCTGATGAGATTTTGTTGATCTAGTTGGCCAATAAGTGATTTTTAAACCACCCAATCCCTCACAATACACAACCAAACTACAAATAAACAAGTCCAAACCCTAGGTTACCATTAACTCTAACAGAATCCAAGATTTGGAACCAAGAACTACTAAAACAAACTAGATTTGGCCTGATGAATGTTTTATGCAGTTTTCACCATTTTTAAACATACAAAACCAATTTTCTACCACCAAACATGAAACACACTCGTATTTAACCTGTGACTAATTTTTTTAGGTTTGTTTAAGCTAATTTAAGCCAACAATAGACTAGTACTTGTCTCAAGTCCTACTCCCAAACACCCCTTTTAAGATAGATTGACAAGATTAAACATATAGATTTGTTTAAAACCCCATGAACCAGAAAGCAATCAACACAAATAGTTCTTAAACCACATAAACAACAGATTACAAGCATGATTAAACATATTAATGCCACAAAACCACATAACTCATCCAAATCACATAATACCACAAAAATATGATAAAATAGTAAAAGGTTGAGAGATCAAACCTCCAAGATGTACATCCACACCTTGGGGGTTTTGAGCTTAAGTGGCAGCTTAAAAAGCCACTAGCTTCCCACTTTTGTACCTGCAATTGATTAGAACACCAAAAACACAAATATGCAATATTTTTCAGAATTCCAAAAATGTTTCAAAACCTCTTTTGAAAACTTTTCAAACACGAATGAGAATAGATTAAGATATTGGAACTCAGACTTGCTATGCTTAATACCAACTTTAAACAAAATAAAAAGGAATTATATTTTATAAAAAAACACCAACTTTTATTTGAATAAAAATGGATTACAAAGGTAAATAGCAAGCCTGAAACAAAGGGATCACCACAAGTTGGGTCTCCTTTTATAGACAATGTTAGACGATTCTAGAATGAGAAATACATGAAACCCTATCTAGAAAATCTCTAAAATGCCCTTGAGTGCTTGAAGGCGTGTTGAGTTGTGTGATTTGTCAAATGTGATCTAAACCCTTTATCTTGAGCGTAGGCAGCAAGCAGTTGATGTGAGCCTTTGATTTGGACACGTAGGATTACTTGGAGGGGAAGTCGTCAAATGATTGGTGTAGGGGAGGCTTGGGTAGGTCCATGGGTGATGGGGTGTGAGAGTTTAAGCGTGGGATGGTTGCGTGTGATGGTGAATCACACGTGGGAAGTGCCAATTGTGTTTTACCCTTTGTTTAAGTGGGGTAAAATCTGGGGGTGAAGAAGGGTGAATAGTGGTAAGTTTGATCTGAAATTAGTGGGAGAAAGATGTTTGGCGCGTGTTTGTGGGATTCATGTTGGGAATAAAATATATCCAGTGTATTTGAGCGCTGACACGAGTAAAACAAGCGTTGATAGGAAGAAAACAAACGCTGACAGATCAAGCGTTGACAAGAAGAAGTCAAGCGTTGATACATTGAAGACAAGCACTGATGGAAAGATTTAGTCTACGCGTATATTGTTTCTAGTTTGTTTCTAGTAAAGATAAGTTCCACATTGTATTTTCTATAATTATCTTTACCTAGAATAGTTGATATGTAGACTCTTGTACAAGGCTTTTTATGTCTATAAAAGAAGACCTTTAGGTTATTGTTCAATATAAGTTTTTCATACGTTAAACACTTTCATTGTAAGCAAGTTTGTTATCATTAATCAAGTGAAAGTTTGTTTACATCTTTGTGTGTTCTTGTTTAAGTGTTAATTCCGCATAACACTTAGATTACTTTATACATATACAAAGGTTTCTCTACGTGTATAACTTGATCTAATCTCGTATACATAAAGCTAAATCGATCTAAGTTTGGGATCAACAAGTGGTATCAGAGCTTGTTGAGAAACTTTTGATCTTAAAGAACACAAGAACCCTAAAATTACCAAAACCCTAATTTTCACAAAACCGTAAAAAAAATCATGTCAAATCCAGAAGTAACCTCCTCCTCCTCACCTTACCAAACATCAAGATTCCCATGCTTGATGCAACCAACTTCGAGTTGTGGAAATTCAACTTTGAGCAATATCTGGGGATCTATGACTACACTCTCTGGGAGATAATTGAATATGGAAACACTTACAATAAAGCTGAAAAGGTTGTTGCTGCCATTGCTACAAGAATTGATGTTGCTGGATGTCCAGAAGCAGATAAGAAAGAAAAACCTGGTGATGGTAGAGCTGTGTCTGCTAAAGACATAGCAAAGAGAAGGGTTGATATGAAAACCCTAAAAATTCTGAAACTCTCTTTGGGACAAGAGAACCAGCATAAATACATAGGTTATGATTCTGCAAAAAACCTTTGGGCAGCTCTTGAAGTTGCATATGGTGGCAATGATGATACTAGGGAAGAGAAGAAGAAGCAACTCATGCATGAGTATGCTGTTTTCAAGGCTCAACCTAATGAGAAGCTTAGCAGTGTGAGAAGCAGACTACTTGACATTACAAGCAAGCTATCCTTCATGGGGACACAACTTGGTGATGTTGACATTAATGCCACTTTTCTTAAAAGTCTTGGTGATGCGTGGAAGATTGAGGCAAGATCTATACTTGCCAATAACACTCACAAAAGTTCCACTTTTGATGATATCTACAACAAACTAAGGCTGTTGGAGAATGAAACTCTTTTGGAGCATGGAAGTAAGTCTACCAATAGTAACATGGCCTTCTTCTCAGGTAGTGAAGGTCAATTTGATCAGAAGGACTCTTACATGCACCCAGTTACTGGATCATCATGTGTCAACGTTGGAACATGTTCTGTCAACGCCTCATATTCAGACGCTGACACATACAAAAGTGACTCACCAAGAGCTAAACCTGCTGGTTTGGATCTGGATACTTTATGTGCTTACATTGCTTCTTTTCCCAATGGTTCAGTGATTACATATGAGGACCTTGAGCAAATAAGTGATGAGCACTTGGAGGAGATGGATATTAAGTGGAACATGGCTCTTGCTAGTATAAGAGCAAACAGGTGGAATAGATGGTTTAAGAAGAAGATGACCTTTAATGCAAAGGACACCGCTGGATATGATAAATCCAAAGTTGAGTGCTACAATTGCCATTGTATGGGGAACTTCATGAGGGAATGCAGATCTCCAAGAAGATCTAATGCTGGCAAACCCTCAAGCCAAATTGTTAAGGCTCAGGATCCTAAGGCCATGGTTGCAGTGCAAGAAATTGATGGTATGGGATGGGATTGGAGCTATTTGGCTAAGGATGGGGAAGAGGATAAAGCTTTGGTTGCTGAGATAGAAGAAGAAGAGCATGTTCAATATGCTCTCATGGCACACTCCTCCTCTTCATCAGATAATGAGGTATACGATGATGCTTTTTGTAGTAAGGGTTGTAGGTTAAATACTGAGAAACTTAACAAAGAGGTGTTAAGGTTGTTAGATTATGTGAGTACTGAAAGAGGCAAACTGTCTAATTATCAAATTGCTCTCACTCAAACTGAGAAGACAGTTTCTGAGTACAAGAAAATGGAATTTGACTTAAAAGATAAAATAAATATCTTAAAACATGAGTTAAATGCTAGTAATGATGTTAGGAACATCATGGAAAGGGTTAATAGTGAGTTACAGGCTAAGTTAGATGAAGCTATTAAGAAAGGATAATGTTGGCCTTAAAATTCAGAGATTTGATAAGGCCACACAAACCCTAGGAGAATGTGTTAATAAACAAAGGGATCCTAATGACATGACTGGGATTGGGATGAAAGACTATACTATGGTTCCACCACCAGCTGGGGACTTCTATGGTGTCCAAAGAAAGGACCTATCTTGGACTGGTCTACCAGAACTCCAAGAGGAGGATTTTATTCTCCACCAAGAGTCATTACCCCAGTTGAAGAGTATCAACAGAAGTTGACTGACTTGAATGAATGGTAGAAAGCCAACCCTACCTTATTTGTTAAGGGTGGCTTGTTATGTGAAAGCCCAAATGAGTCAACCCCTATTAAGGTAACAAACCCAATCACTGGTAAGGCTGTTGACCTTGGCTCAAACACTGTTAGAAAACCTAGCATCAAGTATGTAGAAATGTATAGGAATAATAGGTCACCTAAAAGCCAAGTTAGTAATGATGGAACAGGCTTCTTATCTTCTAGACCTAGGGTTGTGTCTAGAAAAGCCTGTTACACTTGTGGTAGCTTTTCACATTTAGCATATAAGTGTGTCAATGCTTCCAAGGTCAACGCTGTTAAAAAGTCAAACGTTGTCAGACCCAAAACTGGTGTGGAGCAAAGTCCACAAATTGTTAGACCAGCCCCTTTCTTCACTAGAGGGTCTAACACTCATGGACAAAGACCATTTCAAAAGACAAATACTTGGTCTAATAGGCAATGGGTTTCTGTAGCAAACCCTAGGTTCAACGTTGACAAGGGTAATTTCAGCGTTGACAAGACCAAATCTAACGCTGACAGAAACGTGACCAGACCTAAATATTTGCAACCACAGGGTAAGGGGTCGAAAGCTTCTTCAATCTTGACATGGAGACCTAAGAAAGATCAAAACCCTAATGATAATGGGATTTCTATGACCTGCAACAGATTTAATTATATTTCAAAGGTCATTACAAAACCTATTGGGGTTAACTGGGTATTTCATCCAAAGAGGGATGAACAAGGGGTTGTTATGAGAATTAAGTCTGTTCTTGTTGAACAACCAGATGAATCCAAGTCTTCTAAGGCTTGGGTTCCCAAAGAAAACTAACTTGTTTTCTTTAAGTGCAGGGCATTCAAAAACAGGTCAATGATTATGGATATTGGGACAATGGATGCTTGATAGGTGTGTGAACACCCATCCTTTTTACCACTTAATTACAATAATAACCGAGCCAAAACGTGTATTTTATGTCATTTTTGTCGAAATTATGCGTGGTTTGTGTTTTTGTTGTGATTTAGGACGAAATTGTGAAAAGTGGAGAAAACACAGCATTCACGGGCTTTTATTGAAGTAAAAGATGAAAGACGAAGTCAAGAAGTCAAGAGTGCAAAAAGAACGGAAGTCCAAGACCAATTCTGAAGATTTATCGAAGAAAAAGTCAAAAGACGGAAGTTTACTAAAAGCCGAAGAACTCAAGTCTTATTTATTGAAGAATTAAAAGACGAGTTTAAAGAAATCTCGAGCCAAAAGTCATTAAACTCCAAGATTAACAAAAGATTAAGAAGAGAAGGACTTAATGGTGCAATTAAGAAGAAATGAAGGAGGAGAGGAAGCTTCCTAAGCATTCCCTAATCCTCCCCTATATATAGATCATTAGGATAATCATTTCATTTTGTTGGATAGTTTGACACACTATTTCTTCCATTTTATTTACTTGCACATTTACTTTATTACACTTTAATTACCTTGTCTTGCACCTTAATTTCCAAGTAAGTTTACTTTTATTGCACCTTTACTTTACTTGTTTAATCTCTCATTCTTCCTTTCTTTCTATGCTTTAATCTTTGTTTACATGCTTATTGTGTTGCTTATTTGATTAAAGGTTATGTTTTTATTCTTTTGATTGTTTTGGATTATTGATTCTTATAGCTTATTTGGGTTTATCTTTAAGTTTCTAAAGTCTATATAAAAGTTATTTTTATAGAAAAGTTTGTTTTCGAAAACTTTGTTTCATTTTGTGTTTTAAAAGTCTTTAAACTGTAGCTTATTTTCTTTTTCTTATACGTGTTTGCTTAGGATTTTAGTCTAGTGCTTATTTGATTTATAGCTTATTTATCTTGCTTATTTTACCTTCTTTTTACTGTATTCCGACCACCCTGGTCGGAAAAGGGTTTCACATTCCAACCATAGCTCCAATTGCTTGGTCGGAAAAGGGTTTAGCATTTCGACGGGGATTCCGATTCATCCGTCGGAATAAGGTCTCCACATTCCGATTGGGTATTCCAATATGCATTCCGATCAGGTAAGTTTTTGGTTATTCCGATGGACTAGTGTTTCCCATAATCCGACGAGATCCCTTGGGTGCATTCCGATAGCATTCCGACGAGGCCATATTCCGATCAAGAGGTGACAGTACATTCCGATTTGGGGTTGTTTTTGGTTATTCTGATTGGCTCTTGGTGACAGCATTTCGATTGGTTAATCCGACAAGGCCACATTCCGATCAGAAAGGTAAGGTACTTTCCGATTAGGATTCCGATCGGAATGTATTCCGACGGTAGGTTTGTTTTCATATTTTGTCTTGTTTAATTTTTAAGTTTACGTTTTAATACTTTGTCACATTTTAATTCTCGCCACACTTTAATTTTTGTCATCTAATTAATTTACTTTTCAAAGTTTTTAAATATTGCACCTTTACGCTTTAATTAGATTTAGATTTAAATTAACGTCATTTTCATTTACGTCTCGCACTTTTTAATATACTACAACGACACAACTTTTGTTTCCACCAAAGAACGACTGAGTTACACATAGAAACTAGATCAATTCGATTAGACCACTAGAACGATAATTTTCTTACTAGGCAAAACCTAGTTATTAAATGGCGCCGCTGCCGGCTCTTTTCTTAAAGATTAACGGTTTTCTGTGAGAGACGCGTTACTTTTTGGGATCCGTTCATTCGTGAGCGTTATTTTTCTTGCATAAAAATTTCAAAAAAACATAAAAATTAAAAATTGATAAAAATCCATAAAAATTAAAATTTTCAAAAATCCAAAAAGATTTTATCTTTATTGTGTATATATATTGTCTTTTTGTTTGGTATTGTTTTCTTTTGTCTTTGTAGGTGTATGCGTACTAGATCTTCTAATTATCAAGAGCCCGAGACTCGAGAAGATTTAAGTATGTCAGGTGTTAACAACAACAATAATCCACCGCACCTCAACAATAACAACAATGTTCTTCCACAGCCCGATCTTCGGACAATGGAGGAACTTTGTTAACCTACTATGTTTGGACGAGGAGGACCGATTGCGCCGATGCAAATCACGGATCCGGAGTTTTCGTTGAAGCACCACATGATTCAGCAAGTGCAAACAAATCCTTTTCAAGGAATGCCTGATGATGATGCCAACAAACACCTCGACAAATTCATTACAATCACCCAAAGCATGAAGTGCACCGGTCCCTCAATGGATGTTCTACGCCTTCAACTCTTTCCACTTACTTTATCACATCATGCCGAGAAATGGTTTGATCGTCTCCCGAAGAATTCTATTCATACTTGGGATGACATGACTCAACGCTTTTTGTCGCGCTACTTTCCACCATCCATGGTCACGAGCCTTCGCAATCAAATCAGCGGTTTCTTGCAAGATCCCGATGAATCTCTCTTTGATGCTTGGGAAAGATACAATGTCTTGATCGATCGTTGTCTAAACCACAACATGCTCCCTGTCACATTGATTGATACTTTCTACAACGGTTTGACATTTCGAGATCATGATATGATTAATGCAGCCGTCGGTGGCACATTCATGAAAAGGAGACCCGAGGAGTGTAGAGAGCTAATTGAGAACATGACTACTCACCACAAAAACTGGGATTCTTCCGCTCCTTCAAGGAACAACCCGAGAGTCAATGTTTCTTCTACTTCAGCAAACCCTGATATGACCGAACTCACCCGCATGATGACTGAAATGAACAAAAGTATCTTGCTTCTCACTTCAAACCAACAACAACAACAAGTTAAAGCGGTTGCTAATCCTTGTGAAACATGCGGCGGTCCACACTCATACACTGATTGTCCTTCTACACAAGGAAATCCGAAAAATGTGTATGCAGCTTATGGTAATTATTCACCAAAAAATTACCAAGCTCGACCTCAAGGGGATAGAAATTTGCTGAGTTACCGGTCAAACAACTACCTTTCAACCGGTTTTTCTCCTCAAAACCAAAACCCCAACAACAACTATACTAGAAGCAACCAAATCCCGCCAATAGCTTCTAATCCTTATCACCCACCCGCTCAACAAGCCCCACCTATTAACCCCAATGTTGAAGCCATCATGAGAACCCAAGGTGAGCAAATCAAGAATCTACAAAGCCAAATTATCAATCTGAAAGGAGATATTACCAAGCAAGGAAATGACCTTAGATCCGAGCTTCACGATAATATCCAATCCTCCTTCAGCAATCAAACAAATGATTTGAAGAATATGCTTGCTAGTTTCTTGCCCGCCGCTCAACCCTCTTCTTCTAGTTCTCTACCTTCAAACACCGTCACCAATCCGCGAGCAAATGTGAGTGCTATTACTACCCGTAGTGGAGTCACCATAATAGGACCACCGATCCCGCCCCCATCATTTACACCTCCTCCACCACCATTTATCCCTACTCCTCTTACACCTAGTATTAGTGCACCATTACCGTCTACGCCTCGTCATGACGATGTTCCCAAGAAGAACCCTTCAACATCTCACCCTTTACCTGCTACACCTACACCTTCACCACCCAAACCCAATATCCCTTATCCTTCTCGCTTAGGCAAGACCAACGAGCTAACCAAGAATGACTGTCAAGTGTCAAGCTATGTGAAGATGCTCTCTCAAATGAACATCAACATTAGCCACGTTGAAGCACTTGTCCACATGCCGAAATTTGTCAAAGCATTCAAGGAACTGCTTAACAAGAAGGAGAAGTTGATTGAGCTCGCCAACACACGCTTAAATGAAACCTGCTCTGCCGTTATTCTTAAAGAACTTCCGGAAAAGCTTGGAGATCCCGGTCATTTTGTGTTGCCTTGCCTCTTTAACAAAACCGAAGAATTTACTGCCCTAGTTGATCTCGGGGCTAGTATTAATCTTATGCCTTTGAGTGTTTGGAAAACACTATCATTACCCGACCTCACACCAACAAAGATGACTCTTGAACTTGCAAATCGCACTCTCGCTTACCCCGTTGGTATTGTCGAAGACGTGTTCATTAAAGTTGGCACATTTACTTTCCCAGTCGACTTTGTCGTTGTTGATTATGAAATGGACCCTCGTATTCCTTTAATACTTGGTCGGCCATTCTTGAGAACCGGACGAGCTTTAGTTGATGTGGCCGAAGGTGAGTTAATCTTAAGAGTTGGGGATGATTCACATGTTTTTAAAATGGGGAAGCTTACAAGCAAATCCTATGGAAGAGCGTCAGTGAATATGATTAATGTGCTTGATGATTTTGTCGTCTACAATAATCCCCTATTCGATTCTTGCATTGATAATCCACTTTTTCAAGATGATGTGGATGATTCTCTATCCAATTTGGACCCTCCACCTATTTATGATTCTCCACCGATCTTTGATGCTTATGATGATGATTCTAGCTCAGATTCGGATGATTATGATGACCTTACTTCTGAGTATCCCGATCTGCCCACATATGATGATTTTGATGAGGCCGATACTCTTTCAAGTGATTCTTCACATGATGAAGATCCTCCGTCATCCATGCTTAATCCTACTTTGGACGATTACTCATTTGAGGAAGACTTCTCTACGTTTCTCAACACTTACTTCCCTCATGAGAGTGATGCTCCTCCTTTAGATTTTGAAGATTATCGTCTTGATCCTACTTTGGATTTGAAGAACATTCTTTCAAAGGAGAAGAAACAGGTCGACACCAATATCCGCAGCACATATGATTTAACACCTCTTTGTCCACCTTCTGAGGACGAGGTTGTGCATTTCCTTCGCGGATCATCTTCAAATTCTGCTGAGCCTAAGTGCTATTTTCCCCTAAAGGAAAAGGTGTTCGACCCCGGTATTGATATTCTTCAGCCATCTCAGTATCCACCTGATGAAATAAAAGGAAAGATCTTTGGAAATATTGAAGATATGCTTGCACCACTTCACCCTTGCTTCCACCATGCTCCATCGCTGCTTAAGGGAACCTTGCCTACTCTTCTTTGGCTTGCCTTGTTCGCCTTAAGCTTGTGTTATTTGATGGACGAAAACTATGTCTTTGATCCTGGTGGATATGTTTCATGCTTCTTCCTATGATGATCAAGGTCGAGTCAAGCTCACGACTCGGTTAACAAAAATCAAGCGCTTCTTGGGAGGCAACCCATGCATCTATCTTTTAGTTTTCTTTATCCTAAGTGTAGGGGAGACCCGATGGTTTGCTATTTCCTCTCCTCCCTTCTTATAATCAGGGATTCGCGCTCAATGATCCACTCTTGATGATTCTTGACAACCCGTGATTCCGTGTCTCCATTTGCCCGGTTCTATCCTAAACTCTTTTCGATTCACTATTTTATATTTTCTCAATATTAAAATAGGAATCTCTTTAGTAGTCTTTTCCTTAGCGAGATTTAAACAAAGTACACAATGTCCTAAGTGTAGGGGAGTTTACTCCCACATGCTTAAACATTGAGGACAATGTTTATGTTAAGTGTAGGGGGACTTCTATCGAAGTTAAGTGGCTCTTTTCCTTGTATTTGTCCTCATTTTAACCGGAAAATTAATTTTTTGACATTTTTCAAAATTTTTGATCTATTTTGGCCTATTAGTTTTTCCCTTTGTATAGTTATTTTCTTTCCTTGCTAGAATAAATCTTTAATAAAGTGGTTTTAATTTTCAAACGTTGTGAATCTTTTGACTCAACCCGAGTTTACTTATCTAAGTTACTCTAACTTGTATCCTTAACGTGTTTAAGTCAAGTTTTGCTAGGCTTTTATATAGGGAGCTATAAAACGCGAAAGTCTTAACTCTCACGGGTTAAGAACAAGAACTTTTCGTAAGTTCCTATAACTGATCCTAGAGAGTCGTTTATCAAGGGAACTTTTAAATGCGATTTCTAAACTTGAAAAAGTCTAAGAGTTTACAAGATCCTATAGGCGACTCGAAAACCCAAAACTTTGATTTAATAGGCTAAGTATCCACGAGTCTCATTCGTTGAGATTTTAAACTGTGGAGAACGAGAGATGATAGAGCCAATTATAAGTTTGGTATTCTTTCGTGAATTTATGTGAGTTAATTATAAGCCTATTCTCCCATCGCTTGTTAATAAGTTTATCTGCAATAAATAAGGTTGTACGATTTGAAAAGTTACTTAACTTCTAGCCCAAGATCGTTTAAAAGTTGCTCGGTATGGATTAGAGTTCATAGCCAAGGCATAACTTATTGAAGCGGGATGCGAAGATTGGCGAGTCCAAAAAGGTCCTAACAAGGCATGAGGGCTATATTTTGTTGCTAAAGATCAAAAGTGATGTGAAGAATCATTTATCGAAAATCAATATAAAGGATCGAGACACACGACGAAAAGCAAAAACTCCCCAAAAGTCATGGAGAAGTGTATTCGAAAAGACCCTAGCAAGGTATGAGGATAAATAGATCCAAGTCATAAAAGGAGGCGGATCGTTGTATATCAAAGTCCAAAATAATGATTGGAGAAAAATGAAGAAGTCGTGGTCCAAGTATGAATCTCTCAAAACTTCAAGTGAAGAAATTCCTAAATGAAGAGAAGGCCATTATTTCATGAATGTCTCTCAAGGTTTGAAGTATGAAGTCGCTGCCAAATATCGGTCCGAGAAAGGTCTCAAATCGCGAAGCGAGTTATGCCAAGATATGAACTTTATGAGGTCCCGAGAAGTAGTTTTAAAAGATTTTGTCCTTTAGCTAACTATTGATTAAATCGTTCACTTTATTTTCGGACTAAATAACTATCGAAATAAGTCAACAAATGCATCTTCGTGATCATTCAAGACAATAATAAAATATAAGAGATACACCTAGGAATAAGGGAGTCTAAGTGATTAATTGGCCCACATGAGTTCGTGTTAGTTTACTAACTTATAATAACAATGATCTCGTTTTTAAGCTTGGTTTGGAGAAAGTGAAAACTTGAGGATGATGATTATTCATGACATTTCCAAAACCCAAGGTATGCTTTTGATTTCTTTACTTTGAATGTTTATAATTTTCTATCTCTTTAATAAAGGCCAAGGTGGATTGATTTTGATGAAAAATGTAAACGTGCTTTGTAACTAATGCATTGCATGAGGACACTGCAATGGTCAAGTGTAGGGGATTTGATAGGTGTGTAAACACCCATCCTTTTTACCACTTAATTACAATAATAACCGAGCCAAAACGTGTATTTTATGTCATTTATGTCGGAATTATGCGTGGTTTGTGTTTTTGTTGTGATTTAGGACGAAATTGTGAAAAGTTGAGAAAACACGGCATTCACGGGCTTTTATTGAAGAAAAATATGAAAGACGAAGTCAAGAAGTCAAGAGTGCAAAAAGAACGGAAGTCCACGACCAATTCTGAAGATTTATCGAAGAAAAAGTCAAAAGACGGAAGTTTACTAAAAGCCGAAGAACTCAAGTCTTATTTATTGAAGAATTAAAAGACGAGTTTAAAGAAATCTCGAGCCAAAAGTAATTAAAGTCAAAGATTAACAAAAGATTAAGAAGGGAAGGACTTAATGGTGAAATTAAGAAGAAATGAAGGAGGGGAGGAAGCTTCCTAAGCATTCCCTAATCCTCCCCTATATATAGATCATTAGGATAATCATTTCATTTTGTTGGATAGTTTGACACACTATTTCTTCCATTTTATTTACTTGCACATTTACTTTATTGCACTTTAATTACCTTGTCTTGCACCTTAATTTCCAAGTAAGTTTACTTTTATTGCACCTTTACTTTACTTGTTTAATCTCTCATGCTTCCTTTCTTTCTATGCTTTAATCTTTGTTTACATGCTTATTGTGTTGCTTATTTGATTAAAGGTTATGTTTTTATGCTTTTGATTGTTTTGGATTATTGATTCTTATATCTTATTTGTGTTTATCTTTAAGTTTCTAAAGTTTTTATAAAAGTTATTTTTATAGAAAAGTTTGTTTTCGTAAACTTTGTTTCATTTTGTGTTTTTAAAAGTCTTTAAACTGTAGCTTATTAGCTTTTTCTTATACGTGTTTGCTTAGGATTTTAGTCTAGCGCTTATTTGATTTATAGCCTATTTATCTTGCTTATTTTACCTTCTTTTTACTGTATTCCGACCACCCTGGTCGGAAAAGGGTTTCACATTCCGACCATAGCTCCAATTGCTTGGTCGGAAAAGGGTTTAGCATTTCGACGGGGATTCCGATTCATCCGTCGGAATATGGTCTCCACATTCCGATTGGGTATTCCAATCTGCATTCCGATCAGGTAAGTTTTTGGTTATTCTGATGGAATAGTGTTTCCCATATTCCGACGAGATCCCTTGGGTGCATTCCGATAGCATTCCGACGAGGCCATATTCCGATCAGGAGGTGAGAGTACATTCCGATTTGGGGTTGTTTTTGGTTATTCCGATTGGCTCTTGGTGACAGCATTCCGATTGGTTAATCCGACAAGGCCACATTCCGATCAGAAAGGTAAGGTACTTTCCGATTGGGATTCCGATCGGAATGTATTCCGACGGTACGTTTGTTTTCATATTTTGTCTTGTTTAATTTTTAAGTTTACGTTTTAATACTTTGTCACATTTTAATTCTCATCACGCTTTAATTTTTGTCATCTAATTAATTTACTTTTCAAAGTTTTTAAATATTGCACCTTTACGCTTTAACTAGATTTAGATTTAAATTAACGTCATTTTCATTTACGTCTCTTACTTTTTAATATACTACAACGACACAACTTTTGTTTCCACGAAAGAACGACTGAGTTACACATAGAACTTAGATCAATTCGATTAGACCACTAGAACGATAATTTTCTTACTAGGCAAAACCTAGTTATTAATGCTCTAGGCACATGACAGGGAAGGAAGATTATTTAACTAACTTCACTCCCATTAAGGATGGTGATAAGGTTTACTTTGGAGGCAGATATAGAACTATCACAGGCAAAGGAACTCTTCTCACCAAGAACTTGCGTTTTGAGAACATATTTCTGGTAAAGGAACTTGATTACAATCTTTTTAGTGTATCACAAGTTTGTGATAACAAAAATAAAGTTCTGTTTACTGATACTGAATTCTTGGTGTTAAGCAAGGATTTTATAATCCCAGATGAGAAATATATTGACTATAGAACACCTAGACATAAAGACATCTATAATGTGAATATTAATGGGATTAGGATGAATAACAATATGTCATGTTTTTATGCTAAAGCTTCAGTAGATGAGAGTAATCTATGGCACAGGAGACTAGGGCACATAAACTTTAAGAATATAAACAGGCTTGTGAGACTTGGCTTGGTTGATGGTTTGCCTGAAAAAGCTTTCCACAATGACCACTCTTGTGTTGCATGTCTTAAAGGCAAGCAGCACAAGGTCTCATTCAAGTCTAAACAGGTGCACTCTAGTACTAGACCACTTCACTTGCTGCATATGGACCTATTTGGTCCAACTAATATAGAGAGTTTGAATGGTAAATCATACTGCTTTGTCATCACAGATGAATTTTCTAGGTTTACTTGGACTTTCTTTTTAGCTATGAAGAGTGATACTGCTGACACTTTAATTGACTTTATTACTCAGATAGAGAAGAAAACTGGTAATGAAGTTAAAATGCTTAGAAGTGAAAATGGTGGTGAGTTTAGAAATAAGCTTTTGGATGATTTTTGTGCCAAGAAAGGGATTACTAGGCAGTTTAGTGTTGCCAGAACCCCACATCAAAATGGGGTTGCTGCGAGAAATAATAGAACCCTAATTGAAGCAGCCAGAACTATGTTGGCTGATGCTCATTTCCCTATAGCTTTTTGGGCTGAGGCTGTGAATACAGCATGCTATGTTCAGAATAGAGCATTGGTCAACAAGATACAAAACAAAACACCTTATGAGTTACTTTGGGGAAGGAAACCTAATATTGGTTTTCTTTAACCTTTTGGTTGTCATGTAGTTGTTCTTGATACTAGTGATGCCTTAGTTAAATTTAGTGCAAAAGGTGATGAAGGCTATTTCATGGGTTATTCAGTACAGAGCAAGGGATATAGGGTTTACCTTAAGAGGAAAAACGTATACTTGAAAGAGTACATGTTAGATTTTTAGAGAGTAAACCTAGTGATCCTAAAAGTGGTCCAAATTGGTTGTTTCACTTGGAACCTCTATCTAGGACTTTAAATTATATGCTTGTCACTAATCCAGACATTGTGAAGGTAACTAAAAATATTGTGTAAGAACAAGTTGTTGATGTTTCAGGTACACAGGTTAATGAAGAGGTTGGATCACAAGCAGAAAAGTCATCTCCTATACAAGAGTATGTTACAATTCCCATATGGACAGATGCTTTTGCTACTGCTGCTGCTGCTGGAAAGGATAATGGTGGTCCCCAAGTACCACCAGTTAACAACATGCATGGTCCTTCAGGCGCTGACAAAGGAAAATCTAGCGCTGACAGGACAAATTCAGACGTTGATGGCTCAAACGTTGACAACAACATTTCAAGCGTTGATAGCCCAAACGCTGACAACCAAGGTTCAGGCGTTGAAAACACTTTTGAGCATATTTTCTTTTCTAATTTTAAACAAGGTGAACCTTCCAATTTATATGAAGAGGTTCATCCTACTATTGATGAAAGAGAGTCTGATGAAGATATTGGCAACTTGGATAATGATATTGAAGACAACAGACTTTTTGAGGGAGGAGTTCTCACTTCTACTATGAAGAATCACCCTACTTCTCAAATCATTGGTGATATTATGACTCCTGTTCAGACTAGAAGATCTCATCAGAATCTTGGTGGATTCATAGCCAATATACACAAGAAGGTTGATACCCCTCTTGTTCAATCATGCTTGTTTGCCTGTTTTCTGTCACAACAGGAACCCAAGAAGATATTTGATGCTCTCAAAGAACCAAGTTGGGTGGAAGAAATGTAGGATGAGCTTCACCAATTTGCAATTCAGGATGTTTGGGAGCTGGTTGATTGTCCCAAATATGTTAGACCTATAGGGACAAGATGGGTTCTAAGAAACAAGAGAGATGAAAGAGGCATTGTGGTCAGAAACAAGGCACGTTTAGTGGCTCAGGGATATGCACAAGAGGAAGGGATAGACTATGAGGAGGTCTTTGCACCAGTTGCAAGGATTGAAGCTATAAGAATATTTCTAGCCTATGCTTCCTGCATGGGCTTTATTGTCTATCAAATGGATGTAAAGAGTGCCTTCCTCTATGAAACAATTGTTGAGGAGGTGTATGTGATGCAGCCTCCTGGTTTTGAGGATCCAGAGAATCCAAACAAGGTGTATAGAGTCAAGAAGGCTATGTATGGACTTCATCAAGCCCCAAAAGCATGGTATGGCACATTATCCACTTATTTGGTGGACAATGGGTTCAAGAGGGGCACCATAGACCAGACATTTTTACCAAGAAGGCTGTTAAGGATGTCTTGCTTGTTCAGGTTTATGTTGATGATATCATTTTTGGATCTACAAATCCAAAGATGAGTGAGGACTTTTCCAAGCTTATGACAGACAAATTCAAGATGAGTGCAATGGGGGAGATGAACTTCTTTCTAGGGTTACAAGTTGAGCAGAAAGAAGATGGTATCTTCATCTCCCAGGATAAGTATGTGGCAGAGATCTTGAAGAAGTTTGGCTTTTCTCCACATGAAAAGAGGGCTACTACTCCTATGGATAGAGAACACCCCTGGGGAAAGATTGGAGATTGAAAAGATGTGGATGTCAGGCACTATAGATCAATGATTGGTTCATTGATGTATCTCACAGCCTCCAGACCTGACATCATGTTTGCTGTGTGTGCATGTGCACGCCATCAAGTGACTCCCAAAGAATGTCATCTTTATGTTGTCAAGAGAATCTTTAGGTACTTAAGATGTTATCCCAGTCTTGGCTTGTGGTACCCAAAAGATTCACCTTTGGAGCTTATTGCATATTCAGACCGTGACTATGGAGGTGATAAGTTTGATAGAAAATCCACAACTGGTGGATGTCACTTTATTGGGAGCAGGGATATCTTGGCAATGCAAGAAACAAACAGTGGTGGCTAATTCTACAACTGAAGCAGAGTACATTGCTACAGCTTCTTGTTGTGGACAAGGTTTATGGATTCAGAACCAGCTGTTGGATTATGGGTATAATTTCATGCATACCAAGATATTTGTTGACAATAACAGCACTTTATGCATTATTAAGAATCCTGTACATCATTCTAAAACAAAACACATAGAAATTAGACACCATTTTATAAGAGATTGTTTTGAAAAGGGTTTAATACAACCAGATAGGGTTAACACAGAAGAAAATGTGTTAGATTTACTAACTAAACCTTTTGATGCTAGAAGATTTCAATACTCGGTAACAAGTAATGGAATGATCAATCTCACATAATATGTGTTTTAGGGTCTTTTTGTAAAAGTATGTACAGGATAATGCATTGTTATTGGTCTTTTTGAGGATTTAGATTTTCCACTATCTTTTTCTAACACTGACAAAGGTTATTTTAACGCTAATAAGTGTTATTGTGACGTTGTCAGCAATATATTTGTCTAACGCTGACAAATGTTTCCTTAACGCTAACAAGTGTTATCGGGGCGTTGTCAGCAACAATGTTAGTTTTGTGGTTTTAATCTAAATGTGTAGGTAGTGTTAGCATTATACCATTGGATACAGAGTTGCTTATGGATCATTGGAGAATCATTTGAGCATGTTTTTGTTTATGGATGATGGTTGGAATTTTCTATTCCTATCTTGACATAAATTTTTTATGTTCATGCATATTTTTGGCAACATATGTATCACAGTTTAAGGGGAGGTTTTAGGAACCTTTAGGACTTTTGGGTATCCTTAAGATACACTTATCACAATTCTAGAATGTGTCCACAGGTGAGTATGAGTTAGTTTTACTAAATCATGAGGCACTGTAGCATGCAAAGTTGATACACTATGCATGCTGCCAAGACATTTTTGGCCTAGAATTGGTTGTGGTCTTTTGGGAGACTTGGGAATGATTTTATCATTGGTTTTACCTGGGAGTAACAAGGAATTTTATGAGGTAACTTAGTTGTTAAGAGTTTTGGTTAGCAAGGGACACTAGAGGACTCTTATGTCTATCTTGCATAAGCAAGTGTGCATAACTGGACAGTGCTTGCCGCCCTATAATAATTATAAACTTATAGGTTATTTTCTCTAGGATAAATTACTTTGTTAAGGTCATTTTTCATTTTTATAAATTTTTATTTTTGGACGCTGACAAGTATTTTTCAAAGCGTTTTTTTGACCAATTTAGACGCTGACATGGCTTTGGCAAACGTTGACAAGAATATAGCCGTTGGGCGTTGATGAGTTATTTTTTACCGTTGACACTCAATGGGACCTACCCAGTTGTTCCTTTTTGACGAATTTTTGGGCCGTAATTTTGGGAGCAGATAACTTTCAATTAATGCATGCGATAAACTTATTTTGGGAGCAGATAACTTTCTCTCCTATATATTTGGCTCCTATTTTAAACAGGGTACCTATCATTCTTGTCTAACAATATTTTCTCCTATACTTCATCTTTATCAATCATTCAAACAGCTTTCAACAATGGCACCAAAATTTAAACCAAGTGATTTGGAATTGGGATTCAGGAGTCAACACAACATTATAGCATATTTAGACGTTGATGATTCTCTGTTTCCCCAATACCCACAAATGGTGGCGTATTTGAATGCATCCCCAATTAGGTATGCTCTTTCTCATGCTCCACTCATTCATGTCACACATATTAAACAGTTTTGGAACAATGTTAGTTCCTCAACAGTTAATAGAGTGACTACATTATCATCTATTGTTCCTGGGCGCACATGGGTGGTTACTGAAGCTTTGGTTCGCCAAGCTTTGCATCTTGATGATGCAGATGGTATAACCACCCTCCCCATTAATGAAATAGAACAAGGACTAAGGGCTTTGGGTTATCCTTTCCCTGATGAGGGAACTTTAAATAAATATCATAAACATGAGTTTCCCCCAGCCTGGAAGTACCTAATACATGTCCTCTTGCAATGTTTGAGTCCCAAGTGTACTGCACACAATGAGATCAATAGATCTATTGCTAGTGCTATTGTGTGCATTGCTACTGGGCAAAAGTTTAATTATTCCAGAATGATTTTTGAGGGCATGTGTAAAAATAAAGGGAATAAAATGACTTTAGCTTATCCCATATTTTTACAAATGGTTTTTGATGTCTAAAATTACTGCACAAGGGATCATGATGATTTTTATGAGATCCTTGTGCAAAATAAAGCAATTTTTACAAAGATGAACTCACCCCCATATCGTGACTTACCCCTAACCCCAGCGATGATTGCTGTCATTGAAGCAGCACAACCCCAACCGGACCCACAACCCCAACTTGGCCCAATACCTGAACCTTTACCTTCACCACAACACATGCAAATTGACCAAGAACCCTTGGACGCTAACACTTTAAATGTTGGCGTTGACACCAATCCTTCACAGACCCAAACACCCCTTAACCAACCCACATCCACCCAATCCACATCATCTTCTCCCCCAACACAATATAGGTTGCAAAAATGCCAAAGGACTACTGTAGTGTTCTCCTCTAGTGGTCCTAGCCATGTAGCAGAGAGAACCACCACCACAAGTGTGGTTGGTGCTATGGATGAGGCTGGGACTATTGGTTCTGGCCTAGAAGCTGGCCAAGACAGTCCTAACATCTTTATGACCTCATCCATGCCCAATGAATCTAACTTGGGAGGTTAAATACCCATTTTAGAGGAGGGCATATTGGAACCAATGACTTTAATGGAATTGACGGCAGTCTGCATTAGCTTGCAAAAGCAAAATGCAGACTTGGTACAAATTGTCAGTACACAAGGCCTTGAACTCAAGAAATTGAGGGAGAGGATTGTTATTTTGGAAAATATTAGCACAAGGCGTGGGATGGAGGAATCTTTCAAAGGGGAGGATGAACAGATAAATGTGAGTGATAAGGGCTCACATGATGGTGAATCTTTGGGTGTTGCTGAGGCCCTAACGAGTTTGAAGAAACAACCAGGTTTTGATACGTCTCTAGTCACTCCTAAAAAACTTAAACTTTCTTTTACAGCTATGTTGGAGAAAATTACAAGAGGCGCTGAGACAGGTAATTTGGGCGTTGACAAGCAAGATTTGAACGCTGACATGAGTACCTTGGGCGCTGACAAAGCAAATTTGAGTGTTGACAGACCTGCAGATGAGGTTGATGTATTCCAGTCATCATCCATCATCAAAGAAGTTTCTTCACAGGTATTACCATCTTCCTTACCCACCGTGGATCCATTAGATAAGGGTAAGGGTATTATGGTAGAAGTAGATGTTCCAAAGAATGCAGCACATATTGAGTTTGATAGAAGGTTGGTTGCACAAATTGTGGAACAAGAAAGAAAGAAGGTGGGTGAATCACCTTTTGTTGTCACTTCAGAAGAACAAGAAGGAAGTGATGAAGCCAGTTCTGACTTAAGTGTAATGATAATAGAACAACCAGAAAGACTTGAGTATGGTGATGAATTGGCAAGAGAGAAGTTGAATGAGTTGAAATTGCAAGTTGATTTTGATATGCCAGAAGTTGTTTAGATGTACCATGCTTGGGAAGATAGGTGTATGGAGAATCCACATTTGACTATTTCAGACCAGATATGGGGTTTGGAGATTCTTCTAAGAGTACAAAAAGACTGCAAGGTAATTCTGAAACACAAAGCTAGCAATATTCTCTCATTGCTAAGAAGGGATAGAAGGGAGTTGTACTACATGTTGCTTAGATGACATGGAACAGGATGGACTTATAAAAAATGATTGGATTGACATTTGAAGAGTTGGAGTTCAAAGCTTATCCCATTTGGGCAAGAGTGCAGGAAGAAAACACTCTAATACTTCTTTCTGATAAAAGGAAAGAAGAACTTGCAGAAGAAAGGGAGCTTAAGAAGGCAATGATTATTCCTAGACCTGTGAAGAAGGGAGTCCCTCTTGAGTTTCCCAAAGATATGGATAGGTTGAATCCAAGTGAAGGTGTTATAAGAAAGAGCCTCAAGCTCTCACCATTGGAAGCTTCAAATATGGTACAAGTGTTACCTCTTGATTCCAAAAACCCTATTATAAGCTATGAAGAAGATGAATGTGGGTTTTGGAAGATTGGAAGGTATGGGAAAGAGGTTCACACTTTTACCACTCTTATATCTTTTTTTGCAAGTTTTGATAGAGAAGACTTGGTAGACCTATGGAGGTTGTTAGAGGCCAAGTATGAGACTGAAGCTCCTACTTTAGTCAATGCAATAAAACTGTGGTCAACATTCAAGAGAATGTGTGGGCCAAGAGATGAAGATCCTGCTATTTGGAAGGATCTTGAAGATGACCTCAGTGGTCTTCAATGGTGTTTGTATTCAGCTGCTGGTGTATATTACTTGAGTTCTACAAAGTTTGCTGAGTATCTTCTTGTAGATGCTCAGTATTCCATGTCCAAGGAAGTCTTAGAGAAGATGAAGACTACACAGCTGGAAATTGATTATTCAAGTGACGTGGCCAAAGATTTGATCAGACATATTTATTACCAATATGATAAGTGTTGTAAGATTCCTCCTAGTTCTTAATGTTTATTCAGAAACTTGATTTCTAGAGTAGATATCAAGTTTAGGGGAGGATTGTTGGGAATAAAATATAGCCAGTCTACTTGAGCGCTGACACGAGTAAAACAAGCGTTGATAGGAAGAAAACAAACGCTGACAGATCAAGTGTTGACAAGAAGAAGTCAAGCGTTGATACATTGAAGACAAGCACTGATGGAAAGATTTAGTCTACGCGTATATTGTTTCTAGTTTGTTTCTAGTAAAGATAAGTTCAACATTGTATTTTCTATAATTATCTTTACCTAGAATAGTTGATACGTAGACTCTTGTACAAGGCTTCTTATGTCTATAAAAGAAGACCTTTAGGTTATTGTTCAATATAAGTTTTTCATACGTTAAACACTTTCATTGTAAGCAAGTTTGTTATCATTAATCAAGTGAAAGTTTGTTTACATCTTTGTGTGTTCTTGTTTAAGTGTTAATTCCGCATAACACTTAGATTACTTTATACATATACAAAGGTTTCTCTACGTGTATAACTTGATCTAATCTCATATACATAAAGCTAAATCGATCTATGTTTGGGATCAACAATTTTTATTCAAATGTTTCAGTGCACACCTTTGGTCCTTGTATTTTGGTGAAATGTGTTTAATAAGTTTTTCAGCGTAAACAAACGCATCCATTTGTTAATTAACTTTCAGATTTCATACATTGGCCACAAGAAGTTTTCAAAAAGGGTGTTAGGGCTTATATAACTTTGGTATAATTACACAAATGGCCCTTTTGTGTTTTAAATCACAGACTAAGTACCAAATTTGTAATATTCTTGAACTTCAAGGGTCTTCATTGGATGTTTGATATCTCAGAGGACCATTGTTTACAATTCTTCATTTATGAGGGACTAAACTTGCCAAATCTTAAAACTTGAGGGACCATTTTGTAATTTTGACAAAATTAAGAGACAAAACTTGTATTATGAATATAAAAGGGTATTAAGTGTCATTTCTTCATACATGAGGGATCATTCTTATACATCTTTAAATCTTCAAGGTCTTTTCTTTTGAGAAATCCATAACTAGGGCCCGGTTCATTGTACGGCTTCGTTTCTCGTGTTCGTTTTTCCTTGTTTCTTGTGATCTTTTGTCTTTTTCACGATATCCATACCTAAAATACACAAGTAAAACAAGCATATATATGGTATTTTTATGACATTTTGTGCATTTAAAGCCCGAAAAGAACGATGAAATCATCTATAAATGCCATCTCTGAAGGATCGAGTTTTTCTAAGGATTAGGCATTGTATTGATTAACTATTGAGATGTATGGAGAATGGAAGAACCTAGAGAGAGAAAGAAGAGAGAGAAAGGAGAGAGTTGAAAGAAAGATGGAAAATGTGATTATGTGTTCAACAACCCCTCCTAACATGCTAGGAGGGGGGTTTATATAGCCCACCCTACATGTGGGCTATATGGGCTATACCTTAATACATTAGATCACGAGCCCAATACTTGTATCTATACTTGGAGTAACCGATCCTTTCTAAATACGTAAAAACGTATTTCTAACAATCTCCCCCAAAGGGAGGTCACTCCAAGTTACAATGTCCTAAATAGTCTATAGCTCGTGATCTATGCTAATAATGATGTGACCGAGACTTTCCTTGGAAAAACGTATTTCCAATAATCTCCCCCAAAGGGAGGTCACACCATTTTACAAAATCTTAAACCTAGCATACTATGCTTGAGTCTTCGATCTTGTTCTTGTGAATATGCTGATGAGATCTTTGACTTTAGTCTTGAGCATGTTCTCTTGCCTTGACCTTGTGCATTCATCACTTGTGAAATTTGCCTCCTCGTGACTTCATGTTCCACATACTTATACCTTTATAAATTCTTGAAAGCTTCAGAGTTTGATACAGCGGAAGACTTGACATTCAGACTTTCTTGAATTCGTTGAAGTACTAAGTGTATGTAGTATAAGCATGTGGTGACGACTTCTTCTGGATTATACACCGCAAAGCCACCTTCTTGTTATGCTGCATAAGACAGTTAGCAACAAACCATATACACGGATGAAATGGCCTTCAACATTTCATTCTAATTCGGTTGCATTTTACCTCCGGTCGGTGAAGACCGTTGGACGATATAAAATATCGTACTTGTGACAGGTAGTTTCAATTAAGAACCTCCTTGACAAGATTTCGCGGGTAAACCCGTTCTCTTTACTCGACCGTCCAAAGCTGACTGCGAACATAAAGAGTGAATCATTTGGATAATAATATCCGCATGATTTGAAGCCGTCAATTCATGTTCCTGGAACAAGTTTGATTCATTAAAGAATCGCACCATTGTTGCTTTCCAGTTGTCACTAGCTTGATTCATATAGAATCTTGCAAGTTACCTACCAAGTGCTGTTTGAGTTTAACACTAGAAGGATTTCCACTCATCACTGTGAACACTAAGGTATCACTCTGAGTGTTCTGGCAAGATCACTATGATATTGCGTAGAGGCCTGGAACGTGTTTAAATTCATTCAAGAATTAAACCATTGTTGCTTTCTAGTTATCACAAGTTTGATTCATAAAGAATCGCACAAGTCACCTACCATGAGTTTTTTGATATTCGCTCAAGAAGGATTTCCATCTTCATTGTAAATACTTTCGTATTACTCGGATGTTCAGGCAAGATCATGAATATTTTACGTTGGACTCTTAAGATTTTTCTTACTTTTTCACAGTGTGTGAAGAAGCAAGGAAATATGAAAGTGTGTCCTAATGAGATATTTGATGATCTCAAATGGCTCTAGACTCGATCGTGCATTTTGGATTTTAGTGATCGGAGGCTGGAGAGGAATGCCACCATTTCAATACCAATTTATTCGGAGTGAATAAATCAATAGATAATGCGTTGTCTCCGTGTGATTAAAACAAATATCTTTTGAGAGATATCTGAGTTAGCTGGGATGGGTTGTGCATTGCATCACTGGGTCCATGATGTCTATCTTCAGTATCAAGAATCATTAAAAATGATCTCAATAGCATATGTATTGACCCGGTTTCTGCCTAAGTTGTAAGGAGGGCTTCTTTCTTTACACCCTTTATCATTACAATTCTTTTTCATTCTTCAACCCCTTCAATGCTTACTAATACGTCATCACTAGCACCTTGTTGTGATTGTTCTAGTGCTAACTTAAGTACTTGGTCGGCATTCAGCTACGTTCACAATCTTTCTCCATCTTTCCTAAGGACTACTATTTCTAGCTATGGAATGTCCTTGGGAATATTTCTCCGGTTCTAAAGGAATCATTGGACTTTAACCTATCCTACCATCCTTATGTCACCACAATCTTCACCGTCGTGAATAGAGATGTTTTGGGTAAGTTTATGTCACCATGAAATCCATTTTGAAGTGCAAATCCATTTTGCTCCCCCTTAACATATGCTACGATATCCGAAAACATTTCGCACATGTCGGGATGAGCTATCACGTTAAGTCAAACCATTTATGATTAATCATTTCTCATATTAAATCACATTTTCTCCCCCATATTAAAAATATTAACCCAATCGATGTTTTTAATATCAATTAATTTAATAGCATTTTAAGAAAATTTGGGAGGAAAAATGCAAAGCCAATTATCTTCATGAATGACACAAGCTCCCCCTCAAATTAATGAGGGTGTACTTGAAACGTAAATTAAATACCTTTTAAACACAAGTGTAAGGTATTTATCACGTGCAAAGATCATATATGATAATGAAGTCACAATATTAGCGATTTATGAGGTTGGACTTGAATGATGAAGAACATCATATGAAAGAAGCAAATGGTTCTTGTTCACGAATGTTGGTCGCCTCATCACGTCTGAAATTATCTCTTGACTCCATTTGATTGATATCGTTGTCTTGACACCAACATGTGAACTTGGCACTTTCAGCGTCAAAGATTCTGAATGCTGGACAATTGCTCCCCCTCAATTGTTGACCCGTGTTCTATTGAAAGAGTTGTAGTCGCCGTTTGAGTAGTCGCATCGTCGAGTATGTAGATATCAATTGTAAATTGCTACGGTTGGTGGAGATGATAACTTCATAAAAACAAGACTTCTCTTGTTTTAACAAATAAATGCACTGAATCGTACATATATTCGTGTTAGATTGTGTTATTACGTAAACACAATCCCTTACATGGTTATAAAGTAAACCATGCCCGAGAAAATTAATTCCCGTTGTTGAGTCAAAGCTTTCCGGTGAAATGCTTGACTTTAATATCAAAAGCGGGTTACTATCTGAAATAATAGCAAACCATTTTGAGCATGTTTTAAAACATTTGAACTTCTGCTCGAACTTTATTTACAACCCCGTGTCATTATTGAATGACATTTCTAGTATCGTAAATATTATCGATTCCAGAAGACATGCTCTTGTTATCAAAACATTTTTTGAACACACAATTTTGAAAGATTTAGAAAACCTTTTGAGAAATTCTTGAAAAATTGTGTTCATTGTTTTGAAAACCAATTACTTGAGCTTAAAATGTTGAATATCTTACAAAACGAGCTCAAGTCCGAGAAGTTGTAAGCTTCCCGTTGTAAGGATAAGTTTATCATCGGCGATAAACTTTCTTTTTAATTTGAAGAACGAGTCCTAAGTTGACATTTACTTAGAAGTCGTTTTCATGAGCTTGAAAACTTTGACTGTTTTAACGGAAAGCTCATGACCGAGAAAGGTTAATTTCTCGTTATGAGGAAAAGTTCTCTTATTTAAAAGATACAATTTCCTTTCTGAGCTTAAAACTTCGAATGTTTTAATACAAGCTCATGACCGAGAAAATTGAATTTCTCGTTATAAGGATAAGGTATCATTAATGATAATCTTTCCTTTATTTGAAGTTCGAGTTACAGTCTGACATTTAACTGTAAGTCATTGTGCATGAGCTTAAAAACTTGGAATGTTTTTTGATATAAGCTCATGCCCGAGAAAATTGCATTTCTCGTTGTAAGGATAAGTTTATCATCGGCGATAAACTTTCCTTTCTTTGATGTACGGGTTATCGTCTGATATTTAACGATAAGCCATTTACACGAGCTTAAAACCTTTGAATAGTTTAAGTGTAAGCTCGTGTCCGACAAAATTTAATTTCTCATTTTGAGGGTAAGTTATCGTTGCGTAAATAAACTTCCCTTTCTCTGAAGTTCGGGTCACAGACTGTGATTTGAATGTGAGCCATTATGCATGAGCTTAAAAACTTGGAATGTTTTTGATATAAGATCATACCGAGAAAAATGAATTTCTCGTTGTTAGGATAAGTTTATCATCGGCGATGAACTTTCCTTTCTTTGATGAACGAGTTACAGTCTATGATGTGACTGTAAGTCCTTTATGCACTGTAAGCTTAACTGGAAATCCCCTGAGACACTTGTTTCTTAGATATCAGCTTCTTTAGCAACCAAACTCTGAGAGTGTCCTTAATTGAATGGTATACAATGATTGGACCGCTTCGTTCTTTTGGAACATCCTCTTTGGTACCTGCATTTTCATTAGGAATTTGCATGCTTGGATAAGGGTTAGCGATATCTATCTTAGAAGCAAGTGGGGGTTCACAGTTGGCCTTACTTGTGCCAGAGGTGTTCTGAGGAGATGATTCACTTGTCTTAGCTGGTAAACGTTTCCTTTTATAGAAAACCTTAAGTTTAGGCTTAGGTGATGCATCCTCCTTTTCAATTTCCTCCCTAGTAGTCTTAATAGAATCGGAGACTATCCTAGTTAAAGGGCACTCGTTTTCTACAAGGGTGAAAGTTCTACCATTGGGGCGCCACATTTTACCAATGGGTTTGATTTTGGCAACCCACTGGGATTTAAGTCTAGCACGGGAGTTCACCTCATTAAGTAGTTTCTTGATACAAGAATCATGATTTGCCGTAAAGACATATTTTCTACATAATTTACAAGTAGCATATTTAATGTCTGAGTAAGATCTAGAATTCCTAGATGATTGATTGATGCTCCTAGGATGTGACATGCTACGGTTAGAAATGTTGGGTAAAGTAGAAGGCATCTGACTAGGTTTGAAATTCCTATCTCTTACTTGTGTCTTTTGCTTAGCTTCCCTTAGACCAAAAGTATGGCGAACGTTATTTGAACTAGTTCTAGACGTATTCTTTGGACTATGTCTAGGGAAATTAGAGGCAATCATGTGAGTAGGTATTGCAAAATCTGTGTTAATGCAAGTAATGCCTAAAAACATTATTAGTGTTAACTAATCTTTCTTAGTTTTGATCACAACAAACCATACAACACATTTAGTGTAGAAACACAAAATGAATTATTTAACTAACACTATCATCAAGGTAATAATCATATCACTAACCTTTCTTAATCATACTTAGTGATCATCAAAATGATTATCCTTAAAACTCACTTTTGTTAATAAGACAAAAGACTTTTTAATAAACTTTCTTTTTTAAAAAAATGTTTTATTAAAATGGAAAATGAAAATTTGAAAATGGCATATTCCAAATGCTATTAGAATATCCTTTGAAGGGTTCAAATACCTCAGATATTCCCACCCCACTAAAAGACAAAAAACGGAGCGGAGTCTAGTGGCGGTACCTTAAGTACCTACACGGTACCTTAGCGATATGGTACCGCGGGGTGAGATAAGGTACCGCGCACAGTAGCCGTTATAGATCCGTTGTAACTTTGTCTCCTTCAAATAGTGGGTCAAATCTCATTTTCCAGTAAGCCTCTTGGACGTTTTTCTCAGCCCTTTTTCTATTTTCTATAGCATAATCATTAGTAAATGATCACTTAATTTGTTAAGGATGTTTACATATGATTATCCTCTTGATCCCCCCCTTTACCATGTCCAATGAGAAGATCACTCACTCACTAGTGTAGTGATAAAGATGAATTTATGAGCTAGTCATATTCATCATGATACCTTTTTGTTTTAGGTCAATCCAATGTATTTATGAATACTTGGACTAGTTGTGTTCATCCAAGTTATTTGTGAATACTTGGATTTGTTGTGTACATCCATTCCATATGTGTTTGCTTGGATTTGTGTTGTGTAAATCCAAGCTACATGTGTGTACTTGGGTAAGTCTAGTTGAGTTGTAATAGATTTGATTAGGAGTTCTCACTAAACTATAAAGTGATGTGGTTGTGTCTTGTGAGTTCTCACTAAACTTTAAAGTGATTAGTAGTTGTGTTGTGTGAAGTTCTCACTTAGCCTCAAAGTGAAGAGTCGTGAAGATTGGTTCTAGCTTTTGATTAGAACTCGACATCTAGCCTTGTGTCGTAAAATGGTGAAGTAGGCAACGTCATGAAGATTGGTTCTACCTTAAGATTAGAACTCGACATCTAGCCTTGTGTCGTTAAATTGTGAAGTAGGCAACGTCGTTTAGATTGGTCCTAGCTAAAGATTAGGTCTCGACATTTAGCTTAGTGTCGGAAAATAATGTACGCAACGATGTAAGGTTTTCTCCGCCGAGAAGGGAGCTTGTGGATATAGTGGAAATCTCGAGTAGGTGTACTCGAGGAGTGGAGTAGAAACGAGGATAGAGCCTCGTTGTCGAACCACTATAAATCTTGGTGTCTTCCCACTAGGTTGTCTCCTTCCTTGCTCTTTACTTATTTCATTATCATTATACTTTCTTATTATTCTTGCTAGTGCATTTCAATTGAACCTAATCATTATGCAACTTAGCTTTAAGTAAAAGATAGTTTTGATACAAACCAAATTGAAAGCAATTTTAATTTTGTCACCAATCGAAGAGAAACTATTCAACCCCCCCTTCTAGTTTCTACAATTGGTATCAGAGCGATGGTCACTCAAGATCTTTGAAGTATATTGTACTTTAAAACTTGGATCGATCCATTGTCTCCTCAAATTAGAAGGTCTAGTTGTACTAAAGTTTCTCTTTGGTCAAAACTATGTTTTCTTTGAAAAATAGGTCTTTTTATTGATAATATTGCATCCCACTTAAGATTAGTAGCCTTTATGCATTTTAGATATACTCTTGAAATGTATCTACTAGTTTGCATCTTGCTTTGTGTAGGTACTCATGAAGATCAATCACTTAATTGGTTGTGGATTGAGTTACTTGCACTTGTAGAAGAATCATCTTCATTGATCTTTAACATCTTTGAATGATGATACCAAGATGATTGGGAATGATAATAGTCCTTGAAGACTTAGTACTCATCATAGTCATTGATTGGGCATAGCACTTATTCCTTCATGGATTGCTCTTTGTGGACAAGGTACGCTTTCGTTCTCCCACACGCCCTTTGATCATTCTTTTGATCATTACTTGACTATGTGCTTATTCTCGGCATCCTTGCCTTGACATTTATTTGTGGTTTGTGCTTCTTTTCCTTTATCCTCTCAAACCTTCATTGCTTGGATACTTGACTCACTATGGTGATGTAGAGTGAGTTAGTAGAAGCTTAAAGTATCAAGCATGATTTCTATGGTTTGCACCCATACGGTTAGTAGGCCCTTTGTGGGAGAGAAAGTGAATTAATACCTTGCTCATATTTTTGTTTAGACTAAGACTATTATTGAAAGTGATCTTAGTCTATACTTGAATAATTGCTTTGTGCTTATTCATTACCAAAGCCGTTTAACGTTTCTCCGGAAAGACACGTCTTAAACCACTATATATGACACAAGCTCCTCGTTACCACTATTTGAAGATTGTCATTAATCCCTTGAGCATTGATCCTAGTCTTGATTCACTTCCCTTGATTTCTCTCCACTTAGTCATTTTGCTACGAGTAGTCGTTTGTCCGTTTCGGTTCTTTTCGATCTTGATTTAACTCGTAATCCTTCGTTAAGGCATATTGCTTAGTGTTATGATGATCCAATGATATTCTAAAAGGCTCATGATTTAATTTTAAGTATTTTAGAAAAACTAGATTTTCAAAATTTGGCGTTTTTCAGAGATAGAAACCTGCCTCTGCAGGCGGTTCCTTATCTCTGCGGCTCAAACCCGTGGTTCCTTATCGATAAGGTACCGCGGGCAGTAACTTTTGTTAGAGCGCCAGTTTGTGTTTTTTATTCTTTTTCAAACCAAACTCTCTCTCTCCCAAAAACACACAACCGACGGGTTTTACTTTTTCCACCATTGTTGAAGCTTCCAAAACATTCAATCACTCAAATTAATTGATTCCAAGTTATGGGTTTCACTCATCCTTAATCTAACATCAATTAATTGTAAGTATTTTCTTTCAATTTCATCTATTTTGTTCTAGGGTTCATCCTTTCATAATTGGGGATTTTTAAAATTGAAATTGAATTAAAACCTTAATAGGAATGTGGGTTGACATGGTAATCTTACTATGATTCCTTAAGTTGATATTCATTAAGATTTCACTCAAACCCACTTGTAGAACAAATCCGAATTTAGGCTAAATGATTTTGGTTGAATGATGGATTTGAGATGAACCCATGAACAAGTAGGTAATGACATTGTTAATGCTTACCTAAAAACCTTGTTTTGAAAAACCAATGTTCTAAGTTCATTGTTGATCCAACATAGTTCATATGTTCTTGGTAAATAATGGAATAGCTACTTTGTGAACATGAGAATGATATGGATTCAATCCTTTGTTTGTCAAGAAATTGATATAACACATTCTAATATTCTTTGTTTGTTGATTTTAATTTTTCATATGAGTGATTGGATAGATATTTTCGTGTTTAGGTACTTGTCATGTCTTCAAGATATCAAAAAGATCACGAACGAACACGAGCATACATGCCCTCTAACCCTCTTTTGATTCACTCTCACAAAAACTCGTCAAAGTCTCTCGAACATTGTTGTTTCCATGAAGGACGCATTGTTTGTTCCAATTTCACAAATGAGTTTATTCGCATCATGTTTAAATCTATTGGGTTTGATTGTCTTCTTGATATTGATGAGCCAATATTTCCTTCGTTTCTTATGGAGTTCTTTAGCTCATTCACATTGATAAGCATCAATAATGGTTTGTCTATACGATTTTCCATTATAGGGAAAATCATTATTTACACTCTTGAAGAATTCGGTGATATTCTTGGAGTGCCATCTAATGGTCAATGTCGATTCACCGATGCTTGGAGTTTAGACTCTTTAGAATCGGCCCCTATTGATGCTCATTATGTGACCGTGCTTCCAACTCCTTCGGACATCATTCATACCATTTCTAAACCTCGTGAGCATCCTATTCATGGTAAATTTCAAGGAGTTGTTCGAACTCTCTCTCCTTGGGAATTACTATCTAGTGATATTAATGATTTCATGTCTCCTTGGGATGAAATCATTAGGGAAAATGCAATGTGTCTTGATGGGAATCGGGATTTAGTACCCGCTTGTCTTGCACACATGTTGTATTGTGTTGCCACCACAACTCCTTACAATCTCGCATTTTTCATAGCTAGAAGAATTAGGTTTGTTATTCTTGAGCCTAAGTCAAGATTTCCCTATGGAATTCTTCTTTCTCGTCTTCTTAGAAGAGTCCTTATTGACTTTCCGTCTCTTCTATCTTCACCCTATCTCTCCGTTGATCGTGTCATGTCTCCCATTCAAGGGAACATTTCACCCGAGATCAATGTGAACTCGTGTCAAGTCGAAAATACTTCTCAAGAAGAGTCTTCTAGTAACCCTCCCTCAAACTTCATTAACTTCATGTCCTCTTCAATATCCATCTTGTCCTCCCATGAAGTTGATTCTGACTATCAATTTTATCTCAATCATCTTCTTCGAGAACGCCTCAGAAGTGAATCAAGGAATTAGATGTTATGCTCATAGTGACTTGCAACACTCATCTAGGATGTTTTCATGACTCTCTTCTCTTCATTTGGTTATGTATTAAATTATGCTTGGATTATTATTTACTTTGATCCTTAATGTTAATTATGCCTTCATGTTTGTGTTTTACATTGCTTTGTGCATGCCTTTTGATAGTTAGCTTATTAGATTATGATCTGTAGTTAACTTTGGCTTGTGAAACCTTTGGGAAAAATCTGGGTTTATCAAAAACTGGAATGGGAAATTTTTGAAAACCTTCTGGTCGCGGTTCCACATCGACCCGCGGTTCCTTATCGATAAGGTACCGCCGGTCCTAGATAAGGAACCGCCGGCCACTGTGCACGACATCATCTTTGCTTTACACTGTTTTCTTAATTTTGTGTAAACCTTGCATGATTTTCAGTAGTAAACTGCACATTTCCTAAACTAGGGTATTTAAATTTATTATTCACCTAAAATAATTTTAACCCATTACTAGTTTGGATCATCCCCTCAACCATTTAAACCCACCTTGTTTGCCATGTTCTTCACACATCAAACATACTTCCCTAAACCTTAAACCACCCTAATCAACCATGGTGTGTACCAAAACCTCAAACACTTCCAAGACCTCCACCCCAAGAAAAACACTCAAAATAAGGGTTAAGGTAGCTAAGCCTAACTCTTCACCTTTCCTCACACCTAAGAATGAGAATGTTCCTATCCTCATTTCTTCATCACCTTCCCCACCTCTTGCACCATGCAAGACTTCTTCCACCCATGGTACTAATCACTCCATTGGTTCTACCTCATCTTCATTCAATTCTAGAATGAATGAGCTTTCTTCACCCTTCACTCCAAGTGCACCCTTGGAAGTGACCACACAACCTCAACCAATCCAAAGCATTCCTTTTGGGAATGACTTTGATGACATTTTGGTGACTTCACCATTTACTCCTCATAACTCACCAATTTCACCAACCTTGGAGAATTTTCCTCCACACTCACCCATTTCCCCTTTGAGGAACATGCCTCCACTTTCACCCACTTCACCCTTGGAGAACTTGCCTCCTCCACCTCCACCCAACTCAAACATCCCAATTTTGGGTGTCCCTCTTTCCCTCCTCTTGGGTGATCCTTACTTTGGGTTTCAGCAAACTCATGGTCCTAGATGTCCATGTTGTCTCTACAACCACTTCCTCATCCAAAACCTAAGGATGGATATGTATGGACTACATAGGGGTTTGCAAGATTTCTTGCTTGCTTTGTTCTCCATGCCTCCTCCTAGGAGATGAATGATGGAGTTCTTTTAATAAAGATTTTCAACAACAAGCCAAAGAAAACCACCTATCTAGATTTAATGATAAGCTAGCTATGTATTAGTTAGTTTTATTTATCTTTGTACTTGTTTCACTAATGAATGTTTCGTGTTGTTGACTTATGGATTTAGCTTTGTGTGATTCTATCCTTTTGTGCACACTAATCAACTTTAATTTGAAATTAAAATTGAACCTAAATCTATCATAACCCCTAAACTTGACTAAAATTGGTTTAAAATGATATCTAAATTATTTTGTCATCCTTTGTCAAGACATTCTTTGTGAATGTGTTGCTTTATGTAACCCTAGCATATTTTGGTTCTAGTAGAGGTAAAATTCCAAGATTTGCAACTTTTTGAAAAAGTCTTAGTTTTTCCCAAAACCCAGGAAAAACATGGTTTAAAGTCCACTGGACGCGGTTCCTTAAGGACCCGCGGTTCCTTAGTGATATGGAACCGCCGGCCCATATAAGGTACCGCGGCCAGAATGTGGCTTTTGATGATTTTTTGATCAAAACTTATAAAACCCTATTCCCAGTCAAGATTCCTTGTTTACTCAAATTGACTAAACATTCCTTGACACTACACATTTTGTATTCAAATTCTTACCTTGATTACATTTTACTTATACCCCAACCTTGAGATTTCATTCTCACACCTTCCCAACCTTGAGAATTCATTCTCACATAACCTTGAGATATCATTCTCACACTCTCACAATGCCTAACTCCTACATTCCTAACCTTGACATTTCTTTGTCACAACCCCACTCACCCAAAGCTTCCTCATCCAAGCTTTCAAAGAAACCGAAAATCTCGGTTCGACCCGTTTGGGTTAAGAAGAATAAACCATCTTCGTCCAAACCACCCAAAAACCCTACCTTCTCTCCAATCAAGTATTGGAATGAGACTTATACCATAAACCCCATCACCGGAGCAAAAGAAAATGTTCCACCACCACCACAATCCTTCAATACCCCCCAACTCAATGACCTTTCCATCTTCCCAAACCTCACAAGGCATTGTGAAAACACTCCGAAACCCTTTACCCCACCACCACCAAACCCTAAGTTTGATGCCATACCCCCATCAAATGATTTTGTGTTGCATCATGGATCCTTGTGTGATTGTTGCCGATTTCAACAAATTGAACTTGCTCATGTGTATGAGAAGTTAAATTTTCTTGAATTCCTCCTCACTCGACCTCCTATTCAAGTTTTCGTTCCGGTGGACAAAACTTCAAATGATGCATCGTCGTCTTTTTAGTTTTATTTTACTTTTAGCAATCTTGGAAAATATCACTATTAGACTAGCTTATGCTTAGTGGTTTATTTTCCATATTTATTGCTTTTAGATACTCATACTATGTGTATGACTATCTTCTTTGTTGTATTATTTTTTTTGTAACCTTTGTGTTATTTGTGTGCTATCTAATTAGTTTTATTTTGAGTTGATCTTGGTTAAATTTTTACAATTGCTTATGGGTGATTCCATCAATTCTAAAGCTTTAACCCATTGACAAGCTTATCATCTTCATTATATTGAAGTTTGATTTTGTCAATTACCTCTTTGGACATACTTAGCAAAATACTTGCTTCTAATTTGAGATTTCTTCTCTTTCTCCCTCTCAAGTTACTTAGTAGGTAGTGATCATATATACATTGGTGTTTCTTTCCTTTCTACTAACCTTTGTGTAGCATGTCACCTTAGCTCACAAACTTGGTGCCCCAAGCAAGGGGGAGCAACCACCAAGGGGGAGCTACTAGCAAAGTTCGATGCACTTCAAAGACTTATGCTAACCTTTTTGCTACGACAAAGGGGGAGAAATGATAGTGATAAACTAGTTAATAATTCCATAGTTTGTGTTTCTACGTAAATGAGTTTATCGTTTGTCGTAATCAAAAAGGGGGAGATTGTTAATGCAAGTAATGCCTAAAAACATTATTAGTGTTAACTAATCTTTCTTAGTTTTGATCACAACAAACCATACAACACATTTAGTGTAGAAACACAAAATGAATTATTTAACTAACACTATCATCAAGGTAATAATCATATCACTAACCTTTCTTAATCATACTTAGTGATCATCAAAATGATTATCCTTAAAACTCACTTTTGTTAATAAGACAAAAGACTTTTTAATAAACATTCTTTTTTAGAAAATGTTTTATTAAAATGGAAAATGAAAATTTGAAAATGGCATATTCCAAATGCTGTTAGAATATCCTTTGAAGGGTTCAAATACCTCAGATATTACCACCCCACTAAAAGACAAAAAATGGAGCGGAGTCTAGTGGCGGTACCTTAAGTACCTACGCGGTACCTTAGCGATATGGTACCGCGGGGTGAGCTAAGGTACCGTGCACAGTAGCCGTTATAGATCCGTTGTAACTTTGTCTCCTTTAAATAGTGGGTCAAATCTCATTTTCCAGTAAGCCTCTTGGACATTTTTCTCAGCCCTTTTTCTATTTTCTATAGCATAATCATTAGTAAATGATCACTTAATTTGTTAAGGATGTTTACATATGATTATCCTCTTGATCCCCTCCTTTACCGTGTCCAATGAGAAGATCACTCACTCACTAGTGTAGTGATAAAGATGAATTTATGAGCTAGTCGTATTCATCATGATACCTTTTTGTTTTAGGTCAATCCAATGTATTTATGAATACTTGGACTAGTTGTGTTCATCCAAGTTATTTGTGAATACTTGGATTTGTTGTGTACATCCGTTGCATATGTGTTTGCTTGGATTTGTGTTGTGTAAATCCAAGCTACATGTGTGTACTTGGATAAGTCTAGTTGAGTTGTAATGGATTTGATTAGGAGTTCTCACTAAACTATAAAGTGATGTGGTTGTGTCTTGTGAGTTCTCACTAAACTTTAAAGTGATTAGTAGTTGTGTTGTGTGAAGTTCTCACTTAGCTTCAAAGTGAAGAGTCGTGAAGATTGGTTCTAGCTTTCGATTAGAACTCGACATCTAGCCTTGTGTCGTAAATGGTGAAGTAGGCAACGTCGTGAAGATTGGTTCTACCTTAAGATTAGAACTCGACATCTAGCCTTGTGTCGTTAAATTGTGAAGTAGGCAACGTCGTGTAGATTGGTCCTAGCTAAAGATTAGGTCTCGACATTTAGCTTAGTGTCAGAAAATAATGTAAGCAACGATGTAAGGTTTTCTCCGCCGAGAAGGGAGCTTGTGGATATAGTGGAAATCTCGAGTAGGTGTACTCGAGGAGTGGAGTAGAAACGAGGATAGAGCCTCGTTGTCGAACCACTATAAATCTTGGTGTCTTCCCACTAGGTTGTCTCCTTCCTTTCTCTTTACTTATTTCATTATCATTATACTTGCTTATTATTCTTGCTAGTGCATTTCAATTGAACCTAATCATTATGCAACTTAGCTTTAAGTAAAAGATAGTTTTGATACAAACCAAATTGAAAGCAATTTTAATTTGGTCACCAATCGAAGAAAAACTATTCAACCCCCCCCCCCCCCCCCCCCCCCCCTTTCTAGTTTCTACAAGCTGTTTTAGTCACATTGGGCCTAGATGGTGGAGTGACTGTTCTAGAAAGATAAACCATATCAACTTGGGAGGCAAACCGCGGTCTCGAGGATTGTGATCGCTCGGATCTAAATGCAGTAGGTTGTCTGACAGTCGGTTGTCTGACGAACTGATTTGTAGGCGGTTTCCCCAAGATTTATGGTTTTTCAAGGTTAGTGTCCACACTAGGTCCTCTAGTTTTCCTTAACTCGTTTTTCAACGGAGCTATAGCAAAGACCTTTTCCTGTACTTGAGCCTTTAATGTCTCATTCTCTTTAAGCACTCTATCTTGGGATGCCAATTTAGATTCAAGCAACTTAATTTATTTCAAAAAATTATCCTTTTCAGCTTTAGAATCTAGAACAGTTTGATCCAATTTTCGCTCAAGAACAACGTTTGACTTTTCAAGTTTTTCAAAATATGTTTCAAATTTCTTCGTTTTCTTTGAAAATTCAATTTTGGCATGCTCGAGCTCTTTGGATTGCTGAGCTAAAATGGTTTCAAGCTCTTCAGTCCTAGACACAGAATTGGTTAAAGAAGCAGTCGTACAACGATTAGCAGGATTGTTAATTAGGGCATTCATTTCAGACAACATATGAAGAATATTATATGTACTTGAGATGCTACTTGGTTCCTGTTTTCCTCCTGATTCTATTTTCTTGTGACTGCCTCTTCTAGCGTCTTGCAATATATGCAATTCGCCCTCTTGAAATTTCGAATTCAACGAATCCATTGTAAATTTGATGAAAGATTTCTTGGATCCTTGTTGGGACACAATAATTTTGTGGTCGTGGTTGATTTCAGGATATCACAATTCGAGAAGAAACTTAGAAATGAAATTCACGGGGTATGACAAAAACCAAAAAACAATCCGTAACAAGCTGTAATTCGTTTGCGAAAAGAAATAACGTTTACTTGTCACCTTGTCTCGTAACTTTTTCCGTGATTCGAAGCCCGAATAAAAATCAAGTAATGCCCCCAATATAACTTTTCAGGAAAATATTAAATTTTAAAAGAAGAAAAAATAATAAAAAATAATAAATAAAAAAATAATAATAAAAAAATAATAATAAAAAAATAACCGTGTATGCCTAGTAATAATAAAAAACAAGTAGACAAACTTTTGTCTTTTACCACACACGAATAAAAAAAAGGAAAAAAAAATTAAATCTCAAAAAAATCTGCTTTATTTCATATTGATACATTTCAAATAAATATATTAAAAATCTGATATATTTCAAAAAAACTGATATATTTTAAATTGATATATTAAAAAAATCTGATATATTTTAGATAGATTGCTCAAAGATTGAGTCCACGTGTTTGCCTAAAAACATGGCTTTGACATCACTTGCCTAGTTTCCTCCGTCCCAAATTAATATATAATTTCTACCCCTAAGACCTAATCCCACTAACCACCGTCTCTCTCTTCTCAAAAAAACACGCAGCCAAAATCAACCATTATATCCCAAAATCAATGAAACCTCCGCCTCAACAATTATATCCAGATCTCATAAAAAAATGAGCAGATCCCATCAAATCTATATGATTCTCCTCAATCATACCATAAATCAACCATCCTGATTACTCTGACCCTCTGTGATTCTAGTTAATCGTTGCATCAAGATCTCTCATAGAGGTCTCGGGTAGGTATTTTTACATTCGGTATAATTTTTCGTTTTAGTCTTGATCGAGGATGGTTCTTTTGACTGAGATCGATTTTGAGTAGAGTGTGTTTGAGTCTGGTGTTCGAGGGTTGGTTCCTGTTAATTTGGTCAAAATGATTTGAGTCTGTTACCAAGTCGGTGATGATTTGTGTTTGAGTCGAGTTTTGGTCAATGTGAGAAAAGTTGGAGTCTGGTCGAGAGTATGAGTTCGAGGGAGTCGAGGGAGTCGTAGGCTTGAGTCGAGGGCTGGGTGTGCGAAGGTGAGGGTGAGGGTGAGTCTTGGTGAGGGTGAGTGTGCGAGGGTGAGGGTTATAAGGGTTGTTGAAGGTGTTGGGTTCGAGTCTTATGAAGGGTAGACCAAAATCTTTGAGTCGAGTGGTCTGAGTCGAGGGTTGTCGTTTGTCTGATTTTGTCTAGAGGTTTTTGGTCAGTTGGGTCTTGTTTGAGTGTCGTGTACGAGAGGTGAGAGTACTAGAGGTGTGAGGGGTCGAGGGTTAGAGTCTGTTTTTGGTGTGACGATACGAGTCGAGAGTGTTGTGGTCTAAAAATGATTTTAGTCCAAGTTTTAATATTTTAAACAACATTCATCGCAATACTGATCATTCTCCATCGCAATATCCTCAAACTCAGCACCCCATCGCAATATAATAACAAAGCACCCATCGCAATGTTTGAAATTATCCATCGTAATCTTCATGATATTCATCGCAATATCAAAAACTTTCCATCGCAATGTGACGAAAAAAAATTGGGCAGAGTTTCGTCTTACTTTACCTTAAACCCGTCGCAATCACGATCGTAAAAATACTATCGCAATCACGTCGGAATAAGGGAATCTGAAAAAAAATGTTCGCAAAGTAGAACCACTTGGTTATTGCGATCGAAATGTCAAATTATCGGAATAAGGCAGCTTCCTATCGGAATAGGACGAAAAATGAAAGCATCGGAATAATCGTCGGAATGTAGAAACCCTTGTCCGACACACAAAGACAAAAACAATATAGAAAAGAAAATATCGGAAAAAGGAAACACAAAAAAAACAGTGAAGACAGAACTTGATAAATTATGTATTAATAAAAAATTGGTAACTTTTATACTTTTGAAAAAGTTTCTTTTGTGAATTTAAAAAATAAATAAAAACTGATACTGTTTAATAACTTGTGTAGAAAGTAAGAGACTTTTGAGACCAAAACTGATAACAAAACAAACTGATAATCAGATATTCATGATTAATAAACAATGTTTGTATCAAATTGACAAAACACGCAACACTAAACGAAGAAAAACGAGAAAGAATTTAGAAAGAAAAAAAAATTTATGACCAAATCAATAGATTAAAAAACGCCAATCCGAAGAATCAACCATGCTCTTGATACCAATTGAAGGATCGAGTTTTTCTAAGGATTAGGCATTGTATTGATTAACTATTGAGATGTATGGAGAATCAAATAACCTAGAGAGAGAAAGAAGAGAGAGAAAGGAGAGAGTTGAAAGAAAGATGGAAAATGTGATTATGTGTTCAACAACCCCTCCTAACATGCTAGGAGGGGGGTTTATATAGCCCACCCTACATGTGGGCTATATGGGCTATACCTTAATACATTAGATCACGAGTCCAATACTTGTATCTATATTTGGAGTGACCGATCCTTTCTAAATACGTAAAAACATATTTCCAACAATATGATCCAAAAAAATTTATAGACCACCAAAATCGAAAACAAGAACGATCCAAGGATGGAACCGAGGCTCTGATGCCAAATGTAGATTTGCTAAAATATGATCCGGTGGTTTAGTAGGGTGATAGATGGTGTTGGAAGCCATTGTTGGTTTAGAGAGAGAGAAGAGATGTTGAATGTGAGAAATGTAAATGTATTAAGATGAAAAAATGACAAGCAACACCCCTCCTTGGAAGCTAAGGAGGGGTATATATAGCCACACACACAATATAAACTATACAACGAACCTACTCTAGTCTAAACGTGTGTGACTATGATAACTAATGGGAATTCTTAAATGTCTTCACATAAAGTGAGTTTCCAACAATCTCATCAGGACGCCTATGGGTCGGTCCCAAAGTTAAAAGTTTTGATAAAAGCACATGCGACTAAATAGGGTCAGTCATGTACTAACCATTACTTAGTCATAAACCTGCGACAATGACATATAACATGAATGCATGAAAATAATGAATGAATGAAACCGACTCTCAGTTCTAGGAAGACCATAGTGACTACCTACTAATCACAGGTCATGTTTTGAGAGCCTATAGGTCGAAGCCTTGGCTATGATACCATAATTGTAACACCCCATTTTGGTAAATGGAATGTCACGCGTGATTATGGCGTGTCATCAAAGCATACAAGGAAAAATGTCTTAAAACATTACATGACCATAAAAGGAAATACTGGAAACAAACACCGGTACCCCAAAGTATAATCTCATCACACACAAACATAAGTACTAAATAGGAAAAGGACTAAATAATTTCCAAAGAAATAAGTATCAAAATGTATGATGAAATGCATAAAGTAGAGAAGGCTAGAAAGCTTCCAATCCATATGCATGTACGCTTAAAGTCTACGAGCGCCCTTGAGTTCCTTTCATTTGGGAACATGAAAGGAAAATGGCTGAGCATAACGCTCAGTGCACAGATATACAAGTATTACACGGAATAACATAAGCATCGAAAACTAATAGCAGCAGGATATCATAAGTTCTAAGTAATCTTGATTCAAGTTCATAAAACTGGTTTTATAGTTTGAAAAGACTTATGTTTCTATGAAAATCTGTTTTAATTAGATAAATAGCCCATATAGGTCATGATGTTCCATCGTGCATGAATACTTGGAGGGGAGACCCCGTCATGCAATTAGAGGAGTTGCCTCTAATTAAATAGTCTGGGTAGGAGGGATCAACTCTTAGTGAAGGATGCAAGGCACACATCGTATTCACTCTGATAATACTGCTAAACATGTAACTAGGATGCACCCATACGCCCCACATGATAATATAATATAATGGCCAAAACTGAAAAAGGACGCCATGGAGAAGTCATAACACTGGTGCCTCCAGTGTTATGGTTATGGTACATCCATAACTAGGTGACACTGGACATGCATGTATATGGCTTAGGCTCTTAATCTAATATAAGTATAAAACATATAAAACAAATACTGGGAAAAAAGTTGGCTGCAGAGGGAGAATCCTAATAAGGAAAGAATGTCCATACTGAAAGGACGGGAAATCCTTACCTTATGTCTAGTGAACGAAGAAGACGAACGGAAGAGATTCCTACTTCGATCTCACTAATGCTACATAAATAGTATACGTGTATAAGTATTCTGATTACTGAGTACGTAACTGGTTTTAGATCGTGTCTTAGCTTGTTTTATATGTTCGTGTCTTGTTTTACTGATTTTAACATTATGTTATGTTTATCATGTATTTTGTATATTCTGATTAAGTATTACTTGTATTACTTGTATTATTATACTTGTTTTGTAAAAATTAGTAACTTTCTAAAATAGCAGGTTTCCTAAAATAGAAAGTTTCCAAAAATAGAAAGTTTCCAAAAATAGATTAACTTCTTAAAATAGATTAGTTTCTAAAAAATAGAAAGTTTCCAAAAATAGTAATTTCCTGAATTAGAAAGTTTCCATATTTAGAATTAAGTTGAATTAATATCATAAGTCATGTAATTATAGTATAGTTTATTAATCATATCATGTTAATTAAATAAACTATAGGTTAAATGATTTAATTAAATATATGCATGATTTAATTAAATTAAAGTGCATAAAAATACTTAGGTTAAAACATGTATTAATATTGTATTAATAATAACCTAAGTCATGATTATTAATTAATTATATTCCATGTTTTTAATAATTAATTAATACTATAGTCTAAATTAAATAATTAAATACTTAGGTTAAAACATGTATTATTTTCTAAATAATAATTAACCTAAGTTTCATGATTTAATTAAATTAATTATATGCCATGTTAAATTAATTTAATTACCTTGTTAAAATAAATACTTGTAAAATAAAAATACTTCTACATATTATAGTCATGAACCGGACACGTGTATTTAAATAACATGTCATGAACCGGACCCGTGAAAACCCGTGAACCGGTCTGAACCAAACACCCCAAAAACAGTGGCAAATTGGCTTGAACCGGTTGCCACTGCCTTTGTTAGGCTGCCACCGGCTGCTGCCGGTGGTCTTTGCCTCTCGGCTAGTCGCTGCCAGCAGTAGCGTTCCCACCGGCTATATGCAGGTGGTAACCCGCTGCTGCGCGCTACGTCCCCCTGCTAGACCAAGTCTGCCACCGGCTGTGTGCCGGTGGTGGGGTTGTGTGCTGCCGTGACCCAAACCAACCACAAGGACACCCCCGACGAATGTCGGGGTGCCTTGTCCTTACTGTCGACCGAACCCAAACACCACTGAGATCTAGATCTCGGTTGGTGGTGTGAATTAAACGACGCAGAGAGCTATGGGGCTCTCGGTTTGAGTGGCGGCCGAACAAACAAACTCGAACAAACCCTTACTTTTTACACCTTGATCCCATGATATGTTTTTAACTCATATTTTTAAATCCGTTGTTCATGTGTTCATCATAAAAATAAAAAGAACTAAAAAGAAAAGGTTTAACTGATTACCAAACACGTGGAATAAATTGAGAACGATTACACGAACAAACTCTTTGAATTAATTTATCAAGATCAAACAAACACCCCCTTGTGGTTATGTGATGCCGCCGGCCAAGAGAGAGAAAAGAGATTAGGGTTTTGTGATTTTATGAAAAACTATGTAAATGCATAATTCCCTTTATTGTTATTTTTAATAATACAAAATATGGGCTTGGCCCTTTCCTTCTCTTTGTGCCGCGGCTATAAGGACCCACAAGGGAAACCCAAAGCCTTTTCGTGTCCATAATATTACATGCTCGTGTGTTCGTGTGTTCATGTTTACGTGTTACGTTATTATTAATTATTCGTGTTATTATAAATACTTGTACGTAACGAGATTAATCGTATTAATAATATACGTAAATACATAATTATATGTTCGTGATTCTTACGTTCATGATTTCATGTTCGTGATTATAATTATTATTGATACAAAAGTTGGATGATCCTCTCTAGACCCGAATTAGGCTTAATTCGGGTTGGCTGGGCTCCGGCTCTTGCACCAAGTGAATAGTCTTGCTGAGATCCTGCACACTAAAGCAACACGCGATAGGCTTACCGTGGGAATGTATCCCACAGATTAGACTCCGGCGTGAGAGTAAGTAATCGGTTTGGGTTATGAATCGGATGTGAGGTTTAGAGTATGGAGAATGTAATAACTTTGTGGAACCCTTGGGGTTCCTTATATAGACAGTGAAACCCTAATGGGCTCACTGTTTACTTCGGCCCAAGTATAGGATAACCACCATAATTAGTTTGATTGTTATCTTATATTTATGGTTAGTGATATCTTATACATTAGGGTGAATCCCAACCCTAATAAGATTGTGATTCTGTCTAACCCTGTCCCGGTTGTACCGGGCCGTGGGCCGCACACACTTTATACGGCCACTATTCACTCAAGCCCGTAAGCTTAACTGATTAACCCAACCCATTCGTGATGGGTTGGATACGGGTAGTACCAATGGGTCGGGTCCATGACCCGGCTGGGGACTATATATAATCATGTCCCCCCAGTCTAGTTGTTACAGCCGTAGGTGGAATGACTAACAAGATGCCCCCCCGGACGCACCAAGGAAAGAACATCTTGAAATGTTGAAATGGATGAAAACCATATTTCGGCCGCACGTGGCAACCTTGTTAGGAAGTTATTCCTATAGTACCCCAGCCGCACGTGACGACCGAGACAAATTAAATGAAACATTGAACATGGTCTAACGTATGATCGCATATCCCGACACAATTGACTGTTCATCTGTCATTTTGACTGACAAAGTGCAAACAGTCAGTACCTCGAGCAACACAATCTCTTGAGTCAGAAATGACCTGTGGGTCCCGCCTGACTGTTCACTTGCCACCCACTTCCCAACCACACGATTTAGGTTAGTGGAGGACACATGTCATGAATCTAACGAACCATTACCAACGAGGCAACCCTATAAATAGGTTGCCCATACGGCTGTGTGTGACAGACAGTCTTTCTCAAATTTCTGCTATTAACGCTTTCTTTCTTACCACCACTTTCTTTCACACGGATCCTCCCTCACACAAGTTAGAATACCATGCCTTCATCTTTCTTTAACTAATTATGGCTCATAGGAAAAACCCTACCATCGGATTCATGCTAAATATAATGACGGAAGAGAAACTAGGGCAGTTTTGCTCTGATTTCTTTATTCCTAGCAACCTTCATCCCTCTCTCCCTGGTGTCGGGGACCTCATAACTGAGGCACCCCAGGGAAAGATTGGCTTATACACTCGTCTTTTTGATGCGGCCAATTACCGCATCCCTTTCACCAGATTCCTCGTAGATTTACTAGGTTACTATGATGTTCATATCACCCAGTTACACTGTATAGGCGCATGTAAGATTAGCCAGTTCGAAATCATATGCCGTGCACGAAGCATTCCCCAATTGTATAGTTATTTAGGCATTTTATACCCCAAACTTAGTGAATGGATGGCTTTCCTTTAAGAAACGATCTCCATCCAGCCCCACAGCTCACAATAAAGCCATGGACTCGCTAAAAAACTAGTACGACCACTACTTTTTTATTGACGCAGTAGTTTGGCCGACTGAGTTTGTTTTTATGCATAGATTACTTCCTGACTTTCCTCCCCGGGCTGGTACACACAACGCCCAGCACGCCCAAGAAATAGATAGGAATAGGATAGGATTTCATAGGAATCTACCCGAGTCATTCCTTTGCCTTCTAGGGATTAGCCGTAACTACTTTGGCCTGTCCAATAGATACCCCGTATTCTGGAGAGGCCGTGGCGAAGGTAGGTATAGTACTCACACTTTGAAATATATATAAATCCATTTTCCGTAACAAACGTACTCTTCTTTACAGAAATGAACTTCTTTGGAATCCTACGCCAGGGAGATCCCAAGACTATACCGGAGGGAGCACGCCCCAGACGAGAAAACGAGCTACCCCTTCTTGACCATACCAGAAATGTGACCATCTCCCTAGCGGTCGTACCTGACCCCCAATCTGATGAAGAAGAGACAACAATTTAGAAGTCTCCCGAAGACTTTTCCAACGAAGATGGAGACAACCTGATGCTGGAAAATGAAGTTGGGCCTTCCTCCCCGCCTAAGACTACCACCCATGACCATGAGGAGGAGCAAGGTGATAACATAGAGAGAATTACCTCCAGCCTTTGCCAAATGCTGGGCGACGATGACGAGGAGGCGCAACAAGAAGAAGAGGAGGAGGAGGAAGCCCCGCCCTCCCCCAAGCGCGCTCGTAAGAAGAGTAAGCAGGTAAGGAAAACTGTCAAGGCCGTGATAGGAGAACATAATGCCCCCGCGAAGAAACTGCGTGAAGACCATCCCCTATATCAATTTGGGGAAAGCACTAATCAAGTTTATGGAATGGCACAATGTGCCCCCATAGCTCATGAAGTGCCCCTACCGGTTGTGGAGTCGGTCACTCAGGTGCCTCCCACTACGTCAGAGCTGGAGAAAACCAACCTGTAAGTCTTCTGCACATGCTTGTCATCACTCCTCTCTTCCAAGTAAAAGGTACGTCCTTCTGTAATAATATTAATGTGTGTCAATTTTTGTTGCAGGGATGAACAAGCTGGTGTCGTACCTGTCCAAGGGACGAGGAAAGAGAAGAAACCTGTCCTGCATGCTGCAGCGACCAAATCTGGCCCAGCCTTTGAGGAAGGTACTCCCACGGCTTCTCAAGAGATACCGGTGTCCGGCTCCCCCACACACTTCAACCCCGATTGGAAGATAACTACGACTTCTAAAATGAGGGAAGCAGAAGAATGCTGGGACTACCTGAACAAATGCATTCCACCCGGCCTAGTAAAGGACATAAACTCACTAAGTCATGCAGACTTGGTAGATGAATATAATGGTGCCTTGGTGCACCAGATGGCTATGGGTACTTCCATGAGGGTAAGATTTGAGGCCGCCCTAGAGCATGTTGACTCTCTAATGAGGAATAATGGCTGGAGGGAGAAAATGATTGAAGAAAATGAATCCCGGATTGCCGCCTTCAGTCCTAACTCGCTACTGCTAAGGCCACCATTAAAGAACAAGTCGCGCATGCGAATGCTCATGACCAACGTGTGGCCGAGCTTGAAGCCCAACTTGAGACTACAACAGCTAAGGTATGTATCCGTATAGTATCACACCCACGTCCACATTATTCTTTATTCTAACCTTAAGGTATCACATGCAGGTGACCGTGGCAGAAGCTTTAGCTAAGACCTCCACTGACCAAGTATCCACCCTCTTGAAGGAGCTTGAAGACGCATAGGCATTGATCCAAGGCGAGGAGATGCTGAAAGAGGAGTTTGCCAAAGAAAGGACCACGGTGGAAAAGTTGATGGAGGCTTCCACACAAAAGGATATAGATCTGAACGCCCTGAGCACAGACCGTGATGAAGTGTTGTACCCCCAGCTACTAGCAGCCATTGCCGGCCGCAGGTGGATGGTGGGTCATGGGGCGCGCCTAGCTGTTAGAAAAGTGTTGGAGGCCCCTAAATTCGTGCAGCAATTTACAGATCTTGTATCAGATGGCATCGACCACGGCCGTCATGAGGGTATGGTTATGGCCACAGAGTTGATAAGTAAGAAGTAGGATTTCACTAAACATGCATACTTTAAGCCTGGGGCCGTAGAGAAGATGACCGTGTCCATGACTGCTATGCGGGATCTAGAGTACCCATTCTTGGTTGAGCTCGAATCTACAAAGGATGCGTCCAACAAGGAGATCATGGAGAAGCTAAGCTTAGGTGCATTCTCGCAAGGCGAGGGACAATCCCGGACTCACTTCACACCCTCCCCCCGCCAACTCACTCTTCCCATATACGAGGACGTCACCAGGATCGTAGTTGGTGAGCAATTATTAAGTGAAGTGTTGGAAGTGAACGCGGCTCGGGCTCTGAACAAGCAAAACCATGGTGAGGCATTGTCTCGTTTAGCTAAAGAGCAGAGGGAGATTGGGAAGTTTCTCCCCCAATGTAGGGCATTCCTTTATTAATGTAATTTCTGAACAATTTGGTTTGTAACAAATATTCGTCCGTGGATGTCCACGGCCCTTTTATCTTTTGAAATATTTAGAATATCATGTTTATGAGTCCGTAGTAGTCACAACAATTTTAATTGTTTGAAACTTACTTATATTCCTTAGATATTATATATCTGTGTCGCATGACATGTCACGTCTTACCTAGAATAAAACTAAGTCTATACTTTACTAGATATGCAGCGTGTGTCTTTACCATGTCCGGTACTATGTAAGTGCGGCATGTGGAAACTTATTACAACGGCTTGTAAATAAGGTGTCTAGTAAGGATACATGATCTGCGTCACTGGGGTGGCATCCCTCTTATGTGACAAGTTGAATTATTAGGTTCACTTAATCCTCTTACCCTGCCTGGGAGCGAAAAAGAAATGGCATATTATAATAAGAATAAAGAAATCTAAAAGACATTACAATAATTTGCACAAGAATGGGTCGTGGAGCTAGCTAGGCACCACAACATTTTATTAAAACGTTTACGATTTTTTGACAAGAATAAAAATCATAAGACAAATAGAACCTAGAAAGCATGAAAACAAAAATACATGGATCTTTATTGAAGTTGACCATTACGAAGTGTCCATGTGGAGGCCGTAGCCCTTTCAGAGGTAGCATCTTTTAAGGTTGCAAATATTCCATGTACGATCTAAGTCACGGCCATCCATGTCACGCAACTTGTACGCGCCTAGCCCCAAAGCTTCCGTGACCTCATACGGCCCTTCCCACTTTGGGCCCAGCTTCCCTGTGTTCTCTGCACGACTTGCCTCGTTAGCACGATAAACAAAATCCCCCGGCCGGAAGGAAACACCCTTGACTTTGGAATCGTAATAGGCTTTCATACGTGTCTTAGACTAGGCCTCATGGATGGCTTCTATCTCTCTTTTCTCCTCCAACAAGTCTAGATTGACCCGGAGTTGCTCATCGTTCGTGACGACGTTAACCTCCGCAGTGCGGATTGTTGGCATCCCAATCTCCGCTGGAATAACGGCCTCGTTTCCGTAGGCCAGTGCGAATGGAGTATCCCCATTGGCTGTCTTGATCATTGTTCTATGTGCCTACAGGACATGCGGCAGTTCATCTACCCATTTAGCATTTCATTCATCCAAGCGTGCTTTAATACCTTCACCCAGGCTTCTGTGTGCCCGCTCTACAAGACCATGAGTCTACGGGTTCTTAAGAGAAGCGCCGCGTGATGTTCACTGTCGCGCACCAATCCATGAATGGATTATCCGCGAACTTCTTCCCGTTATCCGAGATGATTTCTCCTGGCAAGCCAAAGCGGCACACAATATTTTCCCAAACAAACTTTTGACCTGTTTGCCCGTAATGGATTTAACTGTCTTAGCTTCTATCCAGCGTGTAAAGTAGTCCATTGCGACGATCAAGAACTTAACTCCCCCTACAGCAACGGGGTAAGGTCCTGCGATGTCGATCCCCCACTTATAGAATGGCCATGGGGATGTGATGGGTGTTAGTTCTTGCTGCGGATGTCGCGGTACTGGTTTGTGCACATGGAAATCACTGCATTTACGAATCATGTCCCGTGCATCCCGATGCATAGTAGGCCAATAATATCATGTGCGTAAAGCTCGTGCTACTACGGAACTGGGGCATGCGTGCATACCGCATGACCCTTCATGTATCTCATTGATCACATAGGTGGTCTGGTGTGGTCCGACACACCGCAACCACGGCTTTAAGAAGGAGCGCTTGTACAGGAAACCTTCTCGAAGTTCGAAGTGTTGTGACTTCCTTTTTATACACCGTGTCGCCTTATCGTCGTCTAGAAGGGTTTCATCAGCTAGATAGCTGATGATCGGGGTCATCCATGTAGGTCCCTCTTCTTCAACTATAGCCGCGACTTCCCCTCCTGTAATGGATTTTTCCTTGAGTATTTCCACCAATACCTGCTTGGATAGATAGGCGAAGCTTGTAGACGCAATTTTGCTAAGAGCATCCGCCTTCTTGTTTTCACCTCTTGGTACATGTTTGATAGAAAACTTCCCAAAAGTGGCTATGAGTGACTTGACCTTCTCTAAGTATTGGATCATGTTGTCCTCCTTCACTATGTAACCTCCTAGGATGTGATCCGCGACAAGCCGTGAGTCCACGTAGGCCTCAAGGTTGCGGACTCCCATCCTAGCGCCGAATTTTAAACCCGTAATCAATGCTTCGTATTCCGCCTCATTGTTCGTGGCTGTGAACTCAAAACGCAAGGCGTAGGTGAATTCCTTCCCTTCCGGATTCGTGAGAATAAGGCCGGCTCCTGATCTGTCCGTACACGAGGATCCGTCAGTAAACAAAACCCATGGTTCCGCTGGAATTTCCTCCTTTTGAACCACTGGTCTGTCCTCCTCTGGCTTCTCAATTTGGAAGTCTGCGAAAATTTGGCCCTTGACCGCTGTCCTTGGTCTATAGGAGATGTTATGTACTCCTAGTAGAACTTTCCAATTTTGTAGCCTCCCGGCCACATCTGGCTTAGAGATGATTTGTTTTATTGGTTGATCTGTGATAACCACAATTGGGTGCGCCTAGAAGTACCGACGCAACCTTTTCGTGGCGTATACCAACGATAAAACTAACTTCTCCATAGAGGAATAGTTCAGCTCTGGTCCTTGCAATGTTCTGCTTATAAAGTAGGCTGGAGTCTGAACTGAGTCTCGGTCGGTCATAAGGACTGCATTTATTGCTCCGTACGTGGCGGATAGGTACATGATGAGCTCTTCGGTCGGGGTGCGACTAGCATAGGATGATCCACGAGATGTTGTTTAAGCATCCCGAAGGCTTCCTCTGCTTCTTTTGTCCAGCGGGAGTCTCCTTTCTTCAAGCACTTCTTGAGTGTTTTGAATAGAGGTAGTGGCTTCTCCGCAGACTTCTATAAGAACCTATTTAGCCCGGCCAGCTTTCCATTTAGTGATTGTACCTCCTTGAGTGTTTGAGGGGATGGTAATAGTATTACCGCGTCCGTCTTCTCTGGACAAGGCTTGATGTCGTTTGGATTAATCATATACCCAAGGAACATCCCTTCGATTGCCCCAAACGTGTACTTTTTTGGATTTAGTTTCATGTTGATTCTCCTCAACATGTCGAACGTCTCCTGGATGTCACGGAGAAGTGCTTCCTTCGTATGACTTTTGATGACTAGATCGTCAACATAGACCTCAAGGTTGCGGCCTATCTGGGAATCGAAGGCTTTATCAACAAGTCGCTGATATGTCGCACCGGTGTTCTTTAGTCCGAGCGGCATTTTTGTGTAACAATACACGCCCTGATTAGTGTGAAACGTCGTCTTCTCCTCATCTTCTTCCGCCATCTGGATCTGATGGTATCCTTTGTACGCATCTAAAAAACACTTGAAAGGGTATCCACATAAGGATTCCACCTTCCAGTACATTTCTGGTAGCGGATAGCAGTCTTGCGGACAAGATTTGTTCAAGTCCGTGAAGTCCACACACATGCGCCAACTCCCGTCATGCTTCTTGACCATGACTAGGTTGGATAACCACTCGTGGTAGTATACCTTGTGCATAATTCATGCATCTACCAACTTCCGTACCTCGTCCAGTATTACCTGGTTGCGTTTTGGTGCTTGACCACGCTTCTTTTGTTTAACAGGAGGATATCCCTGGCGAATTTGAAGTTTATGTTCTGCTATCGAACGCGGCACACATGTCATATGCTTAGGCTCCCATGCCAATACATCCAGGTTTTCTTTTAGGAGAGAGAACATGGCTCTCTTGCCGTTAACCGAGAGTGTTCCCCTTATGGACACCTCTTGTTCTGGGTAATCGGGATCGATTGCCACCCTCCAATTGGGGGTGGTGATCCTTCCTTAATGGGAATAGGTTGCATTGGCGTTGTCACGGCGTGGCATTCGGGTGCTGGCATGATTGAATTGTAAATAGTAACAATTCCTCCTTCAACAGGGAACTTAATCATGTCGTGAGCCGTGGACGGAACTGCCCGTATGGCCAGGATGCCTGGTCTTCCAATAATCCTATTGTATGGAGCGTGTGATCGTATCACCATAAAGTTCATCCACACCGTGGTGGAATGCTCTTCATTCCCAATGGTTACTAGAAGACGCAGTTCTCCTATTGGCCAGATAGTGTCTCCACTAAAGCAATTGAGTGGCGACGTGGCCGGTACTAATTGGTTTCTTATCTCTGGTCGTAGTTGTACAAAAAAGTGTTCGTAGAGTAATTCCGCTGATGACCCTCCATCCACATACATACGACGAATGCTGTGGGTTCTAATGCTTACCTCAATCGTGAGAGGTGCATCAGCCACGTCGCTTGCCATAATGGGAGGGAATGAGATTTCTCTGCCGCGTGAAAATTTTTGACTAATTTTCGGCTTTGTGCGGCACTGCCAAGATTGGATCATGTATATAGTCGAAGGTTTGTCCTTTTGGGGATCCTTCTTATCGTGCTTTTTGTTATCCTTTCCATCCTTCCAATCCTTGACCAAATGTTTGAGTTTGCCTGACTTGATCAGTGACTCAATGTGCTTCTTGATCTGGATGCATTCCTCCATGTCGTGGACCTTATCGTTGTGGAATTCGGAGAATCGATTTACTTGACGGCGGTCCACCGGAGTCGTCATCGGGGGAGGTCTTAGGAAGCTCGCCCCCTCTGTCAGCAAGATGTCCCGATAAGTCATCTTTAGGGGGTGAATTTGTCATCCAGTCGTCCTCCTTTATTCTTACTCTTGTAGTCTGAGCCCCTTCCATTGCCTTGGTTGCTTTGACCACCCGACTGCCTTCTGGCTTGGTCGTTCGATCGATAGTTGTGGTTTCCCTTTGTAGGATAGGCCGCGGCTACCGCGGTTTCTCCTTCTACAAAGTTCCTGAGCATTTCCATGAAGTCGTCATATTTTTCCGGTCGCTTGTCATTGAGGCGCCTTTTTAATTCCTTGTCCATTATGGCATGCATATAATCAGAAATTTTTAGGAGCTCGGGCATTGTCTTTGTGTGCGTGCACTCGTCATTAAAACGTTCCGTGAAATCCTCCGTAGACTCTCCGGGCCGTTGCTTGACAGTTGCCAATGAGACCGGGTCTCTATTATACTTCTTTCGCTGAGTATAATTGTTTTTGAACGCAGTACGTAACTCACTGAAGCTATCAATGCTTCGGGGAGGTAGCCCCTCAAACCAGTCACGAGCGTTGCCAATCAAGGTCGAATTGAACATATGGCACCATATAGGCATTGGCCATCGATCGATCTTCGCATGTTTGTCAAATATCTTTAGGTGATCATCCGGATCACCAGATCCATAATAGGTTTTGACGCATGTTGGCCTACGGTGCTTCTTATCCTCGGAGTAGTTCTGTATGCGGAGGGTGAAGGGATCCTCCCTAGGATCACACCATGGATGGGAAGGGTCTTCCCCCTCTACCTCACGATAGTACGGACATCGTAGTATCCCTCATCCTCCGATGGTGGTGGAGGAGTATACCTAGGTCGGTGACGCTTGGGGGGATGGTCATCTGAATCCGACCCTGAGGGGCCGGGAGAAGGGGGCAGTGCTCCACTTCTCGGCTGAGGACCCCTTTTGTGAGAAGAGCTGGGAGCCTTCTTCCCACTGTCCACCCTATCCCAAACGCTGGTGCGACGATTGTTCCTGGTTGATTCCACCATTGGGCGTTTGACAGAGCCGTCGGACCTATCTCCTTCATCACGAGATTGTAGTAATTCTTGCATAACGCGATCCCCTATGCGCTCGAACACATTCCGGGTTCACAAGTTTTCCTCCAAGTGGTTTCGCTCTTGTGGGTGCGCCTTCCTCTTCTTTTGAGTTTGAGGAGAGTCTCCGGATACGGCCCTGCCAAAGTTGAGCCTAGATTGGAGGTTCCTACCTAGGCTTAACCTTGACGCGATACCCGTAACGATCCTCTCAAAGTTTTGCGTGAGAACACGAGCGAGGTCTTCGTCGCTAAGTGGTTCCACTTCTACTTCTTCCTCGATTGATGGCCTGCGTAGCTCCTTGTTAGGGGCATTAGGTGCACTCCCTGGATCAGGGTTATCCATAGTCATGGTTGGTGGTGGGGTATTAGCGGACGTGCCTGTCCCACCCAAAGACTAAAAAACGTTTCGGTTATTCGGCCCGCCTGTTTGGCTGCCAGGGGACTGGTTGGGGATGAGTATCCAATCCCCTGTGGACTTCTGATTCGCAGGATTCGTGTTCATGGGATTCCCTTGCGGATGTCCCTTCGTAATTGAAAGAGATCGAGTTAAAATTTGTTCTAGCTTAGTGTTTTGGTCCCACGGATGGCGCCAACTTGTTGATACAAAAGTTGGATGATCCTTGTTAGACCCGAATTAGGCTTAATTCGGGTTGGCTGGGCTCGGGCTCTTGCACCAAGTGAATAGTCCTGCTGAGATCCTGTCTAACCCTGTCCCGGCTGTACCGGGACGTGGGCCGCACACACTTTATGCGGCCACTGTTCACTCAAGCCCGTAAGCATAAATGATTAACCCAACCCATTCGTGATGGGCCGGATACGGGTAGTACCCATGGGTGGGGTCCATGACCCGGCTGGGGACTATACGTCATCAAATATTATTGATAATAATTAGCGTGTGCTAACACGTACTTAATACTTGTCATAATAATAATACGTACATAACTTCTGTAATTTCTAATCGTGACACGTGTTCATGCTCTAAAAGAAAGTTTTTATATGTACGCACGTTTACTAAGGGTACTATTCATGGTAAAATCATGCGGGTTTTACAAAACTCATGCGTAAGGGGGAAAAGTTTATATGGAGTGAGGAGAGAGAAAGGAGTTTCGAGGAACTCAAACATCGTTTAATTTCAGCGCCCATCCTTACTCTCCCATCTGGTACAGTTGGTTATCAGATTTACAGTGACGCTTCAGGGAAAGGTTTGCGTTGTGTACTTATGCAACATGGGAAAGTCATTGCCTATGCTTCACGACAGTTGAATCCGTATGAGAAGAATTATCACACGCATGATCTGGAACTCGCAGCAGTCGTTTTCGCTCTCAAAATCAGGAGATATTATTTGTACGGTGAGTCGTGTGATATCTTCACCGATCACAAAAGTCTCAAGTATATTTTTACACAGTGGGAGCTGAACATGAGACAAAGGCGATGGTTGGAATTGCTGAAAGACTATGACACTAATATTCAGTACCACCCAGGTAAAGCGAATGTAGTAGTAGATGCCCTTAGCAGAAAGTCAGGAATGATAAATGGCATAAAGGTTCAGGAGAAGATTATACGGGACTTAGAGAGGTATGATATTGAACTCTTAGTACGCGGACAAAGAGGTTACTAGGCTAGTCTGAGAGTGGAACCAGATTTACTCTCTCGGATTAAGGCTGCACAGAAGGATGATGGCGAAATCTGGGCAATTGTCCAGAATATTGATCAGCATACTAAATTTCGTATCGATAATGAGGGTATTGTATGGTAGGGCACCAAACTCTGCGTTCTAGAAGACCCTACTCTCAGAGAAGACTTATTGACTGAGGCTCACAGCTCTTCGTTTTCTATCCATCCAGGTTCAACTAAGATATACCTTGATCTTAAGCAGCGTTTTTGGTGGAGCGGCATGAAGAAGGATGTCGCCACTTTTGTTTCTAAATGTCTAACCTGCCAGCAGGTTAAGATAGAGCATCAGCGTACTAGTGGCCTACTTTAGCCATTAGATATTCCAATGTGGAAATAGGACAAGATCTCTATTGATTTTGTCACTGGGTTACCACAGACTCAGAGGAGACATGATCCAATCTGGATTATTGTCGATCGCTTGACCAAATTAGCATATTTCATTCCTATCCGTAAAGATTTTGTAGTCAGTAAACTAGCAGACCTATTTACGAGGGAGATCGTGCAATTACACGGTAACCTTCAAACATCTCGAGTTGATAATTCTCCTCACACCTTCAGAAATTATATCAGACAGGGATCCACGATTCACTTCTTACTTCTGGGGAGGTCTGCATAAAGCTTGGGGAACAGACTCAAGCTCAGCACAGCTTTTTGTCCGTAGACGGAAGGTCAGTCAGAACATACCATCCAGACTTTGGAGGACATGCTACGCGCCTGTGCATTAGAATGGACAGGACATTGGGATGACTATATCTGCTTAGTCGAGTTTGCCTACAACAATAGTTGGCATGCCTGTATCAAGCATGCTCCCTTCGAGATGTTATACGATAGGAAATGTCGAGCTCCTATTTGTTGGGATCAGGTTGGAGAACGTTTGATTGAGGGACCAGAATTAATAGAGCTGACCAATGGAAAGGTCACCATTGTCAGGGAAAATCTGCAAGAAGCGGGTACTCGTCAAAAGAGTTACGCCGACAAGCATCAAATGGATCTATCATTTCAGACTAGGGATCGTGTATTCCTTAAAGTATAACCAACACGCAGGGTAAGACATTTTGGCCTTAAGGGCAAGCTCAGCCCTCGCTACATCGGACCGTTCGAAATTCTCAAACGTTTCGGTGAGGTATCATATCGGTTGGCATTGCCGCCTCAGCTATCATACGTTCATAACATGTTCCATGTATCACTACTCAAAGGGTACAACTATAATGAACTTCACAAAGTTAATTATCCACTCCATCAGACTCGGGAGGACCTATCTTATATCAAAGAACCCGAAGCAGTCTTAGATCGCCAGGATCGAGTTATGCGAAGGAAGACCATTCCTTTCGTCAAGATACAGTGGAGGACCCATACCGAGCGGGAGGCCACATGGGAAACAGCGGAGTCTATACGGACTTCTTATCCTTACTTCCAGTTATGATTCGGGTATGTCCTTTAGTTACACGTCTTTCGGCTTATATGTCCTTTATCTTTTATGTTCTTTCAGTCTATGTGTCTTTCAGCTTAGATAAACTTCACCAGCTTAAATTACCTTTAATTCGAGGACAAATGTTCTTTTTAGAGAGGTAGAATTATAAAACCCCAGCATAATCGCATCCTTAATTCGAGGATGAATTATTTTTGTAAAGGGGAAGAATTGTAAAACCTGAATTTAAAACCCTATAATATTAAATACGCGAAGACTCATCTTTAACGTTAATTAAATGTAAACAGTAAATACGCAGTCTCAGTTTTAATTAAATACTACAAAATAATAATTATTCAGAAAATAATTATTAATTTTCAGAAAATATTAGTATATTATTTAGTTACAGAAAAAGGGTTTACGTTCTTAGAAAATTTAAAAACAAGAAATACAAAATGTACACGATAAATTTCGGTGTCGAAAATAAACGAAAACCCCAAATATACTTAAGGGGGTGCGGCTTCGATTAGTAAACAAAAGAGAAATGGGCTTTAAGCCCGGCCCATAGTGAAATAAAACCACATGGAAACAAAAAGGGAGTATTCCCGTTTTATTGCTTAAGTAACAAAGAAAATATTTTAGGGTTTTATTTGGGAGTTATGGCCGTCGGGTATAGGACAAAAAAAGGGGATTTCGAGGTCGATTCTTCATCATAAATTCGTGTGTAATCATCATCCATCTTAAATCATTGTGACGGTAATCACCCTTGCTCCTAATTTCAGTTTTTATCACGTCTGTTTTATTTTAATTATGGTGTATACAAACGAAATCAGTGGGGAAATCATATAATAAAAATGGGGTTTGGGTTGTGTGGCTGCACAAGAACCGAAACACCACCATGTCTCGGTGGTGCTCTCTTTTGGCCTAGCTGATGTAGTGGTTTTACTACCCTTTAGGAAAAGAGAGCAAAAGTGGTAAGTATTAAGTGTCGGTTTAGGAAAACCAAGTACAAATGACCCAAAAGTGGGGATCGTTCTCAAGGAGGCTTGTGTATTGTGTTAAGAATTGATTGATGGTTTGTGATTATATTGATGAGAAATGAAAAGAAGAAAAGAGATTAGAAGAGAATGACGGTTACGATTATGAATTAAACTAAGACGAATAGTTGTGCACGTAAAACCGTAAAAAGTGACCAAATTAAAATTTTACCCTAAAAATTCCTAGAAAATTGCAATAAATCCTAAAAAATGTAGTTAGAGTTTACAAAAAATCAAAAATCACTCAAACCTTTTATTTAATTAAATAATAATTTTTTAATGCTAATTAAAGCCCAAAAAATCAAATTAATTATACAAAACCCAAAATGAGATTTTTTTAACTTGTAAACCTCTAAAATGACTTAACTAAATTTAAAACTATTTTCGAAAATTTTAAAATTAATTAAAACTCTTTAAAAACAATTAAAAACTATTAAAACATAAAATAGTTCTAAAAATTAATCTAATAACAATAAAAATATTCTAAAAACTGTAAAATTCCTAACTTAATGTATTTGATCTAAGAAAAATGAAAAACAAAAATCTAAATTTAATTTTTTAATAATAAAATAATAATAAAATATTAATAAAAATCCAAAATTTATAAAAAATTCTAAAAAGTTGCAAACTAGTTTAATTTTACCTAAATAAAACATAAATGAAGTAGAAATTACAAAAATACCCCTATTGGGCGTTGAAATGGGCTAAAAGTCCAAACAGTCCCTTAATGGGCTTGAAATTGGGCCAATAAGAAAAATGTTGTCCAAATAAGCCCAAAATCTCCTATCTGACATAAAAATTGAGTTTAAAAACAAAACTCTGAAGGCCCAAAAGCTGAAAATGTGTTTAAGCTAGCTTATTTCAAGGCAACTTATTCTTAATGGGCTTTTTGGCCCATTAAGTTATAAGCTGATGCCATAAGCTAAAAATTGTCACACAAGCTTCTTTTGAGTTACTTAAGAGATATGTAAAAAGAAAATTGGAAAAAGCACAAGAAATAAGCCTGAAATAAGCCAAGACTCTCTTCACAAAACGACAAAATAGTCGTTTTTGAGTTCTAGACCACCTCAAGTGCTGATTCAACTTTCAAAAGGTTTTAAATGACTTAATTAAGAAAAATAATCAAAAAGTTTTCGAATAAGCACAAGCAATAAGCCAGAATAAGTAGATACGCACTTATGTAAAAGTCAACTTAATGAGTTTTTTAGTAAAAAGTCAAAGTCAAACCCTAATAAGCTCCAGATCAAATCAATGGGTCAAATAAGGAAGATCTATCACAAAAAATAAGTTGTTGCAAGTCTGGATAATCCTAAATGGCTTATGAATAAGCTGTTTGATGTTTTACACTAGAAGGGGCTAGTTTTGGAGGTTGAGTAGTGGGAAAAGTTTCCACTGCTTGACCAAATTGACTTTTTGTCTTATGTGACTTTTTTGTGGATTCAAGTTAAGCAAAGGCACCCAAATGATCAGTTAATCATAAGGAGTCAATATAAGCAACAAAAACACAATTCCAATCAGCCAATTAGTACAATTTAATCACTAGCCTAGATATGAACAATAAGTAGTTTTGATTCAATAAGCACTTTTAGCAAAAATAAGCCAACCAAACTTCACCAAATGCATACACAAGTTATAATTAATTCAAATGAACAAATTTAAACAGGTTTCATGCATTGATTCAAAGTCTAGATACAGATTTAAGCAATTGAATGTTACTGATGAACACTAAACAAGCAGGTATGATACTTAGCTGATATACTTCACCACAAGTCCAATTTCAAACACTCAAATCTTGTTAACAGGTTACACAAACTATGATTTAACACTTTTTAGCCCTAAACATGCATACACTCTAGGTGTTTCAAAAATCTTAGGTCAAAAACAGCAAAATCAAGTGAGATATAGCACAATCTTTAATTTGATGTTTTAAGTCTGAAAACATGCAGGTTTTAGCATACAACCAAGTGTTTAGCAGGTACAAACAACAAACAACATCTTCTAATAGCACAATAACAAGTTATGATCTTAAACAGGTTAACCCAAACACCCCTTATCTTTTTCAAATCAAGATTTAAACAAGTATAAGTGTGATTGAATGTTACCCAAGCCCAATCAAACACAATAACAGATATATTATATAGTATCAAGCAAGATTAAGCCATAAAAACAACAAGAACACAAGCAGAACACAAAATCATAAAAATTAAGTATTTTTCAGATTTTTGGGTTCAAGAACTCAAACCTCATGAATGTACATCCACACTTACAAATTTTTGAGCTGATGTGCCTAGCAAAACAAGGTACAAGATTCCACAAACAAGCTGCTAAGATTCAACAAGGTTAGCACAATAAAATGAAAAACAGAAAGGTGATAAAAATGGAAAATAAATCTGATTAATGCAACCTTGTTCCCAAACTCGATTATCCCCAAGTTATAAGCCTCACAACACCTTGATAACTCTTTATCAGGGTGCTATGATCCACTTATAGCCCAAGAATTCCAAGGTTTAAACCAAGTCTTAGCAAAATATCAGATTTTGAACTCTTGTAGAATTTCTTGCACAAGGTTTGAAAACACGTTTTGAGATTCAAGTTTAGCAAACATATAACAATAACAAGTAACTAGAAAGATTGGCACTTGGGTTTTATTCAAACATTCAAACACAATTCATTAAACATGAAGTAGGATTTATAGAATATTGAACAAAGGAAAAACCAAGAGCATTTGTGCAAATGAGACCCTATGGCTTTATATAGAGCCTTACATGTGAACTAAGAACAGATAAAAACATAAAACCCTAATGCTTGAAGTCCCAAAAATGCCCTTGTCGATTTTGAAACCTTGAGCTCATGTGACTGAATTTTGGTTGTTTGTGTTAGTTGTCAAGGTTGAAATTGCATCCAAAGGCTTATAGGAAGCTTAAAAAGTAAGCTTCAATCTTGAGTGTTGATTTCCTGGCAAGTTTTGACAGTATCCCTAAAAACGTGTGGGGAGGGTTTAACATGTGAGCATGAGAGTGATGTGGTGTCATGTTTAAGGGTTGGGATGTGTTTAGGGTTAGCTTAATCATAAATCTTGAAAGAATCAAAGGCTAATTCATAGCAATTAAGGAATACCCAAATTTGGCTTATGAACTCAAGAACAAGGTTTTGATCCAGATTATGTTTTTAAAAACATGTTAAGCGCCCAAATATTTAATTAATCTGGGTTAGTTTAAAGTTGTTATAAGTGGAAGGTGACATGGCCAAGAGATGAGTTGTGATTGGCTGGATGGAGTGAGTGGGGCACGTGTCACCCCCTCACTGGTCTAGGTATCTTTCTTTTCTCCCACATTTAACCCCTCATCTTTCATTTTCTTTTCATTTCAGTTTGAAACAAGAATAATCTAAATTCCTTTGTTAATGAAGTTTCATTTTTCCCACTTTGGCCAAAAATACTTTTTCAAAGTATTTTCAAGGGTCTTTCTTGCCATTTGTTGGTTCTTGAAGGGTTGTTTTGGCATTTTCTTCAAAGATGATTGTCTTGACTTGTATGGTTGACTTCTTGGAGGACTGAATTGACAAGTCTTGATTTATGAGGGACCATTCTTGCCAATTCTTCAAAGTGGAGGGCCCTTTTTGTAATTTTGACAATCTTTAAGGACCAAACTTGTAATTATGAATAAACAAGGGTTTAAAGTGTCAATTCTTCAATATTGGAGGACCCTTCTTGCATAATCTTCATTTATTCAAGGGTTTTTTTCTTGGAAAATCTTCATTAGGTCTTGGTTCATTGTGTCGCTTCGTTTCCCGTGTTAGTTTTTGCATGTTTCTTGTGATCTTTTGTCATTTTCTCAATATCCGTACCTAAAATACACAAGTAACAAACACAATCATATATTTTGCATTTTTCATTATATTTTATGCATTTAAAGCCCGTTTTGGACGATAAGACTATGTATAAAAGCAGTCTCATCACTCCCCATACTAAACCATTGTCGTGCCCTCACGCAATGCTAGAATAAAGTATTGTAGCACCTCCAAAATTCATTTTTATTCACTTTTATTGAATGATAAACTAGCTACACTACTACTATTACTTCTACTTTCGTTTTAGACATAATGTATGATTTTCATCGCAAAATGGGACGTTTAGGTTCATAGAATAAGAACACGTGAATGCTTCGTTATAAATAATTTCATCGTCCTCGATTTTCTCCCCAGTTCCATGCCAAGCGTGCAACGAGATCATTGTCATTATAGGTTAGTAATGCTAACACTACACGTATGCCCTAATCACGTACTTATCCTCCCATTTTCCTAAGTTGTATCTCTTATATTTTATTTTGTCTTGAATGTTTCACGAGGATACATTGTTTGACTTATGCTTTGATAGAGATTTAGGTCCAAAAATAGAGTCCTAACGGTGTAACCAAGACCATCGAATTAATATCCCCTCCTAATAGACAACGATGTCAAAAAATTAAGCCAACAAGAAGGATCGATAAACACGGTTTTATAACGGTTTTGAACATGAGACTTATTACCAAGACTTTTATACGCCCCCTAACGGAAGGGCCTTATTATCATAGGTTTACCTCCATCTTTTATTCAACTTCGCCATGAAGCTTTTATTATGACTTCGGTCTTGCCTTTCCTTTTATTTAACCTCGCCATGAGGTGTTTATTATGGCCAAAGACGTATATCCTCACGCTAAAAGCGAATTTTGGATCTTTAAAGCTTCAAAGATTAAGTCTTGATTCACTTTCAATTTTGCATAGATTTTTCGGCCTTGTGAGCTTCAAATTGTTTGCTTGATTTAGGTGAGAACTTGAAATCTTATTATTGGGTGAAGCTTTCGATTATTCGGGTTGCTAATACTTCAAAACCGTGACGCTGGCGATACCTTAATGTCTTCCTAATTTAATTACATGGAAGCTAATAGAAAAGACTAGAAACCAACAATCAAGACTAAACCGCTAAGTCAATATTTATTAAGCAAAAAATATTTACAAGCGAGGGGAGAATAAGCAAACAACAAGAACACATGAGTTTTTTAAAGAATACAAGTACTCTACGTTTAGCATAGTAACTTATAATTAACTCTATCATTTCTCGTCCTCATTTAAGTGACTTAGCCTAATATAAGGTTAAGGAATCGAAGCTAAGTTCTCAACACACACGGTCGAGTCAAAAATTACTCTTATTCTCGCCATCAGAAAACCTACATTCGTGTCTTCAAACACTTATAAAACAGGAGAAAAATTTAAAATTTGGCCATTTTTAGCCTTATTTTGCAACAAAACGATAAACAAAAAGATAAACATTAGAAAGCGTGAAGGTTTGGCAAGGCAGGTATCTATTCACCCTCCCCCCATACTAAAGTTAAACATTGTCCTCAATGTTTTGAGTCTAAGGGTTGGAAAACCCTCATACTAGAGACGTAGTCGAATGATTAATCTAGCATGGAAAGGGTGTAACCGTTAAATTTAAAGCCGTTTATGAAGTGTGCTATAAACCTAATGTTAGAACATCAAAGGATATATCATGGATATTGAGAAAGTCTTCAAAGAAAACGATCGAGTGCTCCCATAAAACGAACACGAGAGGCTCTAATCGTGAAGATCATGATCATCTAAAATCCACAGTTCACAAACAACCACGGAACAAAGGTTGGAAGGGTACAAATCTCCACACGTTACTACATTATAAAGCGATAATATGTACATAGGATAAGCATGGGACTCCCCCACGAGGCACCTCGTTTTTTATTACCGAGTCATGAGCTCGACTCGATCCCCTCAATACTAATTATCATTGGGGAAGGTGATTTGGTCGAGGTAGTTCAAGGATGGAACTTCCCCGCCAAAGTAGTGCTTCAAACTCTGTCCATTCACCTTGAAATTGGGGCCATCATTTTGAGCTAGCTCGATGGTCCCATAAGGAAAAACTTGAGTCACGGTGACTGGACCGGACCAACGGGATTTCAACTTGCCGGAAAATATTTTCAAACGAGAGTTAAAAAGCAACACTTGATCTCCAATGTTAAAAACCCGGTTTTTAATTTTTGAGTCATGAAACTTTTTAGTTTTTTCCTTGTAAATTAATGAATTTTCATAAGCAATGTCTCTTAATTCATCCAATTCAATTAATTGCATTTTTCGGTGTTTCCCCGCGGTCTCCATATCATCATTACAATGCTTAAGGGCCCAATAAGCTTTGTGTTCGAGTTCAATTGGCAAGTGACAATTCTTCCCATACACAAGCTTATAAGGAGCGCACCCGATAGGCGTCTTATGAGCGGTCCTAAAGGCCCATAAAGCATCGTCCAACTTATCCGACCAAGATTTTCGGTTCTCTCCAATAGATCTCTCCAAGATCCTCTTCAAAGCTCGGTTTGAAACCTCGACTTGCCCACTCGTTTGGGGGTGATAAGCCGTAGAAAGCCGATGTGTAACCCCATATTTCCTTAGGACCCTTTCGAATTGGTCGTTACAAAAATGGGTTCCACGATCACTTATGATCGCACGAGGGGTTCCAAACCGAGAAAACAAGTTGTTCAAAAACTTGACTACCACACGAGCATCGTTGGTGGGCAAAGCCTTAGCTTCTACCCACTTAGATAGGTAGTCAACGGCAACAAGGATGTACTTATTACCACGAGATGATGGGAACGGCCCCATAAAGTCAATGCCCCAAACGTCAAAGATCTTACACACTTGGATGATATTTTGTGGCATTTCATCGTTTTGTGAGGCTTTTCCTTATCGTTGGCATGAGTCACACGACTTCACAAGTGCATGTGCATCTCGGTAAATAGTAGGCCAAAATAAACCAGCATCAAAAACCTTCTTATCCGTGATATTAGCACCGTGGTGACCACCCGTGGGTCCCTCATGACAAGCTCTAAGGATGTTAGAAGCTTCGGTGCCAAATGCACAACGTCGAATAATTTGATCCGCACAAGTTCGAAACAAGTAAGGGTCGTTCCAAAAATAGAACTTGACGTCACGAAAGAATTTTCGTTTTTCTTGAGTCGTCATACCCTTGATGATGAATTTCCCCGCATGGTAATTTGCGATGTCCGCAAACCAAGGGGCGGATGAATCAAGCTTAGAATTCACTACACCAAGTGTCTCGAGCAGAAATGTTTTGGTGATTTCCTTTGGCTCGTAAACACTTTGGTGAGGATCTTCCAAACGAGAAAGATGATCGGCCGCTAGATTATGGGCTCCTTTTTTGTCAAGGATTTTGTGATCAAATTCTTGTAGGAGGAGAATCCAACGAAGTAATCTCGGCTTCACATCTTGTTTAGCCATAAGATACTTGATATCCGAATGATCCGTATACACTATGCATTTAGTCAAGACGAGATAAGGTCGAAATTTCTCAAATGCATACACCACGGCAAGGAATTCCTTCTCTGTTGTAGTGTATTTAAGTTGAGCCTTCGTCATCGTCTTGCTAGCATAGTGAATAGGCAAGAAGTGTTTTTCATGACGTTGCCCCAATACGGCCCCAATAGCGTAGTCACTAGCATCACACATGAGCTCAAAGGGGAGGTTCCAATTGGGAGAAACAAGAATGGGAGCTTCGGTAAGTTTCCTCTTAAGGATTTCAAAGGCTCATACACAATCTTCGTTAAAGACAAAAGGTGCATCTTTTTTGAGGAGATGTGTAATAGGTCGAGATATCTTTAAAAAATCCTTGATGAATCGACGATAAAAGCCCGCGTGGCCTAGGAAACTCCTAACTCCCATAACGGTTTTGGGATGAGGTAATTTGGCGATGACGTCTACCTTAGATTGATCTACCTTAATCCCCGCTTACGAAACCTTGTGCCCTAAAACGATTCTAATTTTAACCATAAAATGACATTTTTCCCAATTAAGCACAAGGTTGGTTTCCTCACAACGCTTCAACATTCTCTTAAGATTCGACAAACACGAAGTGAACAAACTACCAAACACGAAAAAGTCATCCATGAAGACTTCCATCGTCTTCTCGATCATATCATGAAAAATAGCCATCATGCATCTTTGAAAGGTTCCCGGTGCATTGCAAAGTCCGAATGGCATTCTACGATAGGAAAACGTTCCATATGGACACGTAAACGTAGTTTTTTCTTGATCACGAGGATCGATGGGGATTTGGAAGTAACCGGAAAAACCATCTAAAAATCAATAGAAATCGTTTCCCGCAAGACGCTCCAACATTTGGTCCATAAAGGGCAAGGGAAAATGGTCTTTTCAAGTGGCGTCATTCAAATTACGATAGTCAATGCACACTCTCCATCCGGTCACGAGTCTAGTTGGAATTAACTCGTTGGAATCGTTTGGCACAACGGTGATTCCTCCCTTCTTAGGGACACAATGATGACGTCGTGAATTTTGGGGTTCACCCTCCTTTGACATTGGATTGCGGGTTTGTAATCCTCCTCCATTAAGATTTTTTGGGTACAAAATTTGGGATCGATCCCCTTAATGTCTGATAACTTCCATGCAATTTCCCCTTTGTGATCCTTTAGAACATCGACAAGTGCGGTTTTTTCATTATTCGAAAGATCTTTTGCAATAATAATCGGCAACTTGTCGTCCTCCTCCAAAAATACATATTCAAGGTGAGGAGGTAAATCTTTCAACTCGATGATAGGTGGTTCCTCAATTGAAGATTTGGGCTCGATACTCATAACCTCCTCGATTGGAGGAAATGGGAAATTGTTAAGAAAATCCTTGATAATCGAGAAGTCCTCATCATTGTCGAGGTCTTCGTCACAAGTACGTGGAACATCGAATTCTTCCAACGTAAAACCACCACCTTAAAATGGGGTGAAGGTTGGTGTCGAGTTATCAAGAATGGGATCTAACATAGTGGGATTGCCACTATTTTCATCATTACCAAAACCTAGAACTTCTTGTAAAAATTCCTCGCAAACAACGTCGATCATATCAACGAGGTTTATGGTAGCAACAGAATAAACATGAGAAATTTGAGAATTTTGAGTTGTGTTTATAACAAGTTCCTCGTCGTTGAAACGTAAGGTGATCTTTCTAGCATGCACATCAATTAAAGCCATAGACGTATCTAAAAACGAACGACCTGAAATGAGAGGAACTTGAGGATCTGTGGGAATATCGACAACGATAAAGTCTACCGGATAATAGAACTTTCCCACTTTCACAAAAACGTCTTCCGCCAATCCATATGCGGGAATCGTGGAATGGTCGGTCAACTCGATAGACATTAGTGACGGAGTAAGAATAGGAAGATTGAGTGACTTGAAGATCGCAAGTGGCATCAAGTTAATACTAGCACCAAGATCGGCCAAGGCATAACATTCTTTCATATCTTGGATTGCACAAGGAATCAAGAATTTACCGGGATCACCGACGTTTTGAGGTATGCGGTTAAGATAAAACGATGAACAACTAGACAATGGTTGCAATTTCTCCTTGTTGTTCAACATACTTTTAAAGTTAGCGGAAAATTGAGGCATCATGACAAAAGCATCGGCAAAACTCACATTAAAATGAACGTCACGAAACATTTTCATAAAAAGCTCAAATTTTTAATTATCGCGCTCTTGACGTTTCTCCTTTCTAAGTCTCGATGGATAGGGCAAAGGTGGTGTGGTTTGAGGCATAGGCATAGCCTTTGGAATCTTGGGTTCCAAATGTGGTAATGGGTCAACCGTAGGTGTGGCATGAGCGGTACTTCGTGGGATTGGGACATGCTCCTTTTCGACCACCACCTCGGTTTCTTCCTTAATTGCGTCCTCCGTAGGAGCAATTGGTTGAGGAGTCGGTTTCTTAAGTGTCTTACCACTTCGTGTGGTAATCACTTTCATCTCTCCCTTAGGGTTCGATATGGTATTGCTAGGAAGACTACTCGAAGACTGTTTGCACATTATAGCCTCAAACATAGATGAAATTTTATCCTCAAACATAGATTGCCTCTTCTCGGCCTTAATCATCTCTTGTTTTATTTCATGTTGCCCTTGTTCCATTTTTTGTTGGTTTTGTTGTAACCTAGTTACATTTCCTTCCATTTTGTTCGTATGGATTTTAAGCTCAATTGCTAACTCGTTTTTTAACTCCTTTTTCAAGTCATTCTTAAACTCGGATCTTAGGCTAATGATCTCTCTTTGAATATTATCAAACCTAGAATCGTCTCCATTTACGTATTCAACAAATTCATTTAGAAGATCTTTCAAAGTTTGCAAACCCTTGTTGTTGTTTTGAAAATCATTGTTTTGATTTTTGTTTGAAACTTGATTGTTATTAGCCCCTTGATTCCCATAGTTTCCTTTGTAATTGTTTTTGGAACCAACTTGATTGTTTCGATAGTTATTGTTAGCATTTTGATTGGGAGTAAAACCTGGTGGAGTCAATTGATTGGAGCGGGTAACTTGACCGTTTTGTTTGTAAGTTCCCGTTGTCGTGTAGGCACTCGAGGTGTTACCACCGTTGGTAATGCACTCGGAGAAATCATGACCTCCACCACAATACATACATGAAACCTCAACCGCTTTATCCGTAGCGGGAGCACTTTGTTCTTCAGCTTTTAATTCAATTAAAAGTCCTTTAAGCTTATCAAAGATTTTGTTTTCCAAGTTCGCCTCAATTTGGCAAGCATCGCTGGTATTGCACAAAGAAGGTGAAGCCGAAGACGAAGCCTTACGAACACTCGATGTGTTACGAGGACTATACACCTTAGATCTATTCTCAATTATCAACAACGCTTCCTCAACCGTTTTACACAAAAATTACCACCCGCGGCGACATTTAGATAATCCCTTTCATGATCATTTAATCCATTGTAAAACGTGTCAATTTGATGCAAGTCGGAAAAACCGTGACGAGGACACTCATGTAACATTTCCTTAAACCTATTCCAAGCCGTTGAAAAACTCTCATTAAATTCTTGTGAAAATTTTGAAATCTCGTTTTTCAAATGCGTAGTCTTAGAGGGCGGGAAAAATGGGTTCACAAACTTAGAAACGAGATCCTTCCACGTCAATATAGAATTGGGTGGTTCTTTCTCTAACCAAATTTTAGCGTGCCTCGTAAAGGGATACGGAAAAAGCATCATCTTAATCGAGTCATTAGCAACATCGTTAAATTCACAAGTGGCGGTAAGACGATTGAATTGGCGGATATGGTTGTGCGGGTTGTCCTTTTCATCACCACGGAATATGTTGTTTTGGATCATCAACAACAAACCCGTTTTCACTTCAAAATTATCCGCAAGGATAGCGGGAATAACAATAGCCTCTCCATAACACTTGGTGGGTGCTTGAAGTAACTCCATCAAAGTACGATTCGCGATGGTTGGTTCTTCTTCTATGATAGGTCCGTCAATAGGAGACTCCTCACTAGAAAGATTAGGAGTAGGTGTTGACTCCTTTCGGTTTTCTCGTTTACGTGCACATCTTGCTTGATTACGAGTAAGCATAAACGTCACGTACAACGTGGGGATGAGCAAAGAAGATTCTTTTTGGTGTTTTTAATTTTTCCAATTTTTTTGTGGTTTTAGATTGTTTTTACTTTTTTTGGATTTTGTGATTGTATTAGGTAGACAAAAATCTACAAATCTCCTCCTTAATCAAATCTCTTGATTAAAGAAGCCTCAAGGAATGAAAACGATCACGTGAAGTGAACGTCTTTGATGACTTTAGAACGTTGGTGGAACACCAAAACATTCAAGATGGTTTAATCAAATGAAACCAAGAAAATATATATGATACTTAGATAATACTTTGGTTGGCAAACCCTCGATTAGCCCTTTTTATCTAAACACGCACAAGCAAGCGGGGAAACGAGGCCGCGCGAAGCACTTAAGAGCCTTTTTCCTTAGGGTATATTTTATAATACCCGCCTTATACCCACCTTATAGTTTATGTTTTTCAAAATTAAGCTTCACGAAAGTATTTATCTATTTTGCCTTTTCTTTCTTGTTTGAGATTCGAATACAATGATTGAGTAATGACCTCCCAATCAAGGTTGTGTTTTCACACGTTTGGAGTACTTGTGAATTTATTGTTCTACGTATACAATATAGTAATAGTATTCACACAAAAAACGAAAAACTGACAATACGTATTAGTAGAGTGCTACTAATACAATTAGCTATTATGGCTATATAAAAACAATAATTGTTCAAATCAAAACACAACACGCCTCCCCGGCAGCGGCGCCAAAATGATGTAGTGGTTTTACTACCCTTAAGGAAAAGAGAGCAAAAGTGGTAAGTATTAAGATTCGGTTTAGGAAAACCAAGCACTAATGACCCAAAAGTGGGGATCGTTCTCAAGTAGGCTTGTGTATTGTGTTAAGAATTGATTAATGGTTTGTGATTATATTGATGAGAAATGAAAAGAAGAAAAGGGATTAGAAGAGAATGACGGTTACGATTATGAATTAAACTAAGATGAATAGTCGTGCACGTAAAACCGTAAAAAGTGACCAAATTAAAAATTTACCCTAAAAATTCCTAGAAAATTGCAATAAATCCTAAAAAATTTAATTAGAGTTTACAAAAAATCAAAAATCACTCAAACCTTTTATTTAATTAAATAATAATTTTTTAATGCTAATTAAAGCCCAAAAAATCAAATTAATTAATAAAAAGCCCAAAATGAGAGTTTTTAACTTGTAAACCTTTAAAATGACTTAATAAATTTAAAACTATTTTTGAAAATTTTAAAATTAATTAAAACTATATAAAAACAATTAAAAACTATTAAAACATAAAATAATTCTAAAAAATAATCTAATGACAATAAAAATATTCTAAACATTGTAAAATTCCTAACTTAATGTATTTGATCTAAGAAAAATGAAAAACTTTGAAAAATCTAAATTTTAATTTTTAATAATAAAATAATAATAAAATAATAATAAAATAATAATAAAATATTAATAAAAATCCAAAATTTATAAAAAATTCTAAAAAGTTGCAAACTAGTTTATTTTAACCTAAATAAACAAGAAATGAAGTTGATATACAAAAATACCCCTATTGGGCCTTGAAATTGGCTAAAAGTCCAAACAGTCCCTTAATGGGCTTGAAATAGGCCCAATAAGAAAAATGTTGTCCAAATAAGCCCAAAATCTCCTATCTGACTTAAATTTGATTTTAAAAACAAAACTCTGAAGGCCCAAAAGCTGAAAATGTGTTTAAGCTAGCTTATTTCAAGGCAGCTTATTCTTAATGGGCTTTTTGGCCCATTAAGCTATAAGCTGATGCCATAAGCTAAAATTTGACACACAAGCTTCTTTTGAGTTACTTAAGAGATCTGTAAAAAGAAAATTGGAAAAAGCACAAGAAATATGCCTGAAATAAGCAAAGACTCTCTTCACAAAACGAAAAAATAGTCGTTTTTGAGTTCTAGATCACCTCAAGTGCTGATTCAACTTTCAAAAGGTTTTAAATGACTTAATTAAGCAAAATAATCAAAAAGTTTTCGAATAAGCACAAGCAATAAGCCATAATAAGCAAATAAGCACTTATGTAAAAGTCAACTTAATGAGTTTTCTAGTAAAAAGTGAAAGTCAAACCCTAATAAGCTTCAGATCAAATCAATGGGACAAATAAGGAAGATCTATCACAAAAAATAAGTTGTTGCAAGTCTGGATAAGCCAAAATGGCTTATGAATAAGCGGTTTGAAGTTTTACACTAGCAGGGGCTAGTTTTAGAGGTTTAGCAGTGGGAAAGGTTTCCACTGCTTGACAAAATTGACTTTTTGTCTTATGTAACTTTTTTGTGGATTCAAGTTAAGCAAAGGCACCCAAATGATCTGTTAATCATAAGGAGTCAATATAAGCAACAAAAACACAATTCCAATCAGCCAATTAATACAGTTTAATCAAAACATCCACAGACCTAGCCCAGATATGAACAATAAGCAGTTTTGATTCAATAAGCACTTTTAGCAAAAATAAGCCAGCCAAACTTCACCAAATGCTTACACAAGTTATAATTAATTCAAATGAACAAATTTAAACAGGTTTCATGCATTGATTCAAAGTCTAGATACAGATTTAAACAATTGAATGTTACTGATGAACACTAAACAAGCAGGTATGATACTTAGCTGATATACTTGACCACAAGTCCAATTTCAAACACAACAGGTTACACAAACTATGATTTAACACTTTAAAGCCCTAAACATGCATACAGTCTAAGTGTTTCCAAAATCTTAGGTCAAAAACAGCAAAATCAAGTGAGATATAGCACAATCTTTAATTTGATGTTTTAAGTCTTAAAACTTGTAGGTTTTAGCATACAACCAAGTGTTTAGCAAGTACAAAAAACAAACAACACCTTCCAATAGTACAATAACAAGTTATGATCTTAGACAGGTTAACCCAAACACCCCTTATCTTTTTCAAATCAAGATTTAAACAAGTATAAGTGTGATTCAATGTTACCCAAGCCTAATCAAACACAATAACAGATATATTATGTAGTATCAAGCAAGATTAAGCCATAAAAACAACAAGAACACAAGCAGAACACAAAATCATAAAAAATAAGTATTTTTCAGATTTTTTGGTTCAAGAACTCAAACCTCCTGAATGTACATCCACACTCACGAATTTTTGAGCTGATGTGCCTAGCAAAACAAGGCATAAGCTTCCACAAACAAGTTGCTAAGATTCAACAAGGTTAGCACAATAAAATGAAAAACAACAAGGTGACAAAAACGGAAAATAAATCTGACTAATGCAACCTTGTTCCTACACTTGATTATCCCCAAGTTATAAGCCTCACAACACCTTGATAACTCTTTATCATGGTGCTATGATCCACTTATAGCCCAAGAATTCCAAGGTTTAAACCAAGTCTTAGCAAAATATCTAATTTTAAACTCTTGTACAATTTCTTGCACAAGGTTTGAAAACACGTTTTGAGATTCAAGTTTAACAAACATATAACAATAATAAGTAACTAGAAAGATTGGCACTTGGGTTTTCTTCAAACATTCAGATACAATTCATTAAACATGAAGTAGGATTTACAGAATATTGAACAAAGGAAAAACCAAGAGAATTTGTAAAAATGAGACCCTATGGCTTTCTATAGAGCCTTACATGTGAACTAAGAACAGATAAAAACATAAAACCCTGATGCTTGAAGTCCCAAAAATTCCTTTGTCGATTTTGAAACCTTGAGCTCATGTGACTGAATTTTGGCTGTTTGTGTGAGTTATCAAGGTTGAAATTGCATCCAATAGCTTAAAGGAAGCTTAAAAAGTAAGCTTAAATCTTGAGTGTTGATTTCCTGGCAAGTTTTGGCAGAATCCCCAAAAACGTGTGGGTAGGGTTTAACATGTGAGCATTAGAGTGATGTGGTGTCATGTTTAAGGTTTGGGATGTGTTTAGGGTTAGCTTAATCATAAATCTGGAAAGAATCAAAGGCTAATTCATAGCAATTAAGGAATACCCAAATTTGGCTTATGAACTCAAGAACAATGGTTTTGATTAAGCGCCTAAATATTTAATTATTCCGGGTTAGTTAAAAGTTGTTATAAGTGGAAGGTGACATGGCCAAGAGATGAGTTGTGATTGGCTGGATGGAGTTAGTGGGGCACGTGTCACCCCCTCACTGGTCTAGGTATCTTTCTTGTCTCCCACATTTAACCCCTCATCTTTCATTTTCCTCTCATTTCAGTTTGAAATTGAATAATTCAAATTCCTTTGTTAATGAAGTTTCATTTTTCCCACTTTGGCCACAAATACTTTTTCAAAGTATTTTCAAAGGTATTTCTTGCCATTTGTTGATTCTTGAAGGGTTGTTTTGGCATTTTCTTCAAAGATGATGGTCTTGACTTGTATGGTTGACTTCTTAGAGGACTAAAATTGACAAGTCTTGATTTATGAGGGATCGTTCTTGCTAATTCTTCAAAGTGGAGGGCCCTTTTTGTAAATTTGACAAACTTTAAGGACCAAACTTGTAATTATGAATAAACAAGGGTTTAAAGTGTCAATTCTTCAATATTGGAGGACCCTTCTTGCATAATCTTCAATTCTTCAAGGGTTTTTTCTTGGAAAATCTTCATTAGGGCTTGGTTCATTGTGCGGCTTCGTTTCTCGTGTTCGTTTTTACATGTTTCTTGTGATCTTTTGTCATTTTCTCAATATCCGTACATAAAATACACAAGTAACAAACACAAGAATATATTTGGCATTTTTCATGATATTTTATGCATTTAAAGCCCGTTTTGGACGATGAGACTATGTATAAAAGCAGTCTCATCACTAGCCACGAGCAAAACACCCCAAATAGGGGGTATGTGTGGGTGTCGGGTCTTGGTGATGATTTATGAAACTGAGACACCACCATGTCTCGGTGGTCCTTTCTCTGCCCAGCCGTGACCCACACACGGGCGGCATGGGTTGTGTTCGATCAACAGCAGCGAAACAAACCCAATCGGGTGTTAAAATCAGTTAACTGGGTGTTTGTTTTATTTAAAAACAGTGGGAATTACACAAAGTCAGAGGAAATAATATTGAGACTAGTGGGTAAACATTTAAACAAAAATTAATAAGATTTAAATTGGAATTAAGGACAGTTTAGCGACAGTATTTCTGTCGCAGTTTTACATGGCAGATTTGGGACAAATTTGATCACAGTTTTAGCGACAGTTAGTGACAGTTAGCGATAGAAAATTCTGTCGCTAATCCAGTTATAAATTTATGTAGTATTGTTGGTTGTTTTAGTGCGACCGAGAAGGGGTATCTCGGTAGGCTCGGGTTTATACTTAAAGGATAAAAACACAGATTTTAATTATACCTTATTTAATCACTTTTACAAATAAATGTTTTAATGATTTAATTAGTAAATTAAATTTATAATGTTAAACTAGTTTTTATAAAATTAAAAAGGTATGATATTATTAAATGATTTAATTCATTCTTAAAATTTTCTAAATTAGGACACTTTCTATTTTACCAGGTTACCAAATATAGAAATATTATAACGTCAGAATACGTGTTATACCGTAACTAATAGTAGAACATGGATACGTTAACCAGAAATATTAGAACACTCAGACTTATCAGTTTATATACAAACAATAATACAAGAATAAATAAATTAAACTAAGTACAGTTAAGATAAATAAAATAAACGGATATCAGGGGTTAACTTATTCGCGTCCTTTATTCATGTAGCTCGCGTGAAATCAGAGTAGACCTTCTGTCAGTTGATCTCAGTCGATTACTAGACACGAGGTACGGATTTTCCGTCCTTCAGTAAGGACTTCCTTCTATGCATGATTAGGATTCCCCGCCTATAACCAAATGTTTTCCCCAGTACATGTTTTAATCTTATCAGTAATCATTTTAATAACTAAATAAATTGCCTAAGCTTTATATACAAGCATGATCAGTTTATGTACTAGTTACGGATGTACTGTAACCATGACACTAGAGGCACTGGTGTCATGACTCCTCTGCGAGGGAGTGGTTTCTCGCAGCGTCCCATTTATTTCAGCTTGGCCATTTATCAGTATTATCAGCGTGGCGTATGGGTGCATCCTAGGATATCAGTTACAGTCATCACGTGAATGTGGTGTGTGCTCTACATCCTTAAAATTGGAGTTGAGCCCTCCACCCAGCATATTATTTAGAGGTCACCCCTCTACAGCATGACGAGGTCACCCCTCTGGTTATTCATGCAACATTTGATACAGCACATGACCTATATAAGCTCTTGGTAATTAAAATACAGTAAATGCATGTTTTCAGATTTAATAGTTCATAATTCAGCTTTATTATTTATAAATCAGACTTCTCAGATTATACACAGCTTTCCACTAATTTACATATCAGTTATAGTTTCAGTATTTGTTATTTCTTCCATTCCAGTACTTCTTATCATGTTGTATATCCGTTCACTAGGCGTTTTGCTCAGCCGTGGTTTCCCTTTCATGTTCCAAACGGCAGGTACACAAAGATGCTCTTAGGACTTCTGAGAGAGTACGTACATTGGATGGGAGCTATCCAGAATCTTTTATTTTTTTATGCACTCATACATTACTTTGGTTGTTTGGACATTGTTTCGTCATTTTTTCTTCAATACTTAATCTTTCATATTAGAGCTTATGTTTGGATTACCGATGTTTGATTCTGGTATTTCCGTTATGGTCAGTTAAAATTTAATACATTGCCTTGCATGTTTTGATGACACATCATAAATACACGTAACGTTCCACTTATCCAAGTGGGGTGTTAGAAAAGTGATGTGTGTATGTGTCTTGTGAGTTCTCACTTAGCTTAAAAGTGAAGAGCTGTGAAGATTGGTTTTAGCTTTGATTAGAACTCGACATCTAGCCTTGTGTCATAAAAAAATATGGGAGACGAAGATTAGTTCTAGCTTTCGATTAGATCTCGACATCTAGCATTGTGTCGGAAAATGGTGAAGTAGGCAACGTGTGTAGATTGGTCCTAGCTAAGATTAGGTCTCGAAATTTAGCTTAATGTCGAAAAATAATGTAAGCGACGTTGTAAGGTTTTCTCCGTTAAGAAGGGAGCTTGTGGATATAGTGGAAATCTTGAGTAAGGTGTACTCGAGGAGTGGAGTAGGAACAAGGATAGAGCTTCATTGCCGAACCTCTATAAATCCTTGTGTCGTTCTTTAGGTTTCTTCTTTCCTTACTCTTTACTTATATTTATATTATTGCATTGCATTCAATTGTCACTTATCATTGTTAATGCATTTAGAATTAAACCTAACCACTATGAAACTAGCTTTCAAGTAAAAGGTAGTTTTGACACAAACCTAATTGAAAGAATTTTAATTAGGACAGTAACCGAAGAGAAACTATTCAACCCCCCCCCCCCCCTTCTAGTTTCAATAGTGAGGTACAATAGTAATTATATATATAAGATGACTAAACTTATCTCATAATGTAGGAAAATAAAAAAAAACGCTTAAGAAGTTTTTAATTGTGAACGGTTAACTATTGCTCTTGTATTTAAATATTGCTCAAAAAATTTAGTGAGGCCCTGTATTCATCTTATTGTTTTAAATTGTTCTATCTTTTATCATCACTCGACCACGTAATATTGTATAACTTATTGGTTTTTATTTTTTACTGCAATTATATTTTTCTAAAGTGCAACCTTTTATATTTCAAAGCTTAATTATTAATTATTTAGATATTTATTAGTTAAATTAGTTATTTACCTTTTTGATAATGTTATGCTTTATTGTCATATATTTCATAATATAAAACACGCATATAGATTGAGAAAACACGCATGTAGACATTCAACGCATATAAAGAAAAGGAAACTAAAAAGTCAAATAAGAAAAAAAAAGTAAAATAATAAGAAAAAATGGTATTTATTGTGGCCTTCGTATAGTCATGGCATAGGACCACCAAAACTCATTAGACGGCCTTGGTGTTAGGTGATGTGTTTCATTATAGGTTTTGAGGTAATGTTTTTTTTGAACAACAATTTTATTATATAAACTAGCAAGGAGCTAATTACACAATTACAAGATACGGGTTTTTGGACCAATCATTACACGTGAATGAGCTTTACATCTATAAACCAATAAAATGACATAGAAACGATAGTATAAAAAATCATCGCCTTATTAGGAGCCTCCTTCTCGAACAACAGCTTGTTTTGAAAGTTCCGTATCGACCACCATAATTTGTAGAAAATCCCTTCAAATAGCATTTTTATCTTAGACTGAGTACGACTAGAAACCATCCAATATCGCCATTCCTCGTATGACTCAACATCATCATAATCCAAATTCCACCAAGAACAAATTTTGTGGCCAATCTTCCAAACAAAGGAGCACTGGAAGAACAAATGGCTAGTAGACTCCACTCCAACGTTGCAAATGGGACATGAAATAGAATCAATCTCGATGCCATGACGAGAAATATTAAATCTCGTGGGCAAAGCATCAAAATAAACTTTCCAAGCAACAATATTTACCTTAATTGGCACAGACTTAACCCATCTTGTCTCCAAATTTGCACTCGGTAATCGATTATCTTCTATGATCTTCCGTAACGATGCCACTGAAATCTCCCCAGAATTTTCCAAGGTCCAAACATATCTGTCAGCAATATGAGATAGGACAATCTCACTAGTTAAGGCAAAAAGCTCTTGAAGTTGCGATTCTTCAATACCACTCCTCACTTTCTGATGAAAAGAATGCTCTAAACAAGAATCGTTCAATTTCATGCTAATAGTGACATGTTTAATCATCTCTAACGCGTATAATCTTGGGAACCAATCTTTGAGAACACCCCCTTCGCACCAAGGATCCTCCCAAAAAAACCAAGTATAAAAAAACGTAAAAAACCCCTAATTTCTCTATAACTATGAGCGATTCTCATATCCTTTCTTTCCGGCACCTTTGATCCACCTTGATCTATCATCATTCGTTGTATAGAGTTTCATTATCATTCTTTGGTCTTTGTCATCTTTCCATCAGTGAACTTGTGATAAGTATTAGGCCTCAGATTCGTCTGTCCTATTACTTTATGATCAGTTCGTTCGTGGTTGTGTCGAGTTCTCTCCTGGTTATTAACATTATCCCATCAACTAACTTGTAAAAAGAGATAGGACTCGGATTCATCTTCCCTATCCTCTATATGATCAGTTGGCTCTTGCGGTTTTGTGAATTTCTAGGGTTTGGTAATTTTTCGCTATTCAATTCGACGTAGTATTTAAGGTTTTGATCATTGCTGTCTTTTAGGGTTTGATTATTGTTTATAGTATTAGGGTTTGGTTTTTTTGTTACTAATGATGGAAGCTGGTTAGTCATCTTTGCATTCGTGTTCAAAACCCTAATTTTTTAGGGTTATTTTTTTCCACCGATCGTTGGGTATTTGGCTTTGATTCCATTTGTTGGTTATTTGGTGTTTATTTAGAGAGATGGAACAAAATACTACTCCTAATAATTCGTTGAAGACTAATAATTTGTCGTCGAAGATTAAGAATATTGAAAGGAAAACTTCAGCGGGTAGGGTCATTAAGGTGTCACATCCGTCTGATGGTAAGGGTGTTGGAGCTGGCAGGACGCAGCCGTGTATGAATGACGTTAGGATTGGGGATGGGGCTGGTGATGTGTCGGTTCAAGATAACCCTAATTTGAATGTGAGGTCGGCTCCACAAAACCCTAATTCAAAACTAGGGTTTTCTGTTGTCGTAACTGCTATGCCTTCTACAAGTATAGCGGCTATTGATTCATAGATGAATGGAAATGGTAAAGCTCTTTCCATTACAACTGTTTTTCAAAAACGGCCGGCTAAGAAAGTGGTCAAAATAACGAAACCAAGGAATGAGGAAGTAGTAGCGGGTGCTAGAGTTGCTCTTCCACTTGAGGCTGTTGAAGAGACGAGTGCACGTTTTGAAAACATACGGCATGGCTATTTTATTGGTAAACCATTAGCATTTCCTTTGGTGGAAAGCTATGTGAAGAATACTTGGTCCAAGTTTGGTCTAAAACGGGGTCAACTACATGATGATTTCTTTCTTTTTCAGTTTGAGACGAGGGACGGTATGGACAAAGTGTTAGAGAATAGGCCATGGCTTATTAGGCTTATTCCTCTAATCTTGAATGTGTGGTATTATGATGCCGATCTTAGAAAGGGAAGAGGTGAAGAAGGCATCGGTTTGGGTAAAGTTGCACCATGTTCCTGTTGTTGCATATTCTAAGATTGGGCTTAGCCTAATTACATCTCAGCTCGGGTCTCCTATTATGCTTGATACTTACACAAGTAATATGTGTTTGTATTCTTGGGGTAGGAGTACCTATGCTAGGGCTCATAGGTGTCCACGGATGAGGAGTTATTGGACTCCATTGTTATAGTTGTTCCGTTAGGAAATGATAAAGGGCATTCACTTGCTAATACTGAAGTAGAGTATGAATGCAAGCGTCGAGGTGTTCTACTTGTTTGATATTTGACCATGTTAGTGAGAAGTGCCCTAAGTTACCTCAACATAGTGCCAAGGTAAGTAATACGACTTAAGACGGGTTTTTAGAGGTTAAAAAGAAGAAAGACAAGCATAAGCAGCAGCCCAAAGGTAGGCAGATTGAGGGAGTGAGATTGGATAAATCACAACCTAATTTATAATTTAAGCGTGTGATACCCGTGGATGTGCCATATGATGCTAAGCTATTGTCTCAAGAGCTATTCAGTATGAGCATCCCTTTTAAGTTGCGACTCACTTGAGGATGTGATACCCCGAGCCCAACGTCATTTATTTAATCCTATTTTATGAATATTTTTGAAATTTTTAAGAAATTTTATATATTTGACGGTTTAAGTTGAAACCAACGTTTACGTTCGTAATTTAACGTTTGACGATTTAAGAAGAACCGATAACGACTACGATACCGACGGATGCCCAAAAATTTATCTTTAATTATCGATTGATCGATATTTGAGTTTTTCGAAGTTTTTATTTTTATTACATTTTAAGTCGAGTCGGAACCATATGAATATTTGTTTTGTGTGCGTTTGAACCATTTAAAAGTATTTTGAGGTAGCCGGGACGAACACCGACTACCGTAAATTTTTATAAACCGACTAGTAAGCATAATCCCGCTCTTTATAACTAGTTTTGCAACAAGGGCCAAAAGATAGCCTTATTTACACATGTGGTCCTCCCTCCATTATATATAAGCCATATTCTTTCACACACTCTCATTTTTCACTAGCAAAATTTTGTCTCCCTCCTCCCTTTTCTCTCAAAACCCACGGCCACCACCACTCACCACCAATCCACCACCAAAAATTTGTTTTTGAGAAATCTAAGCAATGACCCATCCTTAAAACATCATTTTAAGTAAATCCCACCACAAAAATCCAACATGCAACAACATTTTTTTAGATCAAAGTTTTATAGATTTTGAAAATACCATGATTTGATTTAATTAAATCATTGGGTTTGTGTTTAAATATGTTTAGGAACATGGATTTGAAATATTTAAGCTATTGGAAAAGATTTGCTTGGTGTTCTTGACCCCAAAACCCACGGCCAAATGGGGTTTTGGTGTTCTTGGTGTTTTTTATTTGTCTAGCAAATGGGTATGGTTCTATATTTATGTTTATTTCATATTTAATAAATTTAATTGTATTGTATGTTAGTTTTATGAAATGGGTTTTTGAATGAGGATGAACATACAAGTGATTTAGGGTATTTTGATTTGATTAGGATGTTTATTGGATGTTATTAGGGGTATAGGAATGATTGAAATGGGTTGAAAAGATGTTTTGATATGATTTTGAAAGGGGCATTTTAGATCAGAAACTATAAGGTCATTTTCCGTATAATGGCTGTTGACTAAGTGTTGAGATGATAGGATATTGTAGTAGAGCTTCTTTTTAGCTTCGTTTTGGTATAAGGTAGAGTTTTTGACTCCAAACGAGTCAAAAGTTACGCTAGTTTGAATTTTCGTGTACCGGGAGATGAAACTCGACATAATCCGAAATTATGTTCGATTTTTGGTCAAATCTCGGGGACTATAAGTTGAGTTTTAAAAATGATTGGAGGCTGTTCTCAGGGTATAAACATAGCATTTTGGAGTCTATTTTCATAATCAAGTGTCATTTTTATAAATGGTTTTGGTTAAGAAGGTCAAAATGGTTTTACAACGCAAAGGTACAAAACTGTCCGAAATTTAGAGTTTAGTAATGTGACGAGCAGTAGGTCTTAGGAGTGAGGTATTTTTATGAAATTTAATATGGGCTTTATACAGGTTGTAAAGGACTTTTACAAATTTTCTCGTAATTTTTGGTGATGTTTAAGTATAGGAAAACAGCCCGTACATTTAGTATGTACCGGCAGAATTGTAAAATGCGCAATAGTTCTAACAAAGTATAAAATTGGGCGTGTCTAGTAAATATCACTTGTATGTATTTTTGGCGTGAGTTTATATGAACCTTGAGTGTTCTTAATTATGTACATACAGTACATGAAGGTACTTGAATATGTTGATTCATTACGTGTTTATTCGTTAGGTGTTGTATTTGATTTCCCGGGGCATCCTCATCGTCGGTGATCGATTTCGTTTACGCCGTAGTTACTAATACTACCACTACTACTTAAGGTGAGTCTATAGCCTCGCTCTTTACTTATTTCAAATGTTTTTACCCGCAAGGGGGATACATCCTAATTTAAATGAAAATGAACATAAGTCATGAATGATTGTTGGACCCGAATGTTGCCTTGAATTTTGTTGAGTACCTAGTTGCAAAAGTCCCTAAATTCGTGAACTATTAACTATTGTCTTGCCCTTGTGTGGGTTGGAGATAGCCGCTTATACAATTGATAGTACTATGGGGTTGATGACCCTATCCGAGACGAGAGCTAGTACGTTGAGTACCCTCTACGGACGGATAACTTGTGATAAGAAATAAGGTATAATTGCAACTGATACCTTTAGAAGGGGCACTAGTTTCATCTTAAGCATGTCGGTAAATGTACGCTGGTGATTGAGTTAACGGATTAGTGTCACGAGCTTAAACACAATTATTAGCTATTGCTAAAGATAATATCCTTGAATAATAGATTGTGAGTACGACAATGCTATTGAATGATCATGATTGGTTTTTAATACTTATGTTCAACTTATGATTTGATAAACCTATAGATTCGCTCAACCTTTGTGTTGACGGTTTTAAGCATGTGTTTCAGGTAACCAAGATTGATAGCAGCGGAGCATGCGAGGATGGAAGTTGTTGTGGCTTGGCGGTCTACTTTGTTTTTCTTCCCTTTTAGCACTTAAATAGTTTATATTATGTCATGTGAACGAAAATGTACTTTTGGGTTGAGATTCAATGGGGACCAAAACGCAAACTTTGTTTTGTATTATCTTGGGTTTTGGGAAACTGTAGACTTATATGTTTTTTTAATAATGTTAAATTTATGTTTAAACTTTTACGTCTCTTTGAATCGTTTAATATAGCTTATGTGTGATGATAACTACGTAGCACCCAAATGTTGTAGTTCTGCTGCGCATAGCATTTGTTGGGGGTGTTATAGATTGGTAATCAGAGCCATGAGTTATAGAGAACTAGGTCATTTTGAAAAATCCTAAACTATAACTTTTGGTGTCGTAAGAAATTGTCCAAGCACACAACTATCCTGCATGGCTCCGGTAAGATTTCTTTAGCATTGCTTTATATTTTAGATGTATCCCTCAAACTGACATGAATTCTCTAGTATTTGGTAAGTAAATACTTTGATATATATTGAGATGTATTGTTGTGTACGTTGAGTACTTATCATCGTAAGTTGCAAATTCTTGTAAGATTATCTTATATGTTGCATGTAATTGACATACGGGCTACATTGCATTACATGGCAACACCGCGTTGTAATCCTACGTGTATGTAGGAATGATTTTATGTATAAATATGTATATACTATGGTATTTAAAGGCATTGCACGTGAAGCAATGGTCCTTGAGTGATTATCGTACATGTTATAATGCGGTTTTGTTGAGAATTCGGCCTCACCGCAAATTATCAATCTTGATAATTAATTTATTGTTCGGATAACCGAATATGAACCTCGTTTGATACTCTAGATACGTAAATAACGCTTCGTAACATATTGTATATTGACTAGATTGATCTCGATTATCGTTATCGCACCGTGATGTGTCATTTTGGACATTTTCTTTTGAAACGTAATTTACTTACGTATTACTTTATTTCCTTTATTCCTTATGGGTTAGATATGTTAGTTGGCGTAAATATAATATAGACGAAGTATAATCAACGATGCGTACATCGTAGCGACGAATCACATGTGTATGTTATAAAACGTGGTTGAGGCGTGTTGCCATTTAATCGTTGTTTACTATTCTACTTGAATTTAAAGATGTGTTTTAAAATAGATTAGCGTTGTGATCAATCGCGATAACTTGGAATTTGGTTAGTTTTGTGTTAATTTTGTGGAGTACGATTTCGAGACTCATCTGAGGCCGATAACAACATTTAGTTGACATACATATTCTCGCTTCGTTTATTACATTTTTGTTCTTGTTGTCTTATTATTTTAAATTTGATAGTATATATGACGAGGTCCGGAATTTGTGTGAGTTAAGTAAGCACTAAACTTTGTTGATTGAATGGTTTAAACATAAAGTGTTTTACATATTTAATACTTGGCGGATGAAACTTTTGGATAAAAATGACTTATGATGTGTCTTGTAACAAGTAAAAAATAAGTGTAGAGAAGAAATGGACAAAGTGAAATTATTTTTCCTTCAACCTTGGTTGGTATATCATAATAAGTAATTTATATTACTCGTAAAATCCTTGTTTTTATATATTAATAATTTGATACTAGAAACTAGTGATGGATTTGTTAAGAATTTGTTTAATATAATTTGAAAAATGAGTTTATAATAAAATTTACGATATGACTGTTGAGTATATGCAACTTGGATTTAGTATGAATTAATTTTCGGGTCAATGTAGCAAACTTTTGACGTATCTTGTAATATAAAACATGAGTAGAAGAAATGGTCATGTATTTTGGAGCTAAAAACTTTGTAAAATTGGTTTTATTTTAAACATAAGGTTATGTTTACGTATGCATTGGTATAAACTAGAACTCGTCACTCGTTTTAATGATTAAACAGGGCTAAAGGCGAGAGATACACTTTAAGTGAGAAATTCTAACGCTTGAAATAAATTTTTAAACATTGATGGAACGTCATTGGAAATCATTTGTTTATTTAATTGTCGTTATAGAGAATCACTATGCATAATTCGATGATGCTTGTTTAAAATCGTTTGAAAAATCTTTGGTTTTATTCCGCTGCGAGAGGTGTTAATGTTAAAAATCGTTTGATAATGGGCTAAGGATTAAAAGTTGAATTTTCTACATTTTAGAATTATTGAAATAAGCATTTCTGATTAATTATTATATTATTATATTATTATATTATTATTATTTTTGAGATTCAAGTCTTGACTAAAATCAGTAATTTATCCGAGATAATACTACGTGAAACGTCTTTGACGCATGACTCGAGTCGCGTGAATAAAATATAGCATACAAATTCTAAGAAATACATGTGTATAATAAATAGTCAAAGATTGATTTTTAAGAGTTAATTGGACTAGTTTGAGTCATGATGGATATTTGTATATACTTAATGAGATAAGTTGTAATAATAAAAACGTAAAACTTGGAAAATTCTTACTATGTACGTTTTTTGTACTTAAGATATGAACATTAAAGAGATTTTGACACAAGTATGGAGATTTTCAAACCTAATGATTTTACCAGTTATAATAACCGAGTCACCGAATCAACTGATGTTAGAAATTTTCTTGCAATTGTAATTTTTCTAGAAATAAAAACTTTGTATAGATTGAAACATGAAAGGTCTGAAACCTTTAATGGGGTAACACAAATTAAAAATGTGCAAATGTTCGGTTTTACAATATACAAGGTAACAGTAACTAGAAAATGCAAATGGATTACCCAACAAACGAATATTTGTATTATTTTCATAAGATCTATATATAATGTTTTGAGTCACGATGGTTCGATCGTCCGACATCCCTTCTTTGATTTTATGAGTCTGTATCTAAACTTGAGTCGTCATGTGACTGTTCATTTTAATATTTTCCATGATATGAAACCATTATTATTATATTTATTTTAAAACTACTATTTCGCTAGGACTTGATGATGAGGGTATGTCACCCGGTATATTTTGTCCTGTTCAGGGACGTAGTGACTTTTCTTCTTTCGGTTAATGGAACCTAAAATTCTGTATTTACTTGAATAATGCTATAAATCTTCATTAAATTGGTTATTTATTTATATTGAACAAAAGCGAGGAGGCGAAGCCGCTTTACCAAATTGTAGAGGTGAAAGAACCCGATCTTCCTTGTGAAATTGTTTCTATTTGACCAAGTGATTATTCTCCTCTCCCCGTATACCCTTGGTGGAATGTGTGTGTAACTCGAGACGATGGGAATTATGATCGTTGTTTTATTTTTGACGCTTGTGTTGATATTAAATTTTTACTCCATGTATTCGTAGATCGTTGTTGTTATCCCGAGACTTTTGTCATATATTTGAAGTATTTTCATTTCTAATGTAGTTAAATTTTAGTTGGCAATTATATTGCTCGTTTACCTCGTTCGATCTCATTGATTTTTGGTTTTATTACTTGTTGTGCTTGCAATGATCTTTAATCATGAACCACCTTACCGTTATTTTGTGAATAGTCTATTTTGAAAATATGTATGAGTGTGTCAAATGGTGCGTTCAACCAAATGCGAATGGTGCCGATTTATTTATTTATTTATTTTCTCATAAAAAGGCAAAGCAAAAGTATGTTTCCAAAGTGGACGAAAAATGTTTGATGTGTTTTGATGTGTCGTGGATAGTATAGTGATAATTTGATATTACGTTATAGGGTAAATTAGAAAATTACCTTTAGGAAAAAGTAATAGATTAAAATTACCAAAGACGAATTCAATTAAACGCGTGGATGAACCAAGTTCGTTGTACACGAAGATCGAGTGAATTTGAGACGTTTTGTTTCGATTTGGACAATTGATTTGAATGGTTTGTTGGTTTTTAAACTAAAATTACTAATTCTACCAATTAAACCTAAATGCATGAATCGTAAAACGAAATTATTTTAATCTAAAAATCAATTAAAAATTAAAGCTATTTAAAAGCCTATTAAAAAAATTTATCTTTTAAAATTACATTTACTCTATTTTAAATTTCTAATAAAAACTATTTAATTTCTAAAGATTTAAATTTAACTTATCTAAAAACTAACTTTATTAAAATCTACTTATTTAAAAACTAATTAAATTTCTAAAATAAAACATTTCTTTATTTTTTTTATTTTATTTTTTTAAATATATATTAGCACCAAAATTAAATACACAATTTATTATATATATAAATTATTATACACTTTTTTTAAACTCTAAACTAACAATTGACATTTAAAACGTTTATTATGAAAAATGACAGTAAATAAACGTAATATTAAGTCCAAACGTAATTCTTATACCAAAGTGTGAGCCTAGCCCAGTTGGCTAACGCTGTGTGGTGCTAAACGGAAGGTCGAAGGGTCGAACCTTGCTGATGACAATATTTTTGTTATTTATTTTTGGAGTACACATTATAAGTTATCCAGCCAACCAACCACAACTGCTTGAGTCAGCTGGTAATATCAATCCCAACTCCCTTATGTAACAAACATTTAACGAAAAAAAAAACTCAGATAAACAGTCCCTAAAATCACAGCATTAAACACATATAAGACAGCTAAAACAGAAAACTATATAAAGCAATTAATATTATCTACGAGAACAATAACAGTCAATCCGGAATTTAGAAAAGCAGGCAACATTAACAGCCAAATCAAAAGGAAAAACCCAAATAAAGATTACACGAGACTAATTAAGATCAACAGAACAAATACTAGCAGCAAGAATTAAGCAGTAACGAAACGAACCTAATTCATTCAGCAACCTTATCAGATTCAGATAAACTAAATCTCATTCATATTAGCTTATTCTTAAACAAAAATTATCATATGAAATCTAATCTGATATATCAGATATTGCCAACTAAAGGAATCAGACAAATCAAGATCCTAAAACTCCAATAGCAGATTTCATATCGTCACTTAGAAAGTCAATTTCAATAAATATAACCAAACTGATTAAATTAAAGCTGAGCATAATAACAGATAAGCAGAAAAAAAAACAAATGATGAAGATCAATTTCCACAGACAAGCATAAACAGTAACTAAATTCAGACAAAATTCCTCAAAATAAACTTCCAAACCCACAAGCAGCCTAGACTGATATATATCAGTTCAAAACCTTTAACATTTACTGTTTAAACCATTTTAACAAAATAAACTTAAAGTTCCTAGACATCTCAGATTAATTCAAAATTCTATTTAAATCCAAGTCTAGCAGATTCAATCCATATATCAAAGTAGTAATAAGAAAACACTGAGCCAATATCATAACATGGTAAAATCAGATTGCAAATTCATGAATTAACATATCTAAACATATTAAACTAAAAACATATAAGTAAAATGGAGTAGAACCTTTTTGAAGGAAGCCGTTGAGATGTAGCGCAGCGCTGAGCTGGCTAATTAAACCGAATCAACACCACCTTAAAACGAGCCACCAACACCATTAATTCAAACCAGGTAACCCACTCGAACATTACTTCGAGCCGATTTTAATATTAACACTTTTATTGCTTCGATTTTAACCAAACCAATAGGGTTTGATTTTGTTCACAGTTAACTTTAATAATAATAATATCAAATAAAATGATAGCTTAAATCTGACATAAATTTAACAAGACCTAAATCCTTCGAAGATCAGTGAAAAACAAATAACTTTTCATTAATTTCAATAAAATATTACAAAGCTTTAAAAATTGAAATACAATTTAACCTACACTTAATCTAACATTATAATATTAAAAAAACTGGAATGAATAAAAATTACGGAATATGGGGGTTTTTATAGTTGAACCCGATAGCATCTTCCTTGGAATATTCGAATATTCGAATCTTCATTCTTCTCTTTCTTCACTTGATTCGATCTTGATTCAATGTATCAGCCCATTCTGTTATTCTCTTGATGATGTGGAAGGTTTTTATTGGATGGATTTAGGGGAGTGAGCTGTTTCAACCAATCAAGAAAGGATATACTGCCACGTCACCTACACCCCTCCATCATCTTCAATCCGAAAACTTTGGGGATTATTTAACCACTCGTGTCAATCACACGAGTACATCAAAAGCCCTATTTTATTTGTGATAATTTATTTGATTAGGGTTATGAATGAACAGTAATTGGATGTAACTGGTTTTATTTTTGTGAGGTAGGAGATGAGAAAATCTTGGAAATAACGAAAGTTAATTTGTGTGTGTGTGGATGTGAATAAAAAAACACGTATATGTGGTGAAGTGGGATAATAAACGTGTGTTGACTTTTCCAAAGTTATAAACGTTTTTTTTTCATCCGTCCACATTTCTTTCATGGGCCAATCTTGGACCCAAATGTATTAACAAGGTTAGATAAATCAGCTAAGGGTTTTTTCCAATCTTGGGCCTTAATGAAATTCGTCCCATATTCCTTTGTTGTTGGGCCTTTTGGGCTGCTTAGTTATAAATACATCATAGTAAAATGCCAATTGGGCTTTTGGGCCCATTTTGCTCAAGTGGGACCCACTAGGCCCCAATTAAAATCAAATCCCCTAAAAACGAACTTGTTTTTGGCTTCCTCGATCTTTTCATCAAACTCGTGTCAGTTTTTTGTCGGTTTTCACGAACTTGGTACCTACACACATGAAACAAGAAAATATGCACATACAAGGATATATTCATGTGTTTTATGCAATTTAAGCTCGATAATTGATATAATTGATATGAGTAAAATCACTCATATCATGTTTCTTAAACGATGGTAGCAATATTTCTCCCATTTCAAATTTCATTTCAAACGATTTAATAATTTTGAAGACTAGGTCGAAAACTTTCATAGTCGTGTTTGGTGTGTAATAATAATGTTTGTGTCGTCACTCGATCCTCAATTATGCACAGCTTAGCTAACTATGCATAATTCAGGAAGAGTCATGTTTTGTTGGTTGTTGTTGCTTGATCCTTAAGTATGCATGATCTAGCTAATTATGCATAGTTTAGGAAGGGCACTATCAGGTCAAACAATTTGGTCATCTTGAAACTTGTAGTGTTTTGATAAATGTTTGGATGAGAACGTTTCTAAAAATGGTGGATCCTTATGAAAGTAATCGTATTCTCCTTGATTCCTAAAGAAAATTTTGGAATTTTCTTGTGTTCCTTGAAATCTTTTCTTTTTGTTTGGCGTTGACTTAGTAAGTCACTGTGACCGAGTAATTTTGGAAAATGTTTTTTTTATGTGTTGTGTGTAACGTGTGAAATTTATCAGAATCGCTAGGGTGTTGATGAAATACCAAAGGGACTCGTACCGACACTGAGAAGGAATTTTAAACAAAAATAGAAGACTGCCAAAGTAGAGGAAATCAGAGTTCGAGTGACTCTAAGGGGAATGACGACGACTTCTCCTACATCAACCGTATCATACCTTATTTATTTTCTTTTCTCGTTCTTTTGATATGTTTAACGACACCCGATAAACTGTTGAAGTTTACCAACTGTGCATCGGTAGTTGGAAGACAATTCCATTGTCGTCTTCGTTTATTTAAGTGAGGAATCCTCTTTGTTTGACTCAACCATCCTTGATTATCGATGGTTAAACGATAGATAGCCACAATTGATGTTTTTGTGGTAAACCCTTGCCTTTTATGTATTTATGTGGTAAGTGATCTGGTCAAGTTATCGTAAGTTGTGAGAACTTGAGACGACATTGTCTAATGAAGTCCGATCATGAAAATCACGTGCCATGTAATATATTTATAACTGTGAACGGCGATGCTTATTGAGATTTTGACCACGGTTGGGACGAAAGTGAGATGGTGTTCTTGTAATATCTTTTGTGTATGAATCCATGGGTGAGCGCCCTGCGATGACATATGTATGTATTTTATTTCTTTTTGGATATGCATCCATAGCTGACAAGCTCGTAAACCTTCTTTAACTTGCAATTTTCTTTTGATTGGACTCATCTGGTATCCTGTCAATATTTCTAATTTTATCATGGCTTGGCTGATTAGCAAGCATGAGTTAACTTGATTAAACTGATTAGCTTGGCATGGTTTGGCTATGTTGCAAACATGTCGTAATGTGGTTGTTTGTGTTTCATAATGGCTTTTGTGTTTGATTGGATTGTGATGTTTTCGAGAGAGTTATGTATACGTCGAATGATTTTGTATCAATGAATTCGTTTTTGACGAACTAGGTTTGTATGTGCGTAATATTGCAATAAGTAGATTTGTACGACTAGTATTAATTACTTCGATTTGTATATTCTGAACGTTTTCGATGGGGTTAGGTGCGATCTGTGTGATTTTGTTTATGATTAATTGTTTTTATGAGACGATGAACCAAGTGAAAGGACGATTCGAAAGTTGGAAGACATGCTCCGAGCGTGTGTGATTGATTTTGGTAGTTGTTGAGATCGACACTTACCGTTGGTAGTATCTTTGTACAACGACATTTACCAAGTTAGCAGTGAAGGTGTAGCATTTGAAGAATTGCGTTGATGAAAATATAGATCACCAGTTGGATGGAATGAAGTAGGAAAATGTCAGTTGAATGGAATTGAAAGGATTCGAGAGGCTACGGAAGAGATGGTGTAGACTAAGAATCACTGGTTGACCGCGAGAAGCTGTGAGAAGAGATGTGTTGATAACTGTATGAAGAATTTGGGAAACTGAAGTGGAGACCATGGATCGAGATGTTAAGAGATTGAAGCAAGGTATAATACTCAATGTGAAGGTGTGATGGAACCCGATACGTGAACCGAAGTCCACCACGGAACGTGAAGACCCCTTTAGGAAGAAGTATCCCCATCTTTCTAGTAGTACGAAATGCGTGTATAAGAACCGGAGAGCGCCAGGACGTCGCTCCCTTAAGGAGGGGAGGATGTGATACCCGTGAATGTGCCATATGATGCTAAGCTATTGTCTCAAGAGCTGTTCAGTATGAGCATCCCTCTTAAGTTGCGACTCACTTGAGGATGTGATACCCCGAGCCCAACGTCATTTATTTAATCCTATTTTATGAATATATTTGAAATTTTTAAGAAATTTCGTTTGCTATATATTTGACGGTTTAAGTTGAAACCAACGTTTACGGTCGTAATTTAACGTTTGACGATTTAAGAAGATCCGATAACGACTACGAAACCGACGGATGCCCAAAAATTTATCTTTTATTATCGATTGATCGATATTTGAGTTTTTCGAAGTTTTTATTTTTATTACGTTATAAGTCGAGTCGGAACCATATGAATATTTGTTTTGTGTGCGTTTGAACCATTTAAAAGTATTTTGAGGTAGCCGGGACGAACCCCGACTCCCGTAAATTTTTATAAACCGACTAGTAAGCATAATCCCGCTCTTTATAACTAGTTTTGCAACAAGGGCCAAAAGATAGCCTTATTTACACATTTGGTCCTCCCTCCACTATATATAAGCCATATTTTTTCACACACTCTCATTTTTCACTAGCAAAATTTTGTCTCCCTCCTCCCTTTTCTCTCAAAACCCACGGCCACCACCACTCACCACCAATCCACCACCAAAAATTTGTTTTTGAGAAATCTAAGAAATGACCCATCCTTAAAACATCATTTTAAGTAAATCCCACCATAAAAATCCAACATGCAACAACATTTTTTTTAGATCAAAGTTTTATAGATTTTGAAAAATACCATGATTTGATTTAATTAAATCATTGGGTTTGTGTTTAAATATGTTTAGGAACATGGATTTGAAATATTGAAGCTATTGTAAAAGATTTGCTTGGTGTTATTGACCCCAAAACCCACGGCCAAATGGGGTTTTGGTGTTCTTGGTGTTTTTGATTTGTCTAGCAAATGGGTATGGTTCTATATTTATGTTTATTTCATTTTTAATAAATTTAATTATATTGTATGTTAGTTTTATGAAATGGGTTTTTGAATGAGGATGAACATACAAGTGATTTAGGGTATTGTGATTTGATTAGGATGTTTATTGGATGTTATTAGGGGTATAGGAATGATTGAAATGGGTCGAAAAGATGTTTTGATATGATTTTGAAAGGGGCATTTTAGATCAGAAACTTTAAGGTCATTTTCCTTATAGTGGCAGTTGACTAAGTGTTGATATGATAGGATATTGTTGTAGAGCTTCTTTTTAGCTTCGTTTTGGTATAAGGTAGAGCTTTTGACTCCAAACGAGTCAAAAGTTACGCTAGTTTGAATTTTCGTGTACCGGGAGATGAAAGTCGACATAATCCGAAATTATGATCGATTTTTGGTCAAATCTCGGGGACTATAAGTTGAGTTTTAAAAATGACTGGAGGCTGTTCTCAGGGTATAAACTTAGCATGTTGAGTCTATTTTCATAATCAAGTGTCGTTTTTGTAAATGGTTTTGGTTAAGAAGGTCAAAATGGTTTTACAACGCGAAGGTACAAAACTGTCTGAAATTTAGAGTTTAGTAATGTGACGAGCAGTAGGTCTTAGGAGTGAGGTCTTTTTATGAAATTTAATATGGGCTTTATACAGGTTTCAAAGGATTTTTACAAATTTTCTCGTAATTTTTGGTGATGTTTAATTATAGGAAAACAACCCGTACATTTGGTATGTACCGGCAGAATTGTAAAATGCGCAATAGTTCTAACAAAGTACAAAATTGGACGTGTCTAGTAAATATCACTTGTATGGATTTTTGGCGTGAGTTTATATGAACCTTGAGTGTTCTTAATTATGTACATACAGTACATGAAGGTACTTGAATGTGTTGATTCATTACGTGTTTATTCGTTAGGTGTTGTATTTGATTTCCCGGGGCATCCTCATCGCCGGTGATCGATATCGTTTACGCCGTAGTTACTAATACTACCACTACTACTTAAGGTGAGTCTATAGACTCGCTCTTTACTTATTTCAAATGTTTTTACGCGCGAGGGGGATACATGCTAATTTAAATGAAAATGAACATAAGTCATGAATGATTGTTGGACCCGAATGTTGCCTTGAATTGTGTTGAGTACCTAGTTACAAAAGTCCCTAAATTCGTGAACTATTAACTAGTGTCTTGCCCTTGTGTGGGTTGGAGATAGCCTCTTATACAATTGATAGTACTATGGGGTTGACGACCCTATCCGAGACGAGAGCTAGTACGTTGAGTACCCTCTGCGGACGGATAAATTGTGATAAGAAATAAGGTATAATTGCAACTGATGCCTTTAGAAGGGGCACTGGTTTCATCTTAATCATGCCGGTAAATGTACGCGGGTGATTGAGTTAACGGATTAGTGTCACGAGCTTAAACACAATTATTAGCTATTGCTAAAGATAATATCCTTGAATAATAGATTGTGAGTACGACAATGCTATTGAATGATCATGATTGGTTTTTAATACTTATGTTCAACTTATGATTTGATAAACCTATAGATTCGCTCAACCTTTGTGTTGACGGTTTTAACCATGTGTTTCAGGTAACCAAGATTGATAGCAGTGGAGCATGCGAGGATGGAAGTTGTTGCGGCTTGGCGGTCTACTTTGTTTTTCTTCCCTTTAAGCACTTAAATATTTTATATTATGTCATGTGAACGAAAATGTACTTTTGGGTTGAGATTCAATAGGGACCAAAACGCAAACTCTGTTTTGTATTATCTTGGGATTTGGAAAACTGTAGACTTGTATGTTTTTTAATAATGTTAAATTTATGTTTAAACTTTTACGTCTCATTGAATCGTTTAATATAGCTTATGTGTGATGATAACTACGAAGCACCCAAATGTTGTAGTTCCGCTGCGCATAGCATCTGTTGGGGGTGTTATAAAGCGTGCAAAGAAGGGTGAATCATCCAAAGCTAAGGATAAGCAGCCTAAAGTTACTGTTATAGAACATTTAGTGATGGTTACGAATTCGTTTGGTCTTTTACAGGATGAAGAGGAACTGGCTTCATGACCTATGACTAATCTGTTGCTTAATGTTAGTGATTCAGATGTTGACGAGGAAATTATTCTGGATGATCGTAACGGGCAGCCAGTTTCTAGCATTAGAGTTTCGGAGGGGGAAAGCACTCCTGAGGTAAATGTCTCCAATGATTAATGCGGCCACGTGGAATATTAGGGGCTTAAACTTCTCCCTATAGCGAAATGAAGTTAAGCATGTTATTATGAAAATAATTTGTCTATTTTTGCTATCTTGGAGTCCCATGTTGCGGATAACAACCTGCATAATATTTTTGTTTGGTTATTTAGGCATTAGGATTGGACGTCGAATGGGATGCATTGTAATAAAGGGTCGCGTATTATTCTCGGTTGGGATCATAATGTGGTTGATATTCAGGTTATTACTTGTGATGATAAGGCTGTCCACTCGCGTGTATGGCTCAAACAGGAGAAAAGGGAATTTTTTTTGCTATTTGATCTATGCACATAATAAATATACTCAGTGTCGAACTCTTTGGCGAGGGCTTGCTTGTCATAAAGTTTTTGTTCGGGACGGACCTTGGTTCTTAATGGGATATTTCAATAATACGTTATTCTTGGATGATTCTTCTTCAGGAAGTTCTAGTGTTGATATTTCAATGAGAGAATTCAAGGAGTGTATTGATGAGATTGAGGTTATGGATGTGCAACAATCGGGTTTACAGTTTACGTGGAATCAAAATCCCAAAGGGAGTCATGGGCTGCTCAAGAAGCTTGATCGCATCATGCTCAATTTGGCGTTTCTTGACAGTTTTGTAGGTACTCATGGGGTTTTTAAACCATATTGTATCTCTAATCTTGCCCCATCTATTCTTTGTATTCCAACGGTTGTTCGTGGAAAACCTAAGTAGTTCAAATTCTTTAATGTTCTTACTAGCCATGAAAGATTTCATTTACGGTTGCTAGTGGTTGGAATAAACAGGTTAGTGGTATTCATATGTATCGAGTGGTGAAAAAGGTTAAATATTTGAAAAAGACTCTTCGAAAGCTTCTTAATGAAAAAGGCAACTTACATGAAAATATATGTCACCTTAGAGCCAAACTTGACGCGACTCATATCTTGTTGGACCAAAATCGATCTGATTCTATGGTTCATGAAGCTGCGGCTGCTAGTGTGAGAGCTTTCAATGAAGCTGTTAAACGAGAGGAGCGGTTTCTCCTTCAAAAAGATAAGATTGATTGGCTCGAAGAGGGAGATTCAAATTCAGCGTATTTCCACAAGTTGATTAAAGGTCGGATAAGCAGAAGTTGTATTGATGTTGTTACGAATGGTGATGGTGTGTTGTTTGAGAATGACAAAGTATTGGAAGCGTTTGTAGCATATTATGAAACGTTTCTAGGGCTTCCTGGTCAGACGCAGGGATTTAATACTAACCAATTATTTGTTAACTGTCTTGATGAACAGGAAGCTTTATTCATGGTTCAAGATGCCAGTAGTCAATAAATTAGGGATGCGTTATTTTCTATTGGAAATGATAAATCGCCTGGTCCGGATGGTTACACAGCTGATTTCTTTAAAGAAGCATGGAGTGTGATTGTGGCTGACTTGGTTGCTGCGACTAGGGAGTTTTTTCGTAATGGCAAGCTGCTAAAAGAGCTCAATCACACTATTATTGCTCTTATCCCAAAGGTTCAAACTCCATTGTGTGTTAATGACTATAGGTCGATATCTTGATGAAATGTCTTGTTTAAGTGTATTAACAAGATCATTTCTAATAGGATTAAGAAGAGATTGAAGTTTCTAATTAGTCATAATCAGTCGGCATTTATCTCGGGATGGAGTATTGCTGATAACATTCTTCTTACTCAGGAGCTTATGCACAATTATCATCTTGATCGGGGTACTCCTCGGTGTGCCTTTAATGTTGACATTTAGAAATCGTATGATACGGTTGATTGAGATTTCCTTAAGGTTGTGCTTGTGGGATTTGGTTTTCATCACACGATGGTTCATTGGATTATGGAGTGTGTTTCCTCTACATCGTACTCCATCAGTCTTAATGGATCTCTCCATGGTTTTTATAAGGGAAAGCGGGGGCTTTGCCAAGGGGATCCGCTCTCTCCTTATTTGTTTACTTTTTTATGGAGGTTCTCACTCTCATGCTTCGAAGGTGTGTGACGGAGGCGAATAATTTCACTTATCATAAGTATTGCTCCAAATTGGAGCTGATTAACCTTAGTTTTGTAGATAATTTATTCTTATTTTCCCATTGTGATGACAATTTAGTGGGTATCACTAGAGATGCTTTGGAGGAGTTTAAGAATGCTTTGGGGCTTACTCCTAGCCTTCCTAAGAGTACGGGAGTTAGCCTCAAAATATTGAGTCTAACAAGAATGTTCGGTCATAGGTTTATTATGTATCATTTCTTAGAACGTTGTAACAGATTGTAGAATTGTCAGTAATCATGGGCTTGATAAAATAGCTAATAGTCCATGTTTAGGTTCTTTAGTTCATATATCAAACCCGACCCATCAATATAGTCCACTTAAGCCCGCATGTGGGAAGACTATATATACCCACCTCCTAGCATGTTAGGAGGTGGTTAGCTCATTTCACTTTTCTCTCTTAATCTAATATTCCCAAGTTTCATACACTTTCTCTCTCTACATTCTCTGTCTATATTTCATCTATTTTCTTTACTTGATTCATACATGTACAATGGTGAAGTGATAATATTTTGGGTACAACATTTGGTATCATTTGCCACGGGGTAGATCAGTGATTGTTTTTGGGATATTTATTGTGTTCGTTTGGTATATAGTTCAACAACCTTGATTTCAAAAAACAATCGTCTTTTTGTGGTCTAAATCTTTACACATATTATCTACATAGTAGTGGTAGTGATTTAGGTTCTTTGGTTTAGTCAAAAGAACAAATTGTTTTGGTTATTCGGCTTGATTTTGGTGTTAAAACTCGAAAATCGTATTTTTCGTCCGATATCCAATTTTATTCCGAAATTTACCCTTATTCCGAAATCTCTGAATAATCTCGCAAAAAGTTATGTTATTCCAAAATTATTGTTTTCCGAAATTTTTTGCGAAATCCCATATTCAGAGATCTTAGCTTTCGAGATCTCGCAATATTATTCTGAGATTTCTTGTTTTTCCGAAATATTTGAAAAATATCGCAAAGAGGTCACTTTATTCCGAGATTAATAGTTTTTCGAGATCTTTTTGCATATATGATTGTGGTAAAATACGACCTTTAGGAAAAGGAGCGTAAAAGCGGAAAGTATTAAGTGATGATTTAGGAAAATCAAGCACTAATGACCCAATGAAGTTTGTTTCCCAAGGAGGTATATGTGTGTGAAAAACTTGTTAAATGTTTGTGATTAATGATTGGTTTAGAAGGGGATGAGAAAAGAAGATGACGAAGACGTGAAAATTACTACTACAACGACAAAACGTAATACCGTAAAAATTACAAAAATAAAAATTAATTCTAAAAATTACCAAAAATTCACCAAAAATCAAAATAAATAAACTAAAAGTTTACCAATGATCAAAACTTTTTCAAACCTTTTAAATAATTAAATATTCAATTTTTTAATGCTAATTAAAGCCCTAAAAATCAAATAAATTATCAAAAAGCCCGAATAAAGATTTTTCAATTGGTAAACCTCTAAATGACCTAAAAAGATTAAAAACTATTTTTAGAAATTTCTAAACTAATAAAAACTATTTAAAATGATTTAAAAACTATTAAAACTTAAAATAATTATAAAAATTAATCTAAAAGTGATAAAATTATTCTAAAAGTTGCTAAATTCCTATTTTAATCTATTAAAGCTAAGAAAAATGTAAAAAGTTGGAAAATGTGAAATTTGAAAAATAATAATAAAATAATATTAAAATATTATTAAAAATCTAAAAATTATAAAAAATTCTAAAAACTTGCAAACTAGTTTATTTTAACCTAAATAAACAGAAAATCAAAGTGAAATGACCAGAATACCCCTATTGGGCCCTCAAATGGGCCAAAACCAAAAACAGTCAACCTTAATGGGATTTTTGGCCCAAAAAGTCAAACTTGTCCCAATTGATTTGGAAAAGCCCAATTTGACTCAAAGTTTAATTATAAGCACAAAACTCTAAAGGCCCAAAAGCTGAATGTGAGCTTATCACAGCTTAATAAGCAAGCAGCTTATTCTTATTGGGCTTTTCAGCCCATTAAGCAATAAGCCAATGCCATAAGCTCTAATTTGACACACAACCTTCTTTTGGGATGCTTATGAGGTCTTTAAAAAGAAATTTTGAAAAGCACACTCAATAAGCCAGAAATAAGCAAAGTATTATTTCACTAAAAGACAGAATAGTCATTTTTGAGAAATAAGGCACCTCAGGACTTGATTCAACTTGCAAAAGATCACAAATGGACTCAATAAGCCAAAACAATCAACAAAATTCCAATAAGCAAAACCAGTAAGCCAGAATAAGCACTTAAGCACTGATGAAAAAGTCAATAAAGTTGGTTTTCTAGTCAAACCCTAAAGTCAACCCACCAAATGCTCCAGTATAAACAAATGGGTCAAATAATGAGCACCTATTACAAAATCCAAGTTGTTGTTGGTTAATATAAGCTATTATAGCTTATTGATAAGCTGACACCAAAATTACACTAGCAGTGGTAACTAGCAGGGGAAAGGAGTTCCCACTGCTTTGACTATTTGACTGAGCTCTTTAGAGAGTTTTAGTTGGATTCAATTGGAAACAAGGGCACCCTTGTGATCAGTGAACCACAAGGAGTCAATAGCAACAAGAAAATACAAATTTGGTTCACACAATAAGCCACAAATGATCAAACAGTCACCAGATCATGCACAGACATGAAAATAAGCAGTTATGCACTTAATAAGCAGATTTATCAAGAATAAGCCAACCAAACTCAACAGGATGCATACACAAGCTATATTAACTATGAATAAGCACAAATCAACTTATAACAAACACTGAATCAAAGTAAACAACAAGATCAAAGCATAAACAGTTACTGATAAGAACATGAACCATATGCAGACAAGTTTGCTGATCTATTTGACACTAGATCCAAATTCAAGCAGTCAAATCTCTTCCCCTGGTGTGATTAACTAAGGTTTAGCACTTGTTAGCCCTAGCCTAAGCTTAGATCTAGGTGCCCTCAAAATCCTAGCCAATTTTACCAAGTATCCAAGATTTTATACCCCTTTGTATGAATCAATGAGTTTCAAACCTCAAAACTGCAAACAGATGAACAATAGCAACCAAATAACAGATACTAACACTTGCAAACACAAAACCACCTCTTAGCAAACCACAAATCGAAATCATGCAGTTGATCCAAACACCCCTTAATCAACTACTTAACAAAGAAACTTGTGATTTCTACTAATAACCTACTGATTTTAATGATCAAAAACACTTACTAGGTAGCAACTAACAGAATCAAACTCAAAAATTACCAGCACAAACACAAGAACACAAAATCAAAGCACCAAATCCAAAATAGGCAGTAACATAAAATTTTGAGAGGAATCTTAACAAGAGGTTATACCTGCCCTCCACAACATCCTAGGAGGGCCAGCTATGCTCCTTGGACCTTGTTCAACAACTAGAACAAGACCAAGGTACTTCAAAGAAGAAGATCAAAGCCTGTTGATGTTCAAAGTAGAACAAGGCTTTGATTATGATATGTCTTCAACACAAAACAGCAAACAACTCAACCAAAGGCTTAGAAATCTTCCCAGGCTTGTTGTCAACAAGCTTGAAGGAGCTCAAGGCTTATGGCTAAGGGTTAGTACACAAATATAGCAAAATCAGAAACTAGGATTTCAGGGTCTTTGAACCTTGAAAACCTTATGAACCAAGACGTGCCTTAACCACAAGATTAAGGAAGGTCTTAACAATCAAATGGAACTCAGATTTAGGCTATTCTAACACCAACTTTTAATCAAATCAAAAAGAGAATTCAAAATTTTCAGAAATTCAAATTTTATTAACTTAAAAAGGAATTACAAAGATTGATAGCCTAAACTGGAACAAAGGGACTCTCACATATTGAGGTCTCCTTTTATAGGCAAATGCCTGGCTAAACACTATTCACAAACCCTAGCACTAATTTCTCTAAAATGTCCTTGAGTCTTCTAGATAATTCTTGGTTGTGAGCTGTCCAAAATGATCCTAGACGTTTAAAGTAGCTTTGGGGTGAAGCAAAGGATCTCAGCTGTTGATCTTGACACGTGGCAAGCCTTGGAGAGGAAGTTGGCATATGATGGTGAAACGGTTTTGGTGGTGGGGCCTCTTGGTGAGTGGGAGTGAGTGTTTTAAGGTTGGGGTGAGATTGTAGGCGTGTGAATCAAGTGTGGGTAAGGGTAATTTCATTTTACCCTTTGTTTTAATGAAGATAGTTACTGGGTTCATGGGGTGAACAGTAGTAACTTTTGATCCGTTTTTGTAGGATTGGAAAGTTGTTTGGCGCATTTTGTGTATTTGAATGTTTCAGTGCACAATATTAGTCCTTGTGTTTTGTCCTGTGACAATCCGTCAATTTATGGTTGATATTTTATTCTCAAATATTATTTAAAACCATTATTTTAATGTTATATTATGAACTCACTTATTTATGGGAAGAAATTTGGGTTTACGTCTTGAAGTAGCATCGACTACGTCTAAACCGGAGGATTCTACGTTACGTGCTCACGTTTACATACACCGTTTTTTGTAACATTCCGACATTTCGGGAAATAAATTTATCCGTGAATATTATTTTGGAATTTTAAATTTGTGTTGGTTCATAAACTCACAAATTTACGAGAAGAGATTAGGACTTACGATTCTAATTTAACGTCCTTTACGACTAAACCGACACACCCGACACTCTACAGTACCACCCATCACAGCCCGACCTCGTCCAACCGGACCTCACCACCTCTCGACTTCACCACACCACTCCGCCGAAACCCACAAAAGTTTTTGAAGATTGAGGTATTGTTGGAGTTTACCATAGATCTACGAGTTTTAGTTAAGTTTTTTTCTATAGATCTGTAAATTTAACATATAGATCTAGGTTTTTATAGAACTATTATAATGATTTTTTGTACAGGTTTTTTTCAAGATTAATGTTTTTTTACAGGAAACATCCGTCTATGATTCACCGTCGTCAATGTGTCGCATCTTCGTTGAATGGCCGCCGACGAGGTCAACCTCAACCGAAACATCCAATATTGAAGGTATATTCAGTTTTTGAGGTTATCCATAAGTTTTTAATAGATCTATGATTTTACCTTTTTAATAACTTTTTTTCTTTGTGTTGTTTCAGAAACATTCAACCTTCCACATAATTTTTCTACATTGGCAAATGAAAACTGAAAACTGAAATACTGAACTTCCCTTCTTGAAAGTTGGAATCCCTTATCTATGTGATTGGTGAAAAATGAGGTGATGCATTTATCCACGCCATGTTTAAAATCAAAATTATGCATTTGAATTTCAAAATTGTTCTTCAGTTTTTCATATGCATCTTCTTCATTTGTCATTTCTTTTTTACTATCAGTGAAGAACACTTCATCTTCATCTCGATTTTTCATCAAACCTTGGATCTTTTGGAGGAGCAATAACTAAACAGGTTATCCATCTTCGTTAAAATAAATCTTTTTTTTAATTTATATATTCTTTTAATCCTTACTCATGATTATTTGTAACTGTATTTTAGAAACTATTAACATATTAAAACTTTTGATTATGTATCTTGGATCATACATTAAACAAATATACGAGTGCTTCTTTGAAATGTGTACCTATCTTGGATGGAGAGTAGGTGTTCGATGAAATGACAGAGAGAAAGTTTGGTTACGGTCGATATAGATCATTCGCGGTTGTTGGATCCATATGTTAAGATGGTAACATTATCGTGCTCTAACTTTCAATATTATCCAAGTACCATGCTTACTTTTTTAGTTAATTCATTAACACGCTTTAATTTAAGCTGATAATTGAAGCCCACTTTGCGATACTATTACTGTGTTAATTAAAAAAAGTGCAAGATGTTGGAACAATTGCAAGCATATTATATTCCTCTTAAGATTTTGTTAATTCATTAACACGCTTTAATTTAAGCTGATAATTGAAACCCACTTTAATGTGAGACGATGGTGGGTGAGGGGACACCATTGCAAGCATATTATATTCCTCTTAAGATTTTGTTATTCTGTATAAACTATATTTATATAGTTTGTTATTTGATGTCCTCCTTTGTTGCTCAGGTGGTCATTAGCAAAAGTAGGCATTGGCAATTGGTACATGGTGTGATTATCAAAAATATGGGATGCACTTCATACTTCTCTAGAGGCCAACTTAACCCTTGTGCAAGTGATAGTAGATAGTGCGGATCATTGTTCAAAAAGATGACTTGCCAATCACTCATTAATAAAATGCTCAAAAAACAACCTAGGCAATAAAGATTGAAGTGGGCAGCCTAATGTGGGGTGATTTTTCGAGATGATTGCAACAAGGAAAGATTTCATTCTGTCCCGTATATCAATAGTGGCGGCTACGACTGCAGCACCGCAACGTCAACGAGTACCTTCCACCATAGTTCAGGTGAGCGACTTAATGTTTTAATAGTCAAATTGGAAAAAAATGTCTTGGCTTATCATTAGTTTACATAAATGGAATGAGGGAGTTATTTTTTTTATCTATCGTACATAAATGGAATGAGGGAGTTATTTTTTTTATCTATGGCCATTTAGCATTAGTGATGCTACTATATCTATCATTCGAGTATATGTACCCCTAACTTTTATTATTTATCAAGAACCAACTGATTTTATTATATATTTATCTACTGAACAGGGATATATGATGAAGGAAGCATAATGGTGAAAATTGGTCGGGAGGAACCTGTTATAAGTGTGTATAATAGCGGAAAAATTATATGGTATAAGCATTGGGAGCTGATCATAAGGTTTGCATCTGGTTCTCCTTGAAATTAATTACTTCAACGTGTTTTCTCTGTCTTCATTTTATGAAGGTGACATTTTTCTGTCCCCGTTACTTCCGAAGGTTCTGATGGAGAAAGATTAACTTTTCCAAGTTTAAATAAGCCGATAAACCCATAAAATATGCTAATCCAAACACCCCCTTAGCTACGACACTTGCTGCGATATTTAACAGAATCGCTTCTTTTTCGGCTAGCTGGGGGGAGGGGGTGCATTAGCCCCCAATACTACTATAGTAGATCCTTCCATGATGTCATAGCAGATAGTGGAGGTATCGTAATCTGATTCTTTTTGTCATAGTTTGGTGTTACTACTTATTGGGACATTTGATCGATGTCCACTTCTAAGTCTCAAAGCATATTTTTACTTGGAAATGTAGGTTTTGATGTGAATACACCTGTATGTGCATCAAAACGTGGATCGAATATGGCCAGTCCTAGGGGAACAAATAATCTGAGCCCATTTGATCCTATATTTAACGATAACAGATCTGAGAGTCCGCCAGGGGCATCAAGGTTAGGACTCTTTATATCATTTTGGGCCCTAAATTTAATATTTAAGTTTGCTGATTTTAAGCAGGATCGAAAATGGGCTCTGGAGATAATCTATCTGGAGAGTCGAGAATGATCATTATTATAATGGCGAGCCTGCAATGGCTCCTCCACAGCTTATGCTTGCAGCTTTCCCAATGTCAAGAAGCCAGCGGGTAAATACTGTAGTTTTAAGTTATTTACATCATACCATGCTATGTTTATTTAAGTTTAGTTGCATGTTAATTTACTGTAATTGATTTATTGAGATGAGCTTGTGTGAATCTTACTATAGGTATGTATTTATACAGTTCTTATACTTTTGCATACGTGTGATTCAGAATTTTGATGGTTGTTTTAGCATATGAGATCCGGTGGTCATCCACATCGAAGTGTTTCACCTAATCTCCTCAGTGGACCCACTTCACATAACATGTATTGCAGACCTGGTGGCCACATTTTCAGAATAATGCTACGATGAGACCAAATTCAGCAGTTATGGTCTCTCCGGGTCCTGTGAATTTATCATCTGTTAAAACACAACATTACAGTTTGTTTACCAACTTGATATTATATGTGGATGATTATCATGTTACGTACTGATTGTAAAGAGATATTGGAGAATCATATTAGAATTGCTTTCATCAGTTTGGATCTTTAGGTTGAACGAATTTTACTGTTTGATCAGTGATCAGATAGTATTGGTTGCTAAAAGTATAATATATCTTTACATCCATTGCTAATTTCTAAGTTGATTTAAACAGACTATATGTGTTCTAATGGATTGATGTGAGATTTAGCTCCTTTAGGCATTCTTTTTTGTTTTCTTAAGTTAATGTTTAAGCTTCTTTTGAGTACTTCCTTTTTTTTGGCTTACTTGCATAGTATATTATTGATCTCAAATATGATTTCATAAGGTGATAATGTTCCTACTCCGTTTATGTCATTTGAGTCCGATGGATTTCCCCAGTGTTATTAAGAGAGGTAAGTGTGCGTTGGAAATTTATATATTTGTATCCACTATGTTTGGTTTTTTTTCTTAATTTTCATTGGGATCAACAAATTTGACTTATTGCAGGTGCAATATCTGTTCCAAAAAAGAAGCTCATGCGGTGCGCTGCCCACTATTAGGCTGCAAATTCCAAAGTTGGGTCTGCCACTTATGTCTTAATTGCGCCCTTTTGTTGCCTCAAGCTGTAAGTAAACAACTCCATCTATATGATTATACAATGAACTTTGAGAAACTTGGAATTTCTTATGCGTCTCTCGCCGATGCATTGGAAGGTTAGTTGATGCAATCACATCTATTCTTTCTTTGATTCATAACAGGTTAGTGATAATGAGTTTTCACTTGATAGGCCCAATATTGTGTAGAATAACTCAAGTCACATTAGTATATTGTCACTTAAGCCTTTTTTTTGCAAAATGTGTGATTTTATCCATCTCGTCCCTTTTTTTTGAACGGATATCCATCTGGTAATTTCTTATCCATCTGGCGCTAGGAAACTTCCGCCGCTATGCGCAGGTAAATACACCTCTTTTTGTTACATTTATGGTTGTTATTGTGTTCTACATACACACATGTGTCTCATATACATCCTTCGTATTAACAGATTGGTAGATATTATTGCCAAGCTGAATTTGCAAAAATCAGCATTAGTGAGGCATATGTCGGCTGTGATACAACCAATCTTAGAAAAAAGGATAGTCGATCACTCCATCTTACACAAGGCACGTGTGGAGTACCTTACAATTGCTGATAAGGTATATATATTTTTTATTTTCCTTACGTTCTTTTGTTTCATTAGTCATGTTTCTAAAACCAAGTGTATGGATAGACCTCTGCAGCATACGTTATTCAACATGTATCGAGTGCTCTTCTTGTGCGGATGATTCATACTAAAGATGGGTCCAAGATTGGGATTCTTTGCATCAAGCATGGCAGTGCTCAGGTTTGTGAAAGCGTTTCCTATTTGTTTTCATGTTGATAAGTATGAGTTGTTAATGTCTATGTTATATGTATTTGCAGGAGAGGAAGAAAATTATAAAAGGAATGAAGGATAATGTCAGAAAGATAGCTGTAGATAGATTTGGCAGTATGGTAAGTATGAACAATTCTCTTTAAGCTCTTTGTCGTGGTCACGGAATTGATTTGAGTCATTTAGTAAGATAAAAAATTGGAATATCTTGACCCTTGATAAAAAAAATCCCTTCTATTAGGTGCTTGCGTGTATTCTCTCTGTTGTTGATGACACACAGTTGGTTAAAAAGACCATCCTCCGTGGACTCCAAACAGAGCTAAAGGAACTGATTTTACATAAGGTAATTGTTTTCACTGTCTTATGATATATTTTAAATCCGATAAATTTTGATGTGATATTATTCCTAAATATGAAGGTATTGTTACTAATTGTGAATTTTAATGTAATTTTAGGATGGAAGACGCCCTTTGTTGCAGCTTCTTCATCCAAATTGCTCACGCTATTTTGGTCCAGATGATTTGTCTTTGTTAGATTCATCTGTACCTTCTTTAGTAGCAATGGTAATTTTTTGTTCGACTCCTTTTATTTTTTTTAAAAGAACGCGGTGTTGCTTTTTAGTATCCAATAATTGCTCTCTTTTGGCATCAGGGTGGCGTAGAAGCAGAAGCAGAAACTGAAGGTAAGTCATCAGATGCTGAAGGTGATGAGGAGATGAATGATGCAGATGAAACTGTAAAATCAGTGACGGGTGGGAAAAAAGATCATGCATTAAGAAGACGAGAGTTGTTGGTTGATAGTGGACTTGCTGAGGTACCGATCAAAAACATATTCTGATTATCTGATATTTTGGGGTTAAATATGCAGCTATGTACGAGCTGAAACACTACTGGTTATCTCAAGGATAAACAAGAGGCTCAAATGTTTGATAACTTGTTTTCTACAATTTTAGATGAATAACTGTGCATTATCAAGTACTCCAAGTTTTAACTATTGTTTCATTAGTTAAAGAACGTTAAGAATTTATCACATGTTACGATTGTTTGCAGTTACATTTTGATCTTTTCATGTTCTATGTTGAACATGGCGTTAAACACTTACTAGAATATCGTATATCGTTAATTATCTTCCGCTACGAATTACCGCCGCTATGCGCGGGTACTCGTCTAGTATATAGTAACAATATAAAGTAGTAACTACACATAACAGGCAGATATCAGAACATACAGGCATAGACGAATTATATCAGTTAACAACGTAAATCCTCACAGCCTATCCTAAAATGCACAACACTTAATCAAATCTAATAAAAGTAGATCCAAACATTTAGATTAATTCAAGGCTCCATACAGCAGCATAAATAAGTGAATATAAAGCAGTCTAACATCTTAATATGCTTAGTTAAACAGATTCTCAAATCCAAACACCCCAAATCGCAGGGCAGTAAACAAACTCACAGAAACAGGGATAACCAAAAATTAGCAAATCATGATCAGAATTCCTAAAATCAACATCCACTATATTAAAACTACTAGCAAATTACAGTTATGAAATCAATATTATTCTATATAAGACCAGTTGATTAATTCACCTCTATGTTTTATAACTAAGTCAAAATCATTACTGACCTCTATCTAATACAGCATAAACAGATTTATCACTTGCATTAAAAGAACTAAGCATATTCATATTCAAAATACCATAGCAGAATATCAAATTAAATATCACGAACAGTTTTAACAAAATAAAGTCAGTTCCAACCAACAGTCATACTCATAGTCACAAAGGAAAAAAATATCAATCCAAACCTTAATAACATTTAAGCTGAAAGTTACAAAAACTAGCACCATGGTCAATAACAAAACTCATAAACAAACAGATTATACTATTTATTTCAGAAAAATAAATAAAGGTGCTTAACCATTTATTATGGAACCTTTGATGACGTGACACAACGCTGAGCTGGCCTATTCAAACACGACTCCAAAACACAATCAAACCACTATAATAAACATCACGAACTATAACGAATCACCATTTTATCTTCGAACCATCAAACATCACGAACTAGCAGAATCAATTTTCTTATGTTTATCAGTGGGATAAACATATAATATCCCTAATCTTACTCTATCACTCAAATAAGCTATGAATTAAGCTTATTCAAATAATACTCGGTTATAACAACTTTTAGAACTAGATTGCAAGAGTATTTATGAAAATAACAGAATTGAGATTAACAAGTATCCAAAACAGTAAATCAAATTTTATTTCATTAAAATAAAAAATTACAATATTTAAAAGAAAGAAAATACAAGTCTATCTAAAAACTACAATTATAACTTTAAATTAAAAGAAGGGATAGAAAATACAGTAAAATGATGGGGGTTTTATAGCTGAATGAGAGGCTTGGGTTGTTGGAGGAGAATCATTTGTAGCCCTTGATTTAGTATCTATATCTTCTCTTTCTTCCCTGGCTTGATCCAAAGGCTGTGATTTGCCCTTGTGCAAACGGATTTCCACCGTGGCACAAGGTGTGTTAGTTTGTTGCTTACTTGGCGAGTAATGATTGGATCTATATCTGATGGCAGTCAAATCCACCAATCAGAGTCGAGATGTGACACAACAATTAGCCACGTGGCACATAGTACTTGGCATCTTGATGGTATAACACGCTCCTACTTCCCCTTATTTATCTGATTTTCAGGCGTGTGGTGTACAATTACTAGCTGAGTAGAAACCCCTAGTTTCTAGGGTTTATTTACTGGGAATATTTTTTCTTCATTCTTCCCCCTTTTTTCTTCCTTTCTCGTCTATCTTTTTCTTTGTTGTATTTCTTCTTTGACCGAGTCTTGACCTCAAAGTTTAAATAAACTTTCCAGTCGTTCCTTTTCTTTGTGTTGGGCTTGACTAAATTGTTGACCAAAAGTTAAACACTCATTCGTCTTATTAATTTGGCTTGATGGACCCAATATATAGAAACGTCCACTTTTTTACATCTTGGGCCTTGACAAACTTAGACCCAAAAGTGGATTATACTTCATCCGTTGCCTTATTATTTTGTTATTGGGCTCTTTTTAGGCTCTAAGCAAATTCACCAAAGTAGCTTCATAACTATACTAATGGGCTTCCAGACCCATTAAGCTTAAGTGGGACCCACTTGGCCCAATAAACTTATTTCCGTGAATAAAATCGAACTTGACTTTTGGCTTGTAGTGAAATCTTCAAATCCTGTGTCGGTTTTGCCGGTTTTTTGATCTTGGTACCTACACACATGAAACAACAAAACAAGCATATACAATACTATATTCATATAAAATATGCATTTATTGTCCATTTTATGATATAAATGATATAAGTAATTACACTCATATCAAACTCACCCTTGCTAAGCAATTGCTGTGTCCTCACACAATGATAAAATAAAGCAACTAACTACACTTTTATTCAACTTAAGACACTTTTATTTTACAAAGACATAATGTATTGCTTTCATTATTGAAAAATAACTTTTAGGATCATAAAACTTGAATAGATTCATCGTCCTCGACTTTTCACTCTTTCCATGCCAAGTTCAAAAACAAGATCATTGCCAATCATAAGTCTCAATGTTAAGACCACTCATACAAGTAATTTGTGTTAAACTCAATCTCCTTTATTCCTAATTGTATCTCTAGATTTTAAATTTTGTCATTCACCCAGAGGCTCATTTGACTTATTTAAATAATTATTAGTCCAAAAATGAAGGCAAAAACGGTGTAAACCGAACACTCAAAACCTAACCTCGACCTCAAAAACCGTTGTCACTAAAGAAAGCCCACATCAAGGATAACTTAACACGATTTTGGTAATAAATTCTCGGATCTGAAATTTGGCTAATAGGACTACTTAAAGCAACAATTATTCCTCCAAAGTCGATTTTGACTTTATTAATGGAGTTAGCAACATTTACATCATACACCTTGAGGCTCTTTAAGATGTAAAAGTGCTCCTCATCTATGATCCAAACTCTAAGGCTCCTTGGACATAAACAAGGGAATTGACATTCCCCATTCCACCCTAAGACTCATAATGATGAAGCAATTTTTATTAAACACTTCACCATGCCATACACCCTAAGGCTATAATGACAAGGCTAGTGTTACATGACTCCCACCCAAAGGCTCATAGAGAACATGTTTTTATTTATTCTTCTTTATTATTTATGATACATATAGTAAGGAAAATTTCCACAATCTCATGATCAAAGAGTCCATGACGCTGACACCCTCAATGTGTTCTTACTTTAATTACAAGAGAAGAAAAAGAAGGACCTACGAGTTAAGATATTAAGCCCAAACCGTTAAAAACTTCATTTATTAAGCAATTAAATATTCAAGCGTCAAAAATATATACGAGGAGAAAGAATCAACACAAAAAAATACTTATACAAAGAAGACTTAACCTCAATACTTATGATCAACTCTATCATCTCTTGTTCTCCATATTACAAAATCTCAAAGATGTGAGACTAATGGATACATAGTCTATTAAATCAAAGTTTTGGGTTTTTAAGTCATCTATAGGATCTTGCATCTTCTTGGACTTTTTCAAGTTTAGAATTTGCGTTTTAAAGTTCCCTTGATAAATGACTTTCTAGGATCAATTATAGGAACTTGCGAAAAGTTATTGTTTTTAAACCCGTATGAGTTAAGACTTTCACGTTTTAAAGTTACCTATATAAAAGTCTAGCAAAACTTGATTTAAGCATGCTAAGGAATGAGCTAAGGCAAAAACCGGTCGTGTCAAAAACTAATCTTATTTTCACCAACGGAAAGCCTACATTTGTGTCAAAAACACTTAGTTTCTTTATTATTAAACACAAAATTGCACTAAAAATTAATTTTTTTTATGAAAAATGACAAAAACGATCACGTTTGAACACGACAAAAGTAAGTGCAAGCGATTATATCGATTGACTCCCCCATGCTAAAACCAAACATTGTCCTTAATGTTTCCTAGCTCAAGAGTAACACCCCTTGCTAAAACACGAAGAGTCCAATGCAAAAGTCCTAACATGGTAAAAACAATCTATAAGCCATTTATTAATTATGCTTTAAGATACAACGTTAGTCGATAAAAATCAAAGGATAGTGAGTGCCCCTTTTGACAATCAAAGTATGGAAGCTCGAGTGGACCGGCAAAAATCAAACACGAGAGTCTTTAATGATCAGGTTCATACCTAAGATTCACATCACAACAAAAACACGAGCACGAGCTTGAAAAGATCAAGCCTTATTAGTGTTAGAAAATAGGAAGAAGATAGAATGTATAAGACTCCCCCACAAGGCACCTCATTTTTGTTAACCGAGTCATGAGCTCGACTCGATCCCCGCATTCATTGGTCCTTAGGGAAAGTTTGAAGATCCGGAACAACCTCCGTAGGTATGACCCCTCCAAAATAGTGCTTCACTCGATGACCATTCACCTTAAAGTTAGGCCCGTCTTTTTGAGTTAGCTCAACGGTGCCGTAAGGTAAAACTTGTGAAATGGTGAATGGTCTGGACCACGGGACTTAAGCTTGCCTGAGAAAATAATAAGTCTAGAGTTGAATAAGAGGACTTGATCACCAACATTAAAAATGCAGTTTTTGATCTTAGAGTCATGAATCCTCTTAGTCTTCTCTTTATAGATTAAAGAGTTCTCATAAGCTTGATCCCTTAATTCACTTAGTTCATTCAATTAAACCTTGCGATGATCACCCGCGGTCCTCAAATCAAAGTTACAATGTTTTAGAGCCCAATATGGCTTATGTTCGAGTTCAATTGGCAAGTGGCATGCCTTTCCGTAGACCAACCTAAATGGTGTACAACCAATGGGCGTCTTATACGCCGTACGGAAAGCCCACAATGCATAATCCAATTTATCCGACCATGAAGTGCGATTTTCTCCTATAGAACGCTCCAAAATCCTCTTAAGATCTTGGTTTGAAACCTCCACTTGACCACTCGTTTAAGGGTGATAAGCCATCAAAAGTCGATGAGTGACACCATACTTCTTTAGAACTTTTTCAAATTGTTCATTACAAAAATGGGTCCCTCGATCACTTGTTATAGCCCGTGGAGTTCCAAACCTATCAAAGAGTTGCTTCAAAATTTTAACCACAACTCGAGCATCATTCGTAGGCAAAGCCTTAGCTTCAACCCATTTAGACAAATAGTCCACAGCTACGAGAATATACTTATTTCCTTTTGATGATGGAAATGGCCCCATAAAATCGATTCCCCATACGTCAAAGATTTCACAAACTTAAATAATATTTTGGGGCATTTCATCCCTTTGTGAATTCTTTCCTTGACGTTGACCAGCATCACAAGTCTTGATCAAGTCTTGGGAATCTCTATATATGGAAGGCCAAAAGAAACCGGAATCAAAGACTTTTTTCGCGATGGCGTTGGCACCATGATGTCCCCCGGTGGGTCCTTCATGACAAGATTTAAGAATATCTTTAGCTTCTTTGCCAAATACACACCTATGAATCACTTGATCCGTGCAAACTCGAAACAAATAGGGGTCGTCCCAAAAATAATAGGATATGTCCTTGAAAAATTACCGTTTTTGTTGGGACGACATACCCTTAATCACGAACTTCCCCGCATGGTAATTTACGATGTCCGCAAACCATGGGGTACTATCATCACCACGAAAAGCAATCATACAAAGCGTCTCGAGAGGAAATGTTTCATTAATTTCCTTGTTCTCTCGATCGCTTTGGTGAGGATTCTCAAGTCTAGATAGATGATCGGTCGCGAGATTATCGGATCCTTTTTTGTCTAGAATTTTGACATTAAATTCTTGAAGGAGGAGAATCCACCGGAGCAACCTCGGCTTTACATCTTGTTTATTAAGAAGATATTTGATAGCCGAGTGGTCCGTATACACTATGGTTTTAGACAAGACGAGGTATGGTCTAAACTTTTCAAAAACATATACAACGGCAAGTAACTCCTTTTCCGTTGTAGTATACTTAGTTTGAGCATCCGTCATAGTCTTACTTTCATAGTCTATTGTTGGAAATACGTTTTTACGTATTTAGAAAGGATCGGTCACTCTAACGATTTATACGTAGATTGGGCTCGTGATCCAATTTGTAAACAATATAGCCCATCAAGCCCACATGTAGGGTGGGCTATATATACCCCCTCCTAGCATGTTAGGAGGGGTTGGTCATTAGTTTTTCATTCACATTTTATTAATCATTTTTTCTTTCTCTTATCTCTTTTTTCTCTCTCTACTTTCCCTCTCTAGTTCTTCATCTCCCTCCCTTCTTTATATCAATACAACACTTGCACGATCCTAAGAAACTAAGTACCTATAGTTGATATCAAGAGCCATGGTTGATTGATTGTTCTTGTGATTGTTTTGATTGTTTTTCGTGGGTTTTGATTTTATCTGGCTCAAATCTTGAAAAAATTTAGAAATTTGTTTGTCTCAAATATGTCCAAAAGTATATCAGTTTTGAAACTACACAAATCAATTAAAATTTTTTATAGTTTTTTATCAACTTTTATAGTATCTCGATTTGAGTTTTGAAATTTTTTATATTTTTTTATAGTTATTTATCACTTTTATCTCAATATGTGTATCTGTTTTTTTCATTGTGTATCTGCCGGAAAAGGGTTTTCATATTCAGATGGTTATTCCGATGCATTTTTTTTGTCATATTCCGATAGATAATTTTTGTCTTATTCCAATACATATATAGTTATATATTCCGACAATTACAAGTTTTTTCTTATTCCGATACATATTCAGATACCACTTTTTGACAGCTCATATTCCGATGGTTTGAAGATTCCGATGCATTCCGATGGTTTTTTTCACATTCCGATGGTTTTTAACATTCGGATGGTTTTTTGACGTTCTGATGGTTTGATATTCTGATAGAACACATATCTCAACACAGACTCGAAGACACACTTATTTTTTTTAAAGTCAATCACACCCAAACTCAACCAAGACTTCTCTCGACTCTAAACTCAGACCTGACTCACGTACACCCTCAACAAAACCAACAGACTCGACTTCTAAAACAGACAACAACCTCAAGACTATACCACTCGACACCTAAACTGAATCTACAAACGATAGACTCGAACACCCAAGTCTCGACTAGACTCCAACACGACACCAACCACCAACACCCTTATCCCTCCACTATCAAATCCACAATCAATCTAACTACCCATCGACACCTAACCCACTATAAATCTGAACAAGACTCAAAACATATACAATACCAAGATCTCATATTCTTTGTTTTCGTGTTACATAAGTTATTCAAGACCTTTATAGATCAAGAAACACAAAACCAGAACTTCATCATAGATCAGTGAAGGTTTTACAAAACCTTGTTTGTTATTCAGTTTTAATAAAGATGTATAACATGCATGTCATAATCTTTCATTCAATCAATTTCAAATCACAATGAAGAGTGTAGATGGTACACGCATCTCGTTTATATTCGAATCTTAAAGAAAACAATTAACAACATTGTTATTGTTCTTCTTAGATGCGTTTAAATACAAATCAAGCAAAAACCGACATGCATAACTTATACCTACCCGAGACCTTGTTTTAAAAGATCTAGAAGTTGATGTCTTCAGTTGTTCTTCTTTCGTGGGTTAGGTTGATGAGATTAGATGAACTGGTTTGATGTGATGGGGTTTGATTTCTTGTTTTAAGGATAGATTAGTAACAGATTGGGAGAAGTGTGTAGATGGTGACTGTGTTTTTTTGCTAATAGGAGATGGGACGGAGTTTACTAGAAATGAGTTTTAGGAGTTATGTTTGAAAGTTTGGTGGCTCATAGAAAATAGGCGGATTTCATGAGGAAAATAAGGATTAGGTTTTGTTGTGTGAGATAAACTATTGCTGATATACCCATTACATGGACTCGGGTTAATTTTGTTTATGGGCTGGTTTGTTTAGCATATTCTTTATTTTAATTGTTTGTTTTGGGCCGTGTGATTTGACAAATTTTATACCCGAATTTTATCTCAAATTTTTTATTTTTGAGTAAAATTTGTGTATTAAGTGAGCAGTATTTTATTCCAACTCTTTTGGGCCACGTGTGTAGGGTTGAGGTTACAAAGAAAGTGAATACAATAATACCCGATTTTTCTAAGTGGGCTTTTATTTTGGATACACACATTTGTGGGATTAATTGGTTGAGAGAGGAGTTATTGGATTGATCCGGTATTTCGTAAGAACCAAGTGGAAATATTTTTGTCTAACGTGATGAGAAAATGTGACGAGACCAAGTGTGCCGACCAAGAAATTATTGAGCCTAGAAAAGAGATATATAACCAAACGAGGATTTTTAAGAGTTATTTACGGATCTTTCGTTGGTTCTGTCAAATCCCGCGAATTTCATTTTCTTGGTTTCTCCACGATTTGTCAAATATCGTATTGGTCTTTCGACAATTAACACAATTATCTTTCATCGACATTAAATGGAATCTTTGAATTCGACTTTTCAAGAGGGAGAATCGCATAAAATGCAAGACAAGGCTATCGAAAGTGGCATCACTTCATTTCGACTACTTCAGTTTCATATAGTGACTCTTTCATGGCTTCAAGGAGGGAGCAAATTTGTGACACTATTTGGTCAAGATCGTCATATATTCATGGAATCAATGTTCATCATCTTGAACCAATTAGCAGAATATGAATCAAGATTCTATATGAATCAAGCACGTGACAACTGGAAAGCAACGATAGTGCGATTATTTAATGAATCAAACTTGTTCCAGGAATCGGATTTGACGGCTTCAAATCATGGGGATAATATTATCCAAATGATTCACTCTTTATATTCGCAGTCAGCTTTGGACGGTCGAATAAAGAGAACGGGTTTACATACGAAATATTGTCAAGGAGGTTCTTAATTGAAACTACCTGCCACAAGTACGATATTTAATATCGTCCAACGGTCTTCACCGACCAGAGGTAAAATGCTACCGAATTAGAATGAGACTGCTTTTATACATAGTCTCATCGTCCAAATCGGGCTTAAAATGCATAAAATATCATTAAAACTGCCAAATATATGCTCGTGTTTGTTGCTTGTGTATTTTAGGTACGGATATTGAGGAAATGACAAAAGGATCACAAGAATCAATCAAAAATGAACACGGGAAACGAAGCCGCACAATAAACCGGGCCCAAGTTTTGAATGTCCAAAATACCCTTACAGAATTGAAGATTGGCAAGTTTGGTCCCTCAACTTTTGAAGATTAACACTTTATACCCCTCAAATATTCATAATTATGAATAGGGTACCTAAAGTTTGAAGACATTACAAGAATGGCCCTTGAAGAATGCAAATTGTGCATTTAAAGCCCTTGATAGAAGTCTATAAAGTTTCTGTGCCAAAATTGACAAGTTGCCAAACTTGATATCAAAGGAATTGAAGTTTGTTTGCTGTTTATACAAAGTGAAGAAAGAAGAAACCTTGGGGGGCTGTTTTTGCCAGACAACCAAACCTACCCCTCCAACCAGAAACTGACACCTCATCAAAACCTGACCCTACCCATTACCCAAACCCAATACCCATCCAAACCCAGCCCACAACCCAAACCCAACCAGTTTATTAAACTGGTCAAAACACCCAGTCAAACCCTTATTTTTTTCCCACCCAAACACGTTTTTAAAATAAACTTTACCCAAAATGGATTAAAACCCTCTCTAATCACCCTATAAACCCTAATAATCCCAGATTCAATCGAACTCAAAACAAAGGGTTTTTGCCCTATCTTTTCCAGATGGTTAATTTGTCCTTTCCTCATCAAAACCCACCCACCATATTCCCTTCACACTCACCCCATGTGCCTCCCCCATGGTCCCCTGACCCGTCACTTTCTCCTCAATACCAACAAGCAGACAAGATGAACGTTTATGATGTATTCCTTGGTCCCCAATACAAATCCAACGTCCAAGATTACTTCTCCAAGCTGGCAACAACCCAAGGCTCACATGATACCATTTTGACTGATTTTTCAAACAAGACCCAAGGGCATTTCAGGGAAATCAAGAGCTAGGGTTTTACATTGTTTTATTGATTCTAGATAGTTCTATCACTAATATATATAGAGGACGCATGTGTCCCTATATCTTTGTTCCAGATTTTGCAAAACCCTTTTGTATTTCCTTTTTATGAAAATAAAAGTTGGTATTTTATTAGTAAAAGTAATTCCTTTTTGTTTGGTAAAAGTTGGTGTTTTGTGTGTTTAGCAATCTGAGTTCCAATATTTGTTCATCAGTCAAAAGATTTTCAAAAAGTCACTCTTTTTCAAGTTACTGAAAATAGGTTGGATTTTTGGTGAAATCTTGGTTCCAAGTTTGGTTTTCCAAACTTATAAGTGAGTTTTGTGTAAGTGTTTTTGAAGGAAAACATTTGAGAAAGATTTTAAAAAGATTTGAAAGGTTTAAAAAAAATTCAGAAAGTTGGTATTTTGTTTGTTCATTTTTCTTAGCAGGTTTTAAGCTTGCTTGTTTAGTTCAAGGTCCTGCACAGACCCGGGTCTGTTGGAGGTGGCTAAGCAGCCACTAAGGGACCTGGATGTAGGTCCCTTAAGGTAAAAGCCTTGTCCCTTGTTTAAGTTTTCAGTTATTTTGTGATTTGGTATGAATCTTGTGCAAAGTGCTTAAGTGACTGTTATTTGGTTTGATATTGCTATATTTAGGTATAATATGCATGTTAGGACTGATTAAAATCAATTTGGTTTGGATTTAAATAGCTTTGCTTTGAAAAATCATTTTCAGAAAATATAAGATGGTGTTTGGATTTGCATGTTAACTGAACCTCTTGGAGGATTCTTGTGTTAAAACTAGTCTAGATACACTCATTAGGTAGTTGTTAGATGGTATGAGTAGTAGGTTTCTATTGGGTGGAGTTTTAAACACTTGTGCATGATAAAAAAATTGGGAAATAGCATAAAAATCCAGTAACTGCTTTGTGTCTGATTTTGTGTTGATTTTGCCTTCAAATGTTGATGAGTTGTTAGGAGATAGGTTATTAAAGGATTGTATACTGGTTATATGCTAGTTGGTTGACCTGTGTGCAAGTTTTAAGCATTTGAAACTCACTATTTTGCCAATTGAACCAGCAAACTGTTCACAGACCTTCTTGTGCATTAATCAGAAACTTTTAGGGTCTTTTGTGCTTGATTTTGTGTTGTGACTTGGTGTTTTTTGTGTTTACTCAGACTCCCCACAACCCAATTGGTGTGGGGGTGCCTTGCTGTCCAAAGAAAACCAGTCCAAAGAGCTTTCCTAAGCTCATCAGTCAACAGACCAAAAATATACACTAGCAGTGGGAACTCCTTTCCCACTGGTAGCACAATTGTTTCCCCTGCTTCACTAGCAGACAAAGTCTTTGAAGTGTCACTATCAGAAATCTTGGAATTTTGTCTTTAGTGCTCCAAATTTAGAATTAGGGTTTGTAACCAATTCCAATATTTTTCTTATTTAAATTAGGATTTTTCTGTTTAGATAAATTTTTTATTACTATTCATTTAGCATTTTTTTAGATTAAATAACCTTTTTTATTACTTTTATTGTTTCTGTTTTTGGCATTTAGTGCCAAAAATTAATATTTTTCTGTTTAATCAATCTTCATAGACTTAGAATAATATTTTAAGATTTTTGGTTAAAAAAGTTTTCACTTTTCATCTTTTAATTATTTTTTAGAATTAATTTAAGTTAATTAGGGTTTTAAATTAAACTGTTTTTGTCTTTTAGTGGTAAATTTAATATTTTTCAAACTTTTTCAATTTTCTACTGTTCATTAGAGTAAATTAGGATTTTTAAAATTGGTAAATTATTTTTAGCATTATTTTATTATTTTATAATTATTTTAGTTTTAAATAGTTTTTAGTGATTTAAAAATAGAAAAATAGTTTTTAAAAATTAAGAAAAATACTTTTTAGTCTTTAGATAATATAAGTAAGTTATTTGTTCAATAAAATAATATTTTGGACATTTTGATTAATTATATTTAATTTTAGGGCTTTAATTAGCATTTAAAATTGAATATTTAATTAATAAAAGGTTTTAAAATATTTTTATTGGATTTTTATTCTTATTTATATTGTTTTAGACTACTTTTAGCTTTTAATTAATTTTTAGGTTTTAAAATTTTTAATTTTGTAGTTTTTTTACGGTTTTACGTGAACGATTTTTCGTCTTAGCTCGATCCGTCTTCGTAACCGTCTTTTCTTTCTTATTTTCTTTTCTTCTCAATAAAATCACAAACATTAATCAATTCATTACACAACACACGTGCCTCCTCGAGAACGATCCCCACATTGGGTCATAAGTGTTTACGTTTTCCTAAACGTACGCTTAACGCTTACCACTATTTTGCTCTCTTTTCCTAAAGAGTAGTAAAAACACTACAATCATTTTGGCGCCGCTGCCGGGGAGGCGTGTTGTGTTTTGATTGAACCATTGTTGTTTTTATACTAACCATAATTAGTATTTGTATTAGTAGCACTCTACTAATACGTATTATCGTTTTTCGGTTTTTGTGTGAATATTATTAATATATTGTATACGTAGAACAATAAATTTACAAGTACTCCAAATACGTGAGAAATCACAACCTTGACTTGGGAGGTCATTACCCAATCATTGTATTCGAATCTCAAACCAAAGAAAAAAAAGGCAAAAATAGACAAATACTTTCGAGAAGCTCGATTTTGAAAAATACAAACTATAAGGTGGGTATAAGGCGGTTGTATTTCACGACCTAAAGGAAAAAGGCTCTTAAGTGCTTCGCGTCGCCTCGTTTCCTCCGCTTGCTTGTGCGTATTTGATTTTGAGAGTGAATCGAGGGTTTTTCCGCCCAAAGTATTATTACATATCATATATATTTTCTTGGTTTCTATTGATTAAACCCTCTTGAACGATTTGGTGTTCCACCATCGTTCTAAAGTCATCGAAGGCGTTCACTTCACGTGATCGTTTTCATTCCTTGAGGCTTCTTTAATCGAGAGATTTGATTAAGGAGGAGATTTGTAGATTTTTGTCTACTTAATAAAGTTAATACCATCAGAAACCACAAAAAAATTGAAAAATACAAAACACCAAAAAGAATCTTCTTTGCTCATCCCCTCGTTGTACGTGACGTTTATGCTTACTCGCAATCAAGCAAAACGTGCACGTAAACGTCGAAACCGAAAGGAGGCAACACCTACTCCTAATTTTTCTAGTGAAGAGACTCCAAGTAAGGAACCTATTGTAGAACAAGAAGCTATCATGGCTAATCGTACTATGATGGAGTTGCTTCAAGCACCCACCGAGGGTTTTGGAGAGGCCATTGTGATTCCCGCCATCCTTGCGGAGAACTTCGAGATCAAGACGGGTTTAATGTCTATGCTTCAAGCAAACAAGTTTCACGGACACAAAAAAGACAACCCACATTATCACATTAGGCAATTTAATCGTCTCACCGCGACAAGCAAGTTTAAGGATGTACCACATGATGCCATTAAGATGATGTTGGTTCCCTACTCGTTAGATGGACCCGCCAAGATATGGCTTGCGAAAGAACCGCCAAATTCGATTTTGACATGGGCCGATCTCGTGTCTAAATTTGTGAATCAATTTTTTCCACCATCTAAAACAACACATTTGAAAAACGAGATTCCACGATTTACACAAAGATCTAATGAAAGTTTTTCAATGGCTTGGGAAAGGTTTAAAGAAATGTTACATGAATGTCCACACCATGATTTTTCCGAATTGCATCAAATTGACACTTTTTATAATGGGCTTAATGATCATGAACGAGATTACTTAAATGCCGCCGCGGGTGGTAATTTTTTGTGCAAAACAACCGAATAGGCTTTGAAAATAATTGAAAATAGGTTTAAGGTTTATAGCCCTCGTAACACACCGAGTGTTTCCAATTTGGGCTCGTCATCGTCTCGTTCCATTAATGCCTTGCAAGATGAAGCAAATGAGGAGAATCGGTTTTTCGATAGGTTTTCGACTCTTATGTCCCATTGGAAAGCTCAAGAAGCTTCAAATTCCGCTTCGGTTAAAGCGATTGCTAAGAGTTGTATTTTGTGTGGTGGAGCTCATGATTTTTCCGAGTGCATTACCGCGGATGGTAACACTTCGAATGCTTATGTAGCCACGGGAACTTATAACCAAAACGGCCAAGGTTCCCGCCAAAATCAAGCTCCACAAAATCAAAATGCTAATAACTATCGAAACAACAACCAAGGTGGTAATTATCAAGGAAATCAACGTAACTACAACAAGGGTAATTATCAAAGTGGAAATGGGCAAATTTCAAACCAAAATCAAAACCGTGATCTTCAAAACACTAACCAAAGTTTTCAAAATGCTCACACCAAAAATCTTAGTGGAGAGTTCTTAGATTATGCTAAAGCTAATGATGCTAAGTTTGATAACATGCAACGAGAGATGATTAGCTTAAGATCCGAGTTAAAAACCGAGCTTAAAAATGAACTTGCTAATGAATTGAGAAATCATTCTAATAAAATGGAAGGAAATGTCCAACGTCTCCAACAAAACCAACAAAAAATGGAGCAAGGGCAACATGAAATTAAGCAAGAGTTGTTAAAAGCGGATGCTAGGCAATCTAAGTTTGAAGATAGAATGGGAAAAATGTTTGAAGCTATCATGTGTAAGCCCTCTTCTTCGGGTGGTCTTCCTAGTGATACCATCGTGAACCCGAAAGGAGAATTGAAGGTTATTACTACTCGTAGTGGTAAAACTGTCAAAGAACCCATTTCTCGTCCAAGTACTTCTATGGAGAAGGAAAAAGAGAAAGAACCCGAGGTGGTGGTAGAAAAGGAGCAAATCCCAAGCCCACGAAGTACCGCTCAAACCACACCTACGGTTGAACCAATACCAATCATGAAACCCGAGATTCCAAGGCCGTTGCCTATGCCTATTCCCCAACCCACACCACCCTTACCTTACCCTTCAAGACGAGACAAGGAAAAGGCACAAGAACGAAATAATTATCAATTTGAACTCTTTATGAAAATGTTTCGTGACTTGCATTTTAATATAATTTTTGCCGACGCCTTAGTCATGATGCCTCGATTTGCCGCGAACTTCAAAAGTATGTTGAATAACAAAGAGAAATTGCAAAAATCGTCTAGTTGTTCATCGGTTTTTCTAAGCCGCATACCTCAAAAAGTCGGTGATCCCGGTAAGTTTTTAATCCCATGTGCTATACAATACATGGAAGAATGCTACGCCTTGGCTGATCCTGGTGCTAGTATTAATTTGATGCCTCTTGAGATTTTTAAATCGCTCAATCTTCCCAATCTCACTCCTTCAAGAATGTCAATCGAGATGGCCGATCATTCTACGATTCTAGCTTGTGGAGTTGCCGAGGACGTCTTTGTGAAAATTGGAAAGTTCTACTACCCTGTAGACTTTATTGTTGTTGACATTCCCATCGATCCTAAAGTTCCGTTAATTTTAGGTCGATCATTTTTGGATACCTCGAGAGCACTTATCGATGTGCATGCAAGGAAAATCACTCTTCGTTTCAATGAGGAAGAACTCGTCATTAATGCAACCCAAAACTCCACTCTTTCTCATGTGTATTCTATCACTTCCTTGTATAATGTCAATCCCATCAAAAACATTTGCAAAAAGATTTCCAATAGAGTTTTAGGAGTTGTTGAGAAAAATGAAGTTTTGTCCCCTCCGCCGGTGGAGGTTAAGAGTGTTAAGCCTATGATTCCAATCTCGAGTGATTCTTCGGATGATGAATACGTTGATCCCGATGGGGGAGTTTTCTTTGTCGACAAACGTTTTGAAAACTTGCCACCACCTTTACCAAAACGGTTTCAAAATGTGAGAATTTTTAGTGTGACTAACATTGCTTTAGAAACACCAAATACTTTTGACATAATTAAATCGGGTTTTCACAAGGAGAGTTTAAAAGATGAAAAAGGAAAAGATTTTAAATTTGATTTAAAAGATTTTTCTACAATTCTAACTCCGTCATCACCACGTGTATTGAGTACTACAAGCTCGTCTTCTCCTTTTGACGATGCTTTGTGTGGACTTAGTGTGGGGGAATCCCCTTATGTTCCCTCCCCTTTCTCCACCGAGGACGAGATATTTGATCCTGGAATTGCTTATAAAGGGAAATCTCGGTCTTCCACCGATGCAATAAATGGAAAATCTTTCTATTTGATTGGTGCGAGTCTACCTCGAGTAGCTCAATGTTTCTATGACTTACCCATTGTCCCACCCTTCTATTTCTTCCCACCTATTTTCTTGAAACTCATTGAGTTTTTGTTGGCACACGATGAAGTGGCGTTGATTTGTTTTTCCAATGAAAACGAGAACGCCATCTTCGATCCCGGTATTTTACACCATCAAAGGACTTAGTCCTTAATACCGGTTGTTTTTGGGCCTTGTTTATCATGTAAGCCCCACCAAAAATTGACCATACCATGATTATCCCTAAATGATCACATTTATGGGGATTCGAGTCGAGCTTTTGACTCGGTTATCAAAAACAAGGTGCCTCGTGGGGGAGACCCATGCTTATCCATGTACATATTATTGCTTTCTAATTAGTTAATGTGAGGGGATTTGTGCCCTTCCAACCTTTGTTCCGTGGTTGTTTGTGCATTGTGGTTTTTAGATCATGATCTTCACGATTGGATCCTCTCGTGTTCGTTTTATGGGAGCACTCGATCGTTTGCTTTGAAGACATTTCTCAATATCCAAATAATATATCCTTTGATGTTCTAACCTTAGGTTTTTAGCACACTTCATAAACGGCTATTAATTTATTGGTTACACCCTTTCCATGCTAGATTAGGCATTCGACTACGTCTCTAGTATGGGGGTGTTTGCACCCCTAGACTCGAAACATTGAGGACAATGTTTAACTTTAGTATGGGGGGGGTGAATAGATACTTGCCTTGCCAAACCTTCACGCTTTCCAAAGTTTATCCTTTTGTTATCGTTTTATTGCAAAATAAGGCTAAAAATGGCCAAATTTTAAACTTTTTCTCATTTTTCATAAGTGTTTGAAGACACGAATGTAGGTTTTCCGATGGCGAGAATAAGAGTAATTTTTGACTCGACCGTGCGTGTTGAGCACTTAGCTTTGATTCCTTAACTTCACATTAGGCTAAGTCTCTTAAATGAGGACGAGAAATGATAGAGTTAATTATAAGTTACTATGCTAAACGTAGAGTACTCGTATTCTTTCAAAAACTCATGTGTTCTCGTTATTTGCTTATTCTCCCTTCGCATGTAAATATTTTTGCTTAATAAATATTGACTTAGCGGTTTAGTTAGGATTGTTGGGTTTCTAGTCTTTTCTAGTAGCTTCCATGTAATTAAATTGGGAAGACATTAAGGTATCGCCAGCGTTACGGTTTTGAAGTATTGGCACCCGAATAATCGAAAGCTTCACCTAATAATAAGATTTCAAGTGCTCACCTAAATCTAGCAAACAATTTGAAGCCCCACAAGGCCGAAAAATCTATGCGAAAATTGAAAGTGAATCAAGCCTTAATCTTCGAAGCTTTAAAGATCCAAAATTTGCTTTAGCTTGAGGATATACGTCTTTGGCTAATAAAACCACCGATGAGGCGGATAATAAAAGGCAAGGCAAGACCGAAGTCATAATAAAAGCTTCATGGCGAAGTTGAATAAAAGATGGAGGTAAACCAAAGATAATAAGGCCCTTCCGTTAGGGGGCGTATAAAAGTCTTGGTAATAAGTCTCATGTTCAAAACCGTTATAAAACCGTGTTTATCGATTCTTCTTGTCAACTTAATTTTTTAACATCGTTGTCTATTAGGAGGGGTTATTGATTTGATGATCTTAGTTACACCGTTAGGACTCTATTTTTAGACCTAAATCTCTATTATCGCATAAGTCAACAATGTATCCTCGTGATCATTAAGACAAAATAAAATATAAGAGATACAACTTAGGAATAATGGGAGAATAAGTACGTGATTAGGGCATATGAGTAGTGTTAGCATTACTAACTTATAATGACAATGATCTCGTTGCACGCTTGGCATGGAATTTGAGTGAAAATCGAGGACGATGAAATTATTTCTAACGAAGCATTCACGTGTTCTTATTCTATGAACCTAAACGTCCCATTTTGCGATGAAAATCATACATTATGTCTAAAACGCAAGTAGTAGTAGTAGTAGTGTAGCTAGTTTATCATTCCAATAAAGTGAATAAAAATGAATTTTGGAAATGCTATGATACTTTATTCTAGCATTGCGTGAGGGCACGGCAATGGTTTAGTATAGGGGAGTGATGAGACTGCTTTTATACATAGTCTCATCGTCCAAATCGGGCTTAAAATGCATAAAATATCATTAAAACTGCCAAATATATGCTCGTGTTTGTTGCTTGTGTATTTTAGGTACGGATATTGAGGAAATGACAAAAGGATCACAAGAATCAATCAAAAACGAACACGGGAAACGAAGCCGCACAATGAACCGGGCCCAAGTTTTGAATTTCCAAAATACCCTTGAAGAATTGAAGATTGGCAAGTTTGGTCCCTCAACTTTTGAAGATTAACACTTTATACCCCTCAAATATTCATAATTATGAATAGGGTCCCTAAAGTTTGAAGACATTACAAGAATGGCCCTTTAAGAATGCAAATTGTGCATTTAAAGCCCTTGATAGAAGTCTATAAAGTTTCTGTGCCAAAATTGATAAGTTGCCAAACTTGATATCAAAGGAATTGAAGTTTGTTTGCTGTTTATACAAAGTGAAGAAAGAAGAAACCTTGGGGGGCTGTTTTTGCCAGACAACCAAACCTACCCTCCAACCAGAAACTGACACCTCATCAAACCTGACCCTACCCATTACCCAAACCAAATACCCATCCAAACCCAGCCCACAACCCAAACCCAACCAGTTTATTAAACTGGTCAAAACACCTAGTCAAACCCTTATTTTTTCCCACCCAAACACGTTTTTAAAATAAACTTTACCCAAAATGGATTAAAACCCTCTCTAATCACCCTATAAACCCTAATAATCCCAGATTTAATCAAACTCAAAACAAAGGGTTTTTGCCCTATCTTTTCCAGATGGTTAATTTGTCCTTTCCTCATCAAAACCCACCCACCATATTCCCTTCACACTCACCCCATGTGCCTCCCCCATGGTCCCCTGACCCGTCACTTTCTCCTCAATACCAACAAGCAGACAAGATGAGCGTTTATGATGTATTCCTTGGTCCCCAATATAAATCCAACGTCCAAGATTACTTCTCCAAGCTGGTAAGAACCCAAGGCTCACATGATACCATTTTGACTGATTTTTCAAACAAGACCCAAGGGCATTTCAGGGAAATCAAGAGCTAGGCTTTCACATTGTTTTATTGATTCTAGATAGTTCTATCACTAATATATATAGAGGACGCATGTGTCCCTATATCTTTGTTCCAGATTTTGCAAAACCCTTTTGTAATTCCTTTTTATGAAAATAAAAGTTGGTATTTTATTGGTAAAAGTAATTCCTTTTTGTTTGGTAAAAGTTGGTGTTTTGTGTGTTTAGCAATCTGAGTTCCAATATTTGTTCATCAGTCAAAAGATTTTCAAAAAGTCACTCTTTTTCAAGTTACTGAAAATAGATTGGATTTTTGGTGAAATCTTGGTTCCAAGTTTGGTTTTACAAACTTATAAGTGAGTTTTGTGTAAGTGTTTTTGAAGGAAAACATTTGAGAAAGATTTTAAAAAGATTTGAAAGGTTTAAAAAAATTTCAGAAAGTTGGTATTTTGTTTGTTCATTTTTCTTAGCAGGTTTTAAGCTTGCTTGTTTAGTTCAAGGTCCTGCACAGACCCGGGTCTGTTGGAGGTGGCTAAGCAGCCACTAAGGGACCTGGATGTAGGTCCCTTAAGGTAAAAGCCTTGTCCCTTGTTTAAGTTTTCAGTTATTTTGTGATTTGGTATGAATCTAGTGCAAAGTGCTTAAGTGACTGTTATTTGGTTTGAATTGCTATATTTAGGTATAATATGCATGTTAGGACTGATTAAAATCAATTTGGTTTGGATTTAAATAGCTTTGCTTTGAAAAATCATTTTCAGAAAATATAAGAGGGTGTTTGGATTTGCATGTTAACTGAACCTCTTGGAGGATTCTTGTGTTAAAACTAGTCTAGATACACTCATTAGGTAGTTGTTAGATGATATGAGTAGTAGGTTTCTATTGGGTGGAGTTTTAAACACTTGTGCATGATAAAAAATTGGGAAATAGCATAAAAATACAATAACTGCTTTTGTGTCTGATTTTGTGTTGATTTTGCCTTCAAATGTTGATGACTTGTTAGGAGATAGGTTATTAAAGGATTGTATACTGGTTATATGCTAGTTGGTTGACATGTGTGCAAGTTTTAAGCATTTGAAACTCACTATTTTGCCAATTGAACCAGCAAACTGTTCACAGACCTTCTTGTGCATTAATCAGAAACTTTTAGGGTCTTTTGTGCTTGATTTTGTGTTGTGACTTGGTGTTTTTTGTGTTTACTCAGACTCCCCACAACCCAATTGGTGTGGGGTGCCTTGCTGTCCAAATAAAACCAGTCCAAAGAGCTTTCCTAAGCTCATCAGTCAACATACCAAAAATATACACTAGCAGTGGGAACTCCTTTCCCACTGGTAGCACAATTGTTTCCCCTGCTTCACTAGCAGACAAAGTCTTTGAAGTGTCACTATCAGAAATCTTGGAATTTTGTCTTTAGTGCTCCAAAATTAGAATTAGGTTTTGTAACCAATTCCAATATTTTTCTTATTTAATTTAGGATTTTTCTGTTTAGATAAATTTTTTATTACTGTTCATTTAGCATTTTTTTAGATTAAATAGCCTTTTTTATTACTTTTATTATTTCTGTTTTTGGCATTTAGTGCCAAAAATTAATATTTTTATGTTTAATCAATTTTCATAGACTTAGAATAATATTTTAAGATTTTTGGTTAAAAAAGTTTTCACTGTTCATCTTTTAATTATATTTTAGAATTAATTTAAGTTAATTAGGGTTTTAAATTAAACTGTTTTTGTCTTTTAGTTGTAAATTTAATATTTTTCAAACTTTTTCAATTTTCTACTGTTCATTAGAGTGAATTAGGATTTTTAAAATTGGTAAATTATTTTTAGCATTATTTTATTATTTTTTATAATTATTTTAGTTTTAAATAGTTTTTAGTGATTTAAAAATAGAAAAATAGTTTTTAAAAATTAAGAAAAGTACTTTTTAGTCTTTAGATAATATAAGTAAGTTATTTGTTCAATAAAATATTATTTTGGACATTTTGATTAATTATATTTAATTTTAGGGCTTTAATTAGCATTTAAAATTGAATATTTAATTAATAAAAGGTTTTAAAATATTTTTATTGGATTTTTATTCTTATTTATATTGTTTTAGACTACTTTTAGCTTTTAATTAATTTTTAGGTTTTAAAATTTTTAATTTTGTAGTTTTTTTTACGGTTTTACGTGAACGCTTTTTCGTCTTAGCTCGATCCGTCTTCGTAACCGTCTTTTCTTTCTTATTTTCTTTTCTTCTCAATAAAATCACAAACATTAATCAATTCATTACACAACACACGTGCCTCCTCGAGAACGATCCCCACATTGGGTCATAAGTGTTTACATTTTCCTAAACGTACGCTTAACGCTTACCACTATTTTGCTCTCTTTTCCTAAAGAGTAGTAAAAACACTACAATCAGTTGCTAACTGTCTTATGCAGCGTAACAAGAAGGTGGCATTGCGGTGTACTATCCGAGAAGAAGTCGTCAACACATGCTTACAATGTATGCACTTAATACTTCAACAAATTCAAGAAAGCCTAAAAGTCAAGTCCTCTGCTGTATCAAACTCTGAAGCTTTCAGGAATTTATAAAGGTGTAAGTATGTAGAACATGATGTCACGAGGAGGCAAATTTCACAAGTGATGAATGTACAAGGTCAAGGAAAGGAAACATGCTCAAGACTAAAGTCAAAGATCTCATCAACATATTCATAAGAACAAGATCGAAGACTCAAGTATAGTATGATAGGTTTAAGATTTTGTAGAAATGGTGTGACCTCCCTTAGGGGGAGATTATTGGAAATACGTTTTTCCAAAGAAAGTCTCGGTCACAACATTGTTAGCATAGATCACGAGCTATAGACTATTTAGGATATTGTAACTTGGAGTGACATCCCTTAGGGGAAGATTGTTGGAAATACGTTTTTACGTATTTAGAAAGGATCGGTCACTCCAACGATTCATACGTAGATAGGGCTCGTGATCCAATATGTAAACAATATAGCCCATCAAGCCCACATGTAGGGTGGGCTATATATACTCCCTCCTAGCATGTTAGGAGGGGTTGGTCATTAGTTGTTCATTCACATTTTACTAATCATTCTTTCTTTCTCTAATCTCTTTTTTCTCTCTCTACTTTCCCTCTCTACTTCTTCATCTCCCTCCCTTCTTTATATCAATACAACACTTGCATAATCCTAAGAAACTAAGGACCTACATGTATAGGCAAGAAATTTTTGGTCTTACATTGCCCCAACACCGCACCTATCGCGTAATCACTAGCATCACACATTATTTCAAAAGGTAGATCCCAATCCGGGGAAACTAGAATTGGTGATTCGGTTAATTTCTTTTTAAGCATCTCAAAGGCTTTGATGCACTCATCCGAAAAGAATAATGGAGTCTCTTTTTCCAAAAGATAGGTCATAGGCTGAGCTATCTTAGAGAAGTCTTGGATAAAACGTCTATAGAAGCCGGCATGGTCGAGAAAACTCCTAACTCCCTTAACGGTGGTGGGTGGAGGTAATTTGGCAATCACGTCGATTTTGGCCCTATCTACCTCAATACCGGCCTTAGAGATCTTATGTCCTAAAATAATGCCTTCTTTTCACATGAAATGGAATTGTTCATAGTTTAGCACGAGATTTGTTTCCCCACAACGTTGTAACATTCGTTCCAAGTTAGAGAGACATGAAGTGAAAGACTCCCCAAAAAAACGAGAAATCATCCATGAAGTCTTCCATGGTTTTCTCAATCATATCATGAAAAATGGCCATCATACACCTTTGGAACATCCTCGGAGCATTGCATAACCCAAAAGGCATTCTACGATAAGCAAATGTTCCATAAGGACAAGTGAATGTGGTCTTTTCTTGATCACGAGGGTCTATAGGAATTTGGAAATAGCCAGAAAATCCATCCAAAAAGAAATAGAATTCATTTCCCGCTAGTCTCTCTAACATTTGATCCATAAAAGGTAAGTGATCCTTCCAAGTGGCATCATTAAGCTTTCTATAGTCGATACAAACACGCTATCCGGTTACGAGTCTAGTAGGAATCAATTCATTATCCTTATTAGTCACTACCGTCATTCCTCCTTTCTATGGAACACAATGCACGGGGATAATCTATGGGTTATCGGAGATAGGGTAGATCATTCCAGCATCTAGAAGTTTCATAACTTCCTTTTTGATCACCTCATGAATCTTTGCATTAACCCTTCTTTGATTTTTGATAGCGAGTTTATAATCTTCCTCCATCAAAAATTTATGAGTACAAAATTTTGGGTCAATACCCTAGATGTCAGATATTTTCAATGCAATGGCCCATTTTCCTTTCTTTAAAACCTTGATTAATTCCTCCTTTTCATTATCTTTCAATCCCTTAGCAATAATCACCGGTAATTTATCCGTTCCCTCAAGAAAAGCATACTCCAAATGAGTGGGAAGATCCTTAAGTTCTAGTTCGGGTGCTTCCTCAAGAGTGGTTTTCACTTTTGTTTCATTTTTGTTCACAACTTTTAAATCCATCAGAGGGAGTGAAAATGGGTCCATATTCAACAATTTTTCAATTAAAGCAATATCTCTCTTCGGATTAAAATTCTCACTATCAAACTCACTAGCATCGAATTGTGTACTAAGGTAATCATCAATTTCCTTATCGATATTTGAACGAACATTATCCTCGAGATCTTCTAGAGCGAATTCCCCTCCCTCAAATGGAGTGAGTGTAGGTGTAGCTAAAGAGATAATCGGATTCGACGAAGTGGGATTGCCACTTTTGGAAATATCCGAAAAACCAAGCATATCTTGCGAAACTTCGTTACTAGCAACATCAATCACATCGATTTGATTGATTGATTCCTCGTAGTACTTGGAAGAATATCACGAGATATGACCAATATCAAACGTGATATTTTCATCATCAACACGTAAAGTTAATTTCCTCACTTTCATATCAACTAAAGCACTAGCCGTGTATAAAACAGTCTTCCCAAAATAAAAGGTATTTGAGAATCTTCCGGATAATCTCAAACCACAAAATTCGTTAGAAAGACGAGTTTCCCTACTTTGAAAAATACATCCTCGGCTATTACTTTTGGAATTGCAACCGATCGGTCCGCTAGCTCGAGAGTAATCTTTGTAGGTGTAAGCTCGGGAAGTGATAACCTTTTCCACACGGAAAGAGGCATCAAATTAATGCTAGTGCCAAGATCGGCTAATGCTAAGCATTCTTCCATATTAGGGAAATCACATGGTATAAGAAACTTTCCCTGGTCTCCAAGCTTTTTGGGAAGCTTTTGTGTAAGAACCGTAAAACAATTAGCATCTAAAGATGTAGACACTTCAACCAATTTCCCTTCATCGTTCATCAACTTCTTGATCGTTGAAGCAAACTTAGGCATGTAAAGCAATGCATCCGTGAAACTAACATTAATATGAAGTTGCTCAAACATTTTAAGAAATGTGGACATTTGAGCATTGGATCATTCGCGAAGCTTCTCTTGGTTAATTCTCGAAGGGTAGGGTAGTGTGGGTTTAGTCTTTGGAATCTCGGGTTCCGGAATAGGCAATTGGTATACCTCTGGTGGATTAGGAATTTCCTTTTCTTTAACCACATCGGGTTCTTGCTCCACTTCCCTCACCGGAGAGGGACTAACATGTGGAAGCAAAGGTCCGTCTAAAGCCTTCCCACTACGTGTGGTAATAGCTTTCATCTCACCCTTCGGGTTTGGAATGGTGTTTCTAGGTAAGCCACCCAAAGAAGAGAAGGTTTGTTCATTATTGCTTCAAACATCAAAAGTATTTTGTTCTCAAACTTAGCTTGATTTCCCTCAATACGGTTTTGGTTTTGCTCTAAACGAGTTTGATTAAGCTCAATCTTGTTATTTTGCCCCTTAATTGTATTTTGAAAATCGAGTTTCAAAGTGTTCATTTGTCCTTGAAGATTATTTTGAAAAGCTTTCAAATTTGCCTCATTTGTTTTGATATAGCTTGGCAAATCATTTTGATTATTGTTTTGAAAACCTTGATTGTTTTGATTGCCATGAAATCTATTTCCTTGATTAAAATTCCCTTGCTTACCACGGTTAAAATTATTCCCATTGTTTCCATTATTGTATCTATTTTGAACCGGTGGAAAACCCGATGGAACCACATGTTTTTTTCGAGGAGCTTGACCGTCAGGGCCATAAGTTCCCGTTGCCGCAAAAAGCACTAGCTTGATCAAACCCCATGGTTGCACAAGCATAATTCGGATGTGCTCCACCACACAATACACAAAAATTCTCAACCTCATTAATCGACCCATGAGGATTCTTCCTAATCTCATTCAAAATCGTATCAACCTTAGAGTCCAATCTAGCAATCTCGGGATTAGATGAATTCACATGAGAAACAACCGGTGTGTTTCGTGAATATTGAACTCTAGACTTATTCTCAATGATACCCCACGCGTCTCTCGGAGTTTATCTTAAAGATTACCACCCGCGGCGGCATTTAAAGAATCTTGTTCAACCATATTAAGTCCATTATAAAAAGTATTTATTTGATGTAACTCCGTGAAACCATGGTGTGAACATTGTCTCAACAAATCCTTAAACCTTTCCCAAGCATCTCCAAACGATTCATGCACTTTTTGATCAAATCTAGTTATTTCATTCTTAAAGTGAGTTGTTTTAGATGGTGGAAAGAAATAATTCATGAACTTAGACACTAAATCATCCCATGTCAAAATAGAACCCGGTGGTTCCTTTTCATACCAACGCTTAGCGTTTCCCTCGAGCGAGTACGGAAAAATCATGAGCTTGATCGCGTCATTCGGCACATCTCTAAACTTGAGAGTCGAGGTGATACGAAGAAAATTCCGAATGTGAGAATGCGGGTTATCCGTCTCATTGCCTCGAAATTGGTCGGCACGAATGGGTGATAAAAGACCCGTCTTAATGTTGATCCCAAACTTAGATCGATTTAGCTTGTGTAAACGAGATTAAATCAAGTTAAACACGTAGAGAAACTTTGTTGTATATGTAACAATTCAAGTATTATGCGGAATTAATACCTAAATAATAACACACAAACAAGATAACCAAACTTTCACTTTGATTGATTAATCGAACTTGCTTACAATGAAAGTGTAAAACGTATATTAAACTAAAACCTAAAGGCCTCCTTTTATAGACGAAGGAACCTTGTACAAGAGTCTACGTATCAACTATTCTTGGTAAAGATAAACATAAGAAAAACATTTTCGAACATATCTTTACTAGAAACATACTAGAAACATAATACGTGTAGACTGAGTCTTCTATCAGTGCTTGACTTCTTCTTATCAACGCTTGACTTCTTCCATTCAATGCTTGTCCTGTCAATGCTTGATTTCTTCCTATCAACGTCTAAATTGCTCTTGTCAGCGTCCAAGTGTCTTGACCACATTTTATTCCCAACAATCTTCCCCTATTTGATGATGACAAAAACAATCTTCAAATCTTGATCTTTCACGAATGAAACAAGCTTCCCCTTAAAGTAAGATTTCTTGTAAAACATATCACCACATGAAATTAAGTTGCATACATTGATCTTTGAATCTTCTTCCCCTTTTTGTCTCATCCAATAGGGGTCTTCAAATGATAAACAACTAATAAACGCTTCCTCTTAAGTGGTGCATGTAAATGAATCACGAACCATGTAGACTCTAATTGTAGATTACGAATGAAGAAAAACGAATATAACCTATTTGTTGAAGAAGTGGAATCTCCCAAGCTTGTACCTTATATCTTGAACTATCCATGTGACGTCGAACTTATATGACACAGAAAATATAAGTATAGCTCGATCTCTTTGTCAAAATCCTCATCCTTCGTGAGACACTGAGCACGATAATGTAACTCCTTCAAGTGATAGAAAGGTATCTAGTTGATAGATTTGAAAAGTCTTCGTCACTAACCATTAAAGCACGAACAAGTTACCTTTTAAAGTGTAAGTGTGATAGGGAACACCACAACTTTAAGATATTATAAGTCACAAACCTGTAAAAAGCAACTCCAACACCAAATAAGTAATAATCAAACCTCTTCATCGGAACCTCCAATTTGCAATGAAAATCATCTAAGTATGATATCATCCTATTCTTTTATGCAACTGCTGCCTCTGTCGGCGTTCTGCTTCTAATCCAAGTCGGTACATAACCGCAAGGTTAGCCTTGTCACATAATCAAATAAAACTTTATTGTACCAAACACAATCTTCAAAAACGAGCCATAAAAATTTAAACAGATAGTTGTGTCCGACATCCTGAGTCATCCACTATATCTTCTATATGTATTGTCCAATATCGGACGATACTTGTCAGCGCTTAAAAATCATATATCGGACAACATGTTGTCAGCGTCTAATTTATAACGTGTCAGCGTCTTCTTTGTCAGCGTGTGTTTTATTCTTGTCCCTCGACTCAGCCACTGACACCACATGTGGCTACATACCTCTCGTGAACCACAAAATGATCCTTTATCCCTCGTGAATAATTCCAAACACATGAACCTCCATTAGTCCATACGTACTACTTGTAGACATTTACCAATATACTTCTTTTGCAACCCACGTGTTCAATTTGTCTTCACATGGCCATCAGTCAATATATTTGAACCAATCCTTTTAAAAGTGACATCTTTAGAAACAATGAAGTTCATAATTATATCCTTAATAAGAGGGGGGAATCACGTTCCCCAATGAACAGTTCCCCCCTCACAAGAAAACATTTTTTTTATTCTCCTTCTCACACACACAGAAACACAACACATACTCTCCTCACACATACTCTCCTCCTACTGTAGATCTCCATTAATTGTTCTTCAACGTTTTGTGGCGAATTAAATAAATCCAATTAACCGTTTGTGGCCAGTGAGTCCAATTCATTTCACTACTGTAGATTGGGAATAAAAAACAAGCAAACACCCACGTTTGCGAAGTTATGTGGCTCAAACTTGACCCTGGCCGTTGATTGCCTTCTCACATACCAACAATTGGCCTCACCAGTTGATTGGCTTTGTGCGTTGTGTGTGTATATACTCCCAGCCACAAGTTATTCCTACCCACTCACATCTTTCTCTCACAAGAATATATACTCTCTCAACCCGATCTAATTTTGATCGGATCTTTGATCTATGTGCTTTTGATCCAATTTGATGTATGTGTTTTTTTATATTTGCCACTAGAAGTTGTTGCTATTGTGGTGTAATTGGTTGAAATCCCAATTTTTTTGAGGTTTGCTGGAAACCATAAATTTTGATGGGGTTTTTTAACGCACGTTTGTGGGATTGTATATGGATTTATTTTGACGCCGCTATCACCACACCAAATAACTCTGCCACTGATTGCTCTTTTCGATGCCGTCGATCTCTTTGTTGCCGCAGTCAACTGTGTGCGGCGATGTAGGTCGGTGTGTGACGATTGTGGCTTTAGATGTCTCATGGGGGTGATGGTAGTGGTGAGGCGGTGCAGATTATGAGTTACCATTGTGGTCGGTAATACTAGCTTTTGTCTCTTTTGAGGTACTATTTTACTATTTTTATGTTTGAAAGTCTGTGCTAATTGAGATTAAGTGTTGTGGTTCCTTTAAAATTGTTCGTTTGATCAGCTTAGGCCTTAAGATTGTTTCTTTCATCAGGTTAGGCTTAAGTAGCGTGGTGTTTGTTTACCCTTACATAGCCAGGTCATGGGGTAATTGATTTTAGGCTTATGTTGCGTACGTTAAACATTCGATTAGGGTTTCATTAAACTCCGTTTAGGGTTTGATTAAATTCCTAATTGGGGGTTTCTGGTTGAAACGTTGTAATCCAGTGTTTTTCGTTGCCGGTGTTGATGGCAGGCGACGATTGTCACGGTCGTGCCTTTCGATGCTGCTGTTGATGTCGGGCGACGATTGTCACGGCTGTCTCACATTGGTGATGGCTAATAAGTGTGAAAACACTTATCCTTTTACCACTTATTTCCAATAATAACAAGACCAAAACGTGTGATTTATGTCGTAAAAGTCGGAATTATGCGTGGTTTGTGTTTTTATTGTGTTTTAGGACCAAAATATGAAAAAGGAAGAAAACACGGGCATTCACGGGCTTTTATCGAAGAAAACGGGAAAAGACGAAGTCAAAAGATCAAGAGTGCAAAAAGAACGGAAGTACAAGGCCTATTCTGAAGATTTATCGAAGAAAAAGTCTTAAGACGGAAGTTTAACGAAGTCAAAGAACTTAAGTCTAATAGAAGAAGAAAATTAAAAGACAAGTTCAAATCCCGAGACGACAAAGACGAAGAATTAAAGTCGAGTCGAGAAAACGTGAATAAAGCAAGAAAGAAGATGCAACACATGCACTCCTTCCACCTTCCCTATAAATACCCTCCTAATAGTCATTAGGAGGGTGCTTAGAATTAAGCTAGTTTTTATTTTTCTTAGTTTTCTCTAGTTTTAGAGAGAGAAAGTCTTAAACTTTCTCTCACTAAATTTCATCTTCTTTCTTAATCTTTCAAGATTAAACACTTTGTATTGCTTATTTTTATTAATCAAGTTCATCTTAAGCTTTTTATCCTTAATCTCATTCTACTTTTCTTTGATTTAAGATTGATTTTGGTGCGATTATCAATAGATCCGTGTTGTTCTTAATGATTTCGTGCTTAAAAAGTTAATCTTTTGATCATTTCATAAGTTTTCATTTGATTAAGCTTTAAGACTTTTGTGCTTATTGGCTTATTTTTATGATTAGCTTATTTACTTTATAAAGATCTTCCTTAAAAAGTTTATGTTTTTATTGTTTGATCCAAAAGTTTGTTGAATTTTCGAGTTAGATAAGTTGATTAGAGTGCTTATTTGATTCGGTTTTGTGTGATTCGTTTAGCTTTGGGAATAAGCTTATCAAATTAGCTTATTTCTTGCTTTTTAACAGAATTCCTAAAATTTCGGAAAGGGTACAAAACCCCTTTCCGATTGGTGTTTTCCGATTGCTACACATTCCGAGCAGCCCCTATCTTCATATCCCGATCAATCGATCGGATAAGGGTTTTGGATTCCGATCTATTCCTTGTTTAGTATTCCGATTGGTGGATTTTTCCCCATATTCCGATTTGGCAGCTTTTGGCACATTCCGATTGTGCCCAAGTTTCAGTGATTCCGATTAGAGTGATTCCTAACACATTCCGATTGACCCTTTATTGATCATTCCGATTGCACTGTTTTTCTTTTATTCCGATTGGGACCTTTGTCATGGACATTCCGATTGCACAACTTCCCATATTCCGACCACCAGATCGGAATACATTCCGATCTGGGTTTCTTTTGGCTTGTTTTGGTGTACTCCGATCTTACTTTCTTTTAGTACTTTTGAACTTAGTACTTATTCTTAGAGAGTTTTCCAAGTGTTAGTTTTATTTAGTGTACTAGTATTTTTCCATTGTTACCTTTAAGTTTACGAGCATTTATTTCTACTTGTCATTTTAGTATTAATCTTTATTCTTCCATTTTACTCAACGACACTTTAATTACTTGCTAATAGTTTAAAAATAGATAATCAACCAAACCATTCTCTTGATTTACCAAAAGACGATTGAGTCGCACTTAAGACTGATTTTCAATTAGAAAAGATTCGGTTTAACGAACTTTCATACTCGGTGTAAAATTCAAGTATTAAATGGCGCCGCTGCCGGCTCTTTTCGTTACGATAAACGGTTTCTAGTAAGAGACGCATTGAATTTTGGGATCCGTTCTTTGAACGTTATTTTCCTTGCTTTAAAAATTTTCAAAAATCCAAAAAAATATAAAACTCTTCAAAAATACAAAAACATTAAAAAATCATAAAAAGCAATTCTTTTCAAAAGGTTTTGCACCAAAAAGATTATATAGATATTCTTTGTGTATATTTTTCTTCTGCAGGTGTATGCGTACTAGATCTTCGAACTATTCTGAGCCCGAGACTCGTGAAGATTTAGATATGGCTGGTGTTAATAACAACAATAATCACCCACCTCAACCCAATTTGAATAACAACAACAACAACAACAACAACAACAATGTCCTCCTACCTGATTTACGAACCATGGAGGAATTGTGCCAACCCACCATGAACGGACGCGGAGGCCCGATTGCGCCAATGCACGTCACGGCTCAGGAGTTTTCGTTGAAGCATCACATGATCCAACAAGTGCAAACGAACCCATTTCGTGGAATTCCGGATGATGATGCCAACAAACACCTCGACAAATTCATTACCATGACCCAAAGCATGAAGTGCTCCGGTGTTTCTATGGATGACCTTCGCCTCCAACTTTTTCCCCACTCGCTTTCTCACCATGCCGAAAAATGGTTTGACCGTCTTCCTAAGAATTCTATTCATACGTGGAATGACATGACTCAACGCTTTTTATCGCGCTACTTTCCCCCATCCATGGTCACAAGTCTCCGTAACCAAATTAGTGGATTCATGCAAGAGAATGATGAATCGCTTTTCGATGCTTGGGAACGCTACAATGATTTGATTGACCGCTGTCCTAATCACAACATGCTCCCCGTCACTCTCATTGACACCTTTTACAATGGTCTCACTTTTCGTGATCGTGACACGATCAATGCCGCCGCCGGTGGTACTTTTATGAAAAGGAGACCGGAAGAGTGTCGAGAGTTGATTGAAAACATGACTACTCACCACAAGAATTGGGATTCATCCGCATCCTCAAGATCTAATCAGAGAGTCAATGTTTCATCTACTTCTTCCACCACCAACATGTCCGTTGTGGAACGTGCTATTCTTGATATTAACAAAAGTCTCCAAATTTTGACTTCTAACCAAACTAAACAAGCTAAAGCCGTTGCTATTTCTTGTGACACATGTGGTGGTCCTCATTCCTACAATGAGTGTCCGTCTACTCACGGAAATTTTTCTGAAGACGTTAACGCAGCTTATGGTACTTATCCCACGGGAGGCTATCAAGCCCGCCCTCAAGGAGACCGTGGCATGCTAAGTTATCGTTCCAACAATTATCTTGCTCCTCCCGGTTTCCCTCCTGCTAACCAAAACCAACAACAAAGCTACAACCAATCCCAACCTCGTGCATACAATCAATATCAATCCCAACGAAACCCTTACCCAACTCAAGGAAATTCTCAAGCTTACCAAGCTCCACCTCTCAATCAACCGATGGCAGTGAGTCCAGAAGTCGAGACATTCATGAAGACTATCGGGAGTTGGTGACGAATCTTCAGAGTCAAGTCCGCAACTTGAAGGGAGAAATGGCAAAACAAGGGAGCGATATTCGAGCCGAGCTAAGGAATGATATGGCCAAACACAGCAACGAAATTAATGCAAACATGCAAAACTCTTTTAATAATCAAGCTGTTCACCTTCGTGATATGATTGGTTCGCTCATCCAAAGTAATCAACCCTCTGCTTCGGGTACTCTTCCGAGTAACACCGTTGCGAATCCACGAGGGGAGATGAAAGCAATCACCACTCGTAGTGGAAAAGGTTATATGGAACCCGAGCTTCCTACACCTCCACCCGTGATTGTGAACAAGGAAAAAGAGCAACTTTCCTCACCACCTTCACCTTCTATCCCCATTTCCCCACCACCCGTGGTTGTGAGTGATCCTATTCCCTTAAAGCCTTCTTCTTCATCCAATATACCTTATCCCTCGAGGATGAGGAAAGAGAAGCAAAAGAGCAAGGATGATATTCAGGTTTCAAACTTCCTAAATATGTTTAAACAATTGAATTTTAAGATCTCCTTTGCCGAGGCTCTCGCTCACATGCCCAAATACGCTAAGATGTTTAAAGATCTTCTAAGTGATAAGGAAAAGCTTCTTGACATCGCTCAGACCCAACTTAATGAGAACTGCTCCGCAGTGCTCTTAAGGAAATTGCCTACCAAACTTGGTGATCCGGGTCGCTTCTTGATTCCTTGCAACTTCCCGGGAGTAGAGAATTGCATGGCCCTAGCCGATTTAGGTGCCAGTATAAACTTAATGCCTTTAAGTGTTTGGAAGCAATTATCTCTCCCCGAGCTAGTCCCCACCAAAATGACTTTGGAATTAGCCAACCGTACGGTTGCTTATCCAGTGGGGATAGCCGAAGATGTCTTTGTTGGCGTTGATAAATTCACCTTCCCGGTGGATTTTGTCGTCGTTGACTACGAGATGGATCCCCGTGTTCCATTAATCGTTGGACGTCCATTTCTGAGGACCGGTCGCACTCTCATTGATGTAGCCGCGGGCGAAATAATCATGAGAGTTGGTGATGACAAAATTGTCTTCAACATGGGTAAGATTTCTAAGCAACCTTATTCATATGAGAGTGTTAATGCTATTGATGTTCTCGATGAGGCTTGTGAAGAACATTTTCATGATGCTTGCAAAAGTACTCCTTCTTCTCTACCCAATGTTGAGACCGTTGCCTCAATTGCTCCAGCATTGACTCCTTTTGGAGAAAGTGACTTGGATGATTTCGAAGCTAGCTTGGGTCCTCTCAATATTAAGTATGATAATTTGTCCACCAATTGGGATGAAGATATTAGAACTATTGAGAGACTTCTCAATGAGGACCCGTTCTCTCCTCCTGCTCCTAAAGAGGTGACTAATGATGATCCATCGTTAGTTTCACCATCTATTGAGGATCCTCCTACTCTCAAGCTTAAGGACCTACCCCCTCATATTGAGTACGTTTTCCTGGAAGACAACGAGAAGTTACCGGTCATCATCGCAAAGGATCTGAAAGAAGACGAAAAAGCCCGACTTGTCGCCGTGTTGAAGAAGCATAAACGAGCTATCGCTTGGAAAATCTCCGACATCCGTGGAATTGATCCTCACTTCTGCACACATAAAATTCTCATGGAGTACGACTTTAAGCCCACAATTCAAAGCCAACGAAGGGTGAATCCTAAAATACATGAAGTCATCAAAAAAGAGGTTATCAAACTTCTTGATGCGGGTATGATTTACCCTATTTCGGATTCACCATGGGTCAGTCCAGTCCATTGTGTGCCTAAGAAGGGCGGTATCACCGTTGTGCCCAATGCAAACAACGAGTTGATTCCTACCCGTCTCGTTACTGGGTGGAGAGTTTGTATAGACTACCGCAAACTCAATGATGCCACGAGAAAGGATCATTTCCCTCTACCTTTTATGGACCAAATGCTTGAACGTCTAGCGGGTAATGAATATTACTGCTTTCTTGATGGTTTCTCGGGTTATTTTCAAATACCCATCGATCCCCAAGATCAAGAGAAGACAACATTCACTTGTCCCTATGGCACATTTGCTTACAAAAGGATGCCTTTTTTCTTATGCAATGCCCCCGGGACATTCCAAAGGTGCATGTTAGCTATCTTCCATGACATGGTTGAGCAAACCATGGAAGTCTTCATGGATGATTTCTCGGTCTTCGGGGATTCCTTCTCTTCTTGCCTTGCCAATGTAGAACGTATGCTTAAGCGGTGCGAAGACACTCGCCTTGTTCTGAATTGGGAAAAATGCCATTTTATGGTAAAAGAAGGCATTGTGCTAGGACACAAAATTTCAAAAGCCGGTCTTGAAGTCGACCGTGCTAAAGTTGATGTCATAGCCAAATTACCTCCACCTTCAACCGTGAAGGGTGTGAGAAGTTTTCTGGGTCATCCGGGCTTCTATCGTCGATTCATTCAGGATTTCTCTAAAATCGCTCGCCCGATGACCCACCTCTTGGAAAAAGATATTCCTTTCATCTTTTCTAAAGAGTGTCTCGAAGCCTTCAATCTTCTTAAGGATAAGCTTACTAAGGAACCGGTCTTGGTCACCCCTAATTGGGAGCTGCCTTTTGAATTGATGTGCGATGCTAGCGACTTTGCTATTGGTGCGGTTTTGGGCCAACGAGTGAATAAACACTTCCAACCAATCCACTATGCTAGCAAGACAATGACGGGGGCTCAATTGCATTATACGATAACCGAAAAAGAGCTTTTAGCTGTTGTCTATGCTTTTGAGAAATTTCGCCCCTATCTTGTTTTATCCCCCACCATCGTATACACGGACCATTCCGCGTTGAAGTACTTGATGACAAACCATGATGCTAAGCCAAGACTTCTTCGCTGGGTTTTACTCCTTCAAGAATTCAACATTGAAATTCGTGACAAGAAGGGAGCCGAAAACCTGGCCGCGGATCATCTGAGCAGACTTGAGGATCCATATCAAGGGGATCATCCGAACAAAGAGATCAATGACTCTTTCCCCCTTGAGACCTTAATGTCTATAAATCTCAATCTTGATGACACCCCGTGGTTTGCGGACATTGCAAACTACTTAGCGGGTGGTATTCTCGTCAAAGGGTTAACATCCCAACAAAAGAAGAAGTTCTTGAACGATGTTAAGACTTACTTTTGGGATGACCCTTTTCTATTCAAACAATGTGCTGATCTGATCATTCGTCGATGTGTTGACGGACCGGCAGCTTTTGACATCCTCCAAGCTTGCCATAAAGGACCCACCGGTGGTCACTTTGGTCCCAACTACACCGCTAAGAAAGTGTTTGATTCTGGATTCTATTGGCCCACCATTTATCGTGACGCTCACGAACTGGTTAAGCATTGTGATGCTTTCCAACGTCAAGGCAAGATCACACATAAGGATGAGATGCCTCAAAATTTCATACAGGAATGTGAAATCTTTGATGTATGGGGCATCGACTTTATGGGGCCATTTCCATCATCCAAAGGGAACAAGTACATCCTCGTCGCCGTCGACTACGTTTCTAAATGGGTTGAAGCTAAGGCTCTTCCTACGAATGATGTGAGGGTGGTTGTGAACTTTTTGAAGCAGCTTTTCGCTCGATTTGGCGTTCCTCGTGCTATCATCAGTGATCGCGGGACTCATTTTTGCAACGATCAATTTGCAAGAGTCATGGCGAAGTATGGTGTCAATCACCGTCTTTCCACCGCCTATCATCCCCAAACCAATGGGCAAGCCGAGATATCCAACCGTGGCTTGAAGAGAATTTTGGAGCGTACTGTGGGAGAGCATCGCGTCACGTGGGCCGATAAGTTAGATGATGCTCTGTGGGCTTTCCGTACTGCTTACAAGACCCCGATCGGTTGTACACCTTATCGTCTTGTGTACGGGAAAGCCTGCCAGCTCCCAGTTGAGCTGGAACATAAGGTGCACTGGGCCTTGAAGTGGGCTAACTTCAACATCAACAAAGCCGGTGATCATCGCAAGGTTCAACTCAACGAGCTAAATGAACTGAGGAATGAATCTTATGAGAACTCGTTGATCTACAAGGAGAAGACCAAGATCATTCATGACGCAAAAATCAAGAACCGAGAGTTCCACGCTGGTGATCAAGTTCTACTTTTTAACTCTCGGTTGAAGATCTTCTCTAGCAAGTTGAAGAGCCGCTGGTCTGGTCCATTCACCGTCGCCAAAGTCTTTCCTTATGGGACCATTGAGCTTTCTCAGCCGAATGGGCCCAACTTCAAGGTAAATGGCCAGCGTCTGAAGCTGTACTTTGGTGAGGACATCTCCCAGGAGATGATTCCATCCCTCACCACGTTCCCCATGAACTAAAATTGGGTCGAGTCAGGCTCGTGACTCGGTGAACAAAAACAAGCGCTTCTCGGGAGGCAACCCGTGTTCTATCCTTTACTGCTTTCATAATAAGTGTAGGGGGAGCCCCGCATATGTTTGTTGTCTTGTTTCTTGTGCTGTGCAGGGATTAAAGCTTCAAAGATCCACCTTGATGACTTTTGACGAACCGTGATACCGTGTTCCCATCCTCCCGGTTCTATCCTAAACTCTTGTGATTCAATATTTCATATTTTATATATGTTCACATTGAATTCACTTTAGTTGTCCTTTCCTTAGCAAAGATTTAAACAAAGTGCACAATGTCCTAAGTGTAGGGGAGTCTACTCCCACATGCTTAAACATTGAGGACAATGTTTATCTCAAGTGTATGGGGGACTTCTATCGAAGTAAGTGGTCTTTTCCATGAATTTGCCCTCATTTTAACCGGAAAATTTTATTTTTCAACATTTTTCAAAATTTTTAATCTATTTTGGCCTAGTTGTATAGTTGTATTTTCCTTTATCATGTTTAGTTTCTTTCCATTGCTAGAATAAATTTTCAATAAAGTGGTTTTAGATTTTTCTTAGTCATGAACATTTTGACTCAACCCGAGTTTACTTACCTAAGTTTACTCTAGCTAGTATCCTTAACGTGTTTAAGTCAAGTTTTGCTAGGCTTTTATATAGGGAGCTATAAAACACGAAAGTCTTAACTCTCACGGGTTAAGAACAAGAACTTTTCGCAAGTTCCTATAATTGATCCTAGAGAGTCGTTTATCAAGGGAACTTTAAAATGCGATTTCTAAACTTTAAAAAGTCCAAGAATTTGCAAGATCCTATAGGCGACTCGAAAACCCAAAACTTTGATTTAATAGGCTAAGCATCCACGAGTCTCATTCCTTGAGATTTTAAAGTGTGGAGAACGAGAGATGATAGAGTCAATTATAAGTTTGGTATTCTTTCGTGAATTTATGTGAGTTAATTATAAGCCTATTCTCCTTCCACTTGTTAATAAATTTATCTGCAATAAATAAGGTTGTACGATTTAAAAGGTTACTTAGCTTCTAGCCCCAGATCGTTTAAAAGTTGCTCGGTACGGATTAGAGTTCATAGCCAAGGCATAACTTATTGAAGCGGGATGCGAAGATTGGCGAGTCCAAAAAGGCCCTAACAAGGCATGAGGGCTACATTTTGTTGCTAAAGATCCAAAAGTGATGTGAAGAATCATTTATCGAAAATCAATATGAAGGATCGAGACACACGACGAAAAGCAAAAACTCCCCAAACGTCATGGAGAAGTCTATCCGAAAATACCCTAACAAGGTATGAGGATAAATAGATCCAAGTCCTAAAAGGAAGCGGATCGTTGTATATCAAAGTCCAAAATAAAGATTGGAGAAAAATGAAGAAGTCGTGGTCCAAAGATGAAGAATCTCTCAAAACTTCAAGTGAAGAAATTTCCATTATGAAGAGAAGACCATTATTTCAAGAACGTCTCTCAAAGATTCGAAGTATGAAGTCGCTGCCAAATATCGGTCCGAGAAAGGTCTCAAATCGTAAAGCGAGTTATGCCAAGATATGAACTTTATGAGGTCCCGAGAAGCAGTTTTAAAAGATTTGGTCCTTTAGCTAACTATTGATTAAATCGTTCACCTTATTTTCGGACTATATAACTATCGAAATAAGTCAAACAATGCATCCTCGTGATCATTCAAGACAAAAATAAAATATAAGAGATACACCTAGGAATAAGGGAGTCTAAGTGAGTAATTGGCCCACATGAGTTCGTGATAGTTTGCTAACTTATAATAACAATGATCTCGTTTTTAAGCTTGGTATGGGGAACGTGAAACTTGAGGATGATAAACGTTCATGGCTTCCAAAACCCAATGTAAGTTTTTAATTTCTTTACTTATTCTATCTTTTCATGTTTAAATTTAATAAAGGCCAAGGTAGGTTATTTATGATGGAAAATGTAAACCGTGCTTTAAAATTAATGCATTGCATGAGGGCATTGCAATGGTCAAGTGTAGGGGATTTAATAAGTGTGAAAACACTTATCCTTTTACCACTTATTTCCAATAATAACAAGACCAAAACGTGTGATTTATGTCGTAAAAGTCGGAATTATGCGTGGTTTGTGTTTTTATTGTGTTTTAGGACCAAAATATGAAAAAGGAAGAAAACACGGGCTTTCACGGGCTTTTATCGAAGAAAACGGGAAAAGACGAAGTCAAAAGATCAAGAGTGCAAAAAGAACGGAAGTCCAAGGCCTATTCTGAAGATTTATCGAAGAAAAAGTTAAGACGGAAGTTTAACGAAGTCAAAGAACTTAAGTCTAATAGAAGAAGAAAATTAAAAGACAAGTTCAAATCCCGAGACGAAAAAGACGAAGAATTAAAGTCGAGTCGAGAAAACGTGAAGAAAGCAAGAAAGAAGATGCAACACATGCACTCCTTCCACCTTCCCTATAAATACCCTCCTAATAGTCATTAGGAGGGTGGTTAGAATTTAGCTAGTTTTTATTTTTCTTAGTTTTCTCTAGTTTTAGAGAGAGAAAGTCTTAAACTTTCTCTCACTAAATTTCATCTTCTTTCTTAATCTTTCAAGATTAAACACTTTGTATTGCTTATTTTTATTAATCAAGTTCATCTTAAGCTTTTTATCCTTAATCTCATTCTACTTTTCTTTGATTTAAGATTGATTTTGGTGCGATTATCAATAGATCCGTGTTGTTCTTAATGATTTCGTGCTTAAAAAGTTAATCTTTTTATCATTTCATAAGTTTTCATTTGATTAAGCTTTAAGACTTTTGTGCTTATTGGCTTATTTTTATGATTAGCTTATTTACTTTATAAAAATCTTCCTTAAAAAGTTTATGTTTTTATTGTTTGATCCAAAAGTTTGTTGAATTTTCGAGTTAGATAAGTTGATTAGAGTGCTTATTTGATTCGGTTTTGTGTGATTCGTTTAGCTTTGGGAATAAGCTTATCAAATTAGCTTATTTCTTGCTTTTTAACCAAATTCCTAAAATTTCGGAAAGGGTACAAAACCCCTTTCCGATTGGTGTTTTCCAATTGCTACACATTCCGAGCAGCCCCTATCTTCATATTCCGATCAATCGATCGGATAAGGGTTTTGGATTCCGATCTATTCCTTGTTTAGTATTCCAATTGGTGGATTTTTCCCCATATTCCGATTTGGCAGCTTTTGGCACATTCCGATTGTGCCCAAGTTTCAGTGATTCCGATTAGAGTGATTCCTAACACATTCCGATTGACCCTTTATTGATCATTCCGATTGCACTGTTTTTCTTTTATTCCGATTGGGACCTTTGTCGTGGACATTCCGGTTGCACAACTTCCCATATTCCGACCACCAGATTGGAATACATTCCGATCTGGGTTTCTTTTGGCTTGTTTTGGTGTACTCCGATCTTACTTTCTTTTAGTACTTTTCAACTTAGTACTTATTCTTAGAGAGTTTTCCAAGTGTTAATTTTATTTAGTGTACTAGTATTTTTCCATTGTTACCTTTAAGTTTACGAGCATTTATTTCTACTTGTCATTTTAGTATTAATCTTTATTCTTCCATTTTACTCAACGACACTTTAATTACTTGCTAATAGTTTAAAAATAGATAATCAACCAAACCATTCTCTTGATTTACCAAAAGATGATTGAGTCGCACTTAAGACTGGTTTTCAATTCAAAAAGATTCGGTTTAACGAACTTTCATACTCGGTGTAAAATTCAAGTATTAATGGCCTCATAAATTGTGGTGATTTGTTGCTTCTGTGCGACGATTCTGGTGCGTGTGTGCCGATGTTCATGCCCAGACAGTATGGTAACCGTTCCTATTCCGTTGCACGTGTTAGTGGTACCAACAGGCTATGATGATAATATTTGAACATCCCTAAGCGGGTTCGATTACATTTTTGACGGCGTCCATCTTGGCGGGGCAAACTTGCAATGTTTGCAGCCATGGTCGTATCCTCAAATTCGACATACCCGATTGGTTACTTATCTGAGCCTCGAAACAATAAAATAAATGTCTTTTTTTTGCTAGCCGCTCTTTGATCTAACAGATAGTTATCATGAGTCTCATTGGTTTTCGCTATATGCTTTTAAAAACGTTTTACAAACAAGTGACAATAAAGATACCAGCGGGTGGGATGATGTTTAGTGTCTCACCAAATGAATGATAGCCGTACGTTTATTATGTGTGGTATACCGATACCTGTATCTCAGCAGTCACACGTAACGTGTGATTGGCGCCATCTCAGGTTAGGTAATACAGCCTCAGTTATTTGTCGAGTGTTTCTGGTCCTGGTTTTATTGAATTATACATACACCTGCGAGCGATGATGATATTCTTACGTTTAGTATGCGGTGTCTATCGACACCTACATCTAGGCTGGCCAGACACACCGAGTGTGTGATTGCAGCCATTTTAGGTTTTTGTCCCCACGCCTATACTATCAGATCTGAGCCTCATGTGTTGTGATATTATCTTCTTCTATGGAAAAGAGTCTTCGTCAGTTGCAACAACGGAACGTGAACACCTGTCTTCAGCCGTGTTGCTGATCTCGAACCACGAGACATTAAGAATCCAGTAAAAGTTAAAGTTTATCGTAAGTGTTTTGCTCAATTTAATGATTTTGAAATAGTCTTTGTATTATATGGATTTGACGCCTGCAGATAAAGTATTTTAAAATAAGCACGAAAGGACATGGTCGCTTTGAACCTTGCATACATACTATCCTTGCGTCGTACTGAAAGCGTTGAAAGGTAGGCACAAACATACGGTACAGATGAGTTCTGCAATGAGCAGGTACTTGATTTATGAATTAGTAACTTATTGTATTTATATCCACAATAGCCGTACATTATTTTCCACTTAAGTGTTTATGATGTATGCTTACCTAATATGTGGGTTAAAAGGGTGTCTAGGATAATTTTATTTCTGCAGGTGTTTCAATTTGATCATGTTCACTCTAATGTTGTTAGGTTAGAGTCCCTTTATGGTTTGCGACTTCATGGTGGTGGTGGGTCCTAAAGGTATGATGATAACCGCAAAAGCTATTGAAAAGTTAGAGGAGCTGCGTGAATCAAGCAGGTACAACACGCAAAATTAAAGCATTTTTTCCCTCAAATTGATTTCAGCTCGCTTAAGCAGCTTTTAAATTTCAGTTGAATATCAAGAGTGCTTAGGATTGATTTAGGTTTTTTATTAGCTAAAGTCATTAATTTAGGATTGATTATTAGGAGGTGCTTAGGATGGCTTATTTTTAAAGTTGATCTGCTTTGAAAATATTTATGGGTTTAATTACATTAAAATAGGCTGACAGACAGTTCTACTTAAAGATTGAGGCTGCTTATGTACTTGAAAAATAAGCAGTTCAGCAGTTAAATAAGACATTTTGAACACCCTTTAAGATTCGTTCACTATATGTTGCTGAGTTTTGTAAAGGCGGCAATTATGAGCGTCGTTATCTGAAGCAAATTTTGAAGGTTATACAGATTGCTTATATTATTATTAGGTGGTGACATTTTTTAGGGAGTTTAGGTTGGCATGCCGAAAGTCAGATTTTCAGCCAAATGATCTTATTAGTTATGAACTTGAGCAAAAATTGGTAAGATTTTTGGTGGTTTGTTTAAATACTCCAGCTTTGTAATTTTCCGCTTTATGAACCCCATTCTGAATGAAGCCTTTACTGTAAACGTGTTTGCTATGTGAATATGTAACTAATTTAGATATTTTTGTCTATTCCAGCCAGCTAACTATCTGAACATCGAGACCCTTCTGGAATTGACATTTAAAACAGTTGCAAACATGGCATGAGGCAAGACTGTTCGCGAGGAAACCATTTTTTTTATTGTTACCCAATGGTTTCCTGATGGCAGTTTGTGTCGAGTTATTCCTGCTGGTAGTTTATTTAACCCTGAAGAGGTTGCTTCATGTATGGGAGAAATTGGAGGTGCAATTGAAGGTAAATAAGGTTCCTTTATTATTTTTCAGTTGAAACTGGTAAAGAGCTGCAGGTTTACAGTGGAATACTCATTCCGGTGCTTCAATTGTAGATCCAAACACTTTACCATCTAAATCTGTTAATTCCAGAAGACCAAAAGCAAACGGGAGACACCTGGCCCCGGGTGAAAGACCGAGGATGGGTAGGCCTCCTAAGAAAAAGAAAGATTGAAAATGGCGAGACCGGGTTAAGAAATGAACAAGATTTGGTATCAACAGGCCTCTATTTGTAGACTCCAACAGCATACCAAAAGAAGAAAACAGATTAAAGACAAAGGACTTCAATAAAGTTTCGAACTTTTGTGTACATATCTTCCATTGTTCTGGTTGACGCCCGCGGCGGAGCGCGGGCAAAAATCCTAGTTGCTAAAAATCAGCAAAAGAAAACGTGTCTTCCAAAAATATTGCATAATAACTTGACATTTGAAATCTGAATCTCGTCCAAATATATCCCACAAAAGTAGCATCCAATAAATCAGGAAACAATTAAGTAATATATTACTTACCAATTCCCATCCTATAATATAGCTGCTAAACTCACGTAAACACCAAAATAATATAACAGTGGTTATAATAACCACATCATACTGTAAACGACATCTTTATCTTCGATAGTCGCTTTCATTCTATTGACCAAAACTGATTTATATTCGATTTAACAATCAAACATATCTTCACAAATAATAACCTCACGTGAATAATTTACCCATAAAGCATTGTAACACATTCGTCCTCTTGTGACTGTCTTGAGCAGTCTTTGTTTGATCAGAAACCTTTTCTCCTTGGTACCATTCAAAGCAAATTAAACCATTAACCCTTCTTGGACCACAGTTAATATGCATCAAAAGAATGAACCTACGTACAGTAATTCATCTTGATTCATGGACGAATCAAAATAACGAACACAACAAAACGAGCTGGTGTAGCTTCAACACTAAACATACTATGGAAACCCTAACTTAAGGTTTGAAAATCAACCTTAGTTTCAATCATGCATTATAACAGCCCTCAAAACACATACTTTTCTGCTTTAAAGTCGATCTAGGGTTTAGGGGATAAAACCCTAAATCTTATTTAATAAAAACAAAAACAGAAAAATTCATACCCTTCTCTGCAGTCAACTTTGAATTTTAATAAATCTTCCATAAATGATCAGATCGACGATCGCTCCAGTCAGATTCAAGACACATGTGCCAAGAACCTACAGCAAAAAATTCAGCAAGATCCAACGGTTAACGAAGGATTTATCGCTGTTTGAAAATCGCTGCTCAGAAAAATTCGACCATAAAACCCTAGACGGATTTTATGCTTCGTTCTTCGACTCGAACACCTTCTTAATCCTAGCATCGAGAGCCACCCGCTCTGATACCAATTGTGGAAACCATAATTCACGGATCGATTAAGCTTACTAGGATATGCATCATGTTCATATGTAGATTAACATAGCGGAAAAGAACACGACACATAAACAAGGTGTTTACTTTCCAACGTTTACTTATCATTAAACGTTAACCAACTAACTCTAGACGTGTTTACAAGATCACACACGTCTAGACCACGACACATGCTTTATGACTACACTTTGAATAATGGGAATGAATAAACCTATGAAGGGTGTGTGTTTATATACTACACATAACCCTCTTTACAAGAAATCTAATTGTTCTAGATGTCCTTCCATCTTTTGCACTTTAGTCCTCCTTTTTGTGTAGAAGGTCTCCAAATTCTTGTACTTCTTGATTTTTGCATATAAGTCCTTCTTGTTTCATTATTCTTGTTATTGTTTCATCAAATTAATTCCCAACAAAAATGAAAGAAAGAAAACTTATATAACAAAGGAGTGGGAATTGTATGTTGTTAAGACTTGTTATAGCAAGATTTTGGGAATACAAGGACCATTTTGGGCCAGACAAGAAACCTTCATCAACCACTAGCATTTTTTCACCTCACCTCCACCCACTCCATCCTCCAATCACCATCCTCCAAATCACCAAACCTTCCACGTCTACAATCCACCCAACCAATAAACATGATTAAATATAAATATTCAGTTTAAACTGATTATTTTATGTTTAATCATGTCGCCAAACACTTTCATTCACTCTTAACCAAATCAAAACCACCCCTGGCAATATCATAAACCCTAATCATGAACATCACTAAATAAAAGGGTTTTTTATTGATACTTAGCAGATCCCTAATTCCCTCCACTCTCATTCAAACCCACTCACAAAAACGAAAACACCCTCACCCATGGACCCCACACGTCCTTCCCCTGCTCACGGTTTGGGCATTTTTAGCAACAATGGAATCAAACAGTCCATCTAACGACTATGATTCATTTCCTTGGTCCCAAAGTTTCTCAACAGCTGGCACATCACCCTCCTACATCAGTAACATCACATGGGACTGTTTTTTCAAGATATTGACCAAGTTTGAAAATCAAGGACCAAGGGCTTTTTAGGAAATCAGCTTGCTAGGGTTTTAATCATTCTGGATAGTTCTTTCCAAGCTTATAAAGGGAGAATGCAACATGTGCATATCCCTTTGTTCCAGATTTTGAAAGTTTGTAAACATTTTATTATTGAACATTTAAAGTAATTTTGAAATCCTTGCAAGTTTTCATCTTCTGAGTTCCATTTTTATTGTGTTTTAGTTTAAAATTTGAATATTGCAAAGTAGTTTTAGTTTACCAGAATTTTTTATTCAAAGTTCTTGTTGAAAATTTTAGGATCTAAACTTTATACAAAAGCCTTATACCCTTGACTGAAAATCAAGGTATAAGGAAGAGTGTATAAGGTTTGTTAGTTTTTGTTTTTGATACCATTTTTTAAGAGTGGACTTTTTTTTCTCAAAGTTTGGTGTTATCAAGTTTTTTCAAAAATCAGTGTTATTTGCTCTTATAAGCTTACTGTATCATAAGCTTTTCACTCCTTGACTGACAATCAAGATTTGATCAGTTTATGATACTTGAAGTTTTTTTTTGTTGTATGTGCAGGATACAACAAAGAAGTGAAGCCCCGTTATTTTCATTATTTTCTTTGAAGACATAGTTATCCCTTTGTCTATTGTAGACCAACAGCAGGGACTCTCTACACCATCATAAGCTCCTCACAATCTCAAAAAATCCTCAAGTATCCAGTTAGATAAGGCATCAGCTCAGGTGGCTTGAACCCTCTATATGATTTTTTTGTTGATTTGTGCTTGTTCATGTGGTTTGTGTGAATCTTTTAGAATTCCTATTTAAGTGGTTAGATTATGATTGTTTAGTGATTTTATACATGTTTTAGTGATCTAGAATCAATATTGAGTGTTTTTGTTTAAAATTTCTTTGTTAAATCTTGGTTCTAGTCAGTAAAGGGGTGTTTGGGTTTATGGTTTAAATTGGTTTGGGTGACACATATCAGTATAAAAACAACTTAAACACACTCAACTAGGTAGTATTAGGTTATATCAGTAGGGTTCTTCTAGTTTGGTAGCAATAAAAAGAAGTTTGCACGTTCATTATTTGGTAAAGTAGCATAAAACAATAAATAGGGTTTTAAGTAGTTGGTTTTAGTAATTCATGTTATGAAATCTTGTTAAACAGTTTGATTAAGTGGTAACCTAGGGTTTGGACTAGATTAGATGAAGTTTGGTTGTGTTTTGTGAGAGTTTTGGTCATCTAAAATTCGTCCAAAGACCAAATAGACCAGCAAAGTAGTACCAGACCACTTTCTGTTTATAGTAACCTATATTTTCTTATTTGTGAGCTTATTTTGCTTTAAGCCTGGTGTTTTTGTGCTTATACTGACTCCCCACACTCCACTGAGTGTGGGGGTGCCTTTGCTTTCCAAAGAAACCAAAAAATAGCAAGATATACGTCCATTTTACTTTTTTGTGACTGACCAGTGGGAAGAATTACCCACTGCTAGTTCAAACCTTCCCACTGACTAGCAAAAGGACAAACGGTCCACACATGTCCCTTTCAGATTTTGCATATTTTTGTCTTTAGTGGTAATATTTTGTCCTTTTACATAGTTTTCAATTTTCCCATTTTTCTTTATTTAATTTAAGATTTTTCAGCAAGTTTATTTTTATTTTACTGTTCATTTGGTATTTTTTAGATTTAATTCAGTTTTAATTAGTTTTTATTAAACTGTTTTTTGTCTTTTAGTGTAAAAAATTAATATTTTTCTGATTTTCCAATTTTCATAGTTTAAGTCAAGTATTTTAAGATTTTTAGTTAAGAAATTTCACTGTTCACTTTATTTTATTTTATTTTTAAGAATTAATTTAAGGCTTAAATAGGTTTTATTAAAACTGTTTTGTCTTTTAGTGGTAAAATTACTTTTTCAACTTTTTCTATTTTTCTACTGTTTAGTATTATAAAATAGGATTTTTGAAACAGTAAAATTAATATTGTCATTATTTTATTATTTTTAATCATTATTTTAGTTTAAAAAGTGTTTTTAGTTTTTTAAAAATAGAAAAATAGTTTCTAAAATTTAGGGAAAATACTTTTTAGTTTTTAAATAATGTAAGTAAGATATTTGTTTGATAAAATAATATTTTGAGTTTTTTCTTAATTGTATTTAATTTTAGGGCTTTAATTAGCATTTTAAATTGAATATTTAATTAATAAAAGGTTTTAAAATTTATTTATTGAATATTTATTCTTATTTATATTATTTTAAAGTTAGTTTTAATTTTTAATTAAATTTTAGGTTTAATTTTTAATTTCGTCGCGTTTTACGTCTTTTCATTTACGTTTTTACGTTTTACGTCGTAGTGTAATCGTAGCGTAGCTCGTCTTTTAATTTTCTCTTCTCTAAACCAAAAACGACACTAATCCAAACTTGATTTTTATATAACTGGCTAACATATACACACCTCCGCCGAGAACGAACTCGCATTTATCGGTTTTACGGTTTTCCTAAATCGTAAAACTTAATACTTGCCCGCTTTATACGCGTTTTTCCTAAAACGTGTACGATTTTACCAACATCAATTTTGGCGCCGTTGCCGGGGAAGGTGTTGCATGTTAGCCATTATACATATCGTGTTTGTGTGAGTAGTGCGTTTTTGCTTTTCAATTTTTGGAAAGTGTAAATATCGTACATACTCATTTTTGTTATTTTTCTTATTATACTATAATATCCAAATAAATCGTGTTTAGTTTTCCTAAACTAAACAAACAACAATCTTTTACTATATTGTAGATATATTGGTTTTCGTTTTTTTTGTGAATATTATTAACATATTATACTACGTATCACAATAAATATACAATATCTCCAAAAGCGTGAAAACGTAACCTTAATTGGGATTTCATCACTAAATTATTGTATTCGAATCTAAAGCAAAAGAAAAAGGCAAAATAGATAATTACTTTTGAGAAGCTTGATTTTAATTAACACAAACTATAAGGTGGGTATAAGGCGGTTGTGTTTCACGACCTAAGGGAAAAACGCTCTTAAGTGCTTCGCGCCGCCTCGTTTCCCCCGCTTGCTTGTGCGTGTTAAGAGAAAAAAGGGCTAATCGAGGGTTTGCCGACCAAAGTATTATCTACGTATCATATATATTTGCTTGTGTTTCAAAGATTAAACCCTCTTGAACGTTTTGGTGTTCCACCAACGTTCTAAAGTCATCGAAGACGTTCACTCCACGCGATCGTTTTCATTCCTTGAGGCTCCTTTAATCGAGAAATTGATTCGAGGAGAGATTTGTAGATTTGAGTCTACATAATACACCAAAATCCAAATTTTTTTAAAAAATAATCAAAAACCAAAAAAATAGAAAAAACCGAAAAACCCCAAAAAGAATCTTCTTTGCTACCCCCCATTCTACGCTTAGTGCATGCGCACTCGATCGAAGGATTATTCTAATTTTAGCAACGCTTTGAATCGACGCAATCGAAATCGAAGGAATCGACGACGTAGACGAGAGTTAGAAACCGACGTTCCTAATATCGTTGTTGAAGAGACCGTAGACGAGATGGCCGACAATCGTTCGATGATGGTATTGCTCCAACCGCCCACCGAGGGTTATGGAGACGCGATCGTTATTCCCGCTATCGAAGCGGAGAATTTTGAGATTAAGAGCGGAATGCTTTCGTTTATACAAGCTACGAATAATCCTCACGATCACATTCGAAACTTTGATCGTCTTTTGGCCACGAGCAATTTTAAGAATTTCGACACCGATGTCGTCAAGCTTATGCTTTTTCCGTACTCGCTCGATGGTGCAGCCAAGGATTGGTACGAGAATGAGCCACCTAATTCCATAATTACGTGGAAGGATCTCGTTTCCAAGTTCTTAATCATTTTTTCCCACAGTCTAAGACGACGTTTTTCAAAAACGAGATTACGAGATTTGAGCAAAAACCGAATGAATCATTTAGAGAGATCATTTTAAAGAATTGCTTAGGCAATGTTCTCACCATGGATTTTCCGAGTTGCACCAAATCGATACGTTTTATAACGGTCTTAGTTTTCAAGAACAAGATTCGTTGAATTCCGCCGCCGGTGGCAACTTTTTGTGTAAAACTTAGAAAGACGCTTTAATGATTATCGAGAATAGATCCAAGGTTTACCAACTCCGCAACACACCGAGTGTTGCGAATGTCGCCAATGTTAGTAATTCTAATCACGACATTGAGAGGGTTGATGCAAAAGGCGATAAGTTGACGAATGTGTTTACGTCTTTTCTCATAGAGATGCAAAAGAAAGACGCTCCCGCTACGGTGAAAGCGGTTGAGGCTTCGTGTACATTTTGCGGTGGACCACATAATTATTACGAGTGTGCGGCTACGGATGACAAAACGTCGAGTGTAAACGCGTTAAACAACAATTTTTCAAATCAAAATCAAAATAACGTCGGTCCATCGCAACAAACGAACAACAACAATCAAGGGAATAATTTTAATCGTGGAAATGATTTTTCGAATCAAAACCGTAACAATTTTCAAGGAAATAATCACGGTAATCAAGGCAACTATAATCAAGGTCAAAATTTGAATTGGCAAAATCGAGGTTTTAACAACAACAACCAAAACCGGAATTTTAACAATGGGCAAAATTCAAATTTTTCGAACAACGCTAATCAAGGGAACAATTTTCAAGGGAATCAAAACAAGCTTTCAATCAAAACTTTAGTGGCTACAATGATTTTCAAAATAACGTAAATCAAATGACGCTAATATGAAGAGATTAGAAACGCAAATTGGTGATATGAAAAACGAATTTTCCAACACGTTGAGAGGACAAAACAACAAAATTGAACAAGGACAAATTGACATAAAAAATATGTTTTCGGCTATTATGAACAAGGCCTCGGGTGCGTCTTCGAGTTCGTTACCTATTTAATAACTGGTTTTTTCCAAGTATAAAAATATTCGTTGTTCCAGACTTTTCGAATTGAGAAAGGGAAAAATGTGCGACTCAGTCATCTTTTGGTGGGAAACAATAGTTTTGTCGTTGTAGTAAAGTAAATGTGCAAGACTTTAAAAGTAAATGGTGCGTAATTAAAGCTAAAACTAATTAAAACTTAAATGGTGCAATATTAAAAACTTTAAAAGGTAATTTAATTAAAAGACAAAAATTAAAACTCGACGAAAAGTAAATTTGACAATATAATAAAAATGCAAACAATTTAAATAACAAATAAAGAAAAATGGCGGGAAAAATAAATGCTTGAAATTAAAAAGGGAATAAACAAACCTAAGTCGGAACCCGAAATACTGTCACTACCCGGAATACCAAACTTACTCTGCTTATCCGGAATATGTGTTGATTTCCTTATCTTGAATATCCAACGAGACTACAATCCGGAATAAATCTTCAAGCCCCAATCCAGAATAATCAACTTCCAGTTATCCGGAATTTGAATTCAGGACCTTTATCCGGAATAATTACTTGAAGGGCTTATCCGGAATAAGGATGTAAAACTTATCCGGAATCCCTCTTCGTCTTCTTATCCGGAATATGTCTTGGAGGACTTATCCGGAATCCTTGATCTCTTTGTTATCCGGAATGCACAAAACGGAGCTTATCCGGAATCACGCCCGAACCACTATCCGGAATAATGTTATAACCTGTTATCCGGAATCCATTTTTGAGGTCTTATCCGGAATGTTTTCGAAACCTTTATCCGGAATGTTTGTTCTTGCCTATATCCGGAATATGTAGATTGAACCCTTATCCGAAATTCGCAATCTTCACCTTATCCAGAATGTTTTCCGGATCCTTATCCGGAATATCCTTTTAGAACCCTTATCCGGAATTAGCTATTCAAGCTAATCCGGAATCACTGTCACTAATCCGGAATGCTGAATAATGGTTCTTATACAGAATGTTAGGGTTTAAAAGAAAACCCGGATAATAGTAGAAATGCAAATAAGCTAAAAACTAAAATAAGCTAAAACAAATAAGAAATTAACTAAAACTTTTACCAAATAAAATTTAAGAAAGAGTTAATCAACCAAAATTTAAAAACTTTTAAAAACACTAAATAATAAAAATATTTTAAAACAACTTTTTATAAAAATTAACTAATTAGCACTTAATTAAATCTAAGAAAAACACAATAAGCTATAAAATCAATAAGCTAACACAATCATAAACATAAAAACATGACAAATAATCAAATAAGCATGACAATAAGCACATAAACATAAGGATGAAACAAAGACATGAAAGGTAGAATGAGAGAGTAATTAAGAACTTGATTAAAATTAAGATTCAACAATTAAAGTAAAAGCAAGAATTAAAAGCTTACAAATTTAAGGTGTAGGAAAAGAAATTAAAGGTGCAATTAAGTAAATGACATTAAGAAAAGTGCAAGTAATTAAATGGAAGAACTATTTTGTCAAGATAGTCAACACCTCCTAATGTGTCATTAGGAGGGTACTTATAGTGATTAGGGAGGTTAAGCATGTGTTGCTTCCTTCTTTCTTTCTTTTTTTCTCGTCTTTTCATCTTCTTAATTCTTCGACTTTTTCGACTTTGTCTCGGGATTAATTAAACTCGTCTTGTAATTTCTTCATTAATTAGACTTGAGTTCTTCGGCTTTATTAAACTTCCGTCTTTAGACTTGTTCTTTGATAAATATTCAGAATAGGCCTTGGACTATCGTTCTTTTTGCACTCTTGATCTTTTGATTTCGTCTTTTGTCTTTTTCTTTGATAAAAGCCCGTGAAAGCCCGTGTTTTCTTCCCTTTTCACATTTTGATCCTAAATCACAACAAAAACACAAACCACGCATAATTCCGACATTTACGACATAAAATACATGTTTTGGCTTGGTTATTATTATAATTAAGTGGTAAAAGGATAAGTGTTTTCACACTTATTAAATCCCCTACAATTGACCATTGCAATGTCCTCATGCAATGCATTAATTACAAAGCAAGTTTTACATTTTCCATCACAATCAATCCACATTGGCCTTTATTAAAGAGATAAAATATTTAAAGGAAGAAACAAGTAAAAAGATCAAAAACTTACCTTGGGGTTTTGGAATGTCATGAATGACTATCATCCTCATGTTTCACGTTCCCCATACCAAGCTTAAAAATGAGATCATTGTTATTATAAGTTAGTAAACTAACACAAATTCATGTGGCCCAATTATTCACTTAGACTCCCTTATTCCTAGGTGTATCTCTTATATTTTATGATTGTCTTGAATGATCACGAGGATGCATTGTTGACTTATTTTGATAGTTATTAGGCTGAAAATAAAGTAAGACGATTTAATCAATAGTTAGCTAAAAGACAAAATCTTTTAAAACTGCTTCTCGGGACCTCATAAAGTTCATATCTTGGCATAACTCGTTTCACGATTTGAGACCTTTCTCGGACCGATATTTAGCAGTGACTTCATACTTCAAATCTTGAGAGACGTTCATGAAATAATGGTCTTCTCTTCATAATAGGAATTTCTTCACTTGAACTTTTTGAGAGATTCTTCATATTTGGACCACGACTTCTTCATTTTTCTCCAATCTTTATTTGGGATTTTGATATACAACGATCCGCCTCCTTTTAGGACTTGGATCTATTTATCCTCATACCTTGTTAGAGCCTTTTTGGATAGACTTCTCCATGATCTTTACGGGAGTATTTTCTTTTCGTCGTGTGTCTCGATCCTTCATATTGATTTTTGATAAATGATTCTTCACATCGCTTGGGATCTTTAGCAACAAAATGTAGCCCTCATGCCTTGTTAGGGCCTTTTCAGACTCACCAATCTTCACATCTCGCTTCAATAAGTTATGCCTTGGATATGAACTCTAATTAATACTGAGCAACTTTTAAACGATCTTGTGCTAGAAGTTAAGTAACTTTTCAAATCGTACAACCTTACTTATTGCAATTAAAATTTTTAGCAAGCGATGGGAGAAAAAGCTTATAATCAACTCACATAAATTCATGAAAGAATACCAAACTTATAATTGACTCTATCATCTCTCGTTCTCCACAATTTAAAATCTCAAGGAATGAGACTCGTGGATGCTTAGCCTATTAAATCAAGGGATAATTCCATATTTACCCAATATGAAACTCAAAATACCATATTTACCCAATTTACAAGTGCACAATACAAAATGTACAATGATTTTGATACATGTTTGGGGAAATATGAAATTTTGTGTTTTATTTTGGGTAAATATGGAATTGCCCCTTCAATCAAAGTTTTAGGTTTTCAAGTCATCTATAGGATCTTGCAAACTCTTAGACTTTTTCAAGTTTAGAATTCGCAGTTTAAAGTTCCCTTGATAAAAGACTTTCTAGGATCAATTATAGGAACTTGCGAAAAGTTCTTGTTCTTAACCCGTAAGAGTTATGACTTTCGCGTTTTAAAGTTTCCTATATAAAAGCCTAGCAAAACTTAACTTAAACACGTTAAGGATACTAGCTAGAGTAAACTTAGATAAGTAAACTCGGGTTGAGTCAAAAGATTCACAACGTTTAAAAATTAAAACCACTTTATTAAAATTTATTCTAGCAACGAAATAAAATAACTATAACAAAGGAAAAACTACAAGGCCAAAATAGATCAAAAATTTTGAAAAATGTCGAAAAATCAATTTTCCGGTTAAAATAGGACATATACAAGGAAAGGCCCACTTAAATTCGATAGAAGTCCCCCTACACTTAATATAAACATTTTCCTCAATGTTTAAGCATATGGAAGTAAACTCCCCTACAGTTAGGACATGGTGCACGTTGTTTAAATCTTGCTAAGGAAGAGACAACTAAAGTGATTCCTAATTTAATATTGAAGAATATAAAATAGAGAATCAAAAGAGTTTAGGATAGAACCGGGAAGATGGGTACACGGAATCACGGATCATCAAAAGTCATCAAGAATGGATCTTTGAAAGCTCGACTGTAACACCCCACTTGGATAAGTGGACCGTTACGTGTATTTATGGCGTGTCATCAAAGCATAAGGTAAATGTACTAAAACATTAAATGACCATAACGGATATACCGGAATCAAACATCGGTAATCCAACCTAAGCTCAAAACATGAAAAATAAAATACTAAAAGAAAGGACTAAACAATGTCCAAATAAGCAGAACAATGTAAGTGCATAAAATAAGAAGTCTGGATAGCTTCCATCTCAAATGCACGTGCTCTTAGAACCCTAAAAGCGTCCTGGTGTACCTGCCGTTAGAACATGAAAGGAACTACGGCTGAGCATAACGCTCAGTGAACGGATATAAAGCAAGATAAGGAACTACTGAAATGAAAACAGATGGTAAAATACTGGAGCTGTAAGACTGATAAGTAAAGTTGCAGCGGAAATCTGTGCATAATCTGTAAAGTCTGATTTGTAAGTAATAAAGCTGAACTGTTATCTGATAAATCTAAAAATAGCATTTTACTGTATTTTAATTTGCCAGAGCTTATATAGGTCACGTGCTGTAACAACCGTGCATGAATAACTGGAGGGGTGACCTCATCATGCTGTAGAGGGGTGACCTCTAAATAACTGTGCTGGGTGGAGGGATCAGCTCCAATGTGAAGGATGTAGAGCACACACCACATTCACCCTGATAACATGAAACACTTATAAGCCTAGGATGCATCCATACGCCCCACTAATAATACTGATAAAATGGCCAAGCTGAGCTGAGTGGGACGATGTAGGATATCACTCTCCTGCATGTGAGTCACGACACCGGTGCCTCTAGTGCCGTGGTTACGGTACCTCCGTAACTAGTACATAAACTAATCATGCTTGTATATAATGCTCAGGCAATTTATTTTATTTTTAAACTGATTACTGATAAGTTTAAACATATACTGGGGAAAGCATTTGGCTGAATATGGGGAATCCTAATCATGCATAGAAAAGAAGTCCTTACTGAAAGGACGGGAAATCCGTACCTCGTGTCCTGAAATAAGACTGAAAGCTGACGGATCGAATCTGACTTCACGGATACTACATAAATAAGGGACGCGAAAATAAGTTGTCTGATCACTGTTTACAATTACTGACTCTTATCTGTTCTTAGTTTGATTCCAAACTGTCTTTGTATTATAATACTATAAAATCTGATAAATCTGAATGTTCTGTATTATTTCTGATATGTGTATTCTTGTAATTCTGATTACCGTATGATATGTATTTCTAATATTTACGATCTTGCTAAAAATAGTAACTTGTCATACATAGAAAGTTTCCTGATTTAGAAAATATTTCTAATTTAATATCTTAAATTTAAATCATTAATAAATCATATGTTTTTAATAGGATAAACAATCAAGCGAGAAATCAATATAATTTTACTAATTAAATGATTTAAAATAACAAATATGTTTAACCTTATTTTTATAATATAAAAACTTATTATAAAATGATTTACCGATTCGAATAATTCGTGGTTCCCACTGTTTTGTTTGTTTTCCCACTGCCAAAGCAGTTTTCCCACTGCTAATGCAGTTTTCCCACTGCTAGTATACGGTTCCTACTGTTACTCTTTGTGATCCCACTGCTATTTATAATTTCCCATTGTTTGTTAACCTTTCCCACTGCCTGTGCAGTGGTTCCCACTGCCCGTGCAGTGGTTACCACTGCTTTCATTCTTTGGCAGACCCAAACGCCCCCTGCATGTTTCTGGCTGCGGTGGATCAAACAGGGCACAACCGAGACATTCAAGTCTCGGCAGTACGCCAAAACACCACCGACCAATCAACCCGACACCCTCTAATCGCGAGTCAAACACCCTAGCTGAGCATTTACTCCCCTGTTTGGGGTTGATGGCTTACGGCTGGCCAAAGAACCACCACACCGAGAGCTTTATGCTCTCGATTTTTCCTGGATTCAACCAAAACACGACACCCCTGTTGGGTCGTGAAATAATTAAACAGAAGGAGGCAAGGATTATGCGATTGTTTACCTTGGTTTGCATGAGAGGGATTAATGACATCCAAACTCGATCCTTGAACTAATTTCGTGAATGATTCCTGTTTTCTTGTTGTTTGTTCGTCGACAGAAAGAAGGCAGAGAAGGAAACAGAAAAAAAAAACGACGGCTCTCCTTCTTTTTTTTCTATTTTTTTGGCGGCATAAAAACCCTAGCAGCCTCGGCTTATGTTTTTTTTTTAATCTGTTTGGACAAAGGGGGGCTTACCCCGTGTTTTTCTTTTAATCAAATGGGCTAAAGCCCATTATTTCCTTTCTTTTTTTATAACCAGCCTTTCCTCATTTTATTTACTTTTATATTTATTTTTATTTTTTTAAATACTTGTATACTTTATTTCCTCGCGTTTTTGTTTCTGGACTGCGATAATTATTTTTCTGTGTAATAAATACATACGTAAAATATTCTGAAACTTAATAATTATTTTCTGAATAATTATTCATTTGTAATATTAAAATAAACTGAGGCTACGCGTATTTAATATTAACGTTTAATTATTTCTGTTAAATAATTAATTCATCTGTAATATTTTCTGAGACTGAATACTTATTATCTGCATAAACTGTAATATTCATAGTATTTAATAAACTGGGATTGCGTATTTAATTTCCACGTTTCGATCTCTGTCTAATATTTAATATTTATATAGTTTATTAAAATTAAACTGCGTATTTAAATATTCTGATTTTTAAATACGGGTTTTACAATTCTTCCCCTCTAAAAAAAAATAATTCGTCCCCGAATTAAAGATACGACTATACTGGGTTTTACATCGACTCCCTGCATATGATAAGAAAGAAAACAACAAACAACATACTAGGGTCTCCCCCTACACTTATTATAAAAAACAGATAAAAAGGATAGATACTGCGGGTTGCCTCCCGAGAAGCACTTGTTTTTGTTAACCGAGTCGTGGGCCTGACTCGACCTTGATTAGCATAGGAAGAAGCTTGAAATATATCCACCGGGATCAAATACATGGTTTTCATCCATCAAGTAGCACAAGCTTAAGGCGAACAAGGCAAGCCAAAGAAGAGTAGGCAAGGTTCCCTTAAGCAGTTGTTGAGCACGGTGGTAGCAAGTGTGATGAGGTGCAAGCATATCTCCATAAGTTCCAAAAATATTTCCTTTTATTTCATCAGATAAATACTCAGATGGCTTGAAAATTGCAATACCGGGGTCGAACACCTTTTCCTTTAGGGGAAAATAAGACTCAGGCTCAGTAGACCTTGAAGAGGATCCGCTCATAAATCTCACAATCTCATCCTCAGAAGGGGGATAGAGAGGTGTCAAGACATAAGTACTGCGGATATCGGTGTCGTCCGGCTTCTTCTCCTTTGAAACGGGTTTCTTCATATCCAAAAGAAGATAAAGACCATAATAATAAAAGTCCAAAAGAGGAGAATCACTCTCATTTGGGAAGTAAGTGTTGAGAAATTTAGCAAAATATTCCTCAAATGAGTAGTCATCCAAAGTAGGATCAAGTGTTGTTGGCAGAGGATCTTCATCAAAATTAGGTGCAAGGTCATCATGTGAAGAATCACTCGAAAGAGTATCGACATCATCAAAGTCATCATAAGTTGGCATGTCTGGATACTCTAAAACAAAATTATCATAATCATCCCCATCGGAACTAGAATCATCATAATCATCATAGATCGATGGAGAATCATAAATTGGTGGAGGATCCAAATTGGAGAGAGAATTATCCACATCATCTTGGAACAGTGGATTATCATAGCAAGAATCGAAAAGAGGATTGTTGTAGACGACAAAATCATCAAGAATATTAATCATATTCGCTGATTCTCTTCCATTTGATTTGGTTGGGATCTTCCCCATTTTAAAAACTTGTGCATCATTCCCGACTCTTAAGATTAACTCACCTTCGGCAACATCGACTAATGCGTTTCCGGTTCTCAAGAATGGCCGACCAAGTATTAACGGAATACGAGGGTCCATTTCATAATCAACAACAACAAAGTCGACCAGAAAAGTGAAGGTGCCAACTTTAATGAACACATCTTCGGCAATACCAACGGGGTAAGCGAGAGTACGATTTGCTAGCTCAAGAGTCATCTTTGATGGAGTAAGATCGGGTAATGAAAACGTTTTCCAAACACTTAAAGGCATCAGATTTATACTTACCCCGAGATCGACTAAGGCAGTAAATTCTTCGGTTTGGTGAAAAGTACATGGTAGCACAAAACGACCGGGATCTCCAAGTTTCTCCGGAAGTTCTTTAAGAAGGACGGCAGAACAATTTTCATTCAATCGAGTATTAACAAACTCGGCCATCTTCTACTTCTTATTAAGCAATTCCTTAAACATCTTAACAAATTTAGGCATTTGTGCAATAGCTTCAACAAGGCTAAAGGTGATGGTCAGTCCTGAAGTCTTCTTCAAATAGTTCGACACTTGAATGTCATCCTTAGTTTGCAGTTTGGCTTGTCTAAGCGATAAGGATAAGGGATATTGGGTTTATAGGTGGAAGGTGGGGTTGGTGAAGGGTTTTTCTTGGGTACTTCTTCATGCATAGGTGGAGACGGTAATGGAGAACTAATACTAGGCATGGGAATAGGAGGGATAAATGGTGGTGGAGGAGGTGTAGATGGAGTAACTGGGGGAGGGATAGATGGTCCTACTAAGGTTGCTCCACTGCGTGTAGTAATAGCACTCACATTCACTCTTGGGTTGGTGACGGTAGTAGAAGGAAGAGAGCCCGAAGTAGAGGGTTTAGTAGTTGGTAAGAAACTAGCCAGCATATTCTTCAAATCATTTGTTTGATTGCTAAAAGAGGTTCATATATCATGTCGAAGATCGATTCTAATATCATTACCTTGCTTAGTGGTATCTCCTTTCAAGTTGATAATTTGGCTTTGTAGATTCTTAATTTGCTCTCCTTGGGTCTTCATGAATGCTTCAACATATTGATTAATGGGTGGGGCTTGTTGAGCGGGTGGGTGATAATGATTAGAAGCTCGAGGTGGGTTTGGGTTGCTTCTATTGTATTTGTTGGGGTTGTGGTTTTGAGGAGATAAACCGGGTGAAAGAAAATTGTTAGAACGGTAACTTAGCAAGTTACGATCACCTTGAGGTCGGGCTTGGTAGTTTTCCGTTGAATAGTTACCATAAGCCGCATACACGTTTTTCGGATTGTCATGAGTAGAAGGACAATCAGTGTATGAATGAGGACCGCCACAGATCTCATAAGAAGTTGCAACAGCTTTAACTTGTTGTTGTTGATTTGTAGCAAAAAGTTGCATATTCTTGCTCATTTCGACCATTGCGCGGGTCAATTCGGTGATATGAGGGTTTGAAGAAGTAGAAGAAACATTGACTCTCGGGTTTGATCTTGAGGATGCGGATGAATCCCAATTTTTGTGATGAGTAGTCATGTTCTCGATAAGCTCTCTACACTCCTCAGGTCTTCTTTTCATAAATGTGCCACCAGCGGCTGCATTAATCGTATCACGATCACGAAAAGTTAAACCGTTGTAGATTGTATCAATTAAGGTGACGGGGAGCATGTTGTGGTTTGTACATCGATCGATCAAAACATTATATTGTTCCCAAGCATCAAAAAGTGATTCATCAGGTTCTTGTGTAAATCCACTAATTTGATTCCGAAGGCTCGTGACCATGGATGGTGGAAAGTAGCGCGACAAAAAGCGTTGAGTCATCTAATCCCATGTATGAATTGAGTTCTTCAGAAGACGATCAAACCATTTTTCGACATGGTGGGATAAGGTGTGTGGAAATAGGTGAAGGCGAAGAACTCCATAGTAACACTGGGCAACTTCATGCTTTGAGTAACGGTAATGAACTTGTCGAGGTGTTTGTTGGCATCATCATCCGGCAATCCGCGAAATGGACAAGTCTTTTGAACTTACTGGATCATGTGATGCTTCAACGAAAACTCAGGAGCCGTGATTTGCATCGGCACAATCGGTCCTCCTCGTTCATTCATCGTAGGTTGACACAGCTCCTCCATCGTCCGAAGATCGGGTGGTGGAAGAACATTGTTGTTATTATTGTTGAGGTGCGGTGGGTTATTGTTGTTGTTTTACACACCAGCCATATCTAAATCTTCACGAGTCTCGGGCTCTGAATAAGATGAAGATCTAGTACGCATACACCTGCAAAAGAAAAAGAAAAAGATACCAAAGAAATAGAGAACATATATGTACGTGTAAAAATAAAAATAAAAATCTTTTTGGATTTTTGAAAATTTTTAATTTTTATCGATTTTTAACAATTTTTAATTTTTATGGATTTTTGAAAAAAAAGTTTGAGCAAGAAAAATAACGTTCACGAGTGAACGGATCCCAAAATTAAACGCGTCTCTCACAGAAAACCGTTAATCTTTACGAAAAGAGCCGGCAGCGGTGCCATTTAATAACTGGTTTTTGCCAAGTATAAAATATTCGTTGTTCCAGACTTTTCGAATTGAGAAAGGGAAAAATGTGCGACTCCGTCGTCTTTTGGTGGGAAACAATAGTTTTGTCGTTGTAGTAAAGTAAATGTGCAAGACTTTAAAAGTAAATGGTGCGTAATTAAAGCTAAAACTAATTAAAACTTAAATGGTGCAATATTAAAAACTTTAAAAGGTAATTTAGTTAAAAGACAAAAATTAAAACTCGACGAAAAGTAAATTTGACAATATAATAAAAATGCAAACAATTTAAATAACACTTAAAGAAAAATGGCGGGAAAAATAAATGCTTGAAAATAAAAAGGGAAAAAACAAACCTAAGTCGGAATAAATCTTCAAGCCCCAATCCGGAATAATCAACTTCCAGTTATCCGGAATCTGAATTCAGGACCTTTATCTGGAATAATTAGTTGAAGGTCTTATCCGGAATAAGGATGTAAAACTTATCCGGAATCCCTCTACGTCTTCTTATCTGGAATATGTCTTGGAGGACTTATCTGGAATCCTTGATCTCTTTGTTATCCGGAATGCACAAAACGGAGCTTATCCGGAATCACGCCCGAACCACTATCCGGAATAATGTTATAACCTGTTATCCGGAATACAGTTTTGAGGTCTTGTCCGGAATGTTTTCGAAACCTTTATCTGGAATGTTTGTTCTTGCCTATATCAGGAATATGTAGATCGAACCCTTATCCGGAATTCGAAATCTTCACCTTATCCGGAATGTTTTCCGGATCCTTATCCGGAATATCCTTTTAGAACCCTTATCCAGAATTAGCTATTCAAGCTAATCCGGAATCACTGTCACTAATCCAGAATGCTGAATAATGGTTCTTATACGGAATGTTAGGGTTTAAAAGAAAACCCGGATAACAGTAGAAATGCAAATAAGCTAAAAACTAAAATAAGCTAAAACAAATAAGTAAGTAACTAAAACTTTTACCAAATCAAATTTAAGAAAAAGATAATCAACCAAAATTTAAAAACTTTTAAAAACACTAAATAATCAAAATATTTTAAAACAACTTTTTATAAAAATTAACTAATAAGCACTTAATTAAATCTAAGAAAAACACAATAAGCTATAAAATCAATAAGCTAACACAATCATAAACATAAAAACATGACAAATAACCAAATAAGCATGACAATAAGCACATAAGCATAAAGATTAAACAAAGACAAGAAAGGTAGAATGAGAGAGTAATTAAGAACTTGATTAAAATTAAGATTCAACAATAAAAGTAAAAGCAAGAATTAAAAGCTTACAAATTTAAGGTGCATCACAAGAAATTAAAGGTGCAATTAAGTAAATGACATTAAGAAAAGTGCAAGTAATTAAATGGAAGAACTATTTTGTCAAGATAGTCAACACCTCCTAATGTGTCGTTAGGAGGGTATTTATAGTGATTAGGGAGGTTAAGCATGTGTTGCTTCCTTCTTTCTTTCTTTCTTTCTCGTCTTTTCGTCTTCTTAATTCTTCGACTTTTTCGACTTTGTCTCGGGATTAATTAAACTCGTCTTGTAATTTCTTCATTAATTAGACTTGAGTTCTTCGGCTTTATTAAACTTCCGTCTTTAGACTTGTTCTTCGATAAATATTTAGAATAGGCCTTGGACTTCCGTTCTTTTTGCACTCTTGATCTTTTGACTTCGTCTTTTGTCTTTATCTTCGATAAAAGCCCGTGAAAGCCCGTGTTTTCTTCCCTTTTCACATTTTGATCTTAAATAACAACAAAAACACAAACCACGCATAATTCCGACATTTACGACATAAAATACACGTTTTGGCTTGGTTATTATTATAATTAAGTGGTAAAAGGATAATTTTTTTCACACTTATTACCTAGTGACACCGTTGCAAATCCAAAGGAACAATGTAAAGCCGCCTCGTCTCGTGAGAAAAGTCGTGTGATTACCCCTAACCTTGATGGATTTAGAGTTGTTCCTTCTTCTCAAACCTCGACTTCTAAGACGCCTTCATGTTTTAAAGTCGATGGGGTGAACGTGGCGACCAAGGAAAAGAGTGCACCCCTCGTGTACCTCGAATTCCATCCACGGTTCAAAAAGAGAGCTTTATCGACCTCACCCAAGTAACCCTTGAAGAAACTTGTGCTTCGATCCTTCTTAAGAAACCCAAAAGGCATATGCCGAGAAAGGAAGAGGATCCGGGCCAATTTCTATTACCTTGTGATTTTTCCGAGATTGAGGGATGTTTAGCCCTTGCCGATTTAGGTGCTAGCATCAATCTCATGCCTCATTCTCTTTGGAAATGACGAGATTGCCTAGTCTTACCCCCACAAACATGATTATCGAGCTTGCAAATTGTACACCTTTAGAACCAATTTGAATAGCCGAGGATGTCTATGTTAGGATTGGAAAGTCTGTTTTTCCCGTGGACTTCTTCATATCCAATTATGAGTGTGATCCTAAATGTCCCATTATTTTAGGTCGACCCTTTTATCGAAAGCTCGAGCTGTAATCGACGTCCACGGTGGGAAACTTACTATGAGATATAGGGAGGAACAAATGGACTTTTTCACGAATAAATCCCAAGTTTCAAATGATCTTGATAAAACCAAGGTTTCAAAACCCGATGTTCCCAAAAATGATTTCAAAATGTTAACTTTAGCGGAAAATATGAGGCTTGATGCATGTTTTGAAAGAATTAAAATGATCGGTTTTAAAGATGACGATTTTAATGATAAAGAATACGTTTACTTAATTCAAAAGGGTCTTCGTAGATCTATGGATGAATAATCATGTTGGGATTTATTCGGTGAAACAAGTGAACAACCAATTCCGAAGGGTGACGTTAGGGCCATCACGACATTGACAAAAATGGACTCGTCTTCACCACCTTCGAAGGACCACGTCTTTGAGGCTTCAACTTCTAATTACATTGAAGTGCCTCCATTTCCTAGCCCAACACCCGTTGAGGCTAAAGGTTTCATCGACATCGATCATCTCGTCATAGAAAAGTAACCTAAGCGTAGTCATTCGACTTGTAAGACCATGGTTGTGAGTGCTCACATCGACTCTTTCTTTGACGATGGCGATGGCGATTTTGTCGAGATTGATCACGTGCTTCAAAATCCACATGCCATTTTTGAGGATTCTCCTAAAAATACCTCTTTACATGGGAAGTACGAAGATTACGAGTTTGATCCTGAGATTGAGGAAATTATCGAACGAGAGCTAGCTCTTTTGCCTCCACTTCAACCTACGAGTGAGGTAGATCTTTCCAAAATCGAGGATGAACTTAATGAGTTGGAACGTCTTATTTTCGATGAAGAACAAACTCACGTGACCCAAAATCCCATTCTCGAGGAGTTACCTAATCAATACTCCTCAAATGAGAATGACTTTTATCACATTCATGAGGAGTTACCTAATCAACACTCCTCCCTTATGAATGATGATTTGTGCTTGATCGTGATCTCTTTGAGAGAATTTCAAATATCATTAATGAGGATTATGAAGAACTTTGGTTCGATAAGCCTATTTACGATGAATAAATCGATGAGATTCATGATCATGAGGATGAAGAATATGTTGACCGCGAGGGGGAGGTGTTCTTTGTTGGCAAACGTTTTGAGAACTTATACAATCCACCACCCCCTAACCGCGACATAAATGTGAGGATTTTTAGCGTGACTAATCTTGAGTTTGAAACGCCAAATATTCTCGACATCATAAAATCGGGTTTTCATAAAGAGTTTTTAAACGATGAAAAAGGAAAAGATTTTAAAAGTAATTTAAAAGATTTTTCTACAAGTTTAACTCCGTCATCGCCGTGTTTTATGAGTGCTACCACCTCGTCTACTCCTTTTGACGAGTGTGAGTGTGGATTTAGTGTGGGGGAAGCCCCTTATGTTCCCTCACATTTCTCCACCGAGGACGAGATATTCGATCCTGGAATTACTTGTAAAGGGAAATCTTGGTCTTCCACCGATGCAATAAATGAAAAATATATTCATTTGCTTGGTGTAAGTCTACCTCAATTAGCTCATGATTGTGCCCCACCCATTGTCCCACCCTTCTACTTATCATCTCTTTTCTTCTACCCCTTTGGGGTTTTGGCTTCGGTTGAAGTAGCGTTGTTTCGTCTTTCATCCAAAAACGAGGATGATATGGTATACGTTTATCGGTTTTTTAAAGTACTCCATGCACTTTTGGGCATTGGTTATCATGTAAGCCCCACCAAAAATGACCATACCAAGATAATCCCTAAATGATCACATTTATGGGGATTCGAGTCGAGCTTTTGACTTGGTTATCAAAAACAAGGTGCCTCGTGGGGGATTCTCATGTTTATCCTTGTAAATATTATCGCTTTTCTAATAGTGTAGCGAGGGGACTTGTGCTCTTACAACCTTTATTCCGTGGTTGTTTGTGATTGTGATTTATTAGGTTCGTCGCCATCATTGAAGCCTCTCGTGTTTGTTTTACGGATCACTCGAGCTTCGATCATTGCCTTTGGAGATTCCGATATCCGGTGATATCCTTTTATGTTCTAACGTTTATCTTATTAGCATAATTCATAAACGGCTTTTAGGTTATTCGTTTTACCCTTTCCATGCTCGAGATTAAGCATTCGACTTCGTCTCTAGTATGGGGGTGTTTCACCCCTAGACTCGAAACATTGATGACAATGTTTAGTTTTAGTATGGGGGTGAGTAGATACTTCACCTTTCTTACATCACCACACAATCCAATTTTCATCTTTTTGTTATCGTTTTATGCAAAATAAGGCTAAAAATGGCCAAATTTTAAAAGTTTTCTTGTTTTTCATAAGTGTTTAAGACACGAATGTCGGTTTTCCAATGGTGAGAATAAGAGTTATTTTTTACTCGACCGTGCGTGTTGAGCACTTAGCTTTGAATTTTTAACTTTTTAGGCTAAGTCTCTTAAATGAGGACAAGAAATGATAGAGTTAATTATAAGATACGTAATCTTTCATGATCTCAAGTGTAGTAATTATTAGATTATTCTCCCCATGCTTTTGTTTAAATAAATGCAATAAGTAAGGTCGTACGATTTAAAAGGTTACTTAGATTCTAGCCCAAGATCGTTTAAAAGTTGCTCGTGTTCGAATAGAGTTCATAGCCAAGGCATAACTTATTGAAGCGGGATGCGAAGATTGGCAAAGTTCCAAAGAGGCCCTAACAAGGCATGATGAGCTCCATTTTGTTGCTAAAGATCCAAGATGATGTGAAGTATCATTGTTCCAAAATCAATATGAAGGATCGAGACACACGACGAGAAGCAATATACTCCCCTAAAGATCATGGAGAAGTCTATCCAAAAAGACCCTAACAAGGTATGAGGATAAATATATCCAAGTCCGAAAAGGAGGAGGATCGTTGTATATCAAAATCCAAAATAAAGATTGAAGAAAAATGATGAAGTCGTGGTCCAAGTTTGAAGAAATTCCATATATGAGGAGAAGACCATTATTTCAAGAACGTCTTCCAAGATTTGAAGTTCGAAGTACATGCCAAATATCGGTCCGAGAAAGGTCTCAAAACGTGAAACGAGTTATGCCAAGATATGAACTTAATGAGATTACGAGAAGCCGTTTTAAAAGATCGTGTCCTTTAGCTAACTATCAATTAAATCGTCCTACTTTATTTTCGGCCTTAATAAAATATCGAAATAAGTCAAATGCATCCTCGTGATGATTAAGACAAAAATAAAATATAAGAGATACACCGTAGGAATAAGGGAGTCTAAGTACGTAATTAACACTCATGAGTAATGATTGTGTTGCTAACTTATAATAACAATGATCTCGTTACACGCTTAGCATGAAATTGGGTGAAAATCGAGGATGACGAACTTATCTCTATGAGGAATTCACGTGTTCTTATTCTTTGACCCTAAAATTCACTTTATCGTAATGAAAACAATACATTATGTCTAAAACGCGTGTAGTAGTTTATTTAAGTTTATATTTTCAATAAGTGTCACATAAAATGAATTTTAGAAGTGCTACGATACTTAATTCTAGCATTGTGTGGGGACACGGCAATGTTTTAGTATGGAGGAGTGATGAGACTAAAATTATGCATAGTCTCATCGTCCAAATCGGGCTTAAAACGCTTAAAATATCATTAAAATACCCCAAAATATGCTTGTGTTTGTTCATCGTGTATTTTAGGTACGGATATCGTGAAATCAACAAAAGATCACAAGAATCAAGCAAAAACGAACACGGGAAATGAAGCCGCACAAAGAACCGGACCCGAGAAATGAATTTCCAAAAATACCCTTGAAGTTTTAAAGATTATCAACTTTGGTCCCTCATCTTTGAAGATTTGGAAAGAAAAGCCCTTGGAGAATTCATTTGTACAATATTAATCCTTGAAGTTTGAAGACATGTCAAAAGAACCCCGTGAAGAATGCATATTATGTATTTTTGGTCCTTGAAACAAGTTTTCATAACCTTTTGTGGCCAAAATGAAAGATAGAAAACTTATATAACAAAGGAGTGGGAGTTATATGCTACTAAGACTTGTTATAGAAAGATTTTGAGAATACAAGGACCATTTTGGGTCAGACAAGAAACGTTCATCAACCACTAGCATCCTACCACCTCACCTCCACCCACTCCATCGTCCAATCACCATCCTCCAAATCACCAAACCTTCCACGTCTGCAATCCACCCAACCACTAAACATGATTAAATATAAATAATCAGTTTAAACTGATTATTTTATGTTTAATCATGGCACCAAACACTTTCATTCACTCTTAACCAAATCAAAACCACCCCTGACAATATCATAAACCCTAATCATGAACATCACTAAATCAAAGGGTTTTTTATTGATACTTAGCAAACCTCTAATTCCCTCCACTCTCATTCAAACCCACTCAAAAAAACTACAACACCCTCACCCATGGACCCCACACGTCCTTTCCCTGCTCACGGTTTGGGTATTTTTAGCAACAATGGAATCAAACAGTCCATCCAACGACTATGATTCATTTCCTTGGTCCCAAAGTTTCTCAATAGCTGGCACATCACCCTCCTAGATCAGTAACATCACATGGGACTATTTTTCCAAGATATCGAGCAAGTTTGAAAATCAAGGACCAAGGGCTTTTTAGGAAATCAGCTTGCTAGGGTTTTAGTCATTCTAGATAGTTCTTTTCAAGCTTATAAAAGGAGAATGCAACATGTGCATATCCCTTTGTTCCAGATTTTGAAAATTTTGTAAACATTTTATTATTGAATATTTAAAGTAATTTTGAAATCCTTGCAAGTTTTCGTCTTCTGAGTTCCATTTTTATTGTGTTTTAGTTTAACATTTAAATATTGCAAAGTAGTTTTAGTTTACCAAAAAAAATTATTCAAATTTCTTGTTGAAAATTTTGGGATCCAAACTTTATACAAAAGCCTTATACCCTTGACTGACAATCAAGGTATAAGGAAGAGTGTATAAGGTTTGTTAGCTTTTGTGTTTGATACCATTTTTTAAGAGTGGACGTTTTTTTCTCAAAGTTTGGTGTTATCAAGTTTTTTCAAAAATCAGTGTTATTTGCTCTTATAAGCTTACTTTATCATAAGCTATTCACTCCTTGACTGACAATCAAGGATTGATCAGTTTATGATACTTGAAGTTTGTTTTTGTTGTATGTGCAGGATACAACAAAGAAGTGAAGCCCCATTTTATTTTCATTATTTTCTTTGAAGATATAGTTATCCCTTGGTCTGTTGTAGACCAACGACAGGGACTCTCTACACCATCATAAGCTCCTAACAAGCTCACAACATCCTCAAGTATCCAGTTAGAGAATGCATCAGCTCAGGTGGCTTGAACCCTCTATATGAATTTTTTGTTGATTTGTACTTGTTCATGTGGTTTGTCTGAATCTGTTAGAATTCCTGTTTAAGTGGTTAGTTTATTGTTTAGTGATTTTATACATGTTTTAGAGATCTAGATTCAATATTGAGTCTTTTTGTTTAAATTTTCTTTGATAAATCTTCGTTCTAGTCAGTAAAGAGGTGTTTGGGTTTATGGTTTAAACTGGTTTGGGTGACACATATCAGTATAAAAACAACTTAAACACACTCAACTAGGTAGTATTAGGTTATATCAGTAGGGTTCTTCTAGTTTGGAAGCAATAAAAAGAAGTTTGCATATTCATTATTTTGGTAAAGTAACATAAACAATCAATAGGGTTTTAACTAGTTGGTTTTAGTAATTCATGTTTTGAAATCTTGTTAAACAGTTAGATTAAGTGGTAACCTAGGGTTTGGACTAGATTAGTTGAAGTTTGGTTGTGTTTTGTGAGTGTTTTGGTCATCTGAAATTCATCCAAAGACCAAATAGACCTGCAAAGTAGTACCAGACCACTTTCTGCTTACAGTAACCTATATTTGCTTATTTGTGAGCTTATTTTGCTTTAAGCTTGCTGTTTTTTGTGCTTATACTGACTCCTCACACTACAATGAGTACGGGGGTGCCTTTGCTTTCCAAAGAAATCAAAAAAATAGCAAGATAAACATCCATTTTACTTTTCTGTGACTGAGCAGTGGGAAGAGTTACCCACTGCTAGTTCAAACCTTCCCACTGACTAGCAAAAGGACAAACAGTCCACACATGTCCCTTTCAGATTTTGCATATTTTTATCTTTAGTGGTAATATTTTGTCCTTTTTCATAGTTTTCAATTTTCCAATTTTCTTTATTTATTCTAAGATTTTTCAGCAAGTTTATTTTTATTTTACTGTACATTTGGTATTTTTTTAGATTTAGTTTAATTTTAATTAGTTTTTATTAAACTGTTTTTTGTCTTTTAGTGTAAAAATTTAATTTTTTTGTGATTTTCCAATTTTTATAGTTTTAGTAAAATATCTTAAGATTTTTAGTTAAGAAATTTCACTGTTCACTTTATTTTATTATTTTTTAGAATTAACTTAAGGTTTAAATAGGTTTTATTAAAACTGTTTTGTCTTTTAGTGGTAAAAATTACTTTTTTCAACTTTTTCTATTTTTCTATTGTTTAGTATTATAAAATAGGATTTTTGAAACAGTAAAATTAATATTGTCATTAATTTATTATTTTTAATCATTATTTTAGTTTAAAAAGTATTTTTAGTGTTTTAAAAATAGAAAAATAGTTTCTAAAATTTAGGAAAATACTTTTTAGTGTATAAGTAATATAAGTAAGATATTTGTTTGATAAAATAATATTTTGGGGTTTTTCTTAATTATATTTAATTTTAGGGCTTTAATTAGTATTTAAAATTAAATATTTAATTAATAAAAGGTTTTAAATTTTATTTATTGAAATTTTATTCTTATTTAAATTATTTTAAAGTTAGTTTTAATTTTGAATTAATTTTTAGGTTTAATTTTTAATTTCGTCGCGTTTTACGTCTTTTCGTTTACGTTTTTACGTTTTACGTCGTAGTGTAATCGTAGCGTAGCTCGTCTTTTAATTTTCTCTTTTCTAAACCAAAAACGACACTAATTCAAACTTGATTTTTATATAATTGGCTAACATATACACACCTCCGCCGAGAACAAACTCGCATTTATCGGTTTTACGGTTTTCCTAAATCGTAAAACTTAATACTTGCCCGCTTTATATGGGTTTTTCCTAAAACGTGTATGATTTTACCTACATCAGAGCACTAATCACACATCTATGAATTCTAGACCCTTCAATGATGTGCACAAATCAGCCTACCCTAGAACCACTAGAGCCTTCTCAGATGCTAAGCACTTTGTTTGCAAGAAATGTAACAAATGTGTCTTTAATACCATTTATGATGATTGTATCACTAAAGTCCTGAACAAGGTGAAACCAAACGCTAGAGTAACTCAAAGATGGAACCCTAAAGGAAACAGGTTTTCTCAAATTAAGTCTTCCGCTGTGCGTGAGAAACCTATGTCTCCTAGACCTTGTCTTAGGTGGATACCAACAGGAAGAACCTTTAAAACAATTGGTCTTAGGTGGGTTCCTACTGGAAAGATATTTCCCTCTAGCACGACAAAGGTTCACAGTGAACCCCCACATGGTTCTCACAATGATATCACTAACCCAAATGCAAGCATACAAACCACTGATGCAAGTGTAGGTATCGACGATACGGTTCAACGGGAACACAAAGGTCCAATATTTGTAACCCGTTCAACAAAAGACACTGTCAGAGTTTGGTTGGTGAAGAAGCAGATATCAGAGAAACAAGAGTCTCAGGGGCTTCATAATTAAGCGTCTAGAATGACTTACAGTCAAATTACAGGTTGTAACTCGTTCCTCAAAGACAGGAAAATTCATCTCGATGATGACTTATCCTCAAAACTAGAAATTCATATTTCTCGGTTACGAGCTTCTATTAAAACTGTTCAAAAGGTTTATGCTCGTGAACATGGCTTATAGTCAAATTACAAACTGTAAACCGGGCTCACGAGACAGGAAAGTTCATCCCGATGATGACTTATCCTCAGAACGAGAAATTAAGTTTTCTCAGACATGAGCTATCTGTAAAAACATTCAACGTTTTTAAGCTCATGTACATAGACTTACATTCACATGTCAGACTGTAACTCGTACTTCAAACACAGGAAAGTGCATCCCGAGTATGAATTATCCTCAAAACGAGAAATTCGAATTTCTCGGACACGAGCTTACAATAAAACCATTCGAAAGTTTTAAGCTCGTGTATATGACTTCTAAGCGCATCATATTTTAGTACGGGGACCTCAACTAAGGAAAGTTTATCACGGATGATAACTTATCCTTAAAAATGGGAAATTAATTTTTCTCGGTCATGAGCTAGTTACAAAACATTCAAAGTTTTGAGCTCATGTAAATCGAACACTATTTTAAAACCGTTGAACACAATTTTTCAAGAATTTCTCAAAAAGTTTTTCTAAATCTATCAAAATTGTGTGTTCAACACTCCCTTCCTCATAATGTGGTTTTTATATCTCAAAATTGTCATATGTTATTTGGATCAATTTTTTAGGGGGGGGCGTTTTAAAATCAAGCCTTTAATGTTGTTGGGTACATCTCTGAAATTGTCATATTTTATGTATCCAACACATCCGAAAATGATATTAAATCTGTCATATGTTATATATTTTTATATCAGAAAAGGCATCTCAACTCTGTACCTCAACATATTTTGCGGTGTCGTTTTTCTAACATTTTGTCAAATTTTTGTTTCAAGACCCACATATATTGTTGAGGGGCAGCAACCCGACTTCAAAAGTTCCATGATTCATACGTCACACATGTTTCTCTCCCAATCGGTTTTCATAAGTTGTCGTATATTAATTAATTGATATCTCTAATATTAAATTTTTATATTAGAGATAGGGGAGAAAATGTGATTAAAATGTAATATATCGCAACATGTGATCTTAAATACTCAAGTGCAAATCTTTCCTTCACATGCCAAACTATTTCGAATATCGATGCATGTGTGTAGGGGGAGTATTTTGGAAATGTAAAACTTTCAAAGTGTTAAATGTTTTTATTTTTATCAAGCACTTTGAATGGTTTTCAATGGTTTTATGGTTACGATCTTTACCCAAAACAACCTACTGTCCACGACGGAACAATGGAGTCAAAAGGTGGCTTAGGATGGAAACTAAGTCTTATGTCCAACCAGAACCGGAGGGATCTACCCAAGGATATTCCATAGATAGAAATAGTTGTCCTTAGGAAAGATGGAGTTGAATGAAGCTGAATGCGGACTAATTACTTAAGTTAGCACTGGAACAATCACAACTAGGTGCTAGTGATGACGTATTGGTAAGCATTGAAGGAGTTGAATATTCTATGCAACTTAGGCATAAACCGGGTTAACACATCTTCTAAAGACAAGTGTCATGGACCCAGTGATGCGATGCACAACCCTTCCCCAGCCATTCGAGTTTCTCTCAAAAGAAACTTGTCTCATTGTCACGGAGATCAACACGTATCTATTGACTTCCTCACTCCGAGTTAGTTAATATTGAAAAGGTGGCAGTCTGCTCCAGCCTCCGATTACCAAAATGCACTTACCGAGTCTAGAACTAAAAGGAGATTTATCTATCATCTCATTAGGATACAAATGAGTCCTACGCATTTTCCTTGTGATATTGCCAAAACATCTGAGTGATACGATTCACAATGAAGATGGAAATCCTGCTTGAGTCAACATCAAACAATCTCATGGTAGGTAACTTGTGCGATTCTACACGATTCAAACTTGTGAGAACTGGAATGCAACTATGTTTAGATTCTTAATTGATTTAAACTTGATTCCAGATTTCTTCGCAAAGTCCATGAGATCTTGCTAGAACATTCAGAGTGACACTCTTTAGGGTTCACAGTGACGAATGGAAATCCTTCCAGTGTCAACATCAAACATCACTGCGGTAGGTGACTCACAAGATTCTCTATGAATCAAGCTTGTGATAAACTGGAAAGCAACAATGGTGCGATTCTTATAGAATCAAACTTGTTCCAGGAATTATGAATTGACGACTCTAATCAGACGGATAATTTATCCTGATGATTCACTCTTTACGTTCGCAGTATGCTTTGAGACGGTCGAGTAAATAGAACTGGCTACTACCGTCGGGAAACCCTGTCAAGGAGGTTCTTAATCGAATCTACCCAATCACAGGTACGGTATCCAATACCGTCTAACGGTCTTCACCGACCGAAGGTAAAACGCTACCGAGTTAGGGTGAAATGTTCAAAGCCATTTCGTCTGTGTCTATATATGTTGCTGGATATCAAGATGGTGGCGTAGATGTGCACTAACCGAAGTCGTCTTCACATGTTCATACTAAAAGTTAAAGTTTTCCGCAACTATGATGAATATTTGAAGGACTAACTTCAACTGTATTTGTATGGGAGATTGTTAGCCTTTCGAAATCAACAAAGAATGAACATGTCGAATCAGAAGTCACAAGAGCACAAGATGGCGATAATCAAGATACCTTAAGAATGTAAGAATGTAATAGGTCATCCTGTCACAAGAGCACAAGATGAACACTATCAAGGATAGATTGAAGATCTCAATCACTCAAAGTCAAATGACGAAGGATCAAGATAAAGATCACAAGGCATGAAAGAACAAAACCGTTACAAACAAGATCAAGACCAAGATACAAGACCTAATAAGGAAGATCACCTCCATAAGAATGTATTCACTCAATCATCTTATGCATTTTAAAGATGACCGATACATTAAGGGAGATTCTTAGCCCTATATTTTATATAGTCGAACAAGAATGTAATAGGTAATCTTAGTCGTTAATGGTCTTGTATTGTAATAGGTTAGTAGGGAAAATCGGGCTTGGAATTTAAGCTAATATTGTATAAGTTAGGGGCTCTAAGCCCAAGACAAGACAAGCCCGACCCATGGAAACAAACCTACGGCCCATGGAAAGCCCATGTGGTTCATGGGTATATAAACCCTCTTCCATGTGTGGAAGAGGGTGTTGGTTCATTATTTTACACATAGTAAACCTTCCACCATTCTAGTTTATCTCTCAATTTTCTCTCTCTATCTTTCTTCTCTTTCTCTCTCTAAATCTTGTGTTATGGATTGAAGTGGGATTAACAAAGCGTTTTAAGCCTGATTTGGACGATGAGACTATGTATAAATGCAGTCTCATCAACTCGATCAATGAAAAGTGTAATTAAGGAATATGTTCCATTAAACCTAGACCTAGACGCAAGTAATTAAAAGGTTCCCTCTTAGGTGGCTTAGTGAAGATGTCGGCTAAGTTTTCTACCGATGGCACCTTCTCAATTGAAATGTTCCCCTTTTGAACATTACCCCTAAGGAAATGGTGGCGAATCTCGATGTGATTGGTTCGCGAGTGTTGCACGAGATTTTTGTTATAGTCTATTGCACCCTTATTATCACACATGATGGTAACGTCATTAAGTGAAATCCCATTATCAACAATCTCTTGCTTCATCCATAGACCTTGTTGACAAGCTTTACTAGCACTCACATACTCGGATTCCGTTGTGGATATAGGAAGAGCGGTTTGTTTCTTGGAGAACCAAGAAGTTAAACAACAACCCATGAAGGTACAAACTCCACTAGTGCTTTTCCAATCCACAAAGTCTCTCGCATGATCCTAGTCCGCGTATACTATGGTTTATACGCCGGTCCCTTTAGGATACCATAATCCTAAATGTATAGTGCCTTTAATGTATCCGAAGATTCGCTTAACCGCTTCAAGGTGAGAGGTTTTGGGAGCCTCTTGGAAGCGAGCACAAAGGCAAACACTAAACATGATATCCGGTCGACTTGCCGTTAGGTACAACAAACTACCAATCATACCTCTATATATGGTGTTGTCTACTCACAATCATCATCTACGGTGAGTTTAGTATCCGAGGCCATAGGGGTCTTCATTGGTCTAGAGTCCTCTAATCTAAATTTTTTTAGCATTTCTTTAACGTACTTAGATTGATTAAAGAAAATACCATCGTCCATTTGTTTAATTTGGAGTCCTAAAAATAAGTTAAGTTCTCCCATCATGCTCATTTCAAACTCGTCATGCATGATTTTGGCAAAGTCATCACACAAGCTTTGACAAGTTGAACCAAATATAATGTCATCAACATATATTTGTACGATTATGAGGTGAGAACCTTTCTTTTTTATAAAGAGTGTATTGTCTACCATCCCCATGGTATACTCATGTTTTACAAGAAACGCTTTAAGTCTAACATACCAAGCTTTGCGTGCTTGTTTAAGACCATAAGTAGATTTCTTAATCTTGTAAACATGATCCGGTTTCTCAAAATCAATGAAGCCGGGAGGTTGAGCCACATATACCTCCTCATTGATCAAACGTTAAGAAACACACTTTTTACATCCATTTTTTGAATCTTAAAATCTAATGCACAAGCGTAAGTTAAAAGGATCATAATAGACTCTAACCTTGCTACCCGTGCATATGTCTCATCATAATAAATCCCTTCTTGTTGATTATAGCCTTGAGCTACAAGTCTATCCTTGTTACGAGACACAACACCGTTCCCATTCTTATATACCCACTTGGTTCCTATAATGGTAGTACTTCTAGGTGGAGGAACAAGTTCCCAAACGTCATTAGCAATGAATTGATTTAATTCTTCTTGCATGACGATGACCCAACTCTCATCCATCAAAGCTTCTTTAACATTCTTTGGTTCAATCATTGAGACAAAACAAAAGAAGTTACTTTGATCGTTTACTTGAGATCATAAGGTCCTTTAATTTAAGTCGCCTATGACGTTATTGAGAGCATGATCCTTAGACTCCCTAATGTTTACTCCCTTTTCAACATTAAGGTCTTCAACACCTAATTTTCTAACATCTTTGGCTTTAACTATGTCTAATTCAACTAAGTCATCATCTACCAAAGGTGGTGTCTTAGATGAAGGAGGGGTTTCATCAAATGTCACGTTGAGTGATTCTTCGATTACACCTGAGATTCTATTGAGGACTATGTAGGCTTTACTAGTTTGAGAATAACCTAGAAAGATACCTTTGTACGACTTTGTGTCGAACTTAGTAAGGTAATCTTTAGTGTTGAGAATGAAGCACTTGCTTCCAAACACCTTAAAGTATTCTAATGAGAGCTTCTTACCTTTAAGAATCTCATAACGGGTCATTCCTAGAAACGGTCAAATAAGAATTTGGTTGAGAATATAGGTTGATGTGTCCACGGCATTGCACCAAACTTTTTGAGGCAAAGATTGCTCGTTTAACATTGTCCTACTCATCTCTTGGATAGTCATATTCTTCCTTTCAACTACCACATTTGATTGTGGAGTGCAAGGAGCTGAGAAGTTATGGGTAATACCATGAGCTTCACAAAAGGCACCAAATTGTACTTCGTTATCAAATTCCCTACCATGATCCGTCCTAATAAAGACAATTGAACATCCTAGTTGATTTTGGATCCTTCTACTAAAGGTTTTGAAATGATCAAAAGCTTCATTCTTAGAAGCCAAAAATCTAGTCCAAGTGAATCTAGAGTAGTCATCAACTATAAGTAGGGTATAAAGGTTACCTCCATAACTCCGTATGGCGGAAGGTCCAAAGAGATCCATATGTAGGAGTTCTAAGCACCGAGAGGTCGATACCAAATTGTTGTCATTGTGAATTGAGTGAACTTGCTTCCCAACTTTGCAAGAATTACAAAAATGACTATCAAACTTAATCTTGGGGAGATGTTTTACCAACTCCTTAGAGACTAAAGATTGAATTAAACGCATATTAGCGTGACCTAATATCCTATGCCAAAGAGTAGAACTATCATCTAAAGTCACTATATATAAGTTGTCCTTTGACTTCCTATTGACCTTCATGAAATAAATCCCATGCTTTCTAACACCTTTTCCAATAATCTTTGCATCTTTTAAGATTTCACTATCATTTTCCAAAAAGATGACCTTACACTTATTGTCGCAAATTTGATCTATAATTAGAATATTAAACCCTATATTATCTACGTGTTCCATATTTTTGATGGTCATGGAGTCAAGAGAAACCGTACCTTTGCCAATGATGTTACCCCGTAGCTTACTAGCGAAAGTGACGTTACCTCCAATATATGTTTTGTAGGTAGAGAACAAGCTTCTATTACCCATCATGTGTTTAGAACAACCACTATCCTTAATCCACTCTTCGGGCTCCAAATCTATTCCCAAGCATATCTAGGTAACAACACATAAGATCAAACATTTGGTCCCCAATATATCATGGGTCCAAAGTTGTTATTTCCACACATTGCTTGCATTTGATTGGGATGCATGAATGGAGGAGGCATGCCCCACGGAGAAAAACATTGTTGGCAATTGTTACAATTTGTTGTAACAATTCATATGATTATTTTGATGTCCATTGTTTTTCTTAGGAGTGTTTGATCTTGACCTAGAGTTATTATTGTTTCTAGGTGTTGGAGTTTTACTTCTAGGTCTTGACTTAGAGTGATCATTCCTTTGAGGTGTTGGTGTGCTATTTCTAGGTCTTGACTTAGAGTGATCATCTCTTATAGGTGTTTGTGTTCTACTTCTAGGCCTTGAATCATTACGTACTCTTGGAGGAGTAGATGATTGTCTTGAAAAACTTCTCATTCCCATTAGAGGTTTACTTAAAGGCTTGTAGAATTTATCAAGTTCCTTTTTGTCAATTATAGGTAATTTAACATTGTTAACTACAAGATGTTTTGACCTTTTACCTAAAATGGAATTTTCAGAAAGTTGAGAATTTTCAAGAATCCGTTCTTCTCTCCGCGGTTCCTTATCAGGCCCTGTGGTTCAATAATTATAAGGAACCGCGTCATAGATTGGGGATCCGTGGAAAGAGGGTCGTTTTCTGAAAAACTAACTTGTTTTGGTTTACTAGTAGATGCTTCATTTGTGTTAAAACCTAAGCCTATTCTTTCTTTGGTGTGAATTTGCTTATTTAACATGTCATCAAGAGCACTAGTATCTTTTGTGAACTTTTCCAATTTAATGGAAGTACTCTTGCGATCTTCATTCTCTTGTCTAAGGTGTTCACAATTTAAACAACCTAAATCAACTTCCTTATTTTTCTCAAGCTTAGCTAATTTATCTCTTAGCTCATTAATCTCATTTTCAAGCTTATTACTAGTTGATTTTAGAACTTTGTTCTTTTCAATGAATTTTAAACTTATTTTCTATAGGTTGTTATATTGAACTTCTAGTTCAAAATTATCTAGTGAAGAACTACCATTGTTATAGTATTCGGTTTCGAAATGTACCTCTTTAGAAGAATGAGCCATGAGTCACCGCTATCGCTCCATGAACCACCAACGAACGCCGTGTGATTCGTGTCGCGAGATGGCTTAGGACAATCACCGATGAACTGGTTTGGATCACCACATCTAAAACATTTCCTATCACCATTGTCATTCTTGACAAATCAGTTTTTGGAAATTGCCTTCTTATCGTTGCTAAATTTCCTAACATGTTGACCTCTCCTTTTGAAGAACTTCTTGAAGTCTCTAACCTCCATAGCATATTCGTCATCATCACTTTCTGAGGAAGAGCTATCATGGTCACTTTGCACCTTCTTGGCTTTGAGTCCTATAGACTTTCTTTCATTCTTGGTTTTCACCATTTCCGTGTCCTTCAAAATTATCATTTCATGAACTTTTAAGTTGCCAATAAGTTCATCAAGTGATAGTGAAGTGAGATCCTTTGATCCTTCAATTGCCGTGACTTTAGCTCTCCACTTCGGATGCAATGCCCTAAGAAACTTCCTAACATTGTTCTTGCTAGAAAAAACTTCATCCAGAGCTCTTAGACTAGTAATAATGGTATTAATTCTAGCAAATGCACTATCAATAGTTTCATCTTCTAAGATGATAAATTGTTCATATTGTTGAACAAGAAGATCGATTTTACTTTCTTTGACTTGGCTATTACCTTGGTGGGTTACTAAAAGAGTATTCCAAATATCTTTAGCGGTTTTACACAAGAAAATCCTTTCATACTTTTTCTTAGGTAAAGCATTATAAATCACAATTTAGCCTCATTATTTAGCGAGTTTCTTTTTAGTGTCATCGTTAGAATTTTTAAAAGTTACTAACTCTTTCTTTTTGGAAACTTCATTATATTGATAAGGCAAAAAGTCACCATTGGTAATAACATGCCAAAGATCTAAATCTTTTGATTTCACATAAGTCTCAAATCTATTTTTCTAATAAATAAAACTATCGGTTTCAAAAAGAGGTGGTCTTTGCATAGATTGCCCTTCTAGGTACTTGTTGGAATCCATAGATCGATTCAAGTTTTAAAATACAATATATTATTAAAACGCTTGAGCAGCCACGCTCTGATACCAATTGTAGAAACTATAAGGGGGGGATTGAATAGTTTCTTAAAATTTACTTGTTAAAAGAGGATTTTCAAAAATCCTTTTCAAAAAACTTAGGCTTGAGCAATTATGTGAAATCTTCGTGTACATAATATGGACAAGAGATAGTGCAACTAAACTAACAATCACAATTATATGCAAATAAAGAATAATGAATGTAAAGAGATAAGGAAAAGAAAGATCAAACCAAACACCAAGGATTTATAGTGGTTCAGCAATGAAGCTCACTCCTCGTCCCTACTCCACTGCTCGAGTACTCCTTACTCGAGAGTTCACTAATCTACAAACTCTTTAAGGTGGAGAAACCGTACACAACATCGCTTATCCAATTTCCGACTCTAAGCTAAAAGTCGAGCCCTAATCTTAGCTAGGACCAATCTACACCAATATACTTTGAGGACTAAGTATTAACCTTACTACATACACAACTTCCAAATAGACACAATTACTTGGATATTCACA